>CM038792.1:101752309-102952309 GCA_021764765.1 Vicia sativa
TTTATCGCACATCTTTATCTCTAATCTCTCCTCTCTTATGTTCTTTCTTTTTCATCTTCACTAATTTCTCATCTCTTCTATTTTTTTTTGTTTTATTATAATATTTTTTATATTGTTTTATGCTATTATTTTATGTTTATTATTTCATTTTTGTCTAATCTAACTTTTGCATATTAAATGAGAAGTTATTGTCTAAATATGATTAGTTTTTTGGTTATAATTTAGTAGTGTATCATGTATGAATGACCAAATACAAAGTTATGTTGTCATATATATGTGAATGTATGACTTAACAAATTATTTGTAAAAAGCCGAACCAACCGCACCGAACCAAACCGCATTGGTTTGATTTGATTTGATTTGGTTTTTTTCTAAAAGTCAACCGAACTAAACCAAACCGCATACCTTTTTTTCTCGCAGTTTGGATAATTTTTTGCGTCAAAACCGCCCAAACCGCACCGCGAACACCCCTAATGTTGCGGCCACAATTGCGGTTTTGGACCACAAATTATGTGTATAATTCAATTGAACACATTATTTAGGTTTTGGACCACAAATTATGTGTATAATTCAATTGAACACATTATTTAGGATAATGCAATTCTCAAATTTGGTGTCCAACCAATTTAATAGAACAAAACAATGCTCCCTTACATTTCCAAGATTGTCTCAAAAGCTACTTAGTTTTTTGAACATGTGTAGGCTAATTATTGCATTCTGTTCATTGGCCTTCTCGTGATTCCTAAATCTAGCAAGACAAATCTGAAGCTACCTAGGTGCTATAGAATTGTAAGAAAAATAATGCTAGCAACGAACTTTCTGACACATTTACATTTACACATTTCATAAATGCGACAGATACTGGATTTTTTTAGTTTTTATTTTACCATATTTTTCAAATTTTCAGCATATATATATATATATATATATATATATATATATATATATATATATATATATATATATATATATATATATATATATATATATAGGGTAACACCTGTTTTTTAAAAATCTGGTAGGGATTATTTTGTATCTTTTTATTGTATGATTTTTTTTTTTACTTGCAAAATTTGCTGCTCATTGTAACAATATTTCTGCAGGAAATAAGTTACCTGCTACTTTTTGTCCTTAATTTTTAAGGAACATTGTTATAGAACTTCATTTCAAAATATCCAATGAAAAATCTTACACACCATTAGGCATTTTGAAAATAAGCAAAATATCCTTTTTGGTCTCTTAAGTATATCTCGAGGTTCATTGTCAATGTAGTCCTTTAATTGTTTAAAAAAGACCACATTTTTTTCTTTCCGTCCATTTTTTCAAATGGCGTAAAATTTTATTTGGGTGACATCTGACATGACACATGTTTGTAGGCATGACACACATTCATCTTTAAGGTTATTAATATTTTGAAGAAACATTCCAAAATTATTGATTTAGCCAAGATTTACACCTAGGCCATCAAGCTTGCAAGTAATACCATATTACCACTACACCACTTTATAATTGATGTTTATTATTTCAAATCAGTTTTACTAATCGCTTATTCTCAAATGGCTTATTTTCATCATCACTATCTTCTTCACTACAACACTAATTCCATTCTTCCACCACCACCAACAACTCTTCATCTTCTCCAATCGAAATGATGAGGCAATCAACAATCAGATTAACATGGTAGTATTTATAAACAAAATCATTAATATAAATCACTATTTTCTGAAGTAAAATAAAACTTAAAAGGATAACAAAAAGGTTAGGGTTGAATGTTCACATTCATTCTTCTCCATTCTTGTCGGTATGGAGTCCTTTTGTCTCTTCTTTGTTGTCTCTAGTCAATTCTCGGTTCAGTTCTCCCAAAGCTTGGATTCAAAAAGAACGAAGGAACTTTGGTGATTGTAGTTATTTTGTACATGATTTTGTGAACAATGAATTAATTAGTATTATTTATTCTAGTATTTTGGTTTAATTAGAGTTTTATTTAGTTTTGTTTAATATATATTATTTAACTTATTTTACTCTTAATTGTAGGAATTTAAGCTTGTAGTGGAAGAACTTAATCGCTCGGGAGCTTCAAGGATGCTTAAGGCGGTCTGCGAAATTCAGAAAAAGGACAGACCCATGCTTTCACCTTTTGGCCACCAACCTATCACTTCCAGCTGACTTTTTTGGCTTGTAAAGGGGAGAAGGAACACTTCATCATAATTATCTTTCATCTTTGTAAATCTAGGGGAAGAATTGTAAAGAAAAACCCATAGCTTTTCTTCTTGATTCTTGATTTTCATCATTTCTACCAACAATCTTGAGAGCAAAGCAACCATGGAAATGAGTGGCTAAGTTCTTTTTGTGTCAAGATTAGAGGTAGTTGATCTATATAGTATGTATTTCTTTTAATCCATTTGTGTATGAACATGGTTGATGATTAATATAGTTGAATATCTTTGTTCTTCATCTTTATGCTTTGAGTTTTGCTTGGAAAAGAATACTTCAAAGTAGACCTAGGATATTCATCCTCTAATGAACAAATGCTAAGGATAGATTTGTGTGTTAGTGTTTACAAAATATTGAACTTAATGATTATCATGTTAATAGTTGTAGTGAGGAATCATGCAAGGATTAACATGAGAACATTCACAATCTTGGTGGGAAATCTACAAGATTGAGAGGATATGTATTTATAGAAATCATCTACTATGTTCATCACTTGATTAATTGAATATGTATGAAACTAGATCAATGAAACTAATCTTGACATGCTTCCATAAACTACAAACAATCTCATACTCTCTTGAATCCAAACCATAACTATCTTTTGAAAGATTTAATTTAGTTACTTGTTTGGAAACTCATGTTACTAGTAGATTAGATAACAAACTCTTTGGTTACATTATCTTAAAATACACTTTTCTATTGAAAGACTATAACATACACCAATCCCTGTGGAATCGATAATTAAAAATACTTGTTTGCGGATAAATCCTACAACAGCAACATCAATCATGGTAGTGTAGGACATGTCAACAATGAAAGCTGCGAGGGGTCCATGTAGTTTTTTTCCGTCAGTGAGGTTAGAGATGACTTGTTTGACGTTTGGTTTTTGAGATCCGACGAGAGCGGTCACAGCAGATGCTCGATCGATGTTTGGAGGAAGAGAAGTTTTTGAAAGGTTGATGAGGTACTGTGTTTCTTCATCTTGCATATGCACTAAACCTGTGAGGTAACGTGTTTTAAATTGTTCTGTTCTATAACAACAGAAAGAATGGAAGAGACAAAGAATTAAGAAAAAGATAAAATGTAGATATATACTTCATTTTGTAAGTTAAAATAACATGAAGTAAAGTATCTCAGTGGTAAACATGAAGTGTAGTAACCAAGGTGTACCTGGTTCGAATCCAAGATGAAGGAAAAGTTTTTTGAGAATTTAGGGGACCTTTGATTATGAATATATGTCACGCGTACAAACAATTGCCACGACCAACACTTTGACACTTTTTAGTTTTTAGAGATAAGGGACCAGAATGGATGAAGGAAATTTTTTAGAAGTTTTTTGAGAATTTAGGTGATCTTTGATTATAAATATATGCCACGCGTACATACAATTGCCACGTCAGATGCCACACAAGTAAAAGTTGACGCCGTTAATAAAAATTGGACGGAAAGGACCAACACTTTGACACTTTTTAGTTTTTAGAGATAAGAGACCAGAATGGACCCGAAATATACTTAAGAGACCAAAAAAGTATTTTGTCTTGAAAGAATTCAGTTATAGGCATATTTTTTATTTTTTAATTGTTTGATTTTATTTTATTTCTAAAATTTGCTAACTGTAATAAAATTTTCATAAGAAATACGTTACATTCGGATTTACGATTTTTGAATGGTAATAAAAATCTAAACCTTTCATAAGAAATATGTTACATTCGGATTTACCTGTCGGTTTTTGAATGGTAATAAACATTTTGTGAAAAATTAAACCTTTTCTCTTCAAATTTACGTGTTTCTACCATATTTTTAACTATAACTATCAAATGTTTTTGTTTTACTTAATTTATTGGGAGCAATTCTTAATTAAATTTTTTAAAATTTTGGAGATTATTATTAAAAGTAATTCATATTTAAAAGTAGTATTCTGACTCAGAAGTAGAAGCTTCTGAGTTTGCTGTTCCAGAAGTGTGTTTAGTTTTTGGGATTTTATTTAGTTTTATTTTTGTCAACGTAATATGTTTCATTGGTGTATTTAAATACATTAGTGTAACTGATTTTAATAGTAGAATATGAATTTACAAGAGGTTTTTTCACACTAGAGTCTTTCTCTCTTAAAGTTTGTTACAACAATTTCTCTTCTGTTTCTGTCTCTTCTTCTATCTTCATCTCCAACCTTGTGTTCTAACAATTGATATTTAGAGCTCAGACTCAATTCATATAGAAAATACGAGTGTACGTAAGGCGTGTGTGATTGATTTTGTTTCTTGAATTCACATTGAATTCACGATCGAAATTGTAACATAATTGCATTTTTTTATTTTGCGGGATCATTGTTTCTTGAATTCACGATCAAAATTGTAACATTTGCATTTTTTATATTTTGCGGGATCAGGAAACACGAGTGTTTGGTGAGATCTGATATATGTTTGGGTTTCATTGCACAAGAACAAAGATGAACGACATAAATAATTTGAATACGAAGCTTTCAATGTTTGATAGAAAGAATTAGAATCAGTGGATGATTCAGATGCATGTGTGATCGTAGGACTTTATCGTCTATTAATCGGGAGACTGCAAGTGCACAGTCCTATCGCGTAGTTTTAAAAAGATATCAAACCCACAGAGATTATAAATCGATCTATTGTTATCCTAAGTTACGGTATACAGCTAAGACGAATAATTCTTTTGGATAAAGGTTTAGGAATAATAATAATATAAATAAAACGGATTTCGGTACGTAAAGTAGTGAACCTAAGCGGATTAAATTGGACCTAAGCATATAAAGATGGTTAACTTAATTGTTCCGTGGAAATTATCAGTTTAAAAACCCTCAACTCACACTTTCGTGGTCTTATCTCGGATTATACTCCTAAAGCCCTATGCCTGCTCTCGCTAGCCCATAAGTGTTTAGAAAATATTCTTTGGAAACTTAATAAAATCTAATTCGTTTTAAAACGCTCTCGCTGTATTTAAATCGAATGCCTAACTTTAGCTATCCGGTTAAAACCTCACACTTTCGTGGTCTCGATCCTAACCTATTCTACTTATCTTACTTTCGTAACGAAAAGATTAATTTTAATTACAAAAAGTCATAACCAGAATTTAAGTTAATTAATATTTTAGCTTAGAAATAATTTAATTCCTACTCTTACTACTATTACTTACCGATACCTAAACGGTTTAGCCGGACATATTTATTAATTTAGACATGCATAAATAATAAGGTTCAATATATTTAAACATCTCCATAATTAAGTTAATAAATACCAAGCAACAATACTTAAATAAAATAAAACAATTATATTAAGAACCTGGAAATAATAATACTTGAATAATCTTGTTCTTCGAAATAAACGAGCATTCCACCACAAGTCGGTTGGATCTGCTCGGAGACTTCTTGAATCGAAAAAAAAAATATGACAAGGAATAAAAAAGCACTAGATCTAACGTAAGGTTAGATCAGTGAAAAATACACAACAATTTCCGGTGTAGAAATTGTTGTGAGAAAATTATAGAAAAAAGAAACTAAAATAGAAAATCAAAACTAAGAAACTGGAAAAATAAAATAAAAATATAAAACTGAAAAGAAAACAAAATACGAATAATGGAAGAACGATTTTTCAGTAAGAATCGCCGACCCTTGCACTGAAGGTTGATCTTGTATTTATAGGCTTCATTTGTAACTTCCCGTTTCCATGTTGTACGAAGGCTAGTGGAGATCATGTGTAAAAACTGCCAGAATCATGGGAGAACATGGGATGGCGTCTGATTGAAAAGAAGTGTGAGACGTGGGTCTCACTCATGAAGAACAATCCTGAGACGTGGGTCTCAGTTCAGCAACGTGAAATATAAGCGCGTTACGGTCGTCACAGGTCTGTTACGGTCGTCACAAGGCTATTAGCGTGTTACGGTCGTCACAAGGCTGTTACGGTCGTCACATGTTGTAGGTTTTCTCCGTGAACAAAGTATTTTTAATTATCGATTCCACATGGATTGGTGCATGTTATAGTCTTTCAATAGAAAAGTATGTTTTAAGATGATGTAACCAAAGGGTTTGTTATCTACTCTACTAGAACCATGAGTTTCCAAACAACTAAATTAATTCTTTCAAAGAGTTATAGTTTGGATTAAAGAGTGTGAGATTGTTTTCAAGTTAAGAAGGCATGTCAAGATTAGTTTCATTGATCTAGTTTCATACATATTCATTTAATCAAGTGATGAACATAATAGATGATTTCTACAAATACATATCCTCTCAATCTTGTAGATTTCCCACCAAGATTGTGAATGTTATCATGTTAATCTTTGCATGATTCCTCACTACAACTATTAGCATGATAATCATTAAGTTCAATATTTTGTAAACTCTAACACACAAATCTATTCCTAGCATTTGTTTATTAGAGGATGAATATCGTAGGTCACTTTGAAATATTCTTTTCAAGCAAAACTCAAAGCATAAAGATGAAGAACAAAGATATTCAACTATATTAATCATCAACCATGTTCATACACAAATGGATTAATAGAAATACATACTATATAGATCAACTACCTCTAATCTTGACACAAAAAGAGCTTAGCCACTCATTTCCATGGTTGCTTGCTCTCAAGATTGTTGGTAGTGATGATGAAAATCCAAGAAAATCAAGAAGGAAAAGCTATGGTTTTTTCTTCCTAAACTTGCCCTAGATTTACAAAGATGAAAAGATAATGATGGCTTGTGTTTCTTGCTTCCTTTACAAGCCAAAAAGGTCTGGTGAAGTGATGGGTTGGTGGCTCCAAAGGTGAAAGCATGAGCTGTCCTTTTTAATTTCGAGACCTGGCAGTTAAGTCGTTTGAACTCATCTGCACCATGCCTGTAACATGCTTTCATCATCCAAAATTATCTTCAAAAGAATCATCCCTAAAGCTCTTCAAGTGGCCTTGAATCCAAGCTTGGGAGAATTAGTTAATAAATTCCTACAATTAAGAGTAAAAATAAGTTAAATAATATATATTAAACAAAAACTCAATAAAAACCTAATTAAAACAAAATACTAGAATAAATATACAAATTAAATAAAAAGACATTGTTAAGGACCACAAAATAATGTACAAAATAACTAAAAATTGGTCATTAACAACTCTCCCCAACTTACTTCTTTGTTTGTCCCCAAACAAAAGTCAATAATCTTACAAAGCTAGAAAGAACAAAATGCAAGCATGCAAACTCACACAAGAGTAATGGTTCAAACTCGACATACCAGACAAAAGCACACATCAATCGCTTCTTCTAAACACAACATGGCCATGAATTAAGTTCTAAACACAATATATCAAAACATATAACAAAATAAAAGATATGTTCACACTTGAATCACCTAATCGTTTCTTCAAAGTTCATGAAGAACAAAATGCATATTCACAAAGGACCAAACACTCTCACTAATAATTATGCACATCCAGAATAATTCATGCATTCATCGAAACAAGTCAAATGATAAAATGGAAACAAAGACCACTAAGGACTTTCAAGGTTGTAACTTGGCTTAGGTTAGAAACAAGTGATATTTAAGTACAAAGCCATTGAAACGAATCGGGTAAAAGGATATGAAGAGCATTTCACAACTAATTCCCATCTCATTATTCACATCCTCTTTTCTTTCCACACAATGATCCTCTTTTTTTTTTTTTTTTGTTCTCTTTTTATAAACAAATTTCTTTCTTCTTTTGTATTTTTCTTTTTCTCTATTCTTTTTGATTCTTTAGGATCATTGTGCCATCAATTCTAAGTTCTTTTTGATCCACCTCCCCAACTTTATTTATATCAATCCCCTTTTTTTATTTATTTTTAATTCAAGACCTGCTCTTCAAGGGCTAATTAACAAAAGGGTTGGTATTCACAAACAAGAAAATTTATAGAATGAATGATCATTGAATTTTTCAAAGATCATCAACAACTATTAAGTGGCCTACTTAACAATTAGTTGATTTGATACATTCATCCTACAAATACTATTTAAGCTCAAAAGGGTTCACAAGGATTCACTCTCTCACGGGTAATTGAAGCCCTTTTTAGAATTGGTGGTTTTCCTCATAATGCACAAAAATTGCCTTGATCATTTCTTAGTTTCCAAGTTATCACAAACAAGTAAAGATTAAGCATGAATCACACGAGTTAACACAACTATTAGGCACTCAATATTTGGTAAAAAGTGGAAGCTTCTCACATATATGGTTTATGTCCTAATGATTCGAATGTGAACACAATTTTTTTTTGTACATGCCAAAATATCTTGCATAAAGAACAAATTTCATAGACATGTTATGTTTCTACAAAACGATTAAATGTGTACCTTCTTTGTGGAATGAATCAAGAATTTTATCATCACCATCACTTTGGTGAAACACGCTTACTAGCTTTGAAGAACCATTTGAACACTATGGACAAACCACAAGAAGTAAATTCAAACTAAATACTATAATCTAAAAATAAAATAAAACAGAACAAAATAAAAGAAACTAAACTTAAAATGAAAAGACACCCCAAAATGGTGTTAAAAACTTAAAAAGAAGTATTTAGGCTCTATGCCTACAAAATATTAATTGGAATTACAAGCCAATCCCCAAAATTGGATGGCAACCAACAAAATTCAGAGTTTAAAACTAAAATGCAAAAGTAAAATCTAGAACTAGAATGCTGAAAGTAAAATAAAAACAGGAAAATAAGAGAAATCATCAGTCAGAGGCCTCAAGAATCGAATCTCCAACAGACCCCGAGTCAGAACCAGAACCAGAACCAGAACTCTCTTCACCATCATCCTCATCTCCCACCTCCTCCTCAGCATTTGGCCCGACCTCGGGCCAACCAGCATATGCACGGAGCTGCTCTCCCGTGCGAGTGAAATGGTTCACTCCAGGCTCTCTAATCTGCAGAGCAAGGTGCTCCATGCTCTCATGCATAAACAAAAATGCTCTCTGATGAGCGAGATGCATCTGCCTGTTCCATTCTTCTGATGGACTAGCCTGAGGAAGTGCCGCTGCAAAGTACCGGCAGCAGTATTATCAAGGACCCTACAAAATCGATCACAGTAGTGATCATCAACAACTCCATCAATGGTTAGGTGCCCCACAGCAGGAAAGGCCACCTTCGCCCATTTTTAACAAACCCATGATCAACCCAGGAGATGTGAGAGCACACTTTATACGCTCCCCCCTGGAGGTATAACTAAGCGTAACCCTCTTCAGCTCATTCGCGATCAGACGGCCAAAATCAATTTGCTCCTCATCGAGCATGTAAGCAATCAAACCCGTCTCCATGGGTATCGAAGATGTGTGGCTCCTAGGTTTCATTGTAAAGAGCCACACACATCATAACTCGGGCACTTGTTTTCAGACTGGCCCTGTTGAATTTCAAAGGTTGACCAGTCCGATTCACCTCATATGAATGCCCAGACAAACAGAGCTTAGTTCTCAGCATGTTGAAATCCCAATTACCACGAGCCAGGTGCTCATGGTAGACATCTAGTTGGTCCTGCAGGATTGTCCTTGATGCCGAGCTGTGATTGCGGTGCGAGAGAAAAGCGGTTGCCTCGAACAACGGAAGCAAACCTAAACTCACATCCCTCGGCCGGGATAGCATTGGCATAAAACTCACGAACAAGCTCCACGTTCACCTTTGTCTGAGGATTACAAAGAACTTCCAACCCGTAGTTGTCAAGGATGACATGAGGCGTGTGGTAGTGCCCTTGCTCACGGAGGCTGATGGTGCGTTCAGTCCAAATATTTCGCTCCTCGAGCTCTTTGTAGCGAGCCTCCTGAGCAGCTCCCAAGAATCGAACAGCATCGAACGCCGCAGGCCGAGAGGGCCCAGCCCCAGCAGAGGAAACTCTTTGTCGCTTAGGTGCCATCTGAAATTTCAACACAAAAATCAACGGAAAAGTGACACCGAGGTGTCCATTAGCAATGAATCATGCAAACAGCAAAGCAAAGCAACCAACCAAAGCATTACAACTAATCGGAAACACTAAAAACACAACAGAAGAATTGTTCAAAATTACGGATGTTGGCCGGCGCCTCTGCGATTTTCAGAAAAATTCTTCTGCAAAACAGAATTTTTCTCCACAAAAACACTTCCTAGGGCAGCGAAAATGACATTCTAATACTTCTCTATCAAATAAACATCCTAATTCTAAGAGAAAATTCGAAAATCCCTAACCCTAGGTTTTCAAAATCTAACCTAAACATGCAATGTATACGAAATTGAGAAAGGAAAAACATAGAATACTTACTAGGATGCCTTGGTTGATTGAGTGGTCAAAGAAATTCGCAAAAATTCGGAGATTTTTGGTTGGGGGTTTTGGGGATTTTTAGAGTGAGGAATGGTGAAGAAAGAGGAAAAAGGTTGAAAATAACCCTAACCCCTATTTAAATCGAGGCCACGAATGGGCCTCCAAAATCTGATTTTTCAAAATTTTTTAAATCCGGCGGTCCCTATCCTAGGCGAAAGTTTAGATGGGTCAAAGTGCCGCTGGCTGCGAATTTTGAATTTTAAAGCAAAAATTAACGGTGCGGGCAAGTGTAAATGAGTTCAGGGCGAATACTTACAATGTTGGGGTGCCTCCCAACAAGCGCTTTGTTTAACGTCGGTGAAACTCGGCGGTTCATGATGATCATTGATCATCAAAGAAGGATCGGCTATGTTGCGGCTCACCTCTCCGCCAACGTACCGTTTCAACCGCCCATTCACCGTCCATTCTTTTGTTCGTGCAAGATCTTGCAAGACAATTGCACCATACTCTTTGACTTCTTTGATTAAAAGCGGACCGGACCACTTTGTTTTGAGTTTTCTGGAAAAGCCTCATCCGGAATTGAACAAGAGAACCTTTTGTCCGGCCTTAATTCCTTGATCTTTATCTTCTTATCATGAGAAACCTTAACTTTTGCTTTGTACCTCGGTTTGAATGATATGCTCCTCGCATTTCTTCCAATTGAGCGAGTTGTAGTTTCGCTTTTCACAAGCGTTGGATCGAAATTCAAGAATCGGAGGGCCATAATGCTTTGTGCTCCATCTCGGGGTGACAAGTTTTGCCATACACAACAAGCGGGTTAGTCAATAGGAGCTTTATAGGCGGTTCGATCGCCCATAAAGCTTCATCTAATTTTGTGACCAATCTTTTCTAGAACCGAAATAGTTTTTCCAAAATCTTTTGATTTCTCTATTAGACACTTGACGGCCATTCACTTGAGGGTGATAGGGGTCGTCACTTTATGTTTTACACCAAATTGTTTCAAAGTTTTTGTAACAATGCATTGCAAAAGTGAGACCCACCATCACTAATGAGCACCCTAGGCACACCAAAGCGAGAAAAATGTTTCTTTTCAAAATTTGATAACAATTTTGGCGTCGGCCTTAGGCGAAACAATGTCCTCTACCCACTTTGACACGTAATCCACACTACAAGAATATATTCATTTGAAAGAAGATGGAAAAGGACCGACAAAATCAATCCCCAACAATCAAATACCTCCACTTCAACATATTGTTCAACGGCATTTCATCTCTTTTCCTATCCGCCACTTCTTTGACATTTGTCACATGACTTAGCGTGAGCATCGCATCTTTGAATAGCGAAGGCCAATAAAATCCGATTGTAGGACTTTAGTGGCCGTCCGCATTCCATTATAGTGTCCCCACAAGGAATTGTGACAATGCCAAAGAATGTTTTGGCCTCTTCATCACTCACACACCTTCTTAACAAGCCATCACTACTCAACGAAAATGTAAGGTTCATCCCATAATAGTATCGGCTAAAAATTTCCTCTTCTCATTCCAAGTCAAATCTTCCGGCATTAATCCGCGGCCTTGTAATTTGCCATGTCGGCAAACCACGGTCGCTCTTGGATTCAAATAACTTCTCATCCGGAATTCCTCCTTCACCTCTTTTTCCTTGTCCGTAATTTTACATTCACTAAGCGAGACAAATGATCCGCTACCAAATTTTCGAACCTTTTTATCACGGACCTCTAAATCAAATTCTCGCAAAGAAGAATCCATCGGATTAGCCTTTGTTTAGAGTCCGGATTGGTAGCGATATTTTATCGCCGAATGATCCGTGAAAACCACAACCTTGGAACCAATTAGGTAAGGCGAAACTTTTCCAATGCATATACAATTGCGAGCAACTCTTTTCGTTGTTGCATAGTTTATTTGAGCATCATTCAAAACTTTGCTCGCATAATGTATAGCATGGAAGATTTTGTTCTTCCTTTGGCCTATCTGACTCCTACCGCATAATCACTAGCGTCACACATTAGTTCAAAATCAAGTTTCCAATTAGGCGGTGATTATGGGTGCATTTATCAAATTCTCCTTTAATTTTCAAAAGCTAACAAACAATCATTATCAAACAAGAAAGACTTATCTTTGTTGAGCAAGTTGCTCAAAGGTTTGGCTATTTTGGAGAAGTCCTTGATGAATCTTGATAGAATCCCGATGACCAAAAAGCTCCGAATGCCTTTGACATTGGTAGGTGGGGAAGCGTCTTGATAACATCAATTTTGCTTTGTCAACCTCAATTCCTCTTGAAGATATCTTGTGGCCAGGACGATCCTCGGTCACCATAAAGTTGCATTTTTAATTCAAGACCAAGTTGGTTTGCACACACCTCTTCAGGCGGTGTCCAAATTTTCAGGCATAAATCAAATGAAGCTCCAAAAGAAAAGTCATCCATAAAAACTTCAATTGTCTTTTCAATCAAATCGTGAATATAGCTTTGCACCTTTGGAATGTTGCGGCGCATTGCATAAGCGAAAGGCATATGCTATCTGCGAAAATTCAAGCGGACATGTGAAGGCCGTTTTCTCATGATCTTCGGATTCACCGATATTTGATTATATCCGAATAACCATCAAGAAACAATAGTATTGTTGTCCAAGCCTTTCGACATTTGGTCCATGAGCGGGAGAGAAAATGATCCTTTCTCGTTGCTTTGTTAAGCCTATGGTAATCAATACACATTCTCCACCCCGTCACTTTTCTTGTTTGCACTAGCTCATCCTTATCATTAGACACAACCGTCAACCCTCCTTTCTTAGGAACAACATGAACCGGGCTCACCCACGTCTATCCAAATCGGGTAAATCATGCCGCTTGAAGCATCTTCACTACTTCTTTGCGAACTACCTCCTTCATCGCGGATTCAATCGCGTTGAGGTTGGGCTACCGGCTCATCATCCTCCATCCTAATGTTGTGCATACAATAGGCCGGGCTTATGCCTTTCAAATCGGCTAAGACCCAACCAATCGCACTTTTGTTCGATTTCAAAACTTCAATTAAGCTTTCCTCCTCATTCTCCGACAATGTATTGCTAATGATTACGGGCTTTTTACCTCCCTCCTCGAGAAACACATACTTTAAATGAGAAGGTAGCTCTTTCAACTCAAGTTTTTGGTCTTCATCTTTTAGATCTCTTTTCAAACTTTCCTCTTCTTCTTCCCAAGGGTGCATTTCCTTTGAAATCTCCATTCCTTCCAAACACTCCTCCATATCTCGACTATCATCATCATCATTCACCTCTTGTGTTGCTTCCTCTATAACGTCAATCTTGAAACAATCTTTCTTATCCATGGGATGCTTCATTGCTTCAAAAAGATTAAAGCAAATCTCTTCATCTTGAACTCTCACCTTCATTAGGCCATCATCTATATCAATCATCATCCTAGCCGTCTTCATGAATGGTCTTCCAAGAATTAAAGGTGCCTCCACATCTTCTTCCATGTCTATGACAACAAAGTCAACCGGAAAAAAGAATTTGTCCACTTTTACCAACAAATCTAAAGCTACACCGTGCGGGCGAGTAATAGACTTGTCCGCTAATTGCAATGTCATCTTTGTAGACTTTAATTCAAACTCCCCCAATCTCTTCACAATGGATAATGGAATCAAGTTGATACTTGATCCCAAATCAATTAATCCTTTTCCAACATATACATCCCCAATAGTAACGGGCAAAGTTACTCGCCCCGGATCACTCTCCTTCTTAGGAACAGTGCGTTGAATTATTGCACTACAACTCGCATCCACCATTATGGTTTCTTGATCCGTGTACCTTTTTTTTCCCGTCAAGGTATCCTTCATGAATTTGGCATATTTGGGCATTTGCTCTAATGCTTCGGTAAATGGAATATTTATTTGCAATTGCTTGAAAATATCCATAAACCTTGCATAGTGCTTTGCATCATCCTTTTTAGAAGGAAGGTGAGGATATGGTAAACTTCTCAATGGATAAGTTACTTCCTTCTCTTTTCCCTTTTTCATTTTCTTCTTTTTCTCCTCTACTTTCTCTTTTTCAACTACACCATTTTCTTTTTCATTTTCAACTAACACCTCATTTTCAACTAAGTCATCCTCCACATCAACACTATCATTTTTTTCAACTTCAACCTTTTCATCTTTTTCAACTACCTCTTCCTCCACTATTACTTCTTCATCTTTCTTCACTACTTTCTTTTTTCTTTCAACTACTTTCCTTATCTCATCACAAACTCTACCACTTCTTGTTAAGCCATTTTGTTGTAGGTTTTCTCCGTGAACAAAGTATTTTTAATTATCGATTCCACAGGGATTGGTGCATGTTATAGTCTTTCAATAGAAAAGTATGTTTTAAGATGATGTAACCAAAGGGTTTGTTATCTACTCTACTAGAACCATGAGTTTCCAAACAACAACTAAATTAATTCTTTCAAAGAGAGTTATAGTTTGGATTAAAGAGAGTGTGAGATTGTTTTCAAGTTAAGAAGGCATGTCAAGATTAGTTTCATTGATCTAGTTTCATACATATTCATTTAATCAAGTGATGAACATAATAGATGATTTCTACAAATACATATCCTCTCAATCTTGTAGATTTCCCACCAAGATTGTGAATGTTATCATGTTAATCTTTGCATGATTCCTCACTACAACTATTAGCATGATAATCATTAAGTTCAATATTTTGTAAACTCTAACACACAAATCTATTCCTAGCATTTGTTTATTAGAGGATGAATATCGTAGGTCACTTTGAAATATTCTTTTCCAAGCAAAACTCAAAGCATAAAGATGAAGAACAAAGATATTCAACTATATTAATCATCAACCATGTTCATACACAAATGGATTAATAGAAATACATACTATATAGATCAACTACCTCTAATCTTGACACAAAAAGAGCTTAGCCACTCATTTCCATGGTTGCTTGCTCTCAAGATTGTTGGTAGTGATGATGAAAATCCAAGAAAATCAAGAAGGAAAAGCTATGGTTTTTTCTTCCTAAACTTGCCCTAGATTTACAAAGATGAAAAGATAATGATGGCTTGTGTTTCTTGCTTCCTTTACAAGCCAAAAAGGTCTGGTGAAGTGATGGGTTGGTGGCTCCAAAGGTGAAAGCATGGACTGTCCTTTTTAAATTTCGACCCGTTGGTAGCTTAAGTCATATTGGCCACTCATCTTGGCAACATGCTTTCATCACCCAAAATTATCTTCAAAAGAATCATCCCTAAAGCTCTTCAAGTGGCCTTGAATCCAAGCTTGGGAGAATTAGTTAATAAATTCCTACAATTAAGAGTAAAAATAACTACAAATTGGTCCTTAACATCACACCTTGTGGACTGAACTTCTGCTGAGCTTTTCTCTTCTGGACTTAGTCTTATAATTATTTCTCTCTTCTTAACTCCTCCTTTTTGCTATATCACCCCTTTGCTTCATTTCTTTGGCTTTTTAATCCGATTTTTCCTCAATTTTATTTCTTTGCTTAATTTATCTTTGTCTAATACAAATACCTGAAATATAGAAAATACCAACGTAATACGGAAATAAAATAGAATAATTAAATAAAAATAGTAACATTATCTATGAAAATTACGTCAAATATGTTATATAAATTCGTGTTATCAATGTGTTGTTTGATGCTCAAGACGTTCTTGATCTCGTCACCTACAGTTACATTTTGTTTGCAGCGATGACAGAGGAACACAAAATGTGCAAAGAGATACTAGGAAGAAAGTTCAAAAAACGTTATATATCCATCAATGTGTGGATGTGAATGTGTTTGAGAAAGTCGTTTACTTAACGATAGAGAAGACTGCGTGGGATATATTGACACAATGCCACGATGATGATGCATCAGTGAAGAAGGTGAAACTTCAATATCTACGTAAGCAGTATGAGAATCTCAACACGAAGAATAATGAGAAGGTACCTGATTATACTTCTAGAGTGATTTAGATCACAAATGAGATGAAATCTTGTGGAAAAATCGTTCTAAATAAGTAATCATTGAGAAGGTATCGAGATCTCTTACTCTTAAATTTGATTACATTGTTGAAGCAATTGAACATTCTAAGAATCTGACCACCATTAGAATTCAAGAGCTGCAAAGTAGTCTAGAGGCATAAAAGTCGCGTCCGACTAAGAGAACCTCTAAAAGAGAGGTAGAGCAGGCTATGAAACTTCTTTAGTAAAAAAGGACCAGAAAAAGTCTTAGTTAGAGGCCAAGAAAAGAAGGAAATGGTGTTCGAGCTTTCTTTCTCCTTGGAGAAGAATGACGTTCTTTCGTTGGCAGGAGACGAGTGATGTTATGTCGTTCGCTAGGGTTCAAAAAGTGAATGAGGTAGACTTAACATTAACTCTAAATGAATAAAATTTTTAAAGAGTTATTATCTCGATTTCGTTAAAAATCGAGGAAACATATCTGACGTAAAATCTAAAAAAATAAATGCGGCTTTTTTATTCCAAAAGGAATAAAAAAATTAGAGAGTTTTTATCTGGATTTATTTAAAAATTATTTAAAAACCGAAGAACTATATCCGACGTAAAATCTATAAAAATAAAGGCACCTTTTTTGTTCTAACTAAAGCATAAAATTGCAGGAATTGATAATCGAAGCTCAAACCCTAAGCAACTATTTATATCCGTTTTGATAAAAACCGAGGGAAAAAATTTATTATTTTTTTAATAAAACATGTAGCTCGATATCTATACTCTCGGTGGAGTGCCTTTGTTTTGAAAACTTTATCTTTTGATTTTAAGGCAATGGATTTTATCTTATTTGAGGGTTAATTTGCATCTAGTTGACACTCGTGAACCTTCACAAAGCTTATGAGTTGTTATAATGTCAATTTTCTTAAACCTTATGCCTCCTCGATAGCTTTAACTTTGGGGATCCATCTGTTGGCATACTTCTGAGATCTTCTTCACACAATACAACAATGTAACTCTTGTCCAATGTCAAAAGTCTAAAAACTAGAGTTTATTATCTTGAGAACAATTTTCAATGTCTTCATCATCGTTCATCTTGAACAATTTGGTACCCAACATTGTCTACTTTAAAAGGTCTCATATTGCTTTGAAAATAGAGGAAAAAATAATGTATATATAACACTCATAGTCATTAAATCAATTATGCATCTTTTTAAAAGATAAAACTCGAAGGTTTCACATCCAAAATAGACAATACCTAATAAACATATTGCAATAGATTTGAAATCGATCGAAAGACAAAATATACAAATTCTCATCATAGATGATCCACAGTTGATAAGCACTTGGAAATTCTTATGATAGAAACATCCATAAATCTATAATATATCAATAATGAAAATCCGTTTTATTTATCTAAATAAATTAAACAATTAAACAATAATTTATTGACTCAAATTTAAAAAAAAAAAGAAATTGATATAAATATCTCAAAATTTAATTTACAATTATTTTTTCTAATAGAAGCAATCGAATCATCATCTTACACATAAAAACAATGAGTGATATTGATCGTTATTGATATTTTGATCATTATTGGTATTTTAAATTGTTTTCAAAATCCGTTTTATCATAGACTGTTTATCAAAGTGTTATATGGTAAAACTCCCCTCTAATTTTCTCATTATTCTCATGATTTTATTGGATTCTTGAGTAATGTATGTTTGTTGCATGTCTCATTATTCTCATGATTTTATTGGATTCTTGAGTAATGTATGTTTGTTGCATGTTTGTCAAGTCATTGTTGTAAACTTTTTTTAATGTATTTTTATTTTAGACATCTAACTTTTATAATGTTTAAATTCCATCAAACATTAAAATAGTTAAACACGTAAGAGTATAAATAAGATAAATGTTTCATATTCGTTTGAAATATAACTATGATGTAATTCAATCGATTTTTACTAAACGAACGGTAGATAGAGTTTGCATACCATAATAACTTCAAAGGTTAATTTCTAGAGTTTATTAAACAAGTAAGTTTTAGAGGCTTTATGTTGAAATGAAAAAATTAAAAATAATTACTATATTATAAAATTTCTTTGAAGTGGAGTAAGAGACAAATTCTTTAAATAAGTGAAACAACACTTGTTCATTTCAACAATAAAAAAAATTAATTTAAATTAATTAATGAATACTACTTACTTAACTATTTACAAGTTACAAAAGTGTCCCTCTCTCTTTTATATATATAAAGGAGTCACTAAAATTCTTTCCTTATTATTGATTAAAAATGTCTATGAAAAAAGAAACAAATGGGAATGGAAATGAAAATTCTTTTCTCAACAAACATGCCTGTGCTTGCGTTTTGGCTGCTACTATTATCTCTGCAATATTTGGTTATAGTGAGTGGTTTTCTAATATTTGTTTTATTTAATATATCATAGTTGTGTATTAATAAATAAATTCAGGCAAATTATGGAACAATAAATTTCAAGGATTATTTATGAACTATGATAAAAAAATTATTTAATAAGTTAATAATTAAAATTTCACTATTAAAGATGAAAAAACGGTATATTTGAACTCGCATAATCGGTTGAATTTTTGTAAGAATAAATTTAAATTAGTATGAGTTTAAAACTTAGATCTTACCTATTACATGTTATAGGGTTTATGTCTCCTTGTTAGTATACTTAAATATTTATTTTATGTATAATTAAATATAAAAAATATTTATTTATATTAATATTTTTGGATAAATATTGTTAATAAGTATTTTAAGTAGACTAACATATTAAAATTAAAATTATACTTTTAATTTTGATATCTAATATGATATTTTGAGTATTATATGACTTAGAGTGTATTTCAGTTTTTTGTTTGGTAAATAAATCTTATTTTAGTTATAGTTTATAATAATATATCTAATTATATGAATAATAATAATAATGTAGGTTAAAATTTATAAGTTACTTAAAATGTTAGTAAAATTATAATTTAATATAAATTACAAAATAAAAAAATAATAAAAAATATTCACTTTTATTTAAGTAGCAAATTAGACCCAATTTTTTTTATGGTGGCTATCTTTGATTAATTGTATATATAACATTTATTTAATTTGGAAAAATAAAATAACAATAAATTTGAAAAAATTATTTCATAATTGATTTGAAAAATAAGCATATAACTAAATCAAAAAGAGTGAAGGACTAGAAAAAATAAAATCAAAATATGTATCCAAAAAAAAAAATCAAAATCTTAATTTTTTTAATAATTCATCCATGTAAATAAATGTTACAGCAAAAAATTGAACATTAAACTAGTTGAAAACTGCAGCTTATAGTTGTGTCAAAAAAAACTAACAGATACCAGTTTAAAATCAAATACATTTATTAATCTGATATTTGCGACTTATATCATGTACAGAAGACGTAAATCTTACTACTGAGATGACACCTCTTGGACGTGTACAAAGGGAGTAATACAAATTAATCCATACGAAATTGTTACCTTATGAATTTATCATAAACTAGTTTAAAAAAATAAACTAACAGGCATTATAATTTTTCAGTTACAGGAGTAATGGCTGGAGCACTTTTATTCATAAAGGAAGAACTTGGAATCACTGACATGCAAGTGCAACTTCTAGCAGGAATCCTAAATGTGTGTGCATTACCTGCATGCATGGTAGCTGGAAGAACGTCCGATTACATAGGCCGACGCTACACCATCATTCTCTCCGCCATAATCTTCTTCTTAGGATCAATCTTAATGGGGTATGGACCAAATTTTCCAATCTTAATGATTGGAAGATGCATTGCAGGATTTGGTGTAGGGTTTGCACTTATTATAACACCAGTTTATAGTGCAGAAATTTCATCTCCTTCTTATAGAGGCTTTCTAACTTCTCTCCCAGATGTTTCCATCAACGCAGGTAACTTCTATTAGAGTTTGACCTAAGTCGTCCTTACAAAATATTAGTATAATATATTTTTAATGATTCGTACTTGATGATTAATCTCTGCGAAGGAATTTGGCTAGACATAATTTAATGTTGTTGTTATGTTAATATTTTTTTTCCTTCGCCAGGATTTAAACCTCGGTCGTTTAACTCCTTCAACTCAACGCGCAGGTTTCTTATTTGGTTATGTCTCAAATTTTTTCCTTGGAAAATTATCTTTAAGACTTGGATGGAGAATAATGCTAGCAATCCCTGCAATTCCTTCACTTGGATTGATAATTCTAATGTTGAAACTAGTAGAATCTCCGAGATGGTTAGTCTTGCAAGGACGATTAGATGATGCTAGAAAAGTTCTTTTACTAATCTCCAATTCAAAAGAAGAAGCTGAACAAAGGTTAAAGGAAATAAAAGTCGCGGTTGGAATCGATGAAAATTGCATGCAAAGCTATGTTCATGTTCCACAGAAAACTCGTAATGGTGGAGGAGCTTTAAAGGAAATGTTTTACAAACCTTCACCACATGTGTATAAGATACTATTTGCAGCTATTGGTGTGCATGTGTTTCAACAAATATGTGGAATTGAAGGTATTTTGTTATACAGTCCAAGAGTTTTTGAAAGAGTAGGAATCACTGAAAAAAGTACACTTCTTTTAGCGACGGTTGGGATCGGAATAAGCCAAACTTTATTCACATTGTTATCAAGTTTGTTGTTGGATAGAATTGGGAGAAGGACATTATTGTTGGTTAGTTCAGGAGGTGTGGTTGTGACATGGTTAGGGTTGAGTATTTCTTCAGCTATAGTTGAAAGTTCTAAACTAGGAGAGGAACCATTATGGGCAATAGTTTTTATTGTTGTTGTTATGTACATTTTGGTGGCTTTTGTTGCAATTGGAATTGGACCTGTGACATGGGTTTATAGCTCTGAGATATTTCCTCTAAGGTTGAGAG
This sequence comes from Vicia sativa, assembly GCA_021764765.1. Classification (NCBI taxonomy): domain Eukaryota; kingdom Viridiplantae; phylum Streptophyta; class Magnoliopsida; order Fabales; family Fabaceae; genus Vicia; species Vicia sativa. The sequence continues at coordinate 101,773,661 of CM038792.1, forward strand.
CACAAGGTTTAGGGGTTTGTGTGGCTGTGAATAGAGTTACAAATGTGGCAGTGGTTACAAGTTTTCTTTCAATTTATAAGACCATAACATTAGGTGGAACTTTCTTTATGCTTGTGGGGATTAATGCTTTGGCTTGGTGGTTTTACTATTCTTTCTTGCCTGAAACTAAAGGAAGATCATTAGAAGATATGGAGAGTATCTTTGGGAAAGATTCTAAGTGTGAGGTGCAAATGAAGTTTGGAAACAACAATGGGAAAGATTCTAAGTGTGAGGTGCAAATGAAGTTTGGAAACAACAATGCATAGTTTGGGATCAAGACTCTTTTTTACTTTTAAATAAATAAAATTTAAAGTAGATGGATGTCGCATTTTAGGTAAGAGAAAATCGGTCGCCCTAGTATGAGGAAGGAAAAACATTTGAACTCAATGAGATCGTAATACATTTACCTCGCTTTAAATTGTCTAATGCGAACTTGATCGTGTAACATGTCATGTACAAAACCTAATCGAAGGCTCTTTGTATATCTAGCTTATCTTTAAAGGGAATAAGTGCAAATAATGTTACAATTATAGTTCCATTTAAATTAATGAATATGTGGCTCATCTTCTTATCTAAGGCCTTGATCATGTTGGTATTTGGAGTCGTTCACTCAAGTCATTTACATAGAGAAACCTTTTCAAGGGGCATTACATTATTATTAGACTTTCTAATAATCTAAAGAAATGGAACAATGATACTTTTGGGAACATTTTTCATAGAGAGACATGTAATATTTGTGGTCTTGAAGGAATCAACAAATTGTGTAGTGAAAGTTTCAATTTAATAGAGTGCAACACTCTTAGGATTGTTGTTTGAGTTTTCTTTTTGTTTACTTTTATATCAAAATAAATTGTTTACTTTTATATCAAAATAAATAGGTGAATTTCTTAACTCACTGCATGGTCTTCTTGTGTATCACATAAAATTCTATTTTTGTTCTCGGGAAATTGGAAATAAACTTCCGGTTAGCACCCTATACTATGCAATTCAGGTAGGGTGCAAAACGGAAATTTACTTACGACATGCTACCGGAAGTATATTTTCGTATATGGATGCACTTAATCGCGCCAAAATCTTTCCCCTCCCCATAACAACAACATTTTCAAAACTCTCTCATACTATCTCTTTCAACCCTTCTCACCCCTTCTCATAAAAGTTAAGTTTTTCTCAAACAATCAATACAAATCATCAAGCATTGGTTAAATACAACAAGGAACAAAATCAATCAAGCAACAATCAACTCTCAATCAATCAAGTAAGTGATTTACACATTTTTAGAGTTTATGTAAAATCGATTGAAATTAGTGAAATAGAGCTTTAAATGTGTTGTTTTTGTACTTTACATCATTAGAAGTCATTATAATAATATTTGTAAACTGTTTTTGACGATCAATCCGTGTATTTTGAGACATTTAGAATTTTAGGGTGGGGTTGTTCACGGTTCTATTTTGCAGAGAAAATTAGAAGTTTATTTCCGATTTATGGGATGAACAAAACCGGAAATAAATTTCTAGTATCTGGATGCATAATTCCCCCCCTCTGTGAATCATATGCTAACGTTTCATTCTTGCTTCTACAGGAGATATGCCTGAGCGAGAGTCACGTTTGAGGCATAGCCGGGTTACACAACATGCTTCTTTGCGGAGAGAGAGGAGTCAGGCCACACAGGCTCCGAGGAGTCAGGCCACACAGGTTCCTTCAACATCCAGACAGGCTATGTCCGAGGCACATTCTGCTCCTTCCAATTTTATACCTTCTACTTCTTACTCCCATAGTAGACGGGAGTCTCCAGTCCCCCCTCCTCGCCTCCGTCATACCGCAGACGCACATCCTCACCACCACAGATGGTATTCCATGAGAGCGTACCTCTTGTATCTTGTTGGAACCCGAATATTTGTGGACACAAGTGCCATATACCTCAGATTCTTTGCTGATTTAGAGCAGGTCAGTGGGTGGAATTGGGGGACTGCTTGCTTGGTTTACTTGTATACCAAGTTGACTGAGGTGACTAGGTGGAAGACGAGGTAGATCACCGACAACATGACTCTTTTGACGGTATAAAAAATTTCTCTTAGCTTCATTTTTTAATTATTTTGATTTTGAAACTAACTGATATAATTTTGATATTTCAGGGATGAATCTTACAACACTTCCCACAAATTTTAGGATGGTCATTTGGTGAGGATTATACTGAGCTGATGCCTCGTGCATGTGCATATGAGTCACTCATAGGAAACTAGGAGACACTTGTGTATTGAGTTTATCTGGACCGAATTGTGCATGAGGACATCCACTTCAGTGCCAACACCGACCGCCGCGAGACGATAGCTTTTGATGAGGTTTCTCTATTTATAGGTTGGTTGACCTGCGGTACTCGGAAGATTGCTGCTTATATGCCCAAGCGAGTGATGCGTCAGTTCGGGTATACTCAGATAATTCCTTATAATCCTGCTTTATCTTCTCCTCCGACAGTGAAGATGAGGGAGATGGATGATATTTTTGATGATCTTGAGAGTCATCTCGTCCCTGAGGAGGCTAGGAGTACCGTGGCTCCAGACGACTGAAGTTATACGTACGGTTACATGCTATGTTTCTTCAGGATTTCCCATCCATACCTGATACGAGAGGCTCCAGGGGACCCACCCAGGCCGGCTCATCAGGAGATCCTAGAGGAGGAGCAGACGACGGGGAATTATGCCCAGGATATGCTGCCTAGGTGCCGCCGTATCATGGAGCTTGCTAGGGATGACATCGACAGAGGGTTGTTTCTTGACAGATCCGATGTCAAAGGCGTTTTGAAGGCTGTTATACCCCAAAATTTGCCCTCCCACTTCTCAAGACAACTCACATATCCATACTCAAGGATTTCATAAGGACTAACCAGACAAACCCTCTTCTAAGCAATCAAACCCAAACTAGGGTTTGGCCATTCTCAAGTCAAGGTGGGCCTCCCATGCTTCAAGTGGTCATCATACCTCATCATATGCTTCAAAGAATCTCCATATCAAGTTTCAAGCCTTACAAGTCAAGTTTGCTCAGAGAATGACTCAGATGGTTGAAAATCAACTGTATTGGACAAATGGTCAACACCAATATTTTAAAGTAATATGCATCATTTGATCAAGGGTTGATCATGATTCCTTAAGAAAAGTCAAGATTTGATCAAAAGTCAAAGTTTCTAAATTAGGCTTTTTCAGACAAAAGTCAATAGAACTTTGACCAAGCATAACTTTGACATACTTTATCAGAATATTTTCCATCACAACTCATTTTGAAGAGAATTCAATTCTCTACAACTTCATGTCTCACAAGCTTGGGAAAATAATGCTTCATTTGGAAGTTATGGATCAAAACGTTACAGGTCCATTTAAAAGTCAACAAAAAGTCATCTTTTTGAAAAGAAGTGTTCATGAGCATGGAAACTCCAATGAAGATGAAACCAAAAAGGATGTTTAGAAGACACCTTGAGCTTTCTAAAAAGTCCAAGAACACCCAAAAATGTTAAAAATTGAGCAAGATACACATTGTGCAAGTTGAGCATTTTTGAGGAGGTGCACAAAGAGAAATACTTGACAAAAGCAAATATTTTTCAAATGGGCTTATAATTTTATGATCCAAACTAGATCTTAACATTATCTATGGTCTCTATGCTCTTTGCCACGCTTCTTTTCCAATTTATTTAAATTATTTTGAATTTAAAGCATTAAATTCAATTTTAAATTAAATAAAATACAAAGGCAAGGTCTAAGACAAGTTGGGCTTGGTTTCTACTTATCTTGAGGTCCAAGATATCCCATGCAAGTTGTATAATTCGTGCAAGAAGCCATAAAGAAGAAAACAAATACACTTTTGGAAAGATTTAGTGAATATTGACAAGAGAATATTTTTGCATTCAAGAGAGGATATTTTCACATTATTTCTGATCAAATCTCATGCTCTATATATACATGATACATTCACAAGCACAAGGGAGGAAACCCTAGACTCAAACAGCAACCCTAATCTCTCAAATTTTTTCATAAACTTGCAAAATTCGTATCCTAATCTCCAACCATTCCCAAGGTGATTTGAGCATCCCATCATTCTCCTGAACATTCCAGGAGTTGATCCCAGGCTTTACACGATCATAAAGCACCCAGAAATCGCTTCCCTAAGTGCACCGGTTTGGTAAAGATTTTTGAAACTCAAATTATTGATTCATGTAAAATAAATCGTGTTTATGCATTCATACGTGTTCATGATGTTATTTAGAGTCAATTTGATGCTTTGCTTTTGAGGTTTAACGCAGGAACAAGTGTTTGCCATCGTTAAGGCAAAACTGGTTGAGAGCTTTGAAGCTCAGGATGTAGGGATTTTTAGGGCAATCCAATACCACCATTGAACTCGCAGGGGTCGATTTAGGGGGGGTAGCCTTAATCTCTTGCGTGAATTCTCTTTATTTTGCAGGTTTGAAAAAGCACACAACCAGAGAAGACAACCGGAGGTCCGATCTGGAGCTTCTGACTTGAACCAGCGAGGGAAAGAATCTTGCATATATATTAATCCATGTAAATTAATTCATGGATGTATCACCGCCCCAGCGGTTAACCTTGCACGCATTAAGTCACTCGCTTCCAAAGGCACAGGTTCGAACCCTGCCTTTTGCCATAATTTCCAATTTTTTTACTGAGTTTTAGGTTCTAGAAGCACGCTCTCCAGAAGTCACGCCCCAGAAGCTCCAACTTCTGGGTCCTTTCCAGCAACAGAAGTGCCCACTTCTGATCCCTTCAGAGGCAGATACGTCCAGAAGCTCCAACTTCTGGACCCCATCACAAGATGCCACGTCCAGAAGTGCCTACTTCTGGATCCGTCTCCAGCAGAAAGCCCCAAAAATTCCATTTTCTGGGCACCTCCAAGCCAGAAAAGCCCCAGAAGTGCCTACTTCTGGGCGCCTCCAGCACAGAAACCCCAGAAGTTCCAACTTTTGGGAGCGTTTCTTCCAGAAGCGTTTCTGCTTCTTTTTTTTCTTCCATTTATCTTTTCCATATTTTTATTAATTTCATAATTAATTAAAATTAGTAAATTAGGTTAAACAATTAGGATTAGTTAGACAACTTCCACTAATTTTTTCTCTCGTTTTAATCAATTAATTTAGGGTTAGAATTAACTTATATTTTCTCTAAAATTAATTAAAATCAATTAGACTTAGGATTATTCTCCACAGTTTTCAGATAAAAAAATCAAAAAATATTAGGATTAGTTTTTCTATTCCGTTATTTATTTTCTCGCATCTTTTTCAATATTATATAAATGCTCATGGGATGTAATAGTTTAATTAGGTTTACTTTCCGCACTCCTCAATATGTAACTGCCCCCAAAGCCATGTAATAGCGTAGGATTTACTTTATGCACTTTACTTTCCGCTCTCTATAAATTGCTAGTAAATTAGCTGTGTATGGCAAGATAAAAACAACATAGATCACCTCTAAATACAAGATAAATTATCTGAATTTGACACACTCTCTTCACACATGCACCCCCTAGGGTATTCTCTCTCGTTGCCTTTTCGAATAATTGGTCAAGTCCCTCGAACGTAGAGGTATCCTAGCACAAGTTGCCTACGAAACATATCATCATAGTCCCTTTGATACAAAGATCACAGTCCCTCGATGTTGCCTACGAATACATGATCTCGTCCCTCGATTGTTGCCTACGAAAAGTGATGATCGTCCCTACGAATGTGCTAGTATACTCCTTACAAGTTTCCTTCTATGACCATCCGATGTCCCTTCAACGAATAGGGTTACCTACCAACTAATGGTATGGATAGAACTATTCTAAAGGAAAGTAAAATAACACGGAAACGACCGTTCTGAGTAGGTAATAGACTCTTAATTGCTTGCTCTATCAGAAAATCTTTTTACACCTCACACTGTTACAAAGTTAAAACACTTCCTAAACGAAACATTTTCGAACACTTCGTATACATTCCAGCGTGAATCATTACGAAGTCAAAGTATAATGCCTTTTCAAAAATATTTTCAAACACACACACAGAAAGCAAATTTTAAAGTGAGCTAAAGCAATTAAGAGCCCGTAGATAACTACGGATGAAAAGGATGCTAACACCTTCCCTTTTTATAATCACCTCCCTTACTCAGAATCTAACGAAGGTCTTTTCCTGTTCTTTTCACCTTCCCTTAATTGGATAAAAGAAAAGTCGGTGGCGACTCTTGCTATCCGTAACATTTGCGATCAAACTCAAAACAACCCAAAGTCAGTTCTCCCACCGTATTGCAGAGGTCATCATGGCGGAGGCTCAGGGTGTCCTGGTCTATAGGAGGCAGCGGAGGAACGCCTCGAGGGTGACTGGTCGGCTCCGCCATACACATTAGTTTATTTTGGTTGTATTTTAACTTTGTTTTTTTATTTCGTATTGTACCGGATCTGTATTTTGAATACTATTACTATGAAATTTATTTTGGATAACATTTTTGGGCTTTAATTCGATTTAAAAATTGCATGTCCTTTAATTTGAATTACAAATGTAAATTCTAAAGTTATTGCTTATAGTTAATTTTTTCTGCTAACTGTCATGCCCAACACCAGATTTATATTTCCGGTAAGGAACCAGAGATATACTTCCGGTTTCACTCAAAAATTTCAAAAAATAGTGCGAACCAGAAATAAATTTCCGATTTTATAAAAGCCATTTTGGAATTTTCATGTTGGTGCGCCCCACCCTTCCACAATAAATAGTATGCAACCTTCCAATTTTTTATTTAAAAAATAAATTATTTCTCGTATCTCCTTAATTACACCACATTTAGTTTTGTCTCCCCTTTCATGAATGCCTCTTCCATTTTTAATTTCATACATCTCTTCCTCGAAAATTTTACCACGTACCCCTACATTTATTCCCATACCCCTACAATTTTGACATCTGGACGAAATTGCCCTTGAATAAATACTAATTACTTTTTTTTACTTTTACCATTTTAACTTCTGAAAAAGGAGAGAGAAAGATAATTTTTTTACAAACCGGATAACATGGTAAGTGGGTTATCCGGTGTGTTTTTGAAAATTTTAACACACACCGGAAGTCACGTGTGTGAGTTATCCGGTTTGGGTTTTACACTCCGGAAGTCCCATCCCAGGGTTATCCGGTTTGGGTTTTACACTCCGGAAGTCCCATCCCAGGGTTATCCGGTTTGCTTCCTTTCACCCCGGATAACCCACTGCTTGGGTTATCCGGGTTGTTGCTGCGTATTTCGTAAAAAATATGTGATTCTGGATGAGCCCAGAAAATATCCCTCACAACTTCTGAATCGTCTTTTTTCCTGCTCCAGTATACATAATCTGATTCCTCTACCAGCTTAAACAAATGTTGCATTTCTGTTCTAGGCCCCCTTATATCTTTCTGTATTTTACTCTTGTGCTTAATATTTGCGTGATCCGAGTGACATTTTCCGGATTTAGCTATGACATGTTATCCGGTTCCTGAAAAAATTCGTATCGGATGTATCCATTTTGAGTTATCCGGTTTGTTAAATTTCGGTTTCCTTAGATATTCCGTACGCTTTCAAAAAATAGTGAAAAAAAAAATTCCATATAAAAATAAAAAAAGTAAAAGGATAAAATTGGAATATTAAAAAAATTGTAGGGGTATCAGAATAAGTGTAGAGGTATAAAGTAAAATTTTCCTCTTCCCCCCTAAATCTTAAAATTAAGTTAAATAAATGAATTATCTAGTTATAATCTATACTAGACCTTATGAATGTTCACTACCAAGGAAATTAAAAATATTAGTTGTTGTCATTCCATCACCTTCTATATATCTTTTTTAAAATTTGAATTGGTCAAAATTTTATACAAGTTGTAAGTGTGAAAATTTCTCACCAGAATTACATTTAGATGTTGCAGGTGAGAAAACTATTAAAAAAACGAGAGTATGGATATCTTTGAACTTTAAAAACTTTATAATAAATATAATTCAAGCCCAGTTACTAAAGATAAAAAGATAGAAAAGAGACATAGACACACAAGTCTTTATTTTGATTTACTCTACAATATGGAATTCCAGACGTTTTCCGAAATTTTTACTATAAATCAATTGATCATTACTAATCTAATCTACTATCTAACTAAGAATAGAAGATACTTAAACACTTCCATTCTTATCCTTCATTTAAAATTAATTTTGCACTACGCAATGACCTTTTTGATAATTCAATATATCCAAAATTCTGTCTAATAGAAGTTTTCCAGTCGTCCAAGTGTCACAATATATTCAAATTCTAAAGCATACATTCCTTTACCCGATTAATAGAAAAACGGATTGTGTATTAACCATGTGTAGGTTAAAAAGTTGTAAACATAGACATATCACAACTTCTTCAATTCATTTCTCACTCAATTTCTCTCACTGTCTTCTCTCTTTCTCCCGAAAACCCTAGATTGTCGCCACCCATTTCACATTTCTATTTCTCTTTTCAAAATCATATTTCTCACTATCTCTCTCGTTTGGTTTTTCTCAGCTTGGGCTTCAACTCATCTTCACTCATGTAAGAAATCGGTTCCTTTAACCTTGATCTTGTATTTTCCCTTTAAAATTATATGTTGTTGCTTATTGTTGTTTTTGTTGTTTTCACTGAAAATACTATTTGTTTTTTTTAATGTTGTTTACCATGACTCTTTCTGGAATGAATTTGTTGTTTTTTATGTTCCAGGTTCAGCATAAATCCACTATGTACAAAGGTAACATATGTTTAATCGTTTATGGATTTTCTGAATCATTTATAGTTTTTATGTTCATAGTTTTGTGAGATCTGGTTTGGTTTGGTTTGGTGAGATCTGGAAATCATAATAAAATCTTGGATATATGGTTTAAGTTGGCATAGTTTTAATTTTTGGTTATGCAGTTTGCTGTTGATAGCCAACATTTTTTTTGCAAGGTATATGGCTTCATTGTTTCCTTAACTTATCTTTCATATTCAACTTTTCAAAAATAAAGAAACATACTTAATTACTCTTAGGGATTCAACTTTTAGGTTTTCATTGAATTAGATTTATCGTTGTTGTCAAATAAATTCACTCTGTTAATTATTGAATTTCATTTCATGGCTTCGAGTTTTGATCGATGGGAAAAATATCCTTTTTTTGACGCCACTGAATAAATTCAAGAATATACTGATTGTTATTGTTATTATTATCATAATCCTTCTTTTGATTATGTTTTCTTTTTTCCATTTTCTCTTTAATCATTTTTGAATATAAATATTTGATTTTCTATGATGTTTTGTTTGAAGGGCAAAATCTACATATAGGATATGGATTCATGCAATGAAAGATGCATCCAAACCTAGGAACTCTGATGAACACATAAGAGATCTTCATACTGCCATGGGCATTGCTAAGTGGCAGGTAATTCATCATTATGATCCCTTTTTGTAAATTTGACAATTGTTGAAACCCTTTGTAGGTTATGTAGCGCAATTGAGAGGACCGTGACATTAATAACGAGCGTGTTATTGAAGTTGAAGTTGTTGTGCAGTGCAGATGGATGAATCTCAATGGGCGGTAAAGTCGAGTTATAATAAAAGCTCGAGTGATGCTAGAAATAGGCACCAAGATTTCGTTGTTGTGTTTGAAGGAAAGATTTCGAAAGTGGAGAATTTGTTACATTTACATGAATCTGTTCCTTAACGTAGCAAGACATATCTTTATAAATTAGTTTATTTTTCTTACTTTTGTGTCCTCCACATGTTTGATATAATGTTTCTATGACCTTTGAAATCAATGTTGTCAAAATTCAGAATGTTCCCATATGCATTATGTTAAGGATGAATGGGTTAAATTATCCACACAACAATCCTCTTCAACCGGTGGCACTAAATGAGGAAAAATGCAGAGGGTGAGTGAAGAAAGGTATCTGCTGCACAAACCAATATAGATATAATTGTTTTTTAAATAGACATATACTTATGAGTTTTGCCATATTTTCCTTGAACTTATAACTCGATGTTACCATAATAATGACACTGGGTCAAATAGTAATTATTATAAAGTATTACTGTTTAGTCATGATGCTACCATTTTGATGAGACTCAATCAATTTGCATGGTGTGCTGCATCCATTGCTTCTTCGATTCTAGATAGGGATGATATTTCTGATCACGATCAGGTGTGTGAGAATAAGTTTTATATGATTTTAAGAGATATTAAGACATGTGATACATGACTCTATTTTTAAAGTAAATTATGTATTACATTTGTTTCCCTGCAGCAAATGTGTTTCACAGTGATTTGAAGCCAACAAATATTCTCGCTAATGCGGATTGTAAGCTGAAGATATGTGATTTTGGACTTGCTCGAGTCTCATTTAATGATGCTCCATATGCTATCTTTTGGACTATAAGTACTCTAATATGCAAGCAATTATGTTTTGCCTTTTAATATTTTCTGTTGGAAGCTACAAATTGCTATCCAGCTACTTCTCATAGTTCATCTTTTTATATCTTTTAGGAGGAAGTGGTCCTAAATAAGTGTTGTCTTTCCTGCTAACCATTTGAGGGAAAAAGTTCTCTATTTTCATTTGAATGCCGCTGAACCATGGACAAATGTTAGTGTCTCTGATGATTGCAAGCACTGGTGCTGATGGCAACCTACAGGTAAATAAATCTTTTGGGGTTAGAACAAAGAAAATTTGACACTAACATTTAGATTTGATGATATATGTGCAGTGTAGTTTGGTATCCATGTATGGAAGAAGTGGCTTACTAAGAAATGCAAAATTGTTGGAGCGCAGTGTAGTTTGGTATCAAATGAAAGTTGTTGGAGTGCAACCACTTGAGTCAATAAATTAAGAATTGCATGTGGCGGTTCTAGCTTTTTAAGAACAAACTAACAAGTAGGTTGTACATAGACATGGTTATTGTCTGTTGTACAGAGAGGATGCATTAGATTGTAATCAGCTGGTCTCTACAACACATGCTTGTCTATTATAGAATTTCAGCTCCTAACATCATTGCTCTTAACATTATTAAGACAAAATTACTTATATTTTAGATTGAGGATGTTGTTGAACTTGCATTAGCCCAACACAGACACCTAGAAACTACAACTACTTGCATTAGCCTAACACTAGAGTTGATGCTCAAGCAAATCACAAATCTTATCTCCAAGGTTAAACTTCATGTCTTTTTTCAATTTCCTATAGGTTTCAATGAATGTATGATTTTCTGATTTCCTAAGATTTTAGAACTCCATTTAATTGCAGTAAAGGCTGCTTTGAAATAAAAAAAGAATCTTTAATTGATGTATTTTTCTTTATATAATTTTTAGAAAATAGTATTGTGAACAATCTGTTATATAACTTGCCATAAGATTATACTTTCATATTTGTATTTTGCAGGGAACCTAATATTTAATGGATCTTAAATTTTTTGTTTTTGTAGAGGGACAGGTTGAGGAAGATTGTCTCTATTAATGATCATCTTGAAAGTAGGGTATTGTCAAAAGTTATTGGCAACTATTAGTGATCATTTCTGTCTAGCAATTTAAATGTCTAGAAGTTTCTTTCTAGCAACATGTCTCAGTATGTTCATCTTAAGTTCATAACTCCTAAATTTCTATTTCCTAAGTTCTTTAAAACTTTTTTATATGATATTGATAATCACCATTATTATAAGTGTTTGATATTATGACCCAAAACTTATGGTACTTTTAGAATATACAAGAACGTAAAATATATTACAAAACTTAATTTTACAAAATCTTTCAAAAGTGATTGCATTGCTATAAGTGTTTGCATGACGGTGTCCCTATAGTATGGGCAAATTAACTTGGCTATCATACAATTGTACTTATTATTTTATAAGATTTAAATAAGATAATGTTAATTTATATTTTCAACATTAAAATGTGAAATATTCCACTTAATCATTTTTAAAAATTATACCTTTTTAACATCTAACATCTTCTCATATCTTTTAATATATATATATATATATATATATATATATATATATATATATATATATATATATATATATATATATATATATATATATATATATATATATATATATATATATCCTTTTAATATATTTTTGTTGCAAAAAATCCTTTATTAAATTTTAAAAAACAGACAATGTTTTAAGGATTAACAATACTAGACTATATGCCAATTTTTTAAAACACTACCTTAAAGTTCAGGAGCCACAAATACGTTAATGCTCAAGAGCCACAAATACCTCCCTTTTATAGTTACGTTGTTACTGTCGTGGAGTCATAACTATGCATTTTTATATGATATTCATTGTGCATGAAATGTAATCTAAATCCAGATTCTTCCATTTTCAGTTACAAACTAAAGAAACAACATGAACTCATACTTCAAAAATTTTTCCATAATGGTGTCTAATTATTTTACCATTTCATGTTTTTTCCTATTTCTTTCCTTTTACTTATTGAAAATTTAACTCATACTTATAATTATAAAGGTAAGTATATTGCACTGACATTTTATTTTCTTTTAGAATGTTATTTGTCCATTCTATGATATATGATCCTTTCATGCTTAAATTTGTCATTAACTTTTATTTCATTTTGAATAAATAATTTAAAATATAAATAGTGTTACCCGTGCGGACGCACGAGTCTTCTACTAGTTAACTTATACGTTAGATATCTCAAAACAAAAATTTGACTTAATTTTTTTTGTCTTCTCAAAGAATCAGATGACTATATAGAAATTTGGATAGAGAAAATTCATACAACATTGTACTCTTGAGTCCAATCTCTAAATTCTTCTTGGTAGGCTTTTTCTATGGTGCCGTATCCAGGGAGAGAACGTGAAAAACTTTTTTTGCATAAAAATTGTCTTTTTACGTTGAATATTTAGAGTGTGTTTGGATCGGCGGTGGACAAAATTAATTCTAATAAAATTGAGTTTGGTAAAATTAATTTTAGCAAAATTGATTTACATTTGGATATATTTAGGTAAAAGTGAGTTGAAAAATAAATTTCAGAGTAAAAATCATTCAGAATCATTTCTGGATACTAAAACTACAAATTTCTAATTCAAGTAAAATCAATATTAGAGACATAATCAATTTTACTTTAGTCTAACCAAACATCTGAAAATCATTCAAAATCAATTCTACATTTCTAAAATTGCTTTTGGCAAGTTTGACCCTTCCAAAAGTAGACAAATCATACTCTTATAATCTTTTCAATAGTTTTTTTTACAGATAAGTAAACATTCTCCTACATCTTATTATCATCAAAATCAAAATGATAAATCATTGGAGAATTTTTTCTGCCACCTTCCAAATTTAACCTGCCACCCCCGAACCGATGAAAAGACCATATTGCCTAACCATTTTTCATTATCACATATTTTGGAATTTACGATATACGCCGGATTTTTCAAATTCCCAGACGATACCGGAAATTTCGAGGCGATATTAGAAATTTAGCAAAATCAAGTAAGTTTTACGATATATTTAGGGAAATTTATGGTATATTGTACCAGATATTTCATAATTTTCGGTATCGCCTACTGTAACACCCCAAATCTACCCAACGTATATTATTTAAATTAGAGTGCGGAAAAGATAATCATACAAGGGATGTCACAATTTCTTCGCAAAACAATATGCATTTAGTCACAACTATACAGATACATAACACTTAGATCAAGGATGAACTTATAACAATACTTTTCAATTAAATCAACTAATCAACTAACCACAAAATCATAATTCTTCAATAGTAACAAAAATACATCTTTTATTCAACCTCAAAACGTTTCACAATATTTATTAATATTATTTAACTTTACTTAGCATAATTATTCAACTAAACCAACTTCATTAATCAACATGATCAAGTATTCACATTATTCATAAACTTCAATAATTTAAGCAACTACAACAAATTAAGCAACGTTCATCCCCCGAGTGTTACGTATCAGAGCAATGACACCAATTCGAACTAACAGCAACTAACGACTTCATAATGCTACTTCGAACTTCCACGACTATCCTTGAGTACCTACCCATTTCCCATGGTAGGGGAAATATCAGCAGAAGGGGTGAGATATCCAACAATATAAACAAGTGTATGATAAATAATATGCTAGGATTAAATCATACAAAATTATCACATCGCGGTTAGCACATCACAACAACTTCATAATTAACAACAACATGAAATCACTTCACCGTTAGCAACAACATAATTCACTTCACAGTTAATAACAACATAATTCACTTCATAGTTAAGAACAACATAATTCACTTCACAGTTAATAACAACATAACTCACTTCACAGTTAACAACAGAATAATTCACTTCACAGTTAATAACAACAAAATTCACTTCACAGTTAACAACAACATAATTCACTTCACAGTTAACAACAACATAATTCACATCACAGTTAACAAAAACATAATTTAAATGAGACACAACAATGCATATGCATGTGGTTCCAACAGAGCTTCAGCTCCCTTCACCATTGCCAATTAATAGAGGTACAAGGCATAAACCTTCTTCACAATTCCGCCAATACAGGCCTTCGCAAAGATGCAAATATAATGCAACACTAACAACAATGGAAATTCACTTCACGAGGCATACGCCTATATCACTGTTATTACCAATAAATAGAGGTAATTATCATCACTGAAAACACCCTGCAACTTCACATAAATAACAAATATATACAACAACATATTCTCCGCCAATAAATCACAAACAATTCAACAACACGATGCATTCAACACAATTCAACAAAATAAAATAATCGTAATCACCTACTAAAATATACGAACCATCTCGACAATTTTCAATTAATTTCGGACAACTAATTATACCACTTAATTTACTAGCTCGGTTAATTCGGTACTGATTTTATTGACTTCATTACTACTGCTATTAATACTAATTGTTATCTAGCTTCTGCTAATTTACTTCACTATCATATTTAATTTCCCTGCATTCAAAACCATACTACCATCAGAATTTATCTATGTTACTAAAGATAGAACATTTGCTAGAAACACCAACATACTAACTATCTGTACTATTATTATATTATCATTGCAGAAAAATAAAATAAACAAAACCATGCTACTTAATTATTTCACAACTTACTACTGATTTAATTCAATATTGTACTCAACTTATAATTAACTATACTGCCAGTGTAATATTTCTAGATCACATGGTGGAAAATTGGCAAAGTTGCCTCTAACTAGTACACAAGCCGCATGATAAACAGACAAAAGAAGGACAATCAAAATTCAGTCGTGGCCCCCACTCCCAAATGGGACGGTCGTCCCACTCTTTCCTTCCACCCAAGGAGGCGTCCGCCTCCCTTTCCTTTACCATGGCGATGTTCGTCTCCCTTTTCATTTGCCACAAGGGGCGCTCGTCCCCACCCCAGTAGCCACCGTCTCCAATTCCTATTATTCCATACCAATTCCTCTTCTTCGCTTCACCTATTTCGATTTAATTTATTTCCTCATCGATTCGTCAATTTAATTCCCAGTTAGCCATAACCATCACAACCAATAAAATTATTCACTTATAGTGAAATTTTCATGGACAATCAAAGTCAATAGAACCGATACACAATCACAGACAATTATTCTACACACAATCTACACCAACATAGATAATTCCATATAATTCCATCCCCACATACGATTTATCATAATCCCGTTTAGAGAGTTAGAATCTCACCCTTACCTTGGATTTACGGTCTCTCTATAATTTTCGGTCGAATTCCGATTTGGCTTTCCGGTCTACAATTCCTATTCCGGCGACAGTTTCTTCCAAACCCTTGTTCCTCTTTTCTTTCTCCCACGTACAACTTTTTCCCCAAAATATTACTAAACCCTTATAATCCTCCTTTTATATCTCTAATAATTAAATCCAACTTATAATAATAATAATAATAATAATAGTAATAATAATAATATATTGGATCTATTATTCACACCTGCACTAAATCCAATTTAATTAAATAATGATCCCATATAATAATATTATTTCTAATATTATTTTCTACATTTTCTCATCCATCGATTAAATAACACCAACTTGCAAATAATATTCTAATAGTAATTCTCCGATTAAACCAACTAATCAACTAATACTCATAATTTGGCTTTTCTCCGAATAATTCCAATTAAATCAATAATATCATCCTTAATGTTATTCTTTCGATTTATCCGACTAAAATCCGACTTAATAATTCAAATATGCCTCTTAAATAATAATACCGAGAAATCCAATTACTCCGATTAATTTTCCAACTTCGACAATTTCAATAGATAATTCCTTATATAATTTAATTAAATAATTAATTAAATTCGGGGCATTACACCTACCGGAAATTATAAAATATCCATACCGAAAATTTCAATTTTTTTGGTATTTTCTATTTTTTTTTTATAAAAAATTCTATGTTTCTTATACTTTTTAATTTTGCTTGCAGTGAGGACCAGAGGCAGAGATGGGTCTATTGTCGACAGGACTACAGATAAAGCCGATTATAGGAACCAGGCGACGACGGTGCACATGGTTGTGCTACGTGAGTTTGGTGAGACTCAGAGATTTCACCTTCGCATGTCTTGGTTGATGACTACTTATGCGGCGTTGGTGGAGGCACAGAGGTATGAGGTTGCCGCAAGGACGTACATGCTACATTTGGTGGCATATACTCTCTTTGCTAACAAGTCTGGAGTTTATATTGATATTCGGTACTTGTATCTCTTTAGTGCCCTTGACACTCCATGTTGGGCTTGGGGAGTGACAATCTTGACAATGATTTACACAACACTTGATGTTGCATCCTGTCCTGAGACCAGATAGTTTGTTGGTTATTTAAGCTTGTTACAAGTATATTATAATTCATTAGATGAATTTTTAAAAACATTAGGTATTAGTATAATAATTTCATGATTTTTATTTATGCAGTGTTGGATATACACGCATTTCCCTCACATATGTGACCGGAAGATCCAACGTGTTGAAGCTAGAGACCCACATGTGAAGAGGTGGAAGGCCAAAAAGTCCGTTCCAAGAGGGTTGATAGAGTACAACAGGAGGCTGGATGCTCTGACCCTGGATGATGTCATCTGGACACCGTATACGGCTCATCGCCCTCATCGTCCTTTGGAGGTATCTACTTTATATTCAGGTCATATCAGATGCCCCAACTGGTGGCATTTATTGATGGTTTCAGATTCACATCATCAGCTCCCCCGTGAGATCATTGATGCAGCCGTTGGGGTTCAGGAGCCTGGGCAGTGCGAGGATGGATACCTTGAGTAGTTTCTTAGTGTGTCATTCCCTCGGGTGATACCACCGGCTTCAATATCTAACGTCCTAGGGCCTTCAGGTATTAGAGATTCTCTCGATCCACCACCACCACCTCCTCTTTCCGCAGGTGACCAGGACAGCCGCCTACAACTCATCGTCGTTATATTAGATAACATGATGGGGTTGGTGAACCCTGATGGTGAGGTTTATCATAGGTTAGCTAGGTTGACCGACATTTCCCGTGGAGGGCCTATGTAGATTTTGATTTTGATTATTGTAGTATATGTATATGTTGTGACAAACAAACTTTTAGTTTATCGCATAATCTTTTTTGGCTAGTACTTTTTCTTTCGATTACATAAAGAAAACAAAATAACACAAATAACAAACTCGAATAAGTTAAAAAACATCACATGACAAACAACAAACATAAACAATACTCTGATACATGAAAATCTAGGAACTACCAGATTCATCTGGATGCTTCAGACACTTTATGATACCATCAACAAATCTCCGGATCTCCGCATCCAACTCGATCAGACCTTTGATTATCCTATGACGAAATGATTTCTACATGGCCTTCACATCTTCATCATTATTCAACTCGATTAGATTTTATTTCACCCAACCATCTGTACTAATGTAATCCTCCCGAAACTCGATCTTTGTCACCCTTCTATTCTCGGAATCAGGCAGCAAACCGTTCAATGTTTCCTTTAAGGTGGAAAAGGAATCAGATCCATATGGGAGCTTGAATTCAACATGAGGTTTGCCGTTGTTGTAATACACTTCTTTCTTAATCAGAAATTAAGGAAGAGGCATTTTGTTGAGATGTGTTATCCAATAACCCTAAGACCTCTATTTATACAAATGGTGATGAGTTCTAGACCACACATAAGTGTCAATGAAATCAGGACCCTCCAAAAATATCTACAAAATCTCAACTGTTGAAAAAACCTAATATTTATACATACCATAAATTTCCTTTATAACAAAAATTTCCAGTATACCGGAAAAGCGTAATTTTTGGTATACTAGAAACTTGTATTTTTCGGTATACCAGAATTTTCTAAATCACTTCCCAAAATTTTGTTGTACCTGATATTATGTAATTTCCGATATACCGGTTTTTTAAAATATACTTTCGGAAATTTGGGTATACCAGAAATTTTATGGGTGTACCAAAAATTCCTTTGTAATGCATCAGAGGTAAACTTGGAATAAAAAAAATTGAGAGTGTGCCAGATTGAATCTAAGGAGTGGCAAGAAAAATTCTCAAATCATTGTTATTCAAATAAACTTTAATCCAACCAAAATTTCTGCGACCAAAACTTTTGAACATAGTCTCTTTTTCCTACCATCAACAAAATTCCTCAATGGTGTAAAAATTCCTCCCTAACTTTTCCAAACTTTATTTTGCTCATTCAGCATGCTACTAGAAAAATTTAAGTCCTAAATGTTAAAGAAAATTTTACAAAAAAACAAATAGAAACTAAAAGAAAAATATATATGATAAATCAATGGAGAAAATGTTAAAAACCATACAAAAGAACTGACCAACACATGTACGAGAGAGGTCCTGAACAAGAGCAAACTCCAGGAAAAACATCCATCCTACGAAGCGCCAACGAAAAGAAGACCCGACTATATTTTATTATTAAAAATTTAAATGTTATTACTCGAGAAAGATTATTACATCAATGAGACTTCCTCCGTCCCATATTATTTGTCACAATGAATCAGTTAACCTATATTAAGAAACAATAATAAATATGTAAGTTCCTTTTAAGGATTGACTTAATTTTTGTAAAGCAAATAATAACAACAATAATGTAATATACAATATGATGTATAAAATTTCTAAGAAGAACATGTACAACAATAAGTCCTATTGGAATCTCAAGACATGTTCAACAGCTGGAACAACATGTCGAAGAAGATGTCCTATGAATGAACATTCAACATCGCAATTACTGAACTGATAAATGAGAATCAATTCTATTTTGAAGAATGCAGAATATTTATGGAATATTATGCAACCTATATGGCGCACATTTAAAGGTCCAAAAGATTCAATCAGAAATCAAGGAGACAAATTAGGAAACTAAAGATTGAAGACTTACTTGTAGCAAAAGTTTTCTGCGGTTTTGTTACAACGGTTATGTTGTAGTTCGAAGGCCCAAATTCAGTTGGGTATAGGTTATAAAATAAGGATTTGTAACCTAGTTTTAGTTAGCTAATCGGATATTTAAAAGATGTAATCATTAGGGTTAGTTGTTGTGAACCACCCGGGTCGTGGGATGGTCACCATGCTCCTCGAAACATGTAGGTGAGAGGCACTATGTATTATTATTTGAGTAAGTTGTGAAGCAACTCGAAGATGTGTCCTAAGTTAGAAGCAAATTGCTTTAAGACTTAGATAGGTTGTGATAGAAGTGTGTCTTCTGTTAATTGTCATTGTTTTATCATTGTGAGTGATTGAGGGGGAGTGAGAGGGGTTTCTCATATCTAAGATGTTCTTAGGTAGAAGTTGC
Source organism: Vicia sativa (assembly GCA_021764765.1). Taxonomy (NCBI): domain Eukaryota; kingdom Viridiplantae; phylum Streptophyta; class Magnoliopsida; order Fabales; family Fabaceae; genus Vicia; species Vicia sativa. Next base: position 101,793,553 of record CM038792.1, read on the forward strand.
ATTGGATAGTGATTAAGTGAGGAGTTGTAAATGGGGAAGTTTAGCTTGGTATGGTCTTCTCTGATTCGACATATTTCCTTCGTTTTGGTTTCCTCTGTCAGTCGAATTGTTGTAGCCACCTCTACCTTTGTCGAACCACTTTCATTTGCCTTTGGTTTCTTTTGCGGAATTTGCCTGCAGAGCCACATCACTCTTTGTCTTGCTTGCAGCTCTTTCATTCATTCTCTGTTCATGAGATTCAAGCGTCCCTTGAAGCTTTTCCTTTGTCAATTTCGACAAATATTTCCCCTCTTTGATAGCCACCACCACTTGGTCGAACTTGGGAGCCAAAGATCTCAAAGTATTTGAAACAACAACTCTTGTTGTTAATGCAACTCTTGTTGTTAATGCAACTCCACATATCTTGATTTGATTCACTAGTTTTGTAACTCTAGTGAAGAAATCAGATATACTTTCACTATCTTCCATCTGAAGCAATTCATACGTTCTCTTGTGAGTTGGTAACCTCTCCTCTTTCACCTTTTCTGCGCCTCCAAAAGATTTCTCAAGAATATCCCAAGCTTCTTTTGCAGATTCTGTATCATTGACCTTTTTGAAGTTGTCTGGACTCAGACATTGATGAATTATAAAGAGAGCTTTATAACTCTTCTTCTCTAATTTTATGTGTTCTTTCTTTTCTTCTTCTGAAGCGTCTTCTTCAAGCTCTTCTACTCCATCCTGTACAAGATCCCAAAGACCTTGACAACGAAATAAAACTTTCATCTGCCTGCATCAATTCTCATAGTTATCTACTTTCATAATTGGTAGACTTGATGTATAATTCGCATTCTCATAACTAACTACCATCGTGAATTCTTCTTCTTTAATCGTTCTTGATCGCTTCTTCCCTTGAATTGATTAACCGAAACTCTTGATACCAGATGTTGAAAATCCACCAAATATCTATGATGAATTTCTACCAATCTTGATGAACAAGATTGATATCACCACACAATGACAATGAACAATTAAAGAAAAAGAAGAAGAAGAAATAATTATTTTATGCAGAGTAGCTCTCTGCCCACAAACTATGAAAAACTTCTTATTCACTTTGCAACTGCAAAATTCTATGAATGAATTGAATTACAAAAAAAAGTTAGTCCCTCTATTTATAGATTTAGATTAGCTTGCTCCCTAAGCCAAATCAAATATATTCTATTTTAGATTTAAATCAAATCTATCTAAATCTAAAATCAAATATGTGTGTAAAAACTGTTTCCACAATCGTAAATCAAATCAAATCAGATCAAATATTTTTGACACAAGAAATTCTTGTAGTTGTAGGCCATGGTAACAATTTTGGAATCTATTTCAAACCATAAATAGTTCAAGTCTCTAGAACGAGTGCTTTCAATGACGAAAATAATGCCTATCATTTATGAAAATAAGGAGTTGTGAACCTATTCAGTCTCCATCGCCAATTCTAAACAAACCAACATAAGCTGGTGAACTTGGGTTGCTTAAAGCTGATACATCTGTGTTACATTTGATCAAATTTGAAATTAGATAGTACCATAACACTTCCTTGATTTATGGAGATTTTGGATGATGAGTATAAACTTTTAAAACTTAGAGGATTGAGAAATTGGCCATGGATTATCCAGTTTCCTAATTTGTAGTATTAATTACTTGTTATAGAAACTGAGGCAATGATTTTGAATATGATGGAGTTCTGGTAGCAATGAAGATTTTTTAATCTAAGCTTATTCTTGAATTTGCAAATCACGTTAAAGGTAACAATGAATTCTGCATAAATGAATAAAGAGATCCGGGTAAGCAGGTCTACGGTTCATGACCTCAAAAATAGAGGAGTCTCAAAAATTTGGGTGTGGAATAATTGAATAATTGAATAATATTGTATCTGTGGCACAACGGCAACTACAAGTTAGTTTTATTCTGTTGTTATTCTGTTAATTTTTATTTTTTTTTAATAAAATGGCAAAACAATAAATTACAAGAATCAAATTTATAAGTTATAACCCTTAAGTTAAAAAGTTCATGCATTACCAACTAAACTAGACAAATACAATAGCTTTTTATGCATTTTAATCTATATAATATGGGTTTCTTAATTTTTCTGGATTTATTTCTATAATATAAATTTTAGATTGTTTTTTATTTTTTTAAATTACTATATGACTAAATCATTTATTATTAAATTCTTAAGCTAAGTAATATCATATTATATAATTATTATTAATATTTTTTGTAATAATATATTAAAAAATAAAAATATCAGTAGTCCCTCCGATCTCGAATGTAAGCAATAATTTTTTTTCCAATAGTTATAAATATAAGAAAAAAAAACACGTCATTATGGAAAAACGGGCCGGATTAACCGGGCCGGCCCGAAAGCCCGTCGAAAAATCCGGGTTTGAACAAAAAATTTAGGACCCGTTTATCATCCGGGCTTTTAAGCCCGGTCTGTTAAAAGCCCGATGTTAACCGGGCTAGCCCGACCGGATTCCGGGTAGCCCGCTTATTTAACTTTTTTCTATTTTTTTATAAAAACTATAATATATTATACAATTAATGTCCATATTATTTTTTAATAAAAATACAAATGTCCATTTTATAATACATTTTACTACTAATGTACATTTTAATAAAAAACTATGATACATTATACAATTAATGTCTATTTTATAATACATTATACTACTAATATCATAACTTGAATCTTGATTATTTAATTAAAATAATTTAGTTTTATGATATTTTATTTTAGATTTTATGAATATAATTGATTTATACTTTTTAGTGATTAATAATCATATATATTTTAGTTTTTTAGTTTATAGTTTATAAATTAATTAATTAATTAATTTAAAAAATTATTTTTTTTATAAAAATTAAATATTAAATATTATCCGGACCGGCCCGAATAACCGAAGCCCGTGAAGAATCGGGCTTGGACAATCAAATTGTAGCCCGTTTAAATTTTGGGCTTTTAGACCCGACCAAAGGCCGAACCGTGGCGGGCGGGTAGCCTGCTTTATATATATATATATATATATATATATATATATATATATATATATATATATATATATATATATATATATATATATATATATATATATATATATATGTATCCTACTTTTTCCTCCAAATTCCTATGTTATAAAGATTTTCAAAGAAAAAATAGGGATAAAATTAGAAATAGTATGAAATTTAAATGCATTTAAGCATTTTAAAGGTGAGTTTTTTTTTGTAAAATTACTTACACATGAGACCGAAGAGAGTATTATTTATAACTATATAACTAAACCTTTTAATTAATTAATTATTTTTTTTGTTAGAAGGGCATTTTTATTATTTGTCTCGGGCCTCTACCAAATCAGGACCGACCAATGACTCCACCCTTTCTTGGAGACATCTAGCATAGAAGCAAAAGAGTGAAATATATGACATGGTTAATAGTGTTTTGCAGCTAATTCTAAAGCTTCGAGGAAAAGGGACAATAAATAAACAAATTTATTGTAGCCTCAGATGATAGCTTACAAATGCTACACGTTGATGGGAAGTGACATCCTCGAATTGTGAGATTGTCATCGGTAGGCATTTCTTTGAATTTTTTACCGTTCTAACATCTTTTTTCAACATATTTTCCACTATACCATTCCATTCTCCAATATTTCTCATTCTACCATCTTTTCAAAAAAAAAAAAAACGAAAAACATGCACCACCGCCGAAGCAATGGACGGTGGCCTTAAAAAATTAGGAACAGCCGCCCTTTCCTTTGGCTGTCATGTGTAGTTCCTTTTTTTTTCTTCATTTTTAATTAAAAATATACAAAGAAATTATATATATATATATATATATATATATATATATATATATATATATATATATATATATATATATATATATATATATTCTTTTAACAAATAAATAATTTAGTAAATCTTATTATTATTTAAGTATATTAAATTATTTTAATAAATTATTATAATAAATAATAAATATTATAATTATAAAATTTAATAGTAAGTACTATAAAAAAATTAAATATTTATTTTTTTATATTATAATGAAATATTAATTTATTTATATTATAAAAGTAATTATATATATATTTAATATATATTTCTATATATATTTTATATATTTACTATATATATTATATATTTACTATATATTTAATATATATTAAATTATTTGTCCGTAGCAGAACTTGTCTCAGAATTTGAAGACTTGACTCTCCATTTCTCTTTATCTTTTGTTCAGACTTTGTTAGCTTATTTATTATTAGAGTTTGCTTCAGCATGCTTCTATCAGAGTTTGCTTCAACGTGCGTATTTAGAAGTTGCTTTCATCTTTAGAACTTCTAATTCTTTATCTGCTCAGTGTAAGTTAATATTTCACTTTCTAGAATGCTTGAGTCAGAACATCATCTGAAATGAAAAATATACTTATCAGAGGATCAGATGCAAACATACTCATCAGAGTATCAAATTTACTATACAAAATTTATTTCATTTGTTATCATCAAAACTCTAAGATGTGATTAGAACCAAACTATGTTCTAACAATCTCCCCCTTTTTGATGATGACAAAAACATTCAGATTTTGATTAAGAAATTTTGTATATATATGTGAAAATCTCCCCCTGAGATAAATATTGTGAAAAGAATAAATACACAGTAGAACTTCCCTGAGTTTGTTCTTTAAGAGCTTAGGAAATCTTTCTTTCAGAGTTTCCTTCTCATAGCTTAGATATCATAATCAAAAAGCGTAAATAAAAGATTATAAAGACAGTTTAAAAATGATCCAAACGATTTATAAAGGATGTTAGAACCACACATTTACAACGGTTTAAAAAAAAACAAAAAACTAGATGCACAAAAGTTTCAAACAGATAGAGACTAAGTTTGACAAGAGACTAAAGAAAGAAGAAGATTCTTGATCTCATTAGAAGATTATTCTTGCTTCGCCATCCAATTTTTTATTTCTTTGTTGGTCTCGTCTTGCTTGTCCAAACGTTCACGAACAACTTCATCTTCTTTCTTCAACTCTTTCAGATTTTCCAGCACAAGAGAAGTTTGAGCAGCATCTTCAGAAGAGACAACCTTGGAGGTAGAAGCAGCAGCTTCAAGACAGAAAGCGCTAGAGAATAAGATGTCAAGATCAATCATAAGCGTTGGCACTTTCTTAGATGTATCTTTAGCACCAAAAGCAGAAGGTTGTCGATACAAAACCATTGCCAAAGAGTTTTATTCTGCAACTTCTGAATCAATAGATTCATCTTCAGAGATATCCAGAGATTCAGAAGATGGTTGTCATGGAGCGTTGTCCAGCTGCAGAAAAGGCTTCTTATTCCAGATATTCACAACTGTTGTCATCAATACATTCGGAGACTCAGTGAATTTATTATGAACATGAGAGTAACACACTTCTTTGAGCTTAAGGGATTTAGCGTTGAATCTCCTTCTGAATGTTTTCCATAATTCATCTGGCGCAGCTGGGTTCAGATTGCTAGCACAGTCTGCCTTCAGAATTTCTATCTAACCTTGCATCCCTTTTTCAAAATTCTGCAATATTAGATTAACATCTGTGTGAACAGGTTTTGAGGTAGGTTTTGGACCAACTTTCTTTTTGGACTTATTTTTCAGATAATGTAGTGATTTGAGATCAACTACAGTCCTCTGAAAAATTTAGAAGTTTCAAGATGTTAAGGTTGTTGAGGTTCTGAAGTGAAGGTATGTGAGTTTTGTGGGGATGGTAAAGATATGAAGTGGTGAGATTCTGATAAAGGTGAAGTGAAGGTTGTTATGGGGAGTGAGGTGGTGGAAGTTCTGGAGAGATGGTACTGATGGTAGGTTTAGAAGATGAAGTAGGGATAAGTTCTGGAGACTTATTCACAGCAAAAATATGTATTTTTGTTTTTTAATTTATGTTGATATATACATAGGTTCATGTATCTTTTATGTGCAGGGATTAGTTCAGGTTTTTGAAGAAGAATACACAGCTTATGAGCACTGATTTTATTTGGGACACTTGTATGCCAACTTCAAAAAGAAGTTTTATGGAGGTACCATGTTCAGGGACTTAATAATGGCAACTGCAAAGGCTTCTTATTTTGAGGCACATGAAACTAGGATGCTCATGATCAAGGAGGCCAATCTTGATGCTTATAACTGGTTAGAAGCTATTCCTAAAACAAATTGGTGTAATCATGCTTTCCCTTTCTTCTAAAAGTGTGATGTCTTAATGAACAATTTGAGTGAGTCTTTTAATGCAACTATTTTACTCCAAAGGGACAAGCCAATAATAACTATGCTTGAGTGGATTAGGAATTATTTAATGGGTTGGTTTGCAACACTTAGAGAAAAGGTTGAAGGATATAAGAGCCAAATAATGTCTAAACCATTGAAAAGACTAGATAGAGAGATTGAGAAGAGTGCTAGCTGGACAGCCACTTATGTTGGTAGATATTCATTTCAAGTAACCCATGTCCTTTTTACTAATAGCTTTATGGTTGATCTAGAAAAACACACATGTAGTTGTAACTTTTGAGAATTAGTTGGCATACCATGTAGACATGCAGTGACTTCTATACATAGGAAGATAGATGACCCTATACACTATGTACACAAATTCTACTATAAGAGTTCATATGAAGCATGCTATAATGAAATTATCACTCCTTTGAATGGAAAGAACAAATGGTCTAGAACCACAGATCCTGGGATGTTACCACCCTTGTACAAACATGGAGCAGGAAGACCCAAAAAATTACGTAAGAGAGAACCTGATGAAGTAAGCCAAAAGAAATGGTAGAGAACTAACATTTCTCATAGGTGTAATTCAACTACTTTTTCTACTTTCAACTATTAAATCATGATGCTTTAAACATCTTATTGTTTATTTTTTTGTTTATTTTGATTCTAAAGAAAAACTAAAATCAAACATGCCAAATGTAAGAAACCAAAAGTTAAAGTTCAACCAAAAGTTACTGATGGAGCTGGAACAAATGGCACTGCACCAACATCACAAAGTTCACCTATGGATAAATTCCATGACTAGGATGCTAAAACATTGGATGTTTTTCTGGATTAGAATGATGTGTTGGACATTGAGCCTTTGAATATGGACACCTCACCCATGAAGTCTGCTGCACAAACTGTTGAAGAATCTGTTGGACAAACTGTTGAAGAGCCTGTTGCAGAACATGTTGAAGAGCCTCCTGCAAAACATGTTGAAGAACAAGCAACCCAAACTGATACACAACCAGAACTACCTACCAAAGCTAAGCCTGGACCTAGATTTTTTATGGTGTATCTCTCAGAAAGTGTCAAAAAAAGCCATTCAAACCACCAGCTTCCTCCTCAACACCTTTACAAACCAAGGCGAAAAAAGAAAAATCTCCTGTCCAAGTTGTAAAAAGGCAAAGTGATAGACTCAGGACTATCAAAACAGAGATTGTTTCAGTTCCAGGTAAAAAACCTGAGGACCCTTTGGTCATAAATGAGGAGGATGAAGTGATAGACTCAGGACCATCAAGTGTTGTCAACAAAAAGAAATGGAGTGAAATTGCTAAGGGTTTAACTCAGTGAATCAAATTTGTTGTTATTTAACTAAACATATTTTGGTTTGTTTGTTGTCAATTATTGTTTTGTTGGTGTTCAATTATTTTGGAACTTATTTTGTAATGTACAATCATGGTTTAATTATGGTATACTACTCAATTATGGTTTAATTATTGTCCACTTAATTATGGTACAAATATGGTTTAATTATGATACTACTCAATTATGGTTTAATTATTGTACACTTAATTATGGTACAAATATGATTTAATTATTGTACACTTAATTATGGCTTAATATTACTCAATATTATAGGTGTTACACAAAAACAACATGTAATGTATACAAACAGAATTTATGACTTAAAAGTATGGATGACATAACAATATTATAGGTGTTACAGACATTTTTGATTACAAACATATATAGAATAACAACAATGTGTTACAAACATATTCATTAATTATAACTTAAAATTTCTTAACAATATTGTGTTACATATTTTTTAAAATTCTTAAAACATTCTAAAACACTACAATTAAATCATAACCAACAACAACTCTAAAACACTACATTCTATTACATTTCACTCCAAGGTAAAAATTGACCATTAAAAACAACATTAAGCAAATTGTCTTCATCTTTCCACATAGCCAACTGTATATATATATATATATATATATATATATATATATATATATATATATATATATATATATATATATATATATATATATATATATATATATATATATATATATATATATATATATATATATATATATATATATATATATATATATATATATATATCTCCCTTTACATCAAGAGATATATAGTATTTAAAATATAACTAAGAGAATAATGCATAGATGAAAGCTCGAGTTTATTAAAAAAATTATAGATTAAATCTTTAAATAGAAACTTAAACAAACAATGAAACATAACAAACTACAATTTATGCCCACACAAGACCTATAAACAAGGAGAGACTCCTAACTAATGAGATCCTCTCATTTTGCATACATTAATTAAAGATGATTTCTCTCTCTCCATTTCTTCACTCGTGTCACATCTTCAATCAACTTCATCTTTGTTTGTATCTCAGACTTAATTAATGAAATGAAACAAGCAATTTCAAAGTCATCATTAAGGAGGTTATGTCCAAACATCGATAAGGAAGATGGATTGGAAACTGTTCTTGAAATACCTATACCTGAAGAAATGTTTTCAAATATGGGAAGTACTGTAACATTAAGGTGGCAGAATATGTTGACATGGATGAAGGCTCAAACTGAAGATAGATTATCTTCTCCTACGGTTACTGCACGTTTAAATGAGCTTCGTTTTTTGCTTTACCTTGTTGGTTCTCCTCTTATACCCCTTCAAGTTCAATTAGGTCATTCCATTCATCGCCCCGTCAGAGATTGTTCCATTGTACGTAACATCACATACACATGCATATATGTTTTCTTTATGCATGCATGCATGCACAAAATTTATTATCATACATAACATTATAACATGTTATTTGATTATGTGGTAGGAAGCATCAACGGCAAAGTATATAGTACAACAATATATAGCAGCAACGGGAGGTCAAGCAGCACTGAATGGTGTGGAAAGTATGTGTGTAATGGGTCAAGTTAAAATTACAGCATCAGATTTTCATCATACTAGTGAAACTGTTGAGGTGAAAAAAACCTCTGAAGAAAATGGAGGATTTGTTTTATGGCAAAAAGATCCAGATTTATGGGTTTTAGAGCTTGTTGTCTCAGGTTGCAAGGTTTCTTGTGGTAGCAATGGTAAGCTTTCATGGCGTCATTCTTCTAACCAACAAACACCTATTTCAAAAGGTGCTCCTAGACCTCTTCGTCGTTTCCTTCAGGTATATATATTACTACATCTAACCCTATTTATAAGAAAAAAATTACGATTCATAAAATAATTAATGTATTTGGTCAATATTTATTAATTGTGTGCATACATATTAAAAATGTGTTAATCTATCTTAATTATTTTTTTGTAGGGATTGGATCCAAGGGCTACGGCTAATTTATTTTTAGATGCAGCATGTATAGGTGAGAAAATAATCAATGAAGAAGAATGTTTCATTCTAAAACTTGAAACAAGTCCGGCAATTCGTGAGGCTCAAAGTGGACCAAATTTTGAAGTCATTCATCATACAATATGGGGTTATTTTAGCCAAAGATCAGGTCTCTTAGTTCAATTTGAAGATTCTAGATTACTAACAATGAGAACCAAAGATGATACTGACATTTTTTGGGAGACAAGTTTAGAATCAGTAATTGATGATTATAAATATGTAGATGGAATAAATGTGTCACATAGTGGCACAACTCGTGTTACAGTTTCAAGATATGGAGAACAATCAGCAAATCACAAAAGAGAATTGGAAGAAAGGTGGAAGATTGAAGAGGTAGATTTTAATATTTGGGGTTTAACTGCTGAAGGCTTTTTGCCTCCATCAAACTTAGGAAAGACATGAAAATAATTTGTAATTGAATCACATTATGTACTTTTGCAAAAGAAAAAAAAGGAAGAAAGCAATAAGTATCATATTGTATTTTGTAATGACAAGCATGAAGCTAATGTTGATATAACATTGGAGTGTAATGCAATAACGATACTCATTTTTGAAATGTGCATATACATTTGTGTTTTTCAAACCTCTTTATTTTGTAAAACAAAATAACAATACCATTTAATTTGTCCTTTAAAATTTTAATTATTATCTATCTTAGTTGATAGAGAAAGATGATTGTTTTAGTAGTAAAAAGAAAGTTGTATATTCAAACTCACATTTAAATATATCAAATACTCATGCTGTCTTTTTAAGTTTGTACTACACTGCTAGAATAATTATATTTGTATTACAAAATAGTTATAAATATTGCCCGATATCGTATACATATTTTGTTATAATAATAAAATATTTTCTTATCTTAAATGAAAAATCACAAATTCTCAAATATTTCCGTTTATATATTTTGTTTTTATGTTTGTTGAAAATTCTTCTGAACAAGTTATCGACGAATGATCAATTAAAGTTGCGAAATTGTTCGCTTCCATCTGTCTGCAGCCTTTGCCATAAAGATGAAGATTCCGGTCATCATCTGTTTTTTGTCTGTGTGTATGCGAAGGTTATTTGGAGGTGGATCGATTCTATTTTCAATACCAGCTCTAACATTCATTCTTGGAATGATATTCGTTCTTTCTGCAATCGGACGGAATAGGCATCTCCAATGTAAGATTCTCTTTAACATTGCTGTTATTCATCTTTTTAATGGAATTTGGTTTGCTCGAAACAGTGTGAGATTCAAGGATACCAAGATTTCCACCTCTTCTACTATATCTTATATTTTTTCTTCATGCACTATTGCTGGAAATAATTTCAAAACCCCCTCTTTTATCAACATCCATGAGTTTGACATTCTTAAAAAATTCAGAGTTCATATTCAACTGCCTATTGCTCTTAGGATTGTGGAGGTCATTTGGAAACCTCCGCCAAGAGATTGGGTTAAATTTAATATTGATGGTGCTGCTCTTAGCAATCCGGGGATTTTAGCTTGTGGGGGTATTGCTAGAGATTTTGACGGCAGATTTTTGGGTGCTTTTGCTTCTAATATTGGTTCTTCTAATTCTCTCATAGCCGAACTCTTTGGTGCGATTTTTGCAATTGAGTTCGCCTCTGAGAAGGGTTGGACTCATCTTTGACTCAAATCAAATTCGTCTGCTGTGATTTGTGCTTTTTCTCCTCCTTTCATGGTCCCTTGACAAATTCGTAATCGTTGGATTAACTGTGTGAATATCACTAATAGTATCTCTTTTGGTGTTTCTCATGTTTTTAGAGAAGGAAATAATTGTGTGGATTCTCTAGCTAACATAGGTCTGACCGTGTCTGAATACACTAATTATATGGATATTCCTAGTTTTTTGAGAGCCGATTTTGTAAAGAATAGACTTGACTTGCCTTTCTTTAGATTTACTCCTACTTGAGAGGGTTTTGGTATAGTTGTAACACCCCAATATTTCGATTATTAAATAATTCAAATTTTTAATTATTTATTTAATTAGAAATTTAATTATTGGTATTTTTGAGATTATTGGAATTAATTAAATAAAATGAGATTATTGGTGTAAAGAGTAGAGGAAGGGGTGTGAGGAGTAAAAGACTCTAACCTTATTTTACTATTATCATTATTATCATTATAGAATAATAAGGAAAAAAAGAAGAGAATAGAGAACCATTTAGGAAAAACTGTTCGTACGTGAAAGTGGGAAGAGGCAGAAGGAAGAGAAGAACCAAAGAGTTCAAGAATTCAAAGAATTTCTAAGGTAAGGGGTGATTTCTCCTGATTATTATGTCTTATGAATTTTGGGATCAATGGAATGGATTGAGTAGTTAGGAATCCTAATTTAGGATTTTCTAGGTTTATGGAATTGTCCTTAATGTTGTCTAATTGCATGGAATTGAACCTATCATATGTTATAAGATTATTATGAATGGTTGAATTGTGTTATTTGGCATTATGTTGCTATTTATTGGATGATTCTGGTGTTATTTGATGTTGTGGTTCGTAGTTGAATGTTGGAATTGAGTTGGAATTAGCATGCTATCAAGAATCTGAGTTTCTGCTTCAGACTTCGCATGAACTGGTTCCTGTGTGGGAGGAACCGGGTTCCTGGTATAATTTCCAAGGAGGAGAAAATTGTATGCTTGACGAACCGGTTATTCCTGGGGAGGAACCGGGTTCACAGTGTAAATTTTCAAAGAAAACTATTTTTAAAACGCAGGAACAGGTTACTTCCTGGGAGGAACCGAGTTCCTGGTACATTTTCCAGTGGGTGATTTTCCATGAGTCTTAGGAACTGGTTCCCTAGTGGGAGGAACCGGGTTCCCTATACAAAATCCAGGAGTGTGTTTTCACTGAGAGTGTGGGAACCGGATTCTCCCTGGGAGGAACCGGTTACCACTGTAACATTTTGAGAAATACCAAACTTTGAAAAATCATATCTTTTAAACCGTAAGTCCGTTTTAATCTTCGTTTTGGACAGTATTCCTTAAATTAAATAATCTATTTTATGAAATGAAGAAAATAATAATTAATCGGTTTTACTTTGGAAAGCGTTTGTTTTTCCGAATTGTGGTTAATTGTACTCAGTGTGATTGGTGGATGAAACTGGTATATGATTGTACTGATGAGTTGAATGTGGATTGATGCTTGCATGCAATCTTTCTGGTGTTTATTCAAGATGTGTTGATATCATGTGTGTTTTTGTTGATGTTGTTTATCCATGATATGTTGTTGATATCATGTGTTGTTGTTGATGTTGGATATTCATGATGGTTATTGATATCATGTGTTGTTGTTGATGTTGGATATTCATGATGGTTGTTAATATCATGTGTTGTTGTTGATGTTGCATGTTGTTGATGTGCATGCATATACATTTGGTGACAGCTAATTCCCATTGTGTGGAATTAGTGAGTTGGCCAATATCCGTTGCCGAGTTGGAATGAGCGGTGAGGTTTTATCTATGTCCGAATTGGAATATAATAGATGTCAATGTTGTGTCCGAGTTGGAATGGAACAGTATGTGAATTTAGTTCACTGTCGGTACCACATGCATAGAGTCTTGCATCGTATTTTGTATGAATTATAACATGATAGGATGGTTTCCAATGTTATAATCTTGTTGTGTATGATGTATGTTATGACTTGGGTTGTGAAATGAATCTGATTATGCTGAATGGGGTAGAATAATGACTTATGAAATTTTGTTGTTTTGATGAATTTATAATGCATTTTAATTATGATGAAGTCTTACTCTTACTTTGATGATTTCAGATTAAGGCTATAGCGTCTTAGGAGTTGGTGAGGATGGCTCGTAGATCTATGCTTTTATGTTATTCGCGTGTCAGTGTCATGCTCTGGTCTTGTAACACTGGGGAACGTTTGGTTTAGATTTATGAATTAAAATCTGTTGATTTACTTAAGATTGTTTTGGATAATTGTTTTGTGATCTAAGGCGTTGACCTTATGATATTTAGTTGGTTTGAATTATCCAAGTTTTGAGAATAATTCCGCTGTGTAGAACATGTTACTTTCATGATTATTTAAATTATGTTCTTCAGTAAAGCATGACATTATATGGAATTTTATTTTAATGAATTGTGATGTCCTTTTATACATGTTGAACTATGAATTTATTATATAATCGCGGGGTATTTTAGAAGAGTGTTACAATAGTGGTATCAGAGCATAGTCGGTCATTGTGACTAGTGTCTTAGTGTCGTTATCCCTTTTGTATGCGACTAGTGCAAGGTAACACTGTCGATACTTGTGTTCTAATGAGAATTTTTTTGTGATTTCTCAGAACAATGGTGGAAGAGGTAACAGAAGGGCAATTGAGGCTTTGGGGATGCTTGCTGGTGTGCTTGGAGAAAATCAGCAGGGAGTTAGGATTGGTGCTAACAGGCAATTGGAGAATTTTTAGAGGAACAATCCTCTATTGTTCAAAGGCACGCATGACCCTAAAGGCGCTCAGAAGTGGTTGAAGGAGATTGAAAGGATCTTCTAAGTGATTGATTGAGCTGAAGATCTGAAAGTGAGGTATGGTACTTATATCTTGGCGAAAGGCGATGTGGTGGGTTGCTACAGGCGAGATGGATCAAGATGGTCTTGTCTTGACTTGGGTGTGTTCAAAAGGGATTTTCTGAGAAGGTATTTTCCTGAAGATATTCGGGGAAGGAAAGAGATCGAATTTTTGGAGCTTAAGCAGGGTAACATGACTGTAACTGAGTATGCTTCTAAGTTTATTGAGTTAGCTAAGTATTATGCTCACTATAATAATGACGAAGAAGGAGAATTCTCTAAGTGCATCAAGTTTGAGAACGGTCTCCGCGGCGAGATTAATCAGGGTATCAGGTATCAACGTATTCACAGGTTTTCTGATTTGGTGGATTACAGTCGGAAAGCAATCCAGAAATTCTTTCGTTTCGACTATACCAATGAGATCATCCTGCATTCTCGAAGTGGTAGATTCAGATGTATGTGGTCCATTCGAAGAACATACCATTGGTAGAAATATATATTTTGTTTCGTTTGTTAATGAGTTCAGTCGAAATTTGTGGATCTATATGATCTGGAGAAAGGATGAAGTATTCAAAATCTTTAAGAGATTCAAGATACTTGTCAAAAACCAGAGTGAGAAAAGGATCAAAGTTCTGCGAACAGATGGAGGTGGCGAATACACTTCGAAGATGTTTGAGAAATTTTGTGTAGAACATGGTGTTGATCATGAGGTAAATGCTCCTTATACGCCTCAACATAATGGAATTTCTGAAAGAAGAAACAGAACCATATTAGATATGGCAAGGTGTATGCTAAAGCAGAAGAACTTGCCAAAGTCTTTATGGGGAGAAGTTATTTCGACTGCAGTTTATATTTTGAAAAGGTGCCCTACCAAGATATTGAAGAACAAGGTTCCTGAAGAAGTATAGAGTGGAAAATGACCATCAGTAAGACACTTGAAGGTGTTTGGCTTTATGTGTTATAAGCATATTCCTGATGCAAGAAGAAGGAAGCTTGATGACAAGAATGAACCTATGATTCTGGTAGGATATCATAAAACTGGTGCATACATGCTATTCAATCCAGTTAATGAGAAGATTGTGTTGAGTAGAGACATTGTAATTGATGAAAAATTTTCCCGGGATTGTAATTATAGTAACTCAATTAACAAGCCACTGATTAGCTCTAATTTCGACAAAGAAATTGATGGGGTCGAAGTCGAAGGAATTACTGAGAATCCAATCGAAGTCGAAGATGAAGCAAATGATGATATTCCAGACAATGTCGAAGTCGAAGGGGGTGTGGCTAGCACAAGCCATATACCTCAACGAAATAGAGTTCCTCCAACAAGACTACAAGATTATGAAGTAACTGGTGATGATGAAGTAACACCAGATGGAGAATTAGTTCATTTTGCTTTACTTGCAAGTGCTGAACCAATCAACTATAGCGAAGCTTTAAAGAGTAACAAGTGGAAATTAGCTATGGTCGATCTGATAGAGGCAATCGAAAAAAACAACACATGGGATTTAGTCGGATTACCGGCACATACAAAAGCTATCAAATTGAAGGGGTGTTCAAGTTGAAACACAATGCTGATGGTTCGATAGCAAGACATAAAGCAAGATTAGTAGCTCGGGATTTTCTTCAAAGAGAAGGACTTGACTACTCTGAAGTATTTGCTCCAGTAGCAAGATTGGAGACTGTTTGACTAGTAGTAGTATTGGCATGTAACCAAGGCTAGTCGACATTTCATTTAGATGTGAAATCAACATTTATGAATGGTTCTTTAGAAGAAGAAGTTTATGTCACACAACCTCCTGGATTTGTGATTCATAAGTATATAGGTTTCACAAAGTGCTCTATGGGCTCAAGCAGGCACCTAGGGCATGGAACAAGAAGATTGACTCATACTTAGCCGAATTGGGATTTGTCAAATGCAAATCAGAGTATGATATCTATTTTCAGGTTATAACACAAGATATAACAATCATCTGCTTATATGTTGATGACTTGCTAGTAACTAGAAATATCTTGAAGAACTTATCGAAGTTCAAAGAGCTGATGACGAAGGAATTTGAAATGTCGGATCTGGGAAAATTATCTTATTTCTTAGCCACGGAATTTCAAATAACGAAGAAATGTATAATGCTACATCAAAGGAAGGATGTCAAAGAGATACTCAAGAGATTCAAAATGGATGATTCAAATCCTGCATCCTCACCTGTCGAACCAAATGTGAAGTTGGAGAAGAATTGAGAGGAAGAATACGTTGATGTAACTTTGTTCAAACAAATTGTGGGATCTCTGAGGTATTTATGCAACAGTTGACCTGATATAGGTTTCGCTCTCGGATTAGTAAGCAGATATATGAGTGAACCGACAGTGTCACATATGAAGGCTGCAAGAAAAATCCTGAGATATCTGAAGGGTTCGATAAACTGTGGAATACTATTTCGACAAAATTCTGAGGATAAAGAAGCAATAGTTAATTGTTTTTCAGATGTTGATTGGTGTGGAGATAAGGAAGATTGAAGAAGCACAACTGGATATTTCTTTCAAGTATTTGGTGCCACAATATCATGGTGTTCGAAGAAGCAACCCATTGGTGGCATTGTCATCTTGCGAAGCTGAATATATAGCAGGATCCTATGCTGCTTGTCAAGAAATTTGGATCAAATCAGTACTTGAAGAAATGGTTGTCGAAGTGAAGAAACCGCTGGTGTTGCAAATCGACAACAAGTCAGCTATAAATCTGGCGAAAACTCCAGTTCTGCATGGAGGAAGTAAACATATCGAAGCTAGGTTTCACTTCTTGAGGGAAAAGGTAAATCGAGGTGAACTTGAAGTTATGAATTGCTCAAGTGAAACACAGTTGGCCGACATCTTCACCAAAGGATTAAAGATTGTTAGATTCCTGAATTTGAGAAAGAAATTAGGAATAGTTCTGATTGACTATTTTTGAGGATGTTCGACAACTTGGATTATGGGGGTGTGTTGAAATATTAAATTAGATTTGTTAAAATATTAGATTATATTAGATTAGATTTGATTTCATATTTAAATATAATCCAAGTTGTGTAAACTCAAATCCAGTTAGGGTTGTATATAAATAATCCTAGTCTGTATCATGTACAATTAAATATTACAAATCCTTATTTCCTTTATTATTCTATCTTTCTCTCCTCATTAAATGTGTCTCACGCACTAACATAAAGCATAACTTAATTAGTATTAGTCAATTATACAATAATGGATATGATATTATCTTCAATCAAAAATCCTAAAAAAGATACCACTCAGCGAGATAGGTAAGTAATGTTTCATGGGGGAAGAAAAATTTGAATTTATAAAATCAACTTTTACGATATACAAGAATAAAAGGTTAAATGCATTTTGTATATGAATGTAGAGAAGTGAGTTTGGCATAGTGGTTAATATATTCTAGTTGAAGGTTAATATCTATAATTAACAAGTTAAAACCTTTTAGACACCTACCTGATTTAAAATATAAATCAGAATCTCTTTGTGAAACTTGTCAAAATGGAAATATGGTAAAATCTTAGTTTAAGCTAAAAACATTGTATCTTCTTCTAGACTCCACATTGACATGTTTTTACCAGATAATATTACACTGGTTAGCAGGGTGGGTCTTGGGCCCGATCAACAAGATTCTGGCCTCCAAAAAATAGGGACCTCAAAATTATTTTTTATAAATTATAAATTTGAAATAAATATATTAATATTTTTTATTCAACTTAATGTATATTGTAAGCTAGTTAGTGTAGTGGTAAAAAAAAAAAAATTTTAATTAAAGATCAATGGTTCATTATTGGTGTCTACATATTTATTATTTAAATGTATTCTATTTTTATAAAAAATCAAAATGAAATATTATCTCACTACCTTATTGGGACCAATTTTAAAAATTGACACATGACCTCCAAATTGTCGGGGATGACCCTGCTAGTTAGTGGAAACAGATATGAATTAATCATAGTTGATGACTTTAGCAAATGGGCATGGTTAAAACTCTTAAGAAACAATGAGTCATACTTTGTAATTTGTTGTATTCTTAAAACAAATCCAAAATGATAAAGGAACAAACATATTGAAAATTAGAAGTGATCATACTGGATAATTTGAAAATAAAATATTTGAAATATTTTGTGAAACAAATGGTATAGTACATAATTTTTCCTAACATATTACTCTATAACAAAATGTGGTTGTAGAAAGAAAAAATAGATCTCTTCAAGAGATGAAAATGGTCATGCTTAATGGACCAAAGATCGAAAAATACTTTTGAGAACAAGGAGTAAATACAATGTGTTACATTCAAAATACAGTCTATATTAGACCTATCTTAAACAAGACTCATGAATTGCTCAAAGGAATAATACTTGACATTACAGTTTTCATCAGTTTTAATGTACATGTTATATTCTAAACACTAGCACTTATTTAAATAATTTTGATACAAAAGCTCAAAAGTGTATCATGTTGGGATACGCTGAAAGATCTAAGACATATAAAGTTTATAATGGTTGATGAATCAATTCATGTAAATTTTGATGACAAAAAACCTGACATTGGAATGTCAGATATACTTGAAATCTTTGTAGATATAGAAATCGTAGAGAAAAATTTCATCACATGTAACAACACAAACCAACATGAAGTAACTTCTACTACTATAGAGATTATTACCTAAGATGACGATGAAAGTATACTTGTATTAACTTTCAAATACAAGTCATCACATCTAGAAGATCAAATCATTGGAACAAAGATAATCCTCTGAGGACCGCATAATTTCTTAAAAAGGAAGATTCACTAGTTAGACTTATTTCAATGATTAAACCAACAACATTTGTGGCTGAAGCCTTAGAAAATGATGGAGGGATATTGGCAAAGTAAAAATAATTAAACCAATTCTTAAAAAAAATGAGGTTTGAGATCTTGTGCCCCGACCTTAAATAAAACATGTAACTGGAACCAAATAGATTTTCAGAAACAAGTTGGATTAACAAGTAATCATGACAAGCAATAAAGATAGATCAGTAGTTCAATATTATAGTCAATATGAATGTGTGAACTATATTAAAAATTTTATGGTTGTTGCTAGCTTAGAAGCTATTAGATTGTTATTATCTTTTGTTGTTAACCATGATATTACATTATAACCATAGTAAGACAAAGAATCCCTTATATGTAGTAAGACAACTGAGTTATTTAGTACGAGGCAAGAAAATCTAAAACTAAGTTGTCTTAGTTGTTGTTTGTAATCAAGTATGATTGTTGTGGAAATTTCAAATTGTAAAGGGACTAAACTAGCCTCTTGTTAATAAGGTGAACTAATATAAATTTTGTGTGTGATCTTATATATCTATTCTCTTTATCTTTTTTGTTTTTACACTTTTTATGCGTGAGAATGTCGAAAAACATTTTAATCCAACACAATTCAACAACTCCTCCTTTTAATTCTTGAGTTTTTCTCGCCTTTATGGTTATGTTGCCTTTCTGTTTAGTTTAGTTTAATATTATTTATTTTTTTAATAATTTACAATTGTTATATTATCATATTCATATTCATTAATATACATAGATTGTACTTAGGAGTAATAAAATTGACCGCCTACCCAGTCTTAAGTCCGTCAAAATATGGACGGAGAGGACAAGTCCGTCAAATAAAACTGGACTTAAAAATCTAACATGTCACGTGGTGGTGGATTTGCCCGTCTATTCTTTTTCTTCATTTTTTAATAGATTAATAAACTTTTTTTTTCATTTCAATTAGATTTTTCAATTATTTTTTAGAACAAATTTTTACAAAGCATCTTTTTAATAAATTTTAATTAAAATAATATTACACATATTCACAAATAATAAATATATAAAATAAAACCATCAAGAATTGAAATTACTAAAAATTTAAAACCATCAAAAATTATTATCTAAAATAAAATCATCAGCAAGAGCTTCAGGACTATAGTTCAAGGTTTAGCCATCAACCAACAAAAATAAATAATGAGTGCTTGATAACTAGGATAAACCAAGAAGCAACCATAATAAGTGTTTTTAAGAAAGAAAAAAAAAAGTACTAAGTACAACACCAAATTCATTTCCATCTACATTACAAAACAATGAAATAAATTTCATGGTTAGTAAAAAATATAATAAAAAAATTAAGCGGACTTAGCGGGCCAACCTGTCCTATTACATATTTAGGTTATGGGTTTTTGTTTTTGGTGAAGTGGATAGGCGGACCCAAAATCTCAACTCAACTCATCATCTTTTGGCGGGTGAGTGGGCCGACTCGGCGAATCATGACTCGTTTTGACACCTTTAACTCTGTCATATCATCATATTTTTTTAACACACCTGATTGTACCATATCATCATATTTAGCCGTGCATGGGGTATCTGTGAATAAAAAGGCTCTTGAGAATTCCTTGACTGATCCATAATTAAGAGATCGACTCTTAGATCAGCAAGTGTTGGTGTATGGATGAGTATGAGGGAAACATGCATTTGTAGATTTGACTAGGGTTTTACCACTAATAAGACAGTGGACTGGAGGTTTTACTATGGGACTGAAACTATCCGGCTGAACATCGACTGATAGGATATATCAATGAAGTCGTCATCGAACGTTTTTTATCTCGCGAAGGAGAAAGGAAAACATCAAGTAAACCTGAAAGGGGAAAAATTACGGTCTTACGACCGAGAGATCGGGATAAGGGAGTCTATCACATGAGGGGAAGGGATTAGCACCCCACGCGCCCGTAGTACTCTACGGTATCCACTTCTATTTTCTAGCTAAGAGGTGTGTTATATTTATCTATTGCTTAACCGCTACAATGCATGAGAGAGAAAAGGAAAATAAAGAAACCACGGGGAAAAGAAGGATATTTTTACAAAGTTTTGCTCGAACGAGCCCTGTTACAAGATGCCTACTGTTGACGCTAATCGAAAAAATTCGATCACGAACAAATGAAACAATGAAGTCGCCACCTAACTTTATTTATTCCTAAAGAGGAAAGGGAAAATATAGATAAAACCCAAAGAAATGAAAATGAAATAAAATGGTCTTCGAGACCAAGAGATGCGGGTTCGGGAGTCGGTTATGCAAAGGGAAGGTATTAGCACCCCTCACATCCATCGTACTCGATGGGACCCATTTAGTTCTAAGCGTGTTTGTGTGTTTAAAATTAAATTTGCAATCTACTAATTATTATGCGAAAAAAGAGAAATGAAAAGAGAAACATGTTTTAATTTTTTGAAAGTGTGCTCGCCAAGATGTTAGAATCTCGTGCCTACGTATTCCCCAAGTGCGATGGGAAAGTCAGAGCTTACGTAGTTCTCGGTTGCGAGAACATTTGTTGGTTGGTTGATTTTATTTGTAAAATAGGAGCTTAATCGTACGTGGACGACAAGACATCACTAGTGCAATTCGCGTGTGAGCGAAAGAGGATCGCATGTGAGCGATGAGTGTTTGAAAAAGGACTTGCACGTGGGCAAGGTTTGATGAGTTTGAATTGATTTTATCGTGGGAGACAAGTATTGGACCATAAGCGTTCAACGGCTAACGCCCCAAGTACTCGGATGAGTGGACAGAACCATCCTAATCATCTTTTTCTACCCAAAAAATTTATTAAGAAAAGAGTAAGGTGAAACGGGATTCACTTATTAAAGTTCAATTAAAGACACCAAGCGTACGATCGAGGGTCGAAACAGGACTAACTACCATACGCTTGGGAAGAGGGAAGTAGAATATTTATTTGTGAAAATATTTTTGAAAATAAACACTCGACGTTGGATCGAGGTTTGAGAATTTATTATGAAAGGTCTTGAATGATGAGAAGAGAATTGATTTGGGCTATGATTAAAATTGATATATGGACCAAAGTGCGATAATGGAAATGAAATGGATAAATATGTACAAGTATGAAATAAAGCGAGTAAATGAATTAAAAAGCCCATACAAGGTGGCTTGCATAAATGATAAAGCAATTGATATTGTGTAGGTGCATGCACGAAATAAATTTAATCGACTAATTAAACAAAATTTAATCAAGTAATTAGATTAATAAAATTAATTAGATGGGCTAATCAATTTTAAATAACCTAATTAGATAATTAAATAATGTTTAAAAAACCAATCAATGTTTCATTGTAAGCCCAAGAGCAAGCGTGGTGTGTGCACAAATGTGTGGCCGTTGTGACGCTTCAAAGCTTTGTCAACTCAAGGTAGTAAAAATGGCTCGCAATCGAGTATTAGTTTGAATGAATTTATGGGGATGGGGATACATATGTACAAATGGGGATTAAATAATAATTACAAGTCTATAAATATACAAAAAAAATAAACGAAAATTCAACAATTAAATAAAGCAAGATTAATTCTAACAAACTACTTAGCAATAGAAATTTTTTGGTTCTTTTGAAATATTATTAAATAGAAAAGAAATTTAGATCTAACCTATTACTATATATATTTTGTTGTCCTTTTTTTAAAGTATATATAAAAAATTAATTATAAAAATAACTAAAAGAAAAATCTATCTAAAACAAAATTAAAAGGCTAAGAGGCGGGTGTTAAACATGAAACAAGGTGGTGAAGAGTAAACAAAACAGACTGGGCTGGATTTGAGTTAATTGTAGCATTGTTAGGCCCAAATGGCCATCCTACACACAAAAAAACCTAGTTAACTAAGAGTGGCCGCCGCTTGCTTCTTCAGTTATTCCAATTAAAATCAATAATTAATTATTTATTATTATTATATTATTTTATTAAAGCAAAGCAAAAAATAAAAAGTAAAAACTCCAAAAAGAAAACGCGTTTCTCTCTAACGCTATCGGTCTCTTTATCGCTTCCTCTGTTCTTCGGTAGCTTGGTCTCTATGCTTATATGCTCCGCCATTAATGGCCTCTCTCAAGCTCGCCGTCGCCTCTCGTCTTCTCTATTGCTTCCTCTGTTCTCTCTTACATGAACAAACGTAAAATACCCTTATACTCAAACAAAACCCTAAACCCCAAATCAGATTTCATCCTGATGAGAGTTTACAAGTTATGTTCTTACAGAGAAATCACAAGGTGAAACAAGAAAATTCAAACACCACAACAAAAGTGAAAAGAAAAAACAGGTATGTTTACTCTTATCCTTGCAACTGCTCTTCGTCTCCTTCTTCGAATTTATCGATCTGATTATGTCTGTGTTTCTTCTGTGAGTGGTGCGTCCGATCTGCTACCGCTCTGCATTTTCTGCGCGTTTTTTGGATTCTGGTTTCGCAATCTGTGAGTGTTGTTCTATTGTTGTGTATCGCGTCTGGGTCATTCTTTTCGTAAATCTGGGCCGATTTCTGAGTCGATGAGAAACTGGTTTTGCGGTTATGAGAACTATGAGAGGATTTTGGCGATTTTGGATTTGGATGAGCGTAGCTCGGTTTTTATGAAGATGAGTATTGTGGTTTGAGAAAAGGTTTGTGAGGTTTAAGTATATGGATGGTGGTTTGGTTTTGAGTTAGAAAATGAGGGTGCTAGGCGGTGAAACAGGTGGAGGTGAAGTTAAAGGAGTGGCTATTGATACTGTGGTGACAAATTTTCTGTGATTTGTGATAAAGTTTAAAGGTTTGGTTTATGGTTAGTGTCTGGATTTTGAGGTGTTATGTGAGTTTTCTCTGCTCATGGTTAGCGAGAGGTCGGTTTTGGACAGAATTTTTGTGTCCTCTCTTGTTGGTGTATTGAGGGTCAGTTTTATAGCATAGTGAGAGTGAGGGTAGTATGGTATTTGAGTGAGGATTAGGATAAGGATAGAGTGGAAACTTGGAGGTGAAGTTTTGGAGGACATGGATGAAGGACAAAGGTATAGTGAAATCGGAAGGGAGTGGCTAGTTGTATATGTATTGAGTTGCTCTGTTGTTTTGTTTTACAGGCAGTACAAGATGGTGGGAGGATGGGAGGAGAAGTCACACGATGAAGGAAAGAGGACAAAAATGACCAACATTATTTATTAATTGATGCATTAACTGTAAAAAGAAATACATGTATACCATTTGAAATATTAAGAAATCTATATTACTACCAAAACTTGTTATTATTATTATTTGAATAAATTCTAAAAAAAATAATTCTAAATGTGATGGTAATAAACAAAAATAATTTGTTTCTATCAAAAAAATCAAAAAAGAAATCTAAAAGCAAAAATTATATACCTTAAATCAAATCGAAAACTAACTATTAATGAAATATGCACCCACACAATTTAAATGAATAAACGTAAATTTAAACATGCAAAAAATGTTATAACAATGCAAAAATGATAATAGAATGCAAGATTTAATTTTAAAAATGTAATGTGCTGATGCAATAATTATGATATGCTAATGTCGACGAAATTAATCGTTGCAAAATTTTACGGGCGAAATTTAGGGTGTGACACCTACGTATTCCCTCGTGCAATGGGAAAGTCAGAGTGTCGTAGTTCGGTTCACTTGTTTTGGTGGATTTTGTGTTTTTTACTTATGAAAAAGGTTTTAAACACAAAAGAAAGCGCCCGTAGATGAAAAAAAGGTTTGCATTGGTTGGTTTCTTTTACCTTTAAGAAATGAGTTTTGAACCATTATTAAGTGTATTAGTTTTCAAAAGAAAAAAAAAGCAAGTTTTAGTTTTAATTACATGCAAGGATGCAAAAGAAACAATCAAAACAAAAGGGATACTAACCAGTACTAGCCCTAATATTGTCATGCAAATATTAGACCTAAGGTTGAGGATGAATGGGAATCTCTACCCATGTTGACATGCCAAGGATGTAAATCCTAATGTCTAGGCTCGAGAGCTATCCTAACTGAGCGGTCCTAAGGAAAAGCTATCCTAATATCCATCTTGGTTGTAGAACCAAGGGATGCAAAGGGATGAAGTAATCAAGTGCTTTGGCAGAAGCACACAAGCAAGGCAATGCACAAACAAATGTCACACAAGCGTAGGAAAAGGAGGAAGTCTCATAGCCTACAATAGCACCAGTGGCCGGAAGCAACCAGGAGCCGACACCTTTAGATTCCCGTGAATGGTATTGTCGCGGTGGGTAAAATTCAATGAAGTCGTCACTATTGTTTATTTATTCTAAGGACGGGGAATTATAGTAAAACCCTAAAAATATGGATATTGCGGTCATCGTGACCTAATGCTAAAAGGAAGCATGCTTTTTTGTTGTTTTCGAATATTATTAAAATAAATTAAATTAAATTAATACCTAATTAAAATAATTAAAGAAAATAATTAAATAGTCTAAATAATTTAATAGAAGAATTTATTTTTGCAATTTTTTATATGATAAAAGTAATTAAAATTCAAACTAATTTTAATATCTTAATAACTAAACTAAAAATACCTAATAGAAAAAAATGTTTTATTATTCTTAAGTAACGTAGAAATATATTTATGTGGTTTTTTGCTATCTTGTTAATGATAAAAAGACAATTAAATACTCTAAACTAATTTAAATGTTAACTAAGAGATAAAGAAGACAAGTCTAAATTAATTCAATGAGTAAAAAGCTACATGAGGCATCTCAATTGGCATTATCATAAGTTATTATATTTTAAGCATTAGATACTAACATTGCTAATATGCAGGTTATTTAAAATAAGAGGATTGCATAGCAAAAACAAAAGTGACGGTGGAACATCTACAAAACTTGGTCAATCGGCCTAAAGCAGGCCACCACTTGGCGGAAACTCATTGGACTGGAAAAAAATGCTAACACCCACAATAAAGACCATGCCCAAGGAATTGAGAGATATTATTTCTTTTATCTCTCAGGATTTCTTTTTCTTCTCCACTTAACATTTACTCTTTTTCACAAAGACACGGTTAAAACCCGTGTATCAAACATCAAAATTGAAAGAAATAAATCAACATACTGTACGGATCTAACAAGGGCGAAGTGTAACAGCAAGTTCGGACATGCGGCAGATCAAGGCTTTTGCAGCGATGGCTTCACTGTCGATATGAGCGGCAAACGGAGGGTGTTAGATCGGTTCTGCGGTTTCTCTTTCTTCAACTTTTTGCTACATCAATTGTTGTCAACCTGCAAAAAAAAATTCTTGAGATATGAAATTGATTGTTAGTATGCTAACAATTTTAAATAATATGATGTTTATGATTATTGTTGGCAAGATTTATAAAAATGTATGAATATGCACAATGGTGTTGAATTGTGAAAATTGTGTCTGTTGTTGATAATTGTTGATTAGAAAGTCAAATAAAATATAATATTTTCTAGTAAAATGTTAGAAATATGTACAAAACTAAAATTTGGAAAATAAGGATTTGTAGTAAGAAATAGAAAAAAGTTTTCTAATGAGTGTGTAGAAATGTGAATATGATTGTGTAGAAAATTTGTGAGAAAAAAAGTAATTATTAGTAAGAACATGAAATTAAAAGCTAAAAAAGATGATGAACAAAACATGATTTCTCATGTGTTCGTGTGTGATGAATGTACAAGGATGGATTTTGCTACTCTAAAACAACTAAAGCACTGTGAAAACAAAGAATTAGGAGTTATTGGTGAATGAAAGTTGGTCCCCATTGTATTAGAAATAGATCCTATTTATACTAAAAAGTATGTTGGTTTAAAAAGAAAAAATAAATTATGATAAAAGCTATTTAAACAAAATCAAGATAAAAAATCAATTTATTTTAATTCTAGCAAAAATAGCGGAATCAAATCAAAAGGTTTAATGAAATTGACTTATTTAAAAAGTTTAGATAAAAACTTCTTTACATATTTTTATGATATTTTTTGAGATTATTTGACTAAAATATGCATTAAATCAAGAATTAAATGAAAAAGTAATATTTAAAAAAATGCTAAATAATAAAAACGAAAATTAGTATAAAAATGCAATATTTTTGTGATTTTTGAATAAAAATATTAGTAGCAAATAAAAGAGAAAAATGCAAAAAGTGGTAAATGTGAGATTAGAACTCATTACCTTATACCTAAGTTATATGTCTTGTCTCCTTACCAATTGTGCCAATTTAATTATTCAAAATAAAATGGCATTAGAAAATATATGAAGATCAAGTGTTTTGGCAAAAATTGGAGTATGACAATACTCTTGAAAACCTTCGATAGGCTCGTGATGCTGAGCGTTAAAACCTTTTCTAAATTGAGTAAAATAGCCAAATAAATCACCTTTGAAATAACGAAAACTCAAATCACAAGAAAATCATAATCTCATGTCTTAGAAGCTCAGAAAATGTATGATTTATGACCTTGTAAAATCAGGAGGGCAAATTTTGGGGTGCAACAGGTATCACCGTATGACATGAATTGTCATGTGTGAAGAGCAATGAGTGTGAGTATCAGCAATAAATTTGAACCTCAGGAAGGCGTGGAGAGTCAGAATATGAAACTCTTGCTACTTTTATTATTATTATTGAATCAATAAAGGAAGCAACACGATTCGCGTGTGCTGAGCTGGCACGGACTAGAACTGTGCGGGGCTCGATTGCGGACCCTTTCCACGTGCCCATCATATCATCATCATATATATCAATAAGTATCAAAGCGGGACTTTGCTTGGCGGTGTTTCTTAGTAGTTTTCCTAATCACTTTTGACCTATGCAAGCACAAATGTAAACACTTACTGAGAATTACCTCTCTATGCACGTAAGAGGATTTTAAACAAACCAAACACAAATAGCACACAGAATTGCCCTAAACGGGTCTTTAAATAACCAGAGGAGTTCGTGAACATACTCCAACTACGGAAGCCCCATCATGCATCTCTATTCCTACTTCTCATGGCAGAAGAAAACTATAAACCCTACTTCTCATGATATCTAGGAAACATGTAAGAGAATGCAATAAAATGGTGTAGAAAGTACCAAACGTATAACAAATCCGTAAAGCACTGCAAGCTAAAAAATACTCCAGAAAACTTCAAGTACTGCAGCCAAGCAATAAAAGAAAACCAGTGAGTAATGCGTGGAGGCATTAAAGCATAAGTGGAGTGCACGTTCATACGCATCCGAAATCAAATACACCTGCAAAGGCGTGAAATCCCAACAAATAGACAATAGAATATGCATTTATGTGCAAAAGCGGTAGAATGCACGTTCGTACGCATTCAAGTAATCGGATAACCTGCAAGAAAGGTGTCAATCCCAATATAACACAAAGTAATGCGCGTTTGTATGCATACAAGTGTTAGAATGCGCGTTCGTACGCATTCTAGATAGGATAACCTGCAAGCAAGATGTGAATCCATAACAATCAGACAATAGAATATACACATATGTGCACAAGTGTAACACGGTGGGAGAACTAACTTGTTTGTTTTGCATTTTATCACAAATGTGCGGATAGCAAGAGTCGCCACCGACTTTTCTTTTATTCAATAAAGGAAAGGTGAAAAGAATAAGAAAGACCTTTGTTAGATTCTGAGTACGGGAGGTAATTATGAAAAGAGAAGGTATTACCATTTCCATCTGTAGTTATCTACGGGCTCTTAATTTCTTTAGCTCACTTTTTGAAAATTTGCTTTATGTGTGTGTGTGATTTGAAAAGTATTTTGAAAAGTATTTCGCTTTGACTTCGTAATGATTCTTGTATCAGTCCTCAAGAATGTATACGAAGTGTTTGGAAATATTTTTGAAAATAATGTGAGGTGTGGAAATCATTTTTTGATTGGATTGGAGCAAGCAATTTATAGTCTTATTACCTACTCAGAAAGGTTGTTCTTGTTATTTTCCTTCTCCTTTAGGATAGTGCTATCCATACCATTAGTTGGTAGGTAACTCTATCCGTTGGATGTGAATGGACGAGCGTAGGGACATCGTATGGTCATTGAAGGCAACATGTAAGGATACCTTAGCAAATTCGTAGGGACGGTCATCACTTATTCGTAAGCAATAACCGAGGAATGAGATCATATATTCGTAGGCAACATCGAGAGTCATCGAGGGACTATGATCTTTGTGATGATTATTCTGAGAGACTTTGCTAATGGTACCCCTACGTTCGAGGGACATGACCATTGTTCATTCGTAAGGCAACAAGCGAGAGTACCCTAAGGGGGTGCAAGTGTGAAGAGTGTGTTCAATTTAGATATTTTATCTTGATTGTTAAGGTGATCTATGATTAATTGATTAGTCTCGCCATACAATCCTATTAGTATATATAAATAAGCAAATCTGACGGATAACAAGAATCGCCACCGACTTTTCTTTTATCCAATAAAGGGAAGGTGAAAAGAACAGAAAAAGACCTTCGTTAGATTCTGAGTAAGGGAGGCAGTTATGAAAAGGGAAGGTATTAGCATCCTTTCCATCCGTAGTTATCTACGGGCTCTTAGTTGCTTAGCTCACTTTTGAAAAATTGCTTTCTGTGTTTGTGTAGTTTGAAAATGTTTTGAAAAGGCATTTCGCTTTGATTTCGTAATGATTCTCGTTGGAATGTATACGAAGTGTTCGGAAATGTTTGTTTGGAAAATGTTTAACTTTGTAATGATTCACGCTGGAATGTATAAAAGTGTTTTGAAAGTGTTTGAAAAGTGTGATGTATGAAAAGTATTTTGATGGAGCAAGAAACTAGGAGTCTATTACCTACTCAGAATGGTCGTTTCCATGTTATTTTCCTTCTCCTTTAGAATAAGACTATCCATACCATTAGTTGGTAGGTAACTTTATTTGTTTGGATGTGAATGGACAATCGAAGGGTCATCATATGGTCATAGAAGGTAACATGTAAGGATACCTTAGCAATTCGTAGGGACGATCATCACTTTTTGTAGGCAACAACTGAGGGACGACATCATATATTTGTAGGCAACAATCGAGGGTCATCGAGGGACTATGGTCTTTGTATCGAAGGGACTACGATGATGTTATTCGTAGGCGTCTTTGCTAATGGTATCCCTACGTTCGAGGGACATGGTCATTGTTTATTTGTACGGTAACAAGAGAGGATACCCTAAGGGAAGGGGTGTGCAAGTGTGTTGTATTCAGATATGTTATCTTGAAATTAGAAGTGATCTAGGGTTGATTTTAGTCTTAGCATGCAAACCCTAATTACTAGCAATTAGATATATGTACAGAAATTAAAGGTGCGGAAAGTAAAAGTGCGGAAACGTAAATCCTACGCTATTACATGGCTTTGGGGAAGATACATAATAGGAGTGCGGAAAGTAAAGGCAGAAAATGTAAATCTACGCTATTACAGAATAAAACTTTGTGACCTATACATCTTTTCTAGAATTGTAAATGCGAAATAATGTAAATAGTCAGAATAATAAGAAAATGTTAGTAAAATGTTTTGGAGATTAGTAGAAAAAAAGTTTAAGATTAGCAACCCTAATTATATGAAGAAATTATTTTTTTTGGGAATTTTTATGATTAATTTTAATGTGGAAAAAGTAATTAAAAGCTAATTTATGATTAATTAACAATTAATTAAAATATAAGTGGAAAAATGATTTTTTTTTAATGTAAAAAATTAAATAAGTATTTTTCTGACCTAAATGCAAAAAGAAAATATTTTTTGTGACTTTTATAGTATTTTAGAAAAATGTTTGAAAGAAAATTAAATTGACAAGAAAATAAGAAAATATGAAGAAATTGGTTAGTAAAACAAATAATCAAAAATAGTTGGGGTAGCCAAGGATCGAACCCCTACCCCAAGGGTCACGCGCGCGCTGCTTTTGCCAACTGAACCAAGTGTGCAAGTTGTTTGGATAATGAAACAATAAGATTATAAGGGAAATTATTTTCTGAAAATTAATTAAAAAAGTGCGCGAAGCTTCTTCTTCTCCAATTTGAATTTTAGCGACGGCCTTACCCACGACTTCTCCATGGGTAAACTTATACCTACGATTCTTGTCCGTCACCATAGGACCTGCAATTTTGAAAAATCCAATACAAGCAATATAAATTACAAGTAAAGCCATGGTTCGATTGGATTTGATCCCCTGAGCATGATCGTGGTCATCGTTTTGCCTAATTTTGCCTGAAACACAAAGCCCTAATTCCGAGCTATGAACCCTAGCAAGGGAAACTTATGATTCCTGCACTTAAAACTCAATCAAACGGTTCAGATAGTTTCGAAACATCATCATGAACACAAATATGCAATCAAATTGTATTAAAAATGCATGAATCAATGAAATCGATTTTGAAATAAGTTGTGCAAACCGTGATCGAGATTGAGTGATTATGGAGGTGTTGCTGGCTTATGAGTATCTGGAATA
This sequence comes from Vicia sativa, assembly GCA_021764765.1. Classification (NCBI taxonomy): domain Eukaryota; kingdom Viridiplantae; phylum Streptophyta; class Magnoliopsida; order Fabales; family Fabaceae; genus Vicia; species Vicia sativa. Next base: position 101,824,979 of record CM038792.1, read on the forward strand.
ATTCAGAGGAGCACCATGAAGCAATTGGAATGCTTTTTTGGCCTGGATCGATGCAAAAATAGGTCTGCAAATTGCTTGAAGGTCACAAATTTTTGCAACTTAGGTTAGGGTTCTTGAGGCATGAAATTTGTGTCCATGGCATCTGGGATTAGTGTATATATATAATGGATGGTATTAGGTCAAGAATCAATGAGAAAATATATGCTAATCAATGCAAAAATATTTGATTGGAATCAAACCAAATTTTTCCTTTTTTGAATCAATTTCAATCAATTATTTGCCTAATCAAGCAAATTTTGAAATTGACAGCTTGTGTGGCTTGCTTGGACCTCAAGAATGTTGAAAAACAATCATTGCACTTAATATTTTGATTTTATATCTTTTATTTTAATTAAATTTAAATGAATAAAAATTCAAAATAAATAATATAAAGAGTACAAGGGCGTGACATTGGGCTTGGAGGTTCTGATTAAGATTAGAAACAAGTTTGAATCAAGAAAACTTGGGCCCATTTAGAAAAAAAATGATTTCTCTAGGTATTTCTCTTCATGCACCTCCTCAAAAATGTTCAACTTGCACAACTTCTATCTTGCTCAAATTTCAACATTTTTAAGTGTTCTTGGATTTTTAAGAAAGCTCAAGTTGTCCTCTAAACACTCCTTTTGGTTTTATCTTCATTAAAGTTTCCATGTTCATGTACACTTCTTTAAAAAAAGATGACTTTTTGTTGACTTTAAGAAGGACCTCTAATGTTTTGATCCATAACTCTCAAATGATGCTTTTTTGGCCAATGCTTGTGAGATATGAAGTTGTAGAGAATTGAACTCCCTTCAAAATAAGCTTTGCTAGAAAAATTTCTAATAAAGTATGTGAGAGTTATGCCTGAACAAAGTTCTGGAAACTTTGACTTTTGAGAAAATCTTGATTTTTCTTGATGAATCATGATCAACCCTTGATCATATGATGAATGTGACTTCAAAACATTGGTGTTGACCAAAAATGATGAAGTTTGACTGTATGTTGATCATAGTTGACTTTTTGTCCAATATAATTGATTTTCAACCATCTGAGCAATTAATTGAGCAAACTTGAGTTGTAAGGCTTGAAACTTGACATAGTGATCCCTTGAGACATATGAGGAGGTATGATGACCACTTAAGGTGTTAGAACTCTTCTTTGACTTGATAGAATCAAAACCCTAGTTGTGATTGATTGCTTAAGATAGGGTTCCTCTGGCCAACCCTTGAGAAATTCTTGAATATGGAGATGTGGATTGTCTTGAGAAAGAGAAGGGCAAATTTTGGGGTATAACAGTTTCCCCTGTTCAATTTTCTTGTACCGGAAGGGTTAGATTGGTATGCTTTCCTTTCATGACCTGAAGGTAGAAGATGATTGAACACTCGAGAACACTTGAAAATTTGCACTTGCTGGTACATGAAATAAGATCGTCAGTTGACGATGCACTGGGATGGGTTTGTAGATGCCATTTGGAGAAGTTGATGCTGGAAAGTGAGTCGTACGTTAGACTTTGCGCTTGTCTTGGAATGAGATTATCGGTATGTACTGATTTTTAACCAGCTATGCAGCACTCTGTAGGTGGAGAGATGACCATATGTGATCGGAGATGGGCTTAAAGATGCCATCTAGAAAAGTTGATGATAAGAGAGAGTCAGAATGAGCCTTCGTCTTAGTTGTATCTGGCATGAGTATTCGTCAGGCTGTAGATAGCTTTCCCGTCTAGTTTCGGGTATTAATTTGTGTCTTGTTGTATGGTGATAACTTTTCTGGTCGTTCAGATAGTTTTCACGTCTTGTTTCAGGTATTAATCTTTGACCTTCTAGCTGGAAAGTAACTTTTACCTGCGGGGGAAAATTTAACTTGAAAGGATATGATTAGTTCTATGCAGATTATAATGCATGCGAGTATATGATAATGCACATGTTATGACTTTTTATGAATAACGTATGAATATAGATGTTGCGGTATTTCAAAATATATCCATCTTGAAGAAGATAGGAATGTCCTGCTAGGGATCTTTGATTTCTGCTTGAGGATGTAGTGGTTGGAGATTTGGGTTGAGGAATAATAGGAATGTGAATTCCTCTGATGAACTATCTGACCAAGTTTCAAGTCTGGATATTGATGTTGTTGGAGGATGATAATCTTGAAAGGTACTCAGCTGGGGATGAATATCTTGTGTATAAACCTCGCTGGGGAATGATGTGATATTGAATAACCTATTACTACTTGGAGACTGACATAATAAGTTGATTGATGTTTTGTTACTGCTCGGGGACCAATGTAACAAAGTTGACGTTCACTGCGCGGGGACTGACGTGACAATGTAGACAATCACTGCTCAGGGACTAATGTGAAAACTTGAGGATGTAGATAAGGTTGATAGGATCACTGCTCGGGGACTAATATGATGATAGTATCACTGCTCAGGGACAAACGTGATGATATTGATAGGACCACAGCTCGGGGACTGATGTGATGATGTGATGATGTTGATGATCGCTACTCGGGCACTAATGTGATGATGTTGATGATCACTGCTTGAGGACTGATGTGATAAGGTTGATGATCACTTCTCAGGGACTAATGTGATTATGTAAATGATCACTTCTCAGGGACTAATGTGATTATGTAAATGATCACTGCTCGGGGACTAATGTGATGATGTATATAGGATCACTGCTCGGGGACTAATGTGACGATGTTGATAGGATCGCTGCTCAGGGACTGACGTGATGATGTAAATGATCACTGCTCGGGGACTAATGTGATGAGGTTGATGATCACTGCTCGGGGGCTAATGTGATGATGTTGATAGGATCACTGCTCAGGGACTGACGTGATGATGTAAATGATCGCTTCTCGGGGACTAATGTGATGATGTAGACAGGATCACTACTCGGGGACTAATGTGATGATGTTGATAGGATCACTACTTAGGGACTGACGTGATGATGTAAATAATCACTGCTTGGGGACTAATGTGATGAGGTTGATGATCACTACTTGGGGACTAATGTGATGATGTTGATAGGATCACTGCTCAGGGACTAACGTGATGATGTGAATGATCACTGCTCGGGGACTAATGTAATGATGTAGAAGTTGTCTTGCTACCGCTTGGGGACTAATGTAATAAAAAGAAATGTAGATGTTGTTGCAAGGAGATGATAGAGTAGTAATTTTGTTGGAGAGATTCGTTTCTGTTGGAAGCGATGGCTCTGTGGGGATTGTAAGGATTCCTGCGGGGATAAAAATGACTCTGTGGGGATGTACTGATGAATTTAGTTGTCATCTCAATTCTCGAAGTCTATAGTAATTACTGTTTCTGTTTGCTTTTCGTATGTTTGTGAACAGATTTTTATTGTCAGATGCATATAATCATTCAAAGCAATCATTGGACTTATGCAAACAAAACACATAAAAGTAAAAATTTGAACTGGAAAAGAGAAATTGTATTAATTTTGGAAATTGGGCCTATAGACAGGAAGTTTGTGTACAAAGAGACAAATATCCTAGTAAGAGGAAATTGTCAGAAACATTTGGAAAATAGTAAAAGCTATGTGGAAACAGTCTCTTCGGGTTTCAACCATGCTATTGCTCATATATTTTCGACTATCTCATCTCCTTGCTGTTAGAAGAAAGTGATTGAACTGATCTTCGCCATTTGAAGTTGATATTAGTGATGTAGTCTGTAAATAGGTGATCTTGACATGACATAGTCGTACGCTTTAATCCCTAACTTTTGCCTAGACCACCCTTTCGAGTTTTCAGTCTACCGGGATACCCTTTTTTGCCCAAGCCGCCTTTGCCAATTTTCGACTTGTCGGGTGTACGCTTTTTGTATATATGTCATTAGTTTTTTCCCGAACCTTTTTGGTTCTCCAAGACGCGCTTATTTTTGCCTAGGCCAGTCGACCTAGCAGGTCTCATTTATGTATAGTATTTTTTTGACTATGTCTGCATTCACAAGGTGCGGGAAGTCACCTCCTTCCATAATGCTTAGAATCATGGCTCCGTCGGAAAATACTGTCTTGACTACAAATGGACCTTCATAGGTGGGAGTCCATTTGCCCCTGGGATCACCTTGTGGTAGGATGATGCGCTTGACTACTAGATCGCCAACTTGGTACACTCCGTGCTTGACTTTCTTGTTGAAGGCTTTGATCATTCGTTTCTGATATATCTGCCCATGGAAGATGGTTGCGAGTCGTTTCTCATCGATCAAGTTTATCTGGTCAAGTCAAGTATGGACCCATTCGTCTACGCCTAACTCTGCATCCTTGAGTACTCTGAGTGAGGGTATCTGAATCTCGATAGATAGAACTGCTTCCATACCATATACGAGAGAGAAAGGGGTTGCCCCTTTAGATGTTCGTACTAAAGTGTGATAACCGTGGAGAGCAAATGGCAACATCTCATACCAATCCTTATATGTCACTGTCATTTTCTGTATAATCTTCTTAAGATTCTTGTTGGCGACTTCCATTACGCCATTCATCTTTGGCCGATATGGAGAAGAGTTGTGATGCTTAATCTTGAACTGCGTGCAGAGTTCAGTGATCATCTTGTTGTTGAGATTGGTACCATTGTCTGTGATAATCCTTTCAAGGACGTCGTATCGACAGATGAGATTATATTTGATGAATTGAGCCACGACGTTCTTGGTAACAGATGCGAACGAGGATGCTTCTACCCATTTGGTAAAGTAATCAATAGCGACGAGGATGAAACAGTGTCCATTAGAAGTGGCGGGTTTGATTTCTCCAATCATGTCAATGCCCCACATTGCGAAAGGCCACAGGACGGTGAAAACATTCAATGGAACTGGAGGTATGTGCACTTTGTCTGCGTATATCTGGGATTTGTGACAAGACCGAGCATAGCGATAACAATCGGCTTCCATAGTATACCAATAGTAACCTGCTCTCAGAATTTTCTTAGCCATTGTATGTCCACTGGAGTGGGTACCAAATGCGCCTTCATGTAACTCTTCCATAATTAGTTCGGCTGTCTTCTGATCTACATATCGGAGTAAGGCCAAGTCATGATTGTGTTTGTATAAGATGTCGTTACTGAGAAAGAACTTGGCGGCAAATCTTCTTAGGAACTTCTTATCGTTGACAGATACCCCTTCAGGGTATTCTTGAGCCTCTAGGTACCTCTTCACTTCGTAGAACCAAGGTCTCTCTTCTACTCTTTCGGTATCAAGTTTGCAATAGTACGCTGGTTCGTCTAGTCTTTCAATAGTAATATGAGGAGCTTCGTTGTCCCATATGACTTTGAACATAGATGACATGGTAGCTAACGTGTCTGCCAACTAATTCTCTTCTCGTGGGATGTGTTCGAAAGTGATTTCTTCGAAGTAGGGTATCATATTTAACACATGCTCTCGATACGAAATGAGGTTTGGATGCTTTATATCCCATTCGCCCTTGATCTGACTAATCACCAAAGCTGAGTCTCCATATACTTGCAAGAACTTGATCCTTAAGTCAATAGCATCTTTGATACCCATGATGCACGCTTCGTATTCGGCCATATTGTTGGTGCAGTCGAAACATAGTCTGGCAGTGAAAGGTGTATGACAGTCATTGGGAGATGTAATTATGGCGTCAATGCTATTGCCAAGTGCGTTAGAAGCTCCATCAAAGACCACAGTCCATCAGGATCCTGACTCAGGTCATTCGTCTGGTCCAGGCTCTTCGTAATCAATGACTAACATAATATCCTCGTTTGGGAATTCGAAATGCATTGACTGATAGTCATCTACGACTTGATGAGCCAAATGATCGGCTACTACACTTCCCTTGATTTCCTTCTGGGTATTATATTGGATGTTATATTCGGTCAAGATTATTTTCCATCTTGCTATTCTTCCGGAGAGAGCAGATTTCTCGAATATGTATTTTATCGAATCCATTTTAGAGATCAACAAGGTAGTGTGAGTCAACATATACTGTCTTAGTCGGTGAGCAGCCCAAGCCAAAGCACTGCAAGTCTTCTCGAGCTTTGAGTATCTTGTTTCACAGTCGGTAAACTTTTTACTAAGGTAGTATATTGCATACTCTTTTCGACCAGACTCGTCATGTTGGCACAACACACACCCCATTGAGTTCTCCAATACTGTTAAGTACATGATGAGAGGTCTTCCTTCAACTGGTGGCATCAGAATAGGAGGTTTCTATAAGTACTCCTTGATTTTGTCAAAAGTTGTCTGGCAATCGTCCCATTTTACCACTTGATCTTTCTTCAGTAGCTTGAAGATTGGCTCATAAGTAGCAGTTAGATGTGCAATGAATCTAGCAATGTAATTCAGTCGTCCCAAGAAACCTCTGACTTCCTTCTCAGTACGGGGAGTTGGCATTTCTTGAATAACTTTAACCTTATCGGGATCAACTTTGATACCTTTACCACTGGCAATGAATCCCAGGATTTTGTCGGATCTGACTCCAAAGGTGCATTTGTTCGGATTCAGTCTCAACCTGTACTTCTTCAGTCTATCAACAGCTTTTGCAAATGATCAAGATGTTCTTCTTTAGTTTGTGATCGAGCTATCATGTTGTCGACGTAGACCTCTATCTCGTGATGAATCATGTCATGAAATAAAGCTACCATAGCATGTTGATATGTGGCACCAGCATTTTTCAACCCAAACTGCATGACCTTGTAACAGAAAGTGCCTCACTGTATAACGAAAGTAGTCTTTTCCATATCTTCGAGAGCCATCTTGATCTGATTGTAACCGGAGAAACCATCCATGAAAGAGAAGACTTTGTGCTGTGCAGTATTGTCAACCAGGACATCAATATGTGGGAGCAAAAAATTGTCTTTCAGGCTCGCTTTATTCATGTCTCTGTAATCTACACATGTGCCCACTTTGCCATCCTTCTTTGGTACGGGCACCGCGTTCGCAACCCACTGTGGATAAGAAGTTACGGCTAAGAAACCGACATTGAATTGCTTCATAACTTCGGCTTTAATTTTCTCAGACATCTCAGGACGCATACGACGGACCTTCTGCTTCGCAGGAAGAAAACCTTCTTTCGTTGGTAGTCGGTGTACCACAATGTCAATGTCTAGACCTGACATGTCTTTGTAGGACCAAGCAAAAATCTCAATGTAATCTTGCAGCATCTGAATCGATCTTTCTTTGATACTGTTCTTAAGACCCGCTCCTATCTTGATTTCTTTTTTGTCTGCGTCGGTACCTAGATTCACAACCTCGACTGGTTCTTCGTGTGGCTGTATAGCCCTTTCCTCTTGCTGTAGTAGTTTGGCAAGTTCTCCTGACAGTTCACAATCTTCCTCACCTTCGTCTTCAACTTGGTAGATCAGATTATCAAAGTCATATTTAGCAATAGCAGAGTCGTTATCGACGAGATTCGAAGTGAATGTAGGTCTGCAGTGTATTACATGAGTGTGTGTAAGAACACATAGCTTTTGAAAGGGTGATAAAGTAAGAAGAAAGACAGAGAACACAACATTTGAATGCAAAAGTCCAATGATTTGTTGAATGAAAATATACGAATGACAAATAATAACCCTCACAAACGAGTCATGGTGCCCCGGACAAGACACTAGGCTTAAAGTTTATTGTTCAAAGCATAAAAAGCATAAAAGCATAACAGAAAAAGAAATTACTTATGTCTAAAGGAAATTGGTATAACATCTTCAATCTTCCCATTGTTGAGTCCATCGCTTGGAGTCGGGAAGATCCAATTGTTAATGTCGAAATTGAACATTATTTTCACCTCAATTTACAATAAACAAACTATTCCAATAAAGTTGGACATTATTTTCACCTCAATTTACGATAAACAAACTATTCCATTTCCCTAAAATAAAAAAAGTTATTTATGTAAAAAAAATTTTTTAAAAAAAAAACTCCATTCTAAATTAAATAAACTCTAATTTATTTTAAACAACAAAAAAAGCATAAAAAACGGTGTCGTTGGCTGTCGGTTGCCTCAAAAACCAAATCTAGCGCGCGCACAGACACAACTAACAAATCAACGGTGAGAATAATGCCACATAAGATAAAACCAAAGTCAAAATAATAATAATTAAAAAATAAAAAATAAAAAAAATCCGCAAACACCAAATCCGTCATTTCACATTTTCCATCCGAATCAGTAACGCGGTGCCGGTAGTGTCTCACATTCACATTCATTCTCACAACAACAATTAGATCGGAAAACTAAACAATGAAGCTTCAACCGGTGTAAAAAAGAAACCACAACAGGTTCACAATCACAACGATTCATTTATTAACCGGTGTTAAATCTAATTGACTGTGTGCAACGCGATACACATCGATTAGATCGAATTCGAAGCGAGAAATGAAGGATGACGATGGACTTCCAACCTCCACAACAACAAGCAGCAAAAAGGAAAACATTGATTCGTCGTTTCTCGGGAAAGGACGCTACAAATTCTGGGCATTAGCAGCGATTTTGCTTCTCGCTTTTTGGTCCATGTTTACTGGTACCGTTTCTCTTCGTTGGTCTGGGAATCTCAATTCGTTATCATCTGACCTAGATACCCCAATTCACGATGACCTAGATGTTCTTGTAAGTCAAAAATTTCTTTTTTTTTTGAAGTTTCTGAAAAATTCTGAAATGGGTGATTGTGATTTATGAATTATTTGTGTGTGTGTGTGTAGGAAATGGAGGAGAGGGAGAAGGTGGTGAGGCATATGTGGGATGTGTATACCAACAGCCGTAGGATCAGGTTGCCGAGGTTTTGGCAGGAGGCTTTTGAGGCTGCTTATGAAGAATTGACGAGTGATGTTCCTGGTGTTAGAGATGATGCAATTACCGAGATCGCTAAGATGTCTGTTCGTTCCGTTAATTTTGATCCGCCTCCTATTCAATCCACGGTTCGGCTTTCTTCTTTGATCTATGCTGGTGTTAGTTGATGTTAATGTTTTTTTATGCTTGTTTGAAATTAGGGAGTTAATAACTCGTTGAAACTGTTGATTGTTAGCGGTGTGAAAATTCGTTTGATATTTCATATTGCATTAGAAATTTGGATTGCTATTTTTGGGGTGGAACAAACTCAAGAGGATGGGGTCTGTTTGGATTGATTTATTCGAGTTTATCTACTCGAAGGAGTACTTGTGAGTTGTGAGGCTTATAAGAACAACTTATAGCATGGCCGTAAGTTGTTTTGAACTAACTTCTATAAGCTCTTCTGATAAATATGAAAACAACTTATTTTATATTTTGTTATAAAATTAGCTTATAGCTAAGCACGCACTTGTATGATAGTGTTTATGTTATAAATGATTAGTTAAGTTGTTTATCCGAAACATGAGTTAAACTTTTCTCCACAAAACAACTTGTGAAAAAACAAAATTTAAAAGATTTTTGTAATTAAAATTATGAGTTTGTGAAACAAAAGCTTTTCATGAGTTGAAATTAGTTTGTGTTTTTATTTTTAAAATGCTCTTTCGTTTTGCTTCTTCATAAGAATATATAAACTCACAAGGATTTTTTTGTGAACATAGACTTATTTTAATTGAAAATTTTCATAAGCTAGAGTCTTAATGATTAGTATTATTTAGAATGTGGTTTCTGTCACAAGTGTTTCCTTATATTTGTTGAGGATTCTTTTGTTGAGGATGATTTATCTTATATTAGTAAATTGCTTGAGGATTGCCTAAAGCTTTCTCTGGGTCGGAGGTTTCGAGCAGTTATGTACACGCATGGTGTATTTTGTATGAGCAAAATGCAGTAAGTTTGAATTCTCATGTTAGACTTATGCTAGGAAATGTCTTTTAGTTTTACCTTCTATTACCTATATTTAGGCCATGGTTATGTTATTCATTGGTTCCCAACTCTTTTGTTTTGTTACAAAAAATTTGTTCTGAATATCACTGCTATTTGCATAATATGCTGTAATCAGTTTGAAGTAGACATTACAAGGTGTTGCCGCCCAGCTTTCTTTATCTGTCTTCTTACTCCAATATGCTCAAGCAGAGACCTTGCTTGCTTTGATTTATTAGAATTCTATTCACTTCATTCGTTGTCTGGTTGCTATGACATTGGTGAAATAATTCCCAAACATATTTACATTCAAGCAGTATGATCAGATCATCATCTAATTAACACTACTCCTCTCCACTTTCTCATGGCTTTCCCTTTTTCTTGGAATTTTGTGTGTTTGGGAAGGACATGTAACCTTGTGGTTATCTTGGATGAAAGAGCAAAAGGAAAACTTGGGTAGGAGGATAAAATATCCTATGTATAACAAGACAAAATACATCAAAAAGCTTGAAAAACGTCTACCATAAAAGTGCTTTGCTGCATGCTAGTTGAGCCTGAAAAAACACTATTAGCTGCATGTGTTTTTCTTTTATGTTGTCAACTAATTCCTTCTTGCTTCTACATTAAATGACATGATATTCCCTCTTTATGCATCCACATCACTTGTATAGTATAATTGGATATTAGTTACCTCATAAATGTAGAATTTGTTGAATAGCCACATCACGATGACTTACCTTTTTGTTTATTTACACCATTGGTTCTCTTGTTTGAAAAAGTTTAATTTAGTCGTTCCTTAATTTCAATGGCAGTGCATGTCTTGTTTTGGAGTTGATGCAAAGTAGTCTTGTCCATGTGTTGCGCGACTTCTGTATAACACTCATAGTTCCATGTCAGCAAAATGGCTTACATGTTTTTTTTTTCACTTAACACCATCTTTGCCGACTTGCTGATGGCATGACTCAGCCTCACCGTCCACTTGCGGGGGGCCCGTTTAAAGCCAGAACAAAGTTCTGAATGGACTGGCCCGACACAAGGATCGTTAGCATCTAGCAGGATTTGAACTCAGGACCTTGAGTACACTCTCAAGACCCAAACTTCCACCGCTAGACCAACCCTTGGGGGTTAAAAATGATCCAATTTGCAACAATATTTAGGAAAATGGTTGAAAAATTAATATGTTAGAAGAAATTTCGTAAGTGTTGACAAATTCTCATTAGTTAACAGAAAGTGTTCATTCCTTAGAGTCAGATGAAAGGGTCTGTCGCCATGTTCTTCGTTATGTTATAGTTAATTGGAAGTTCATGCTGGCTACTCACGATCACCCAAAGATTCAAGGAAAGAAGTAGGGAATCCCAAAGTGCCTTTTCCCTCCAAGGCTTCCTCTCTTTGTTACAGCAAAAACTGTACCCTTTCTAACTAACTGTACCCTTTCTTACTTCCTTGAGAGCTTTATTTTTCAATTGATCAAAGACGCTAGGTTCATAATTGAACTTAGACTGAACAAAAATTAGAAGGCTTCCTCTATTTATTACAGCAAATTTAGCTTACTAACCGTACCCTTTTTAACTATACTTTTAGAGTTCTATCCTTCATAATCGAACTTTTGAGTTTTGAGAAATTAGACAGAACAAAAATTTGGTTATGTCTTAAGTGATGGCTGACTGTTAGGTTGATTGGTGATGCAATATCAGTGTGATTAGTAGGACAAAATCCTTAAAAGTTAATGTTATAAGAGTGAGGAACCATTATGGTCTTTGGGAAGATATACAAGATCCAGTTTGATTCCTACACCACATTTCTCCCTTGATATCGTTGATGCTCCTTGGAGAACTAACGTCCCAGACCCATTCTGATCACTGAGACTGAGAATTGTTCATTTCGTTACTTTATTGGAGTGAAACCCTGATCCTTAAGCTGATTATATTCCCTAATTTTCACCTTCCTCCTTCTGTGGAAGGACCTTGAAAAATTAGCATTGCCTCATCCGAGCCTCTTTACATTGGTATTTCTGTTGTTTTAATTTGCCTAACAATCTGTGCCATCAGCGGTTATTTTAGATTATATGATCGTCATGAGACTCAAAATAAAAGTGTAGGGTAGCTTTTTGTCAAAATAAAAGTATAGTTTGCTTGCATATTATGCTATAGCCTATAGTATATTTATATATACTGATTAACAATATTTAGTTTTGTGGTAAGGAGAGTAGGTCAAATGGAGATGGGTCAAATAGTTAGAGGTAGAGGAAGATTTAGGAAAACTATAAGAGAAGTTATTAAGAAATTTCTCAAACTGAACAATTCAGATAAAAGCATGGTCCCGGATAGAACATTATGGCGGAAGTTGATCCGAACTTAACAATTTAGATAAAAGCATGGTCCTGGGTAGAACATTATGGCGGAAGTTGATCCATGTAGTCGATCCTACCTAGTGGGATAAGGCTTGATTGTTGTTGTATTTGTCTATTAAAAAACACTTACCCTCAATTATATGAAGGCTTTGTATACCTTACATGTTTTTCTTCTGCAAATAAAGTGAATTGGATTGAAGTTGTTTTTGTCTTTTCAAAAGTATGAATGTATGAATGGTAAAGTGTTGTGTTACAAATATTCTCTGTATAGCATGCTGCAGATGATTATTAGAGTTGGCAGTCGCCAGCACCATTGTGATGTCTCTGCTCCCTTTTGTTGTAGAAAAATACATTCATACTCTGCATGCATATATGCTGGCCTGATGTATTTACTGCTTATTATTTCAGAGAACACAAGAATTTAGTAAAACCCTTAAGATAGCTGAGAAAGGAAAAGAAGCCATTGCATCTCGGCGTGCTTAAAGGCTATACTATAATGACCAGTCAAAGTATGTCCTGTGCTTGAGAGTGCCATCAAAAGATTGCAAAGAAACAGCTATGGATGAAGCCATACTCAAATTTCTATTCTTTCCATAAGCAAGATGATTATGTATTTTAATAGGTTGTGGTTCTTTCAAATTTTGCAGTCAAGTTCAAAAGTAGTAGTAGTAAATTAAAACGTTTTTCGTCAGACAAATTTGACTGGCTATATTTTCCTATATGACAAGTTAATTTATTTATATTTGAATTATCTGGTAAACAAATTTAATGGGTGTATAAATTAAATTTACTTGTGGTTTACATGTATAAATAAATGTATTTATATTTTAGTGTTAGGTATATTTTTCTAAAGTAAAGATGCAAATAAAACTTAGATCCCATGTACTCATGGTCCAAACACACACGTTGCTTTTCCTAGGACCAGCAATGTGCTCTATTGGGCTATCTGTTTCTCAGGGTGTGTTTGAATTGGCGGCGACCAGAATTGATTATAGCATAATTGAATTTGGTAGAATTGATTTTATCAAAATTGAGTTTAGTTAAATTGATTTATATTCGGATATGTTTATGTAAGAGTGAGTTGAATAATAAATTTAAGTGTAAAAATCATTTAGAATCAATTTTAGAGACAGAACTTACAAATTCAAGTTTCAAGTAGAATTAATTCTGGAGGCAGAACCAATTCTACTTTTGCCTAATTAAATATCTCAAAATCATTCATAATCAAATTTACACCTCTAAAATTATTTTTGACTCTTTCGAAAACTAAATCAAACATGCACTTAGTCGAACTGTGTCTAACAGGTAAACTTTGTGATTTTCTCGTGGAAACCACTAGGTATCCCACTTTATTTGGTGTTAGTGAAGGTGAAGTTTTTGGAGTACCACAGGCTCTAATATGTGCTAATATGTGCCTAGTGTAAATATTTCTTAGTTAAATGCAGTTATTTCTTGCAAAAACAAATTAATTTTTCACTTTCGATTTTCAAATCTTTTTGGGTTCTAGTACATTAGTGATTTTAAGAGATCTAAAGTTATTTCCTTTATATAATCTTTATTAAGATATTTCGCATAACAATAAGGTTTCAATTTCAAATGATCAAATTTATTGTAAGAATTGCATTTGAAAACAGAAGATCATAAATTTTTATTATAAGAATTGCATTTGAAAACAGAAGATCGGATATCTTTATGGTATGGAAGATATTCCTAAATGTGTTATGTCAGATTTATAAGTCATTTTTATTGTATAAAGTTCTTTGACTATATAGGAACAAATATAAATTTTATAAGTTTTTAATTGACTTCTATTATCGGCTATTTCATATCTTAGTGTTTTATTTTTATTCTCAAGAAATTTAATATAACTTTCTAAGTCTTTAATTGTAATATCTCATACACACATTGTCTAGGATATACGTATTTGGCATTAAATGGTACATAAAACATACATATAATAGCAGCGAAATATGATAAGTATTAGTACATGTTACAAATACAAAGCCAAAAATGTTATGGCCACAAAATACAAATTCCAAATGGTACTAATACATGATCCCAAAGGAGTACATAAGCAGAAAAGATACAAAGGAATGGATCATCGTCGACGAAACACCACTGCAGGACTAAGTCATCTTACCCTTGCCTTTGTCCTGCCTCGAAGATCCTGAAAAATAATAATTGGAATGGGGTGAGATTACTAAATCTCAGTGAGCCTCCCTATCTTAAGGGTTTGCTCGGTTCTACAGAGTACATACATCAAAGCAGATTCACCTAGAATCCGGGTTTATGCCTCACGTCTAGGTACAAGTACATACAAGGATTACACCATCGTTGGAAGCCTCATAACTAACCAATGAGGTGATAGCACAAACATCAAAACACAATATGCAGATTCACACCCATGTGTGAGGAATCAAGGAGTTATACCCATATAACTAGGCTACCTCTGCCACACATCCTCAGTGAGTTCTCGCGTACATCATCGTCAAGAGACTTGCACAGGCAATCTGCTAGACAACAGATATGTCCTACATGGAGTTCATCCGCGACGAGTTCTACCATGACTTAGCCTACGTGGCGTCACGACCCCACCTCCATCCACCGCGAGAAAGACGGGCCCACTGCCACACAAGTGCAACAATGTCATCTTGACATACACGCCCACTGGGTGAAAGCCTAGCAACATTGTCTATTTGATGGATAACATCATCAGAAATTGCTTGATTAGAGATCATCAATGATTCCACCGGACATCATTTGACACTATATATTAAATTTGACTTTATGTTTTGATCTCTCAAACAAAACACATTAACTTGATAGAATATCTTTTATCATTACTTCTTCCTTATGGATGAAGACTACATATCATAGTGTTGTCCTCATCAAATCCTCATGAATATTTGACTAGTATCAGAGTTGTCCTCATCAAAATCTTCATGAATATTTGACTAGTTGATAGGTTTACCTGTAAGCATATAGATTCACAAGCACAAGAGTCTTTATATTGAAAAAAATGGACTCAAAGAGGAAACAATTTATGGGCTTTGACCTCTTTCTAAACGATTAGGGTGTGACACTAATCAATTAGATCCAACAAAAAAGAAATACTTAATCCAGGTTCGCTCATTAACTAATTAATAGGATTTTTGATCGATTAGGAGATGGACTCTCTCATTAATCGATTAGATGCAAGCTCAAATTAATTAGATAGGAATTTTGTTTTTCTAATTGTTCGGAATCTCTCACTAATCGCTCAGTTAAGTGTCAAGATTGGTTTTAGAAGAATTTTAAAATAGATTAATATTTTGAAAAACTTTTTAATTACCTTAGTACTTCAATAATTAATCTTGTTTATTTTACATAATACTAATAAAAAATGAATAAAACAATAAACCGTGAGACAAATCGAACTTGCACATATTCAATTCATTTGACATTGATCTTTGAATTTTGACTTGACTTATTTTTACTCTTATCGTTTGAAACTTGATCAGCTTCGATATTTTATTGGCCTTTAAAGTAGTTCAACAATTAGAACATTCTTAATAATGCCCTCTTAGAAACATTGATTTTCTATCTAGAGCACATTCAATGACCAAAACCTACAAGAATTTTTTTCAGATAATTTATTAAAAGGCTAAAAATATCAGAGCTTCTCTCAATGTATGTTAAATACAAGCTAGAAAATTTTCATAAATTTTAATCCATACAACTCCAAGAAAAGACCATGAGTCCGGCATACATTACAAATAAAATTTACTTTGAGCAGCATTCACACACCTAGTTACTGATATTGAGTTACCTACTAAAGTTTATACAACAATAAAAATCAAAATAACCATCAAGGATCTGTGTTACTATAATTGCGGAACTCTGCTCTACCACCATGGGAAAAGCAAGGGCCGGCAGAATGAAGTTCTACAAGCCCTTCTCTTCGACATATGCCCTCTCACATATATAATATGGCCCTTAATAATTTACTTTTTCAAGTGAAATTGCTTTGCAAGCAAGCAACCATAACAGGTGGCGTTAAAGAGTATTGTTGTAGTCATCTACCATGATAACCACGTAGAAACTATCAACAGAGGAAGCATTGAAACAAGACCATAGCAAACAAAAGCATCAACGCTTTCAAAAGTATTCACTTTGTTGTGAATAGTAGTCCACAGTTGTCCAACACCGTCGAAATGTTCCTGCATAGTAAATCCAGTCTCCATGAGTAACAGCTTTAGATGAAATTGTGTAAACTAATTCTATTGGGAAATATGCTCAATTCACCTCTGAACTTATTTTATTAAATTGGTCCTCATCATCAGAGTTTCTCAAAATTCTTCTGCCATTGTCTGAGGTTGATTGATCCAAAGACATTTTAATTTTAGCTCCACCGAATTTTTTTTCCGACTGAGACCTGTAGGCTGAGTTAGTGTGTATTGTTTTCATTACAGAGCCAAAAAAGTTTGTCACAGGTACCTAAAAAGAAGTGATGGAAGAACTCATCAATTTAATCAAACAAAGCATCCAAGCTGCAGATATTACATTAATCAATAATTATATTAATCCAATTAAAATAAAATTGGAGCTAGAAACATACCCAATATTACACTACCTATATTTTAAAACTTACATCGAAAGATTGACATATATCAATATTAATATCATTTGATAAATGTGCATCAGATATTAATCTTGACATGGCACAATATCATAGCATATGATGAAAGGGGCGACAGATGCTCGCCGCGCCAGTGGTTTGCACATGCAGTTTATGAGAAAACATGTACAGAATTTATACTGATAACCTAGAAATTTGGGGATTTATTGGTAAAAGACATCACTGAATTTCAAATGATGCAGTTTCACAATAGTAGAAATTTGTGCAAGAAACTGATCTGGTTATATATATAATCCCTCCAAACATATTAAACTGAAACCAGATTCCTCCAGACAAACAAAGATTAAATTTTTCAAAAAAAAAAGGGCAAAAGATTTGAAGTATGTATATAACTTTATTACCTTCTCTAACTGTCGTTGATACAGGTCCATTCGGTAATATGCAGTTGACAACAACAAATTTGGGTTATATGAGTTGAAAAGACTGCAAAGAAAGAACAAAAAAGCAAGATTAAACAATCACGCCTTCAAAAGAGTGATGCTCTATTGCTTGATATCCGGCAGATATAACTTCAAAACTATTACTGTGTACTCCAGCTGCGCTTGAGTCTTGACTATAAACTTTTCTCAATAAATAAGCGAGAGTAATGGTTTTGTGAATGGATATAAAATATGAACAAGTGATAGCCCTGTTAAAAGGCAAAGAAACATACCACAAGAACTATTTGGAAAGTAAAATTCAATCAAAAAGAACATGCAAAAAGAGGAACATACTTTATAGACACTTAAAAAGGATATAATACTAAACTTGAAGCAGCTTATAAATATTTTACACGTACCTGCTCAATGAAGCATTGTCATATATGTTCAGCCTCTCAAAGAACGCAAGGGTGTAGAATGTAAAACGGTCAACAACCGAAACACCCACCTGTGTTATATGCAAAAAAAAAAAAAAACAATTTTAGTTCATATTATTCGGGAATCGGAGGGAACGTGAGAGATACCGCTAAAGACAAATTTAGTTGTACATGTTATTTAATTCTAATCCTAGTTAGCATGAATCAGGGATGCTTTACAGCTAAGGAATAGTAACATTGCCCAACACTCCTCAAGCTGGAGCATACATGTCATAACAGAAATCTTAATCAACTTTTTCCGCAGAGTAAATGTGATCCCTCCCTACAGGTGCATAACAGATATGGCTATTGAATTTGAATCTATATTTTAATGTCTTTTTTAGGTTCGGTCTCTTTTATGAGAGTTGCAGGTTTCAATACCTAATCCCCCCAAGGACAGTACATACTTGCTGCCTCTGAAATTTTTTGCGTTCAGTCTCTTTTATGAGAGTTGCAGGTTTCAATACCTAATATCCTAAGAACCGAACCCATGTAATTGAACATCTTTTTGTAAGTTAGAAGTGCTGAACAAGTCCCTGGTTGTCACTTGAGTGCCTTTCCAAGAACAAGTTGCTGATAAACTAATTAAACCATTGTCCAAACTCATTTTTCAGATCTTAGAGCTAAACAAACTGTGCACAGCAGCTCCCGGAACTCTCAGTGTGAGTTTGTGGAGGACTGATAGAGTGTTGTGTCATATCAGTATACTGTTGCAGCTGTGACATTCGGTTAGAATGAGTTTTGTAAGCAAGAAACTGATCCAGTTATCTGTATCTATAATATAGAGCCTTGTATAATTTTCTCAATAATGAAGAGTAACAATCCATATTCCTCGTCTCTTTCTCTACAATCTCTCTTTCATGAATCTTGTCAGAATATTATAAATATCAAGTTGTATTATCAACAATATTCAAACTTTTATCATTTCTCTCCCCTTTTTATCTAAGACCCGCAACTTTAACATGGTATTTTGGCTTGGTTTGATACTCCGTGACCCTACATGTCACTGTTCTGCTGCCAATTTCCCAAAAGTTTGATAGTATAATAACAGTTTTCTCTTTTCCGGTTTGATCTCTTCTGGCCACAGCCGTCATCTTCCGGAAACCACCTTCATGGCATGTGGAATCTCCTAATCTACGCAACTATAAAACTTTATCCTAGAAACTCTCCCACACACTCTCATGTGCCTTCAACAACCTCTATTTTTCCTCCAATGTGCCACTACTAGT
Source organism: Vicia sativa (assembly GCA_021764765.1). Lineage (NCBI taxonomy): Eukaryota > Viridiplantae > Streptophyta > Magnoliopsida > Fabales > Fabaceae > Vicia > Vicia sativa. The sequence continues at coordinate 101,843,859 of CM038792.1, forward strand.
AGTGTGTCCAGCGGGTATTTCCGGTGCCTGACTCGGATTTTATTGTCAATTCAATACATGTCATCAGTTTTCGGTTTCAGGCCACAGTTACCTAGATTCCGGTGTAAACAGCCCGTTTTATGATGTTTGTTATGTTGTAATTGCCGACCTCTCATCGTCTTGTTTGGCTTTTGAGTCCTAATTTTCTACTGCCTATTTAAGTTTAGGTAGCTTTCCGGCTTGTGTTTAGCTGTTTTGCTTGATGATATTCGCGTTTTTCAGTTGTTTTTGCATCTGCCACTATTCATGAGCATCTTCAATCAGTTTGCACATCTTGTTTGAATGCCTCAAGCATTTGCCACATTTGGTTACAAATTACTGCATATTCGGTTTAGATTGAAGTTGTGCCACCATAACTGCATATTCGGTTTAAATTGAAGTTGTGCCACCATAACTGCATATTCGGTTTAGATTGAAGTTGTGCCACCATAATCCATTCCAAATAGAGTTTCAGCTGCCGGAATGACCGCTTAATCAAATATTGTTTAGGTTTATTTTGATGTTGTGACGCTCCCAATTAAGGTTTCAGTTGCTAGAGTGAGCATTAACCTAAAACCTTTTTTCTTTAAAGTAGCTACACCTTCAAATTTGGGTTTCACCAGACCAAGTGAGCCTAATTTCGTTGCAGTTGCAGTTATGATTTTCTTATTATAAAGCATGTTTTCTTTTACTTAATGGTTGTCTATTTTGGCCTTTATTTGTTGCTCCCAAATTAGGGTTCTTATCTTTTTTTTTAGGTCGCTAGAAGAAGATTTCTTTAAATCATGTACCTGAGATCATTGCCCTGGTTGTTGTGTTTTCTCTTTTCAAGGGTATATTTATAAACCACCTAAAGTTTAATAAGCTTTAGCTTGAAGGGAGCGTTAGAATGTTATAAATATCAAGTTACTATCAAACAATTATCAACAATATTCATATGTATTATTGCTTTTCTTTTTATATCTAAAACCCATAACTTCACTAAATCTATCACTACATTTCTATAACCACAATAACTATTATGTTCTTACATACATCTGAGTCCAAGTGATGTGAATATGAGTTTTGTCCTTTCATACTACTCCCAATTGCCAAAACGCCTGGTGAATGAAACTGTCAATATAAGAAACAAAAGTTAGGGAAGAATAATCAGCAAGACAAAAAATACCTTGTTATTGCACTGTAAGCAATTACAAATTTCAGGAGAACAATTATGAAACAACATGGCTAGTGATAGAGGAAATTATATTTATAGTTAAGATAAAGCTAAAACCATGACACATTGTGTAGGACATTTATAAATCTCCTTTTGCTGTGACTATCTAATTGATATGGGTATGCTCATGATTAAAAGCAAAGTAACTATCATTTATGCAGAAGGTAAATTTTCGATAATGGACTTGCTTATAGGCATAGCCCCAAACAAATTGTATAACAACCCCATAGGACATCAATCAATAAAAACCATCTAATGAGAAGCACATTGGCTGGATTTAAACTCGGGCAAAACCAATTCTAAGAATGGTAATGTTCATTATATGATAATATGAATACCCAAGATCTATGCTTGTGACATTTCATGAGGATTGACATGTGAGTTTCCTGACAACATTAACATATACCAACAGGTAGTAGCATAATCAGACCTGTGAGAACAGTGTAGAGGCTTGGCAGGTGTCCACCATTATCAGCAGCTCCTTAAACCTAACAATTTACATTATGAGGCGGAAAGATTAGTCCTTTGACTTATTGCCTGCAACTTAGTTTTATTTGTTACATTACAACATACTTTTTAATACATGTTAATTTGTTTCAACCATTTTGTAACTTCCTCTATTAGCACGCAATGTTAACTGCTATGTCAAATAGCAGATTTTGGGCACTCTGCAATTCCCTATTGATAGAGATTTTTGGCACTCTGCAATTTTCAAATAGCAGATTTTTGCCACAATGCAGATTTTTATCATAAACATTTTAAAATATTCTTCATTCAATTTTGAAGTTTTTATCACCTAGATCATCTTAGTAAATTTTAACAGAAATCTAAAATCATTTTTAATGTCATTGAAATGCATCTAGTTTAATGTCATTTAATAAAAGCACTTGAGATGTTATTCTTGATGCACCTCAATAACATCCAATAATTTTAGATTTACCTAAAAATATACCAAGATTATCTATATGATACAAACATTCAATCCAGAGGTAATTTTTTAAATATGTATCCGGTAAAAAGTTATTGAGCGGTGTAACACTAATCAAGTGTTAATTATATAACAAGGTCACAATTTCTTATATTTCGGATATTATTTACTGGTTTGTGTCCCGTCGAGTGTCCATCTCTGCATTTTACAGATTGACACAATTCTTTTATTGCTTTCACGACTCAATTGGATAAGAAATGTGTACCTATGTTTCTCTTTCATTTGCTTCACAACATCAGCTAAATCGTGGCTTTGAAGCTCTTCCGAGTCCTGAAACTTCAAAAACTCGTCACCTCCATGCCCTGTCATGTATAAAAGAATATGACTTCCTTCATCACTAAGCAGTCGTTTGGACCTCGGAACAGCAGTCTCATGACGACCAGTTAGCACCCGCATAAAGTTTTCCACATTTACTTCATAGCCACGATAATCTACCTAAGGAATAGCAGTCAAAAACCATCCTCTAAAAGATATTACATATCAAGAGCACTAAAACAACTTACCTCTACATTATCCCCATACAGGTTAAGTTTATGGTTTTCATTATTAACAACTCGGGCAGGGTACTTGTTTCTTGCATTGCAAGCCATGTCATCTGCTAGCATGAGTATAATCCTCTCATCAGGTATTCCTAACCGCTTAACCGTCCTGAACGTGAAATATACTATAATATAACAATCTAATGAACAATAAGTCATTATCAAACATAATTCCAGAAACAACTTGTATAATTACCTATACAATGATAAAGTATTGGCCATATGTCGATAATTAAACCTGAAATGTGCAAAAACAACACATTTAGTAAACTAAACCTGAAATGTGCAAAAACAACACATTTAGTAAACTAACCATGTTGTAAATGTTATTATAAACTATAATCAAACTTAATTTACCAAAAGCGCGAGGTGCAGACTAAAACCGCCCAATTGTTAGTGTGCATCGTAGTCTCGGAGTACACTACAGAGTGACTGTTATTTGTAAGAAATATCAGCAATAACATCAACACCAGCATTTTAATAGAGAGCTGTAAAAAGCTCAAGATTTTGAATCCCATGCTTTATAGATCTGGAACTGATAATTTGTTAACTGCAAACAAAACTAAGCCACCATTAATCAATACCATAACTGAAACCCTAGCTGACATGAACGATTAGATAATTACCAGTCAACGTGAATGCCGTCGTCGCCGGCGTCGGAATCAGTACCACGCTGCCGGAACAATAACAGTTGTCGTTGCAATCCGACGCGACATCGTCTTCAATAATAGTGAGAGAATCAAGGAAACGGAAGTGGTGATTGAGAATTTCAGAATTTTTTAATTAACATTAAAATTTCTTCCAATATTTTCTGTTGATTTGATAACCAATTCTACTATTAAAACATTTCACACTTCTAAAAAAAAGCATGTCACTTCGTCTAAATACCAAACATCTATAACAAAATTTTGATTATGTTTTATTTATTTATTTTTAACTAGTTATAAATATGTGTGTGCCACGGTAAGAGTAATATTATTAATATAAAAATATTAGAAAAATAATATGAAAAACAAATAAAAAATATTTGTAAATATAAAGAATATTTTAAATTAATTTTGGATTGAATTACAAATAAATAATTAATAAAATTGGATAAAAAATCATATAAATTATTAATTGGTTCAAACTATAAATTACTAATGGGCGTTCTGGACTAGGCCCTTGGTCTATTGTCGAGCACGACCCAACTTGCTCTTATGTCTAAGACGGTTCAATGACGGTTCAATCTATCGTGATTCAATTTGAGGATGTACTCTCCGCAAGTTATTTGAAGGAACTAGATAAACTCATCTGATAAAATGAAGTCGCCATCAAACGTTTTTATCTCCCTTATCTCACCAAAGGAGAAAGGTAAACATCGAGTAAACCTGAAAGGGAGAAATCACGGTCTTATGATCGAGAGATCGGGTAAGGGAGTCGGTTTCGTGATGGGAATGTATTAGCACCCTCGCACGTTTCTAGTACTCTACATGATCCACTTCTATTATCTATCTAATGTGTGTGTTATATTTCTAAGTCTTACAGCTAGAATAGAAAATGGAAATATGAATCTACAAAGAAAACACGGGAAAAAGAATGAAGTATTTACAAAGTTTGCTCGGTCGAGTCTTGCAGTAATGAAGCAAAATAGGTGATACACAAAATAGTTTTAAAAAATTATGCTTGGAATCAAGTCCAATCTTGCGGTAATGAAGAAGCTACTTGATGTCTTTGCATTCAATTGTTGTAATGAAGACGTGAGAATGATTTCGCAGACTGATATAGCCCCTGATGTAGCATGTGTGTGCATTTGTATTTTGATGGTATTTCAATTTCAATATCAGCCACCATTTTCAAGTATTAAAATGAAAGTGATAAAGAGAGAGATAGAAAAAGAATGTGGAAGGAATGAACAACAATAGTGTAAGCGTTCACCATTTTCAGTACTCTTTTCAACTTATAGATTTCAACAACAAAACATAAGGAAAGAAAAGTGTTAGCGTTCACTTAACATTAACCGGGACTGAGGTGTGATTTTGTTCTTTCCTTCCTTCCACAACAATAGTGCATGCTTAGTTTGGAGAATGAAATATGAGAGAAATGGAAGGTGGTGACAGTTTTAATTGAGTTGCAGTAGAAAGTCACGGTGTATTAATTAGTCTCAAGTTGTTTTTTTACAAAGATAAAATGAGACTATGAGAGTTTATAAAAGCAACACATATATGTTTATAAAATGAAAACAACATGACTAAACAGGCTTCAATTCTAACATGATTGGGCTAAGGCCCAAACGTGATATTTTTATATTTAAAAAATTATTCATAAAAAAATTAAATAATATAATATAATTTAAGAATAGGTAAATAATATATAAAAAAAGTAATAAATAATAAAAATTAAATTAAAAAATAAAAGAATTCCATTGTGTATTTAAAAATTAAATTAAAAAATAAAAGAATTCCATTGTGTATTTAAAAATTAAATTAAAAAATAAAAGAATTCCATGTGTATTTAAAAATTAAATCAGAATAAAAATTAAAATCCAACTGGACTGCCACATTGTCAAAATAAAATAATCTTTCTTGCAATTTGGCAATCGGGAGCCTATTTGACGGAATTTGGATATTATGAGGGGGTGATTACAAAAAAATAAATTATCAGAGGCTAAAAGTGTTGTATATTTAACCTTTCTTTTTATTTTATGTTTTTATACTTTATATCTTTAATGTTTTTATTAAGTTTTTCCCCATGTTTTTGTTATTTCATAGAGTTTAGAGCCTTTCTTTTTATTTCTTTAATCTCATTATTTACTTCTTTTTCAATTTACTATTTATATGTTAGTCTTACCACTGCATTTTATTTTTTCTTTATTTTATTTATTTTTTTCTATTTTTTATTTTCTCTAATTTGGTATTTTTTTTACAATAGAAAGCTTAAAAGATACCGCACATGAATTCCGTTGAACTTTCTGAATATTTAGACACCGAAACTTTGTCTAATGCATCTGTTGACATTTGAAAACTATATTTTAAATAACATTAATTTTATAACTTTTTCGGTTTATTTTTTTATTTTTGAATTTCTATATTGAAATACACAAATATATAATGTGTGTACCTCGTTGAATAAGATGGACAAGAACTCGAACCTGCGGATGTTTCCATTGTTATATTTTCACTTAAAACTGAGTCTTCTAGAATGTATTTCTTTTTTATTTTCCCAATGGTGTTTGTATCAAGGAGAGATACATAAATTTGAGGACGGGAGGCTTGTTGAGGTAACCTTGTTTTGTTTTTTTAAAAAGTAAAGAAATATATGTAATTATTTTATTGGTCTTTGACATCTTTTATTATGCGCTTCAATTGTACTATTTTGGCCTGATTTATAAGCAAAGATTCTTTTTTTAGGTTCGTTGAATAATAAATATATTTGGTCTGCATAAAAAACTAGATACATTCATTATTCAATGAACCTAAAAATAAAATCTTTGCTTAATGCTTATAAATCATGCCAAAGGAAGTACACGTTTGTGGCTGATGTGGGACACTCTAATATTCAAATGTCAAGTGCTCGCATATGAAAATGGGCTTTTTAATTGCTAGGGAAAACAAATTTAGAATAATCGTTTTACAGAGTCCATCAAAAGTAATTGAAAAGGTAAATTTTGTTCTCTATTTTTTAAGATTGTTTTTAATATTTATTTTAACATTACATTATTAATATATTTATCTTTTAGATTTGAGACAAAAATATGAATAACTTTTCACACTTGGAAGATGGTGATAAAGGACTCTATTCAGAAGTTAGAAGGAAAATTTTATGGTTCGAGGATGTGGATTATAATCTTTGGTACTAAATTTTTTGATTATGTTTGGTTTTATTTTTTATAATGTATTAACTGTTTATGAAATATACATGATTTTGTTGTTTATATATTCACAAGAGTGAGAGTATGGGTCTAATCGCATCGGTTTGGACTGATTTTTTGTATGGACTGATGATATTTTTATCATTTTGGTTTGGTTCAGTTTTTTATATTTTTCAAAAATAGAATCGAGCAAAACTAACCGATTTGATTGGGTTTGGTTTGGTTCGGTTGATCGGTTTATAGTGTTTTTTCAAACATTATATTTATTAGTGTATTCTTCACTATCGTGTTGTTTGGTGTATTTTAAGCTTTTTTTTAAAATAATACATTTCTGGTATTTTATTTCATGCTTCATTTTTCAACCAAATTACAAGTTGCGCTTAATAAATACTATACAATGACATTATTTTCATTATAATCAAAATCTTGAAAACAGATTTGAAAGCTTAACAAATAAAACACAATAAAACACACATCAATTCTTAACATGTTTCACACCTCAAACAATTATCAAAACTATTTTGTAGCTAGACAGACTAGAAGGAATTTTGTTGAAGAAGAAAAAAGGTTAAAAAATATGAAAATTAACTAGAACCTCAAGATGAAAAAGTGACTGTAACCTACAAAATTGACTGTGGTTAGAGTAACATTGCGAGAGCCCGTAAAAACAAGTTATTTGTGACTTATGGTTTCTACTTTCTATGTTTTAGGGTTTGGTTGTAGATGTGTTTTAGGTTGAAAGGAAGGAAGTGTAAACAAAGATGGAGAATGATTGGACCCATAAAAAATATGAATTTAAGGATGAATGTAATACAATATTTACAGCGTAATTACCATTAGATTTTATTTATATTTGGTTTAATTTGGATTATTGGTTTAATTGAGTTTTTTCAATCCGCTTACACCCGTAAATAAGAGATCTCAATACTGAATAATGATGCGAATAACTGCTCTTTGCGAAAGTAATAGAACTTTATTTATAATTTACGTTTAATATTATTTGAAAATTTTTATTTGTTTATACAATTCTTTCTTTTTATAAATAATATTTAAATTTTTTGTTTATTTGTTTATACAATTCTTTCTTTTTGTAAATAATATTTAAATTTTTTGTTTATGTATCATATTGTAGATGTGGTTGTTCAACCAAAAGACTACATGTATTTTATATAATCGTGTATACATATATTTTGCTAAAAAACTATACTGAATATTGTTATATTCTATACATAAAACATATTTGGTGAAAGAAAATTGTATATATTTTATTAAAATTGGTTTTTAATAAACGAATTGAGTGGAAGTTACAACAAAAGACGTTAGAAGTTATGGAGCCAATGAATTAATATTTATGATGGTGGCTATTTGTTTGCATTTTTTTATTTTTTTAGATATTTATGAATTATTGAAAAGAATATTATAATATAGTTAAATAAAATAAATAATGATTGAAACTACAAAGTTATCTTTAAAATAATAGATGGACTCAGAAGAAATTAAAATTTATTAAAAGAGACTGACCATTATTAACTAATATTTAAAAGAGCATGTTGGTGACATTAATAATGAGTCAATTGGTGAAGTGGTAAGAAATAATTACTTATGGAGATAACTTCCTTACTATTTAATACCAACCACATAATATATTATTTTATTATTATAGATTTATGAGGTGGTAAGGAAAGGAAGTGATAAGTAGAGATGGGAGAGAATACAGACATCCGAAAAAAGAATAGAAAGGAAATAAGATAAAGAAAAGAGAGGAAAGAAGAGAAGAAATGGGCAAGAAGAACAAAGCATGGAGTTAGCATTTGGTGAAATTTCATAGGAATGAGGTTAGGGTATATGTCTAGTTGCTTAATCATGAAATTATTATTAATACATGATAATTTTGTTGTCTTTCATTATGATGTGTTATGTGTGCAAAGTGTGTGAACGAAGTTGTTGCGCTTCAAGCACGTCTATCGTGGTAAATATTGATTATTTATTAATAAGTGAATTTGTATTACTCTGTGCAAGCGCTTTGTTTGTGAATTTGTGTGATAACATACTATTTATTGCTATTATATCAATCATGTTATTCTTGTACTGTTGAAAATTTTGTATGTGACTTCTATCATTTATGATTAAGTATTATGTGATATATTCATGTGTGTAGTGCCTACATGAATAAATTTATTTATTACATGTGTGTAGAATGGTAATATAGTAGTCTCATATAATGTGTGTGTGATATTTGTTTCATCATAAAATAATTATTATGTAATGTAGTCAGCATGAGTTTGCATGGTTTTATCACATATGCAGTTACTACTTAGTATTTGTTGTCTATTATTCTCTCATGTGGTAGTTGTTATAATTGTTCCTTGTATGCTTGGTTGTGTAATGAATTGGTTCTTGTCTCCACCATAGGATGAGAATTGTGCCTCCAATTGTTATGAGGATGGATACATTGGAAAAAAAGAATATAATATATCATCAAGTGATTAAAAGAAACCATGGGATGCCATGGGTATTGTGTATTGGTTATGAATGGTTATGAATTATTGTTGTGTTTCTTATGTGACGCATTTTATAACTTATGCTTGAATTGTTGTTGTGTTAATTATGTCATGAATCATAATATATCTTGTTGATTACATTGGTTGAACAATAACATGAATAAAATTTATGATGATAAGTGAGGAAACCTAGGAGAATACTAGGTAAATGACTTAGAAAGGTAACTTAGTATATGAAATGGATTAGATAGTGATGCTTGGAAGTGATTGTATTGTGGTATGTGCAAGTACAACAGACAACTAGTCACGTGATTGTTGAAAGAACATGTTTTGTATGTAACATGTGTGATTATATGTAATGAATTGATCATGTTATGATGCCATGAGAATATGATATATTATCATGAAAGTTGGTGGTTGTGAATACCTAGTGATTGACGAGATCAATCATGAGTATATGAGAATTAATCATGTATTCATATGTTTTTCCTTGATTTGTGAACATACCATTTGACAGGCTTATGAAAAGTAAAAAATGGGGATGTGGAACCAATGATTCATGCCTCAATTTGGTTTGAGTCCCAACCATGAAGGATATGGGGGAAAGGTGGACACCTAAGTGGATTCGAATCCCATACTGTGAAAGATACTCAAATTAGGTTTGAGTCCTATACGAGTGACTTTTCTTAAGTGGGTTCGAGTCCCATGGGAAACCCAATATCTACCACGAAAATCGAATGATACGGTCATGTGTGAACCAAACCTTGACCTAGACGCAGTTCTGGTTAGGGATCAATGTTTCATGAATTTGAATAGTGATTTTTTGAGTGGATGCACTTAAGTGACATGTTTCCATACATTGCGATTATCTCTTAGTTACTCAAGTCATAGTTACATGGTGAAAGTGATGCACAAGTAACAAAAGGTGAATACTTAAGTTAGAAATCAGGTAAAAGAAACCTTGTAGAGTCAGGTGGACCCATAAGATATGGGGACTCACTGAGATTATTATTTCACCCCATCATTGTTGTTATTTTTCAGGTATTTTACAAGTTAAGAACAAGATGAGTTGTTTAAGATGTTCTGAGGATTTCGAGCATTCATGATCTTCCATTGTGGTTCCAATATAATTGAAGGAATTGTACTTATATCTTGGTATTTTGTTTTTTTGGAAATAGTATTACATGTGCTTAGAGATGTATTTCATACTTAGACATGTTTATATAATGACACCATTAGACACTTATGATGCATCAATACCAAGAATTAGCACTTGTATGATATTATTCATGATATATATTATACACACTATTACAGTTGGTATCAGAGTTGGTCGATTCTCGACCTATCCTTGAAACATCACCAATAATTTAATCCTTGCCTCATAAATGTATCTTGCCGACATGATTCTTAATGTCACATTATATAGTATTGGGCCTGATCAACCTAATTATATATGTGTGGAAAGCAGGATCATGGTTGAGCGACCACGAGGAATCCATAGTCTGGTAGAGCTGGTGTTTTCGTAGTAGGCTCAAGCCAAGAGTTTGGAAGTAAGGAGTATTGGTGAAACTGATTGAAGTTGTAGTAAGATTTATGCGTCAAGTAATGTAGAAGTGCAACATGGTGTTTGGTTTAAGAAATATAATGGCGCTAGAGGAGTTAGGAATTAAGGATTTTTATCGAATGGATTTTTCAAAGTTTGAGAAATGAATGAGCTTGTGGTGGATCTGGATTAATCACTGGTATGGAAATGAATTTCAAGTAATTCAATATAGTGAGCACGAAAAGATGTTTTAACGAGAGTATGCTATAAGTTCTGGAAGTGAGGTAGTGCAATAATGTTTCATCTTCTAAGGTCACTAGAGTGTCTTGATATAATTGGGGCAATTCAGGGAGTATATTCAAAATGGTACTTTCACACATGGTTGAAAGTTCAAGAGGTATTGAAGTTTAGTGAATTTTGTAAAAAGACGAGGTTAGTGGTGGAATATACAAAGAAACTCGAGGACATAATTGCATAATTCCAAGCGGGGAATAGCAGCATTAGGTGAAGAGTGTAAGATAGACCAAGGGTATCCAGTTTTGGAAATACGATTGTATTTTGAATAAGGCATCAGAAATTCAGTGTTAGTGCGAAAGAGTTATGGAAAGGTTGAGTTGACCCAAACAATAGTTGAAAGATATTTATGTTGGGTGACAAAGTAAGTATTTCACGTTTAAGGAATTTTAGTAGAAAGGTCTTATAAGTTGGAGTTAAAAGGATTGTCACTATAGTGTGAGACATTTCGAAAGAATGGGTAGTTGGATCTTTAAGGTCTCATCGATGCCAAGGTAAGAGTGTAATATATAAATTATACCTTTGTATTAAGAAAGTATCCTATGATTTCAAGCATATGGGTTTTATATCCTAAGAGTCCAAGTCCTTGGAGAGAAACCAAGGGCGATCCAAGCTTGAGTGCAGAACTAAGAATGAATCATGAGATGAAATGCATTGGGTGATATGGGAAATATTTGATAAGATTTGCAAGTTATAAGTCGTGCATATAGTAGTCTCTATGTGGTGAAGTGTTTGATGGATGTTAACTATGGAAATTATTTTGGATTCATAACTATTTGGGATTGTAAAGGTTCATCTTGAGTGTGTATTCAGGCCCGACCCTAGGTGTAGGCTTAGGGCCTCAATTTTTGGTTTACATATTATGTATGAGAATGCATTACTCCTTTAGTGAGCTTTTATACATTCAACTTTAATTGTGTATACAATAAATCAATACTTTATTCCTGTGTGGAGCAATTATTAACATGCAATGCAACTAACAATATGGAACGATTTTTTAGCTTTATGTCGTTCTAATGCTCATGAACAATAATGTAATGTTATTAGTGATGAAGCTTTTTTTAATTGATCATTAATGATAGTGGCATCACGTGAGTTTTAGTTATTTTATAAAGGAAGTCTTTTATTTTGTTTTAAACAAATAGTTAAATTTTAAAAATATTTTATCTATAAATTTTTATTTAGAATATTAATTATATTATTTTCATTTAAAGTAATGTTAATTAGAATAATTTGAAAAATTAATCTAAAACATAAAAGCTAGTTAAAAGTTAAAATTTATGATATCTTAAAAACATTAAATAAATTGATTTTAAAATAATTTATAAATAAGTTTTAGATAATAAAAATAAATTTGAATAAAATAAAAAAATATTAAAAGTCTCATTTTTTGAATCCGCCTTAGGCCTTAATATAGGTTGGACCGGCCTTGTGTGTATTGTTGGTTGACCATTGTAGAAGGGGCTTATGGAAAGTTAGGTTTTTTTGTTCTCTCAATAAGTGATTGGATTGGTTCATCATGGAGTATGATATTTGTAACACCCCCTTCTATTTACCCGCGTTTTATACATAATAATCAGAGTATTTTAATCACAACCAAGAAGGCGTCACAATTTAAATCATAAAATTTTAACCAAAACAGCGTCATGCTTCACTGAAGAATACTCATCCATTAAATCATACTCAAATTATGTTTAACAGCGGAAATGAAACATAATTAAATCCCGAATACTTTACTCAACAGTTATTCCATGATAATAAATCAACATAATTCCAAAATTCTTAAAATATCCATTAAAGGATTTCAAACAATCGTTTTCCCCAGTGTTACATCTACCAGAGCACGACACTGACACGCGGACTAAATCACTGACTCAATACTAGAGCTATCCTCACCAATCCAAGCAGCTGATCACCTCGGATCTGAAAATGTTGAGTAAGGGTGAGATTCCAATTCAATATAACATGCATTATCGTTTCTAGAATACAACGGAATAAGCAGATCGTTAATTCATTAACCAAACACAAGTCATAATCAATGCACAAGGTTCACACAATGAACATGTATATAATCAAACAATGGAAATTGCAACACTGAAACCATCCTAGCATGTTACAATCCCATATGCAATGAGACTCTATGCATGTGGTACCAAAGCGTGAACCGCGTTCACCCATGCTCCGTTTACTCGTGGAAAGACGATGTAATCCATGATTCGCCGAACAACGAGTCAAGAATCCAATCCATGATTAGCCCATAACCACCGGGTCAAGAATCTAGCCTCACTACCTCGCACGGGTAAGTCTATTGGCTCCGATTCACCTCCGCACAATGGGAATGAACCAATTTAACAAATGCTCATGCATGCATCATAAAAGCATGCAACATTAATTCAACGGAATATGATAACAACATAATTCCACATAATTGCCAATATCAACATATATCGCATGATAACAACATAATCATGAACTACTTATCACAAAACATAAATATGTCGAATGCTTACTCCTCAATCAGTAAGACTATCACCAGTATACACAATAACAACCACACATGATATCAATACAATCATGAATAAACAACAAGGGAAAGAAACATCACATGAACGTCAATCTCCATTTAACTTGTCAAACAATCTAAACCAATTCATAGATTACGATCTCAACATAATTCACTTATTGCCAATCATTAATGTATCACATTCAATCACAATGAATAATCAACACAACATTGTAAACATTAGTCCTCGACCGATAACTCAGGCCATTCATATTAATTTCCCATTATCCTTAATTAATCACTCTTTTCAAAAATCGGGAACTCGACTATATTTAAAATAATTTTAGCAAAAGAATATTTTTCTCTTTTCAAAGGTAGTATTTTAAATTTAAGAAATAACGAAAGCACTTTCGAATCGAGTTACGGTTTAGAAAATATGAAGTTTTGAAGTTTTGGAAATTTTTGGAAAATATTCGCTCCGATTTTTGAATGGGGAACGGTTCCTACCTATCAGGAACCGGTTCACGAGTGTAAAATCAATTTTGGCCAATTTAACACTGGGAACTCGGTTCCTCCCCACAGGGAACCGGTTCCCACGACTGTAATGACAATTTTGCTACTTTTGTGACATTTTCCATTCTTACTCATTTCCAAACTTACTAACACGATTTGGTACATTAGGAACATCATTTCATCGTCATTTCACACCAATATAACATCACACAACATAGTTTATTCATCCCTATCAATTATCTGACATATTTATGATTCCTAATTCCAACACCGACACAAATAGGGTTTATTCCTATAACTCATAATCATCATAATTCAAATTCTCTAACATACCCAATTATCCCTATGATTCCCAAAACCCATAAGGCATATTAACCGAACGAAATCACCCCTTACCTCGCGATGATTCTTCGATTCCTCTTGGTGTCGGCTTTTCCTCTCTTTTCCTCTTCTCTCCAATTCCACGTGAAAACAGTTTCTCCAAAAAACCTATTATTTCCTTTCTTTTTCCTTTTTATGTTCCTTTAATTATTCCAATAAAATAAAATAATTAAAACTTAATAATTAGTAGAGTGATTTACTCTCTTACACCCACCGTTTACTCTGCACACCTCAAAACATTTCCTCATTTAATGACCCAATTAATCCAACTAAAATTAATACTCGAGACTTCATTTAATTAAATAATTAAATCCTCACTTATTTAATATTTAAATTAAATCGGGGTGTCACAATATTCACACTATATTGGAACTAAGTGTATCCCAAATCTTTTGGTGTGCCATTATGGATGTGTGAGCTTGAGAATGCAATTGCAAGCTAATCCAAGTTATAGGATTATTTTAGAATTGGAAATTCGGGGGATGTCTGGTGTAGAGGTCATGTGTTAAGATGTAGGGAAGTTAGACGCATTGGGACCTAACTTTGTGAACCCTACTTAGTGTGAGTAAGTCTTTGGCATATCACTTGTATAATTAATGAGAATCATAAAGAGTGAAGTTGAAAGAGACTTACCAATTGGCGATCTCAAGGGGGATTAGTTTACTATTCTGCTCAGAATTAACATCTTAATGAAAAACAATAAACTAATGACATGATCTCATTTTATTAAAAACAAATAATTCTACCAGATTCATGTTGAAAGCTTCAGTCTCTCCTCAAAACATCATTCTCCATCACCTTCCATATAACGATCCTCCATTCCACTTGTATACTAACTTTGTAAAAATAATAAATAACAAATTAACATGTCAACATAGTGAAATAAATGAAGTGCTTTTAGATTATTTTTTTTGGAAAAAACAGTATAAAGGAATACCTTAGAAGCAGGATCAACTAGTAAATAACAAGTTAACATGTCAACATAGTGAAATTGAACGCTAAATCAAATTGAAGCCTTATAAAATGCAAAAAAAACATATATTAACATCCAAATATATAAGTTTGTCAAAAAAAAACATTTAAATATATAAGAAAAGATAATAACAATTAACGATAGAATTTTTTTAAAGGAAACAGATTCAGAAAGTTACATAAATGAAATGATTGATTTACAAATCAATAATAAACAATTTGTAGTATCATAAAACGATAAACTTACTTATTTATTTTCTATTCAACAAAATTTAAGAAGTAGAAGAAAATGAGATTTGCGGTAATATAAAGATATAGAAAAATTTAAGAAACCTAAATGTGGATGTAGATAAACTAAATTAAAATTGAGAAACCCAATACCCTAAATGAAAAAAAATCATTTGAATAAAAATATAAGAGATTTAAGAAAGAATAACCGTGGTTGTGGAGCGATGGATAGTCAGAAGTATTTATTTAATATTAATAAGTAGGTTTGTAAGGTTTATAAAAAGATAATATGACGAAGGTATATTTAGAGGGTTAATCATTATGAAAGATGATTAAATCCTTGTAAGTGACAATTTTGATTTTCCTAAGAATGACTAACAAATTTTGGATTGAAGAACGATAATAATACAATGGATTCGGAAGACTGGAAAAGTTCATTGAACCCCTACTAGGGGTGTTCGCGGTGCGGTTTGGGCGGTTTTGACGCAAAAAATCATCCGAACCGCGAGAGAAAAATGCATGCGGTTTGGTTTGGTTCGGTTGAATTTTTGAAAGAAAAAAAAAACAAACCAAACCAAACCAATGCGGTTTGGTTCGTTGCGGTTGAATTTTTGAAAAAAAACCAAACCAATGCGGTTGGATTCGTTGCGATTGGTTCGATTTTTTACAAATAATTTGTTGAGTCATACATTCACATATATATGACAACATAACTTTGTATTTGATCATTCATACATGATACACTACTAAATTATAAGAGAAAAACTAATCATATTTGGACAATAACTTTCCATTTAATATGTAAAAGTTAGATTAGACAAAAGTGAAATAATAAACATAAAATAATAGCATAAACCAATATAAAAAATATTAAAATAAAACAAAAAAAAATAGATGAGATGAGAAAATCGTGAAGATGAAAAAGAAATAACATATGAGAGGAGATATTAGAGATAAATATGTAATAAAATAAAATTGAAAAAGAGAAAAATTGCATAAAAAATAAGAACGTGAACAGGAAACAATATAAGAGAGTAGAGATTATAGAAGAAGAAGCAAGATGGAATTAGTAAAGATGAAGTGATAATGTTAGGAGATATTTAAGAAGATTGAAACTGAAACCATAACTGTAAAGATGAGAAAATTGTTCGTAATCATAAGGCTAATGTATAATAGGTTTAGGTTTGGGTTAGATGCGCGTTAAGTAAAACTTAGGTTCTAACATAATGCAGTTTGATTCGGTTCGGTTCGGTTTGCAAAATACAAACCGCAAACCGAACCAAACCATGCAGTTTTGTTAAAAAATGACCCAAACTAATCCGAACCAAATGCGGTTTTTTTGCGATTTCGATTTGGTTTGGTTTGAGGTTTTCTATTGAATTGGTTTGGTTTTGAACACCCCTAACCCCTACTATAGTAATTCAAATCACTTACTTTTTATTTACTTCTTATATAATTATTTTTGTTAAAGGGTAAAGTGTAGTAGGTTTAAGTAACAGTTTAGGGTAATAGGTTACATGTGAATTTAACCAACTAGTTTTACCAAATATGATTATTAAAGTTGAATTGGATGATTAATATGATTAAAGTTGAATTGAGTAATTAATCCATTGTATTTAAAAATAAAATAGCAATTAGGAACTTGAAAGTAGGCGTCTGATACAGTTTTATGAAAGTTAAAATGTAACAATAAATTTTTTTAGCTTTAGCCTTAGTATGCCTAACTTTCTCTAGCCGTAAACAACATTTCTATGAGGCCCTGCAACTTGTCCTTGATGGACAGTTTCATCTTCCATTGCCCCATGTCTACTTGACCAGGGGGATTTAATCGAACAGGTGGAGCCTGTCGAATAGGCGCTGGAGGAGCACCCAAAAAATTACACAGACGTGTTAATTGGGAAATCACCTGTCGATTTGTTTCAGCGGACTGTCTATTAGTCTCATCCGACTCTTGCACTATGGGGTTAAATACATTATCCATTTGGTTAGTCAACATATTAACCAACTCATGATTATCATCATCCATTTGTTGCCTCAACACTGCCACCGAAGTATTAGTTAGAGACGACACTAATTGTTGCGCAGACATTCCTCTATTCCCCCTGCTGCAGATCCTTGTAAAGGAGAATTCATATTTTGCATGTTATTTGACACCACCGCTGCAGTTGAAGTCGACTAATCTCCCGACATTAAGGAATACGACATTCCATAAGAGGGGTTAGCAGTACCAA
Organism: Vicia sativa; assembly: GCA_021764765.1. Lineage (NCBI taxonomy): Eukaryota > Viridiplantae > Streptophyta > Magnoliopsida > Fabales > Fabaceae > Vicia > Vicia sativa. Next base: position 101,861,639 of record CM038792.1, read on the forward strand.
ATCGAGGTATCGTTGTGTTCGGAATGACATTCGTAGCCACCACAGGCCCTGGACTCACCGATGTGGTATGGGGAATAGGTACTGATACTGAAGCAGTTGATCTTGATACAGTCGTGTTGTTTAGTGGGGGAAATGACGTAACTTAAGTAACTACTAGGTCAGATGTACCCAACGTTCGTGATGGAATTTCTTCCATGTTTTAAGCAATGTTTGACATCCTAGGTGTACGTCTCCTAGTGGGTGGTTTCTTATACTCTTGAGTTAGGCTTCCACTTCTAAGTCACATATACTTATGACATCTAACAATAAAAACTTAGCACTGGTCCCACCAGGTGTGTCAATTTGTTTACTGTGGAAAATGGTAAACAACCGCTGGTCCTCCTAAAGTCCTAAAATTAAGGGTCACTCTCAAGATCGACCAATTGATCTTAAGAAATGTGCTAAGATTTATGAAATTGTACTGATTCTGTCGAAATCCTTGCCTAAGAAACGATTTTCTAAGACTAAGGGAATAAGTACAACGGCTTTCCACACAATAGTTCAGGTTCGACCGACAGGTAACCCGTGACCGACAGAGACAAACACCTGAATTACTTGACAAAGATGAGTATTCACTATATTTTGACCTACTATAGTGACTCGTGACCAACAAAGGTTGTGAATTTAGGCATGTTCTAAACGAAATATGGTTCGAAAGACTCTTCTGTCAATTCAAAACTTGTAACAAAGAGAGCATCAACATATACGAAAACACAAAGTGATTGCCAAAAATTAAATAGAATGCAAGTAAAAGTTTCAAAGAAAACAACTAAAAAGTAAAGGTTGTGCATTGAAATAAAGGTGGTGATTCACGTACATCAAATACTTTCGCAACTCTTTCTTCCTGACGCTCGGAATTGGGCAGAGTTTTTGCAAGTACTTTGAGTATACAAGTGAACACACGAATTTTACATTGAAATGACTTATTTATAACATTTACAAAACAACTGTCTAAAAACAATCTACGGCTGGCATTCGAAACTTGAAGAAACCGCTTCACAAGATTTCGCCACCTGTTTGGCGCTTAAACAACACAAAGCTCTGATAATTGCCCACGATCTTGGACTTTAAATATTTCCCGCTTCTGGCTTCTAAAAGTAAACCGCTCCTAACCTCGACGCTTTCCTTCACCGAAAGCAAAAATAATGAAATTCCTCTAAGTCCAAAATCCTCCATAACCGACTGGGCTCAGCTTCGACTATTTCCCTCGCTATTTAATATTTTGGTCGAATCGACCAATTTCCAGGTTTTGTCCCTTTGGTCGACATGCCTCTTTTTTGACATCCTTGACTTAGTATTCTTCTTGGTCATATATTTCAATCTTTTGAAGAACCCTTATTCTCTAAGGATCGATCCTTAATTTACAAAGACGTTTGCATCTAATATGTACTTTTGAATACCTTAAGAAATTTCAAGGTAACAGTGTTCAAGTTGAAACACAGTGCTGATGGTTCGATAGCATGACATAAAGCAAGATTAGTAGTACGAGGGTTTCTTCGAAGAGAATGATTTGACTACTCTGAATTATTTTATCCAGTAACAAGATTAGAGATTGTTCGAATAGAAGTAGCATTGGCATGCAACCAATGATGGTCGACATTTCATTTAGATGTGAAATCAGAATTTCTGAATGGCCATTTAGAAGAAGAAGTTTACGTCACACAACCTCCTGGGTTTGTGATTCAGAAGGAAGCGAGTAGAGTATATAGGTTGCACAAAGAGATCTATGGTCTCAAGTAGGCACCTAGGCATGGAACAAGAAGATCGGCTCATACTTAGTCGAATTGGAATTTGTCAAATACAAATCAGAGTATGGTGTCTATGTTTAGGTTGTAGCATAAGATATAACAATTGTCTGCTTATATGTTGATGACTTGCTAGTAATTGGAAATAACTTGAAGAACTTGTCGAAGTTCAAAGAGTTGATGACAAAAGAATTTGAAATGTCGGATATGAGAAAATCGTCTTATTTTTTAGGCATGGAATTTCAAATAAAGAAGCAAGGTATGGTGCTACATCAAAGGAAGTATGTCAAAGAGATTCATAATAGATTATTCGAATCCTGCATCCTCATCTGTCGAACCAAATGTGAAGTTGGAGAAGAATGGAGAGGAAGAAAAATTTGATGTAACTTTGTTCAAGCAAATTGTGGGATCTCTGAGGTATTTATACAACAGTCGACCTGATATAGGGTTTTGTTGTTGGATTAGTAAGCAGATATATGAGTGAACCAAGAGTGTCACATATAAAGGCTGCAAAAAGAATCCTGAGATATCTGAAGGGTTTGATAAATTGTGGAATACTATTTCGATGAAATTTTGAAGAAAAAGAAGCACTAGTTAATTGTTTTTCAGATGCTGATTGGTGTGAAGATAAGGAAGATCAAAGAAGCACAACTGGATATTTCTTTAAAATATTTGGTGCCCCAATATCATGGTGTTCGAAGAAGCAACCTGTGGTGGCATTGTCATCTTGCGAAGCTGGATATATAGCAGGATCCTATGCTGTTTGTCAAGCAATTTGGATCAAATCAGTACTTGAAGAAATGATTGTCGAATTGAAGAAACTGCAGGTGTTGCAAATTGAAAACAAGTAAGCTATAAATCAGACGAAGAATCCACTTCTACATAGAAGAAGTAAGCATATTGAAGCTAGGTTTCACTTCTTGAGGGAAAAGGTAAATCGAGGTGAACTTCAAGTTAGGCATTGCTCAAGTGAAGCACAGTTGACCGACATCTTCACCAAAGGATTGAAGATTGAAAGATTCCTGAATTTAAGAAAGAAATTAGAAATATTTCAGATTGACTATTTTTTAGGATGTTCGACAACTTGGATTATGGAGGTGTGTTGAAATATTAAATTAGATTTGTTAAAATATTATATTATATTAGATTTGATTTGATGTAATATTTAAATATAATCCAAGTTGTGTAAACTCAAGTCCAATTAGGGTTGTATATAAATAGTTCTAGTCTGTATCATTATTTGCACAATTGAATAATACAAATTCTTATTTCCTTATTCTCTCTTTATTCTCTCCTCCCTAAACGTATCTCATGTACTAACAGTTACCTCCATCATATAAAAGAGGACTTGGAAGGCCAAAGAAATTGAGGTGGAGATGTTACCTCCATAATACACACTATCACTGTAATATATCTTCTAGATAGAAATATAATGAAATGTCATTTTCTTTCTTGATCCAGTTAAAACAGTGACGACAATTCCCCAAATTAAAAAATTAATTATAAGTAATTAGTTGATGTGATATGTATTTTAGAGAAGCTTTGATTTCAATTCACTTGTAAGAATTTTAACTATGATTGTAGACTTGTTTTGATTAATTATTGAACCGTCTAGCTTGTGTTCTGAATGAAAGTGGGTGTCAACATGAATCGACTGAGTGCATTTTTGTATCACCAGAATTCCAGTAATGGATTTGCTAGAAATTAGCTACAACTTAGCTACGAAATTTTATAGACACCAATATGATGTTAACCTTAGTCATGTGACATACCACGTACGTCATCACCTTTGACATCTTACACTGCCACATGTTTGTGCCATGTCAATTCTGTTAACGAACTTAACAAGAAGGACCAAGAATATGGAGAAAATTTTTATAAAGACGATTCATTAAAAAAAATATTTAGAGAGACTAAAGTTAAAAACGAGAGATCAAAAATATATTTAATCCAAACTTATAATTATGCTTAATTTATTTGTTTTTCTTATAATTATTATGGTTGTTGGAGTGGTGTTCCCCATTTGACTTAAACAGTTCTATTGACTATAGAGTGAAAGAAAATGAAGTGTCCGTACTGTTCATCGTCGCAGGGTCGCTGCGCCACCACAACCACCGGAAAATCCATCACCGAATGCACATCTTGCGGCCGCGTCGTGGAAGAACGCCAATCCCATCCCCACCACCTCTTCCACCTCCGCGCCCAAGACAACCCTCTCTGTCTCGTCACATCCGATCTCCCTCCTCCCACACTCCACCAATCCAACCAACAACAAACCAACAGCAACGACGGCGAAGAAGAAGACCCATTCGAGCCCACGGGCTTCATTACCGCCTTCTCCACATGGTCCTTAGAGCCCACCCCACTTTACCTTCAATCCTCTCTCTCGTTCTCCGGCTACCTCGCCGAACTCGAACGGACGCTGGAATCGTCTTCCTCGGCTTCCTCATCGACCGTTGTTGTGGATAATCTTAGGGCTTATATGCAGATTATTGATGTTTCTTCGATACTTGGATTGGATTGTGATATTTGTGATCATGCTTTTCAGTTGTTTAGGGATTGTTGTTCTGCTACTTGTTTGAGGAATCGGAGTGTTGAAGCTCTTGCTACTGCTGCTCTTGTTCAGGCCATTAGAGAAGCTCAAGAACCTAGAACCCTTCAGGTCTGTGTTTTGAATTCAATTATTCATTCAAACTTAATTGCTTGTTAGTACTGTGTTAGAAATAAGAATGATTTTGATTCGTACAAGATTATGAATGTGTTAGGGTTGAGTCTCATAGCGGCCTCTATTGTGTTCTGCACCGCTAAGGCTCTTTCCATAGCAGCCGGCCTCTGATCCGCTATAGTGGGATAGTGCCGCTATTGACTAATGTGGTAGAGAAAGACTTAGAAAAACTATAGGAGAAATTATTAAGAAAGATCTCGAGATTAACGGATTGTATAGAAACATGATCTTCGATAGAACATTATGGCGTAATTTGATTTATGTAGCTGACCCCCCTTAGTGGTATAAGGCTTGATTGTTGTCATTGTTGTTGAAGTTGTGCCGTAAGGGCTATGCAACTTTTGTCGTGAAAATTTTGACTTGGATACTTCACAAATTTGTATTGGTAAAGTATCCAAAGCATTGGTATCAGATATGAGATATGTACTTCATGCCAGTAGAATCTTGATACCGACTAACATTACTTGCAATGCTTGTGAAATGGCAGGAAATTTCGATTGCAGCTAATGTGGCACAAAAGGAAATCGGGAAATACATCAAGATATTGGGAGAAGCTTTACAGCTAAGTCAACCTATTAACAGCAATTCTATATCAGTTCATATGCCAAGATTTTGCACTCTTCTTCAGCTCAATAAATCTGCTCAGGTAACCTGAGTTTGCTTCAAAAATTTGACTTCTACTGTTGACCTTATTTCGTTTTGAAAAGCATGAAACGGTTGCAATGTCTGTAAAGTGCTAGCAGAAGCCTATGAATTATTATTATACCATGATATAATTAGTAATAGCTTTTGAATTTACTTCTCTTCACCCAAAAATTAAACAGATTTTGAATATTATGATTTTTTCTATTGGTGGTGGTGGATCTGAGATGGACTTTACATCACATATCTGCATCTGCTTTTACAAGAATCTGAATTTTCTATTATTGTTTATGTTCTATTCTCTACCAACGGATGTGCCATGGACATGGTAAACATCTTTAATATGTCTGGTGAGAACTATGTACTCATTACATGGATTGACATCAATTACACTCGGATGTCCAATGATCAATTTGTGGTAATGAATTTGTAATATATCCAATAAAAATTAACTCCTCTTAGGGTGCTTTCTTTTACTCTACTTTATATTATATTAAGAATAATACCGTAATCTGACTATCTGAGAATGACTCCCACATTTCATTTTAGGAACTGGCTACTCATATTGGAGACGTTGTGATCAACAAATGCTTCTGCACTCGCAGGAATCCAATTAGCATCTCAGCTGCCGCCATATATTTGGCCTGCCAACTAGAAGACAAACGCAAAACCCAGGCCGAAATTTGCAAAGTAACTGGTCTTACTGAAGTCACTCTCCGTAAAGTGTACAAAGAATTACTGGAGAATTGGGATGATTTACTTCCCTCTAATTACACCCCAGCTGTTCCTCCTGAGCGGGCATTTCCCACGACCTTAATTGCTTCTGGACGTTCTTCAACAACTAAGATTGATGCTATAGAGATTACTTCTTTGGACTCAGAAAATTTGCCGGAATTTAAACCATGCAAACCTAATGAGGTATCGGTCACGGTCCATCAGTCAAGAGGAAAGGATGAGGCCGAGGGTAAAAGCAATGCTCGTGCAAGCAATTCCTCAGCTATTCAACAATCAACCTTTTGGCAATCCCAACTTCCCAGTACGGCACACAATCATCAAAATCAGAATATTTTAGAATCAATGGATATTGATGCTTTGCAACGAAACCACCAACAACCTGAACCCATGGTAGAGGTCACAAATGGTGCTGCCATTGCTAGTTCACTAAATTCAAACCAACTTTACAGTCCTCCTGCTTCAGGTTCCAGCTCTATTATGAGGTCATTTTCAGCTCCTCCTTCATCTGCTCCTCCAAATATTCGACTAGTGCAATCGTCTAAGACAATGCCGAGTTTTCCAGAGTACTGAACTGAGTTCCTTGTATGTTAACTAACATAGCTCAGATAAAGAAACGAGTTCCTTGTATATATATATGTATTGTGGCATTTGGTTTGTCTCTAATGTGTGCATTTTGTTGACTGCTGGAATTTTCCGTCCCCTACTTTAAGATGCGCCTTTACATTTAACTCTTAACTCGTTTCATATTACATTGGATTTCATTCTTCAAAACAAGTAGATTTGCATTGAATATGGAAAAAAAAAAATTGGATTGATTTTATTGTTAAAATTGTTTTCTCACATTGATCTTTTGTATATGTATTTTTCACATTTATAATTTTGAGGGAAAGTTTGAATTAAAAATTGGTGAATACATTTAAATTATACTTAATAATAAAAAAAATTCATGAACATAAATGACAGCATAATTTATTAAGTACTAATAATAAAAAAATAGTTATTTATTATTATAATAATAATAGTAAAAAATAATAATAATTCAATTGAAAATTTATTAACAATGATACTAATATTTTGTCAACAAATATGATTTATTAATATTTAAAAATAATATAAGTTCTATATATCAATTTCTTGTGTAAAAAATAATATGACCATTTCTTACACAATTTACACATTATAAATGGGATTATTTATTCTGAAATTATCTTTCTACGAGTATCTTATCCTCTCAAAAGCTCTCATAGATCAAGTTCTGTAACCATGGAAGCCTCAAAGATATTACTATTCTCCCCAATATCAACCTCAAAGTTACACACAAACCATTCAAATCACCCACTTAGAAAGCCAAAATCTCATCAAATGAGACTCAAACTCAAGATTACAAGCATGGCAAAAGGAGAAACCGACACAAACATCGGCATAGCAGAGAAAGCAGCAATAGCAGGTGGTTTAATCTCATCACCAGTTATAGGTTGGTCTCTCTACACACTCAAAACAACTGGTTGTGGTCTTCCACCAGGACCAGGTGGATCAATTGGTGCATTAGAAGGAATAAGTTACCTTGTTGTTGTGGGAATTGTTGCTTGGTCTTTATATACAAAATCAAAAACTGGTTCTGGTTTACCTAATGGTCCTTTTGGGTTACTTGGTGCTGTTGAAGGGTTGTCATATTTGGCATTGGTTGCAATTGTTGTTGTTTTTGGCTTACAGTATTTTGAACAAGGGTACATTCCTGGTCCTCTCCCTGCTGATCAATGTTTTGGCTAGATTTTTCTGTTGATTTTCATTAGGATAATGTGATATGACGAGTATGAGCCACTGCAATTCTATCATTGTATTCGTGGATGTGGTTGCTCCATGTGTGTTTAACTTTTATCATTTTCCACTGCCTCTTGTTGTTATTGTAATATTGAGTTAACAGATTTTGTGATAAATGTTCTGATGGTAAATAGAAATCGTATTTTATTTTGTGGCATTTTCTTCCATCGAAAATACATGAATAATGCTCCAAGCATTGGGTTGTAAATTTGTAATGGCAATAATAACTCTTAACAGGAGTAGCAAATGCGTGTTCAGCTCTCTTTACAGGAGTGCTGTCATTGTTTTAATTGTGAGATCCATCTTTATCCCTTAACAAAAAAAAAAGTCATATTAATCCTTTAATTTTATTTAGTAAGTTTTTCCTTTTCATCCAAACCACAGAAGCAGACCAAAACTCTAAGACATAGCTTGGTACAGAAAACTATCTTTTAATTTATGCTAACAAACTGAAACTAGGAAAATAAACTTGTTCCTCTAGAATGCATATTCAATCCAAGGATTTTTTTTATAAATATTACACCAACAAAATTCAATATAGCAAAATTCGAGCAATATGTTAAAAAGAGATTCTGAAAAGAAAAAAAGAGTTTAAAATGCAGCCTCATATTTGTTGCCCCCTATTGCCATGCTTTCCTTCCCCGGAATTGTTTGCCAGACCTCTGCCTTTTTATCTTTTTCTCTAGCTTAACTCTTGCTATCTTGTTCCTCTTTGCAATTAGTGGCATACTTTTCTTGTGTTCCTTTTGTCGGTTACTTAGACCACCCGTCTGTTCAATACAAAAAATACACTTACATCAAATTTGAGAGCATAACAAAGATAATTAAAATGCAGAAATTCAAATATTTTTAAAAATGAGTGAATACGAGCAACTAACATACCTTTTTCTGTTTCACAGCTGCTCGAGAATGGTACTGTCCTCTTTCCTCTCTCCCTGCTCTAACCATAGCCAACCTCTCCTCCTTGTTAAGCTTTTTCTTTACATGAGCCTATAAAGCGCGCATATAAATAGGTAAATTTTATTGCCTGTGTTTTTTCTTTTTGGCACAAATGGCAGATAAAGACCATCTACAGAAACAATTTAAACAAGCCAGAGAGCTACTTACTTCAAGCATGGAACCATCCACTCGCTTTAAACTTAGTTGATCAGAGCTTGGAATCTTATTTGTTGAAGTCTTTACAAGCCCATGTTGCGCTAATGCAGTTCTTGCTTCTTTTTTTGCCTGTAAGTTTAGTAAACAAAATTCAACATGATAAAAGCTACAGAAATTAGACCTGAGCCTACTGAATAAGACATGAACAAACCTTTAGTTCCTTGATCCTCTGGAAGTCTTCATTAGAAAGAATTCCATCTTCCTTTTCTGGTAGGGCATTCTCTATTGTTCCTGCCAATTTCTTCAAAGCCCGGAGACTTGTATCAGCAGAAGTAAGTTGATCATTGAAATCTCTAAGCTTCCTCTTTTTAGTTTTTGTATCCGCACTTCCATCATGACTAGGAGTATGCAGATCATCATCTCCAAGATTTGAAATCTCGTCATCCTCTTCACTGTCTTCTAGATCATCATCCTCATCTTCAACATCGTCAATGGTTTCATAATCAGAACTTCCATCGTTTTCATCATCTGATACAGCATCAGGATCTTTGTCTTCATCATCATCACTTCCACTGTTATCACTGCCTAGCTGGTTCTCATCGTTGAGATTTAAACTTACGTGATCATCTTCTTGGTCATTGTCTGAGTTACTATATGCAGAATCATCAGAATTATTACCATCCTGCTCAACATCATCGTCGCTATTCTGCAATAGTTCAGCACCAGGAACGTCAGTCGCAATATTGACTTCTCCATAAGCCTTTGGTCTAGCTTTGGGGTCAGTAGGCCGCCCTCGGTCTTTCTTAATTAGTAGTGAAGGGCAAATCTGCAAGCAAACAACATTAATCAGATGTTTTCCCTTAACCAAGATGCTTTACTACACATGCACACACCCCAATACAAAGGAGTGACGATAACCACCTCTCGGAATAATGTAATCAAAGATCGAGCTGCTATTGAAACTCCCTTCTCATGTGACTTCTTATAGAGGGCAAGGTCTTGCAGTAAATCTTCACTCATTAACTGCAGTGCACAATCAAACGATCAACATATGATAAAGAAAGGAGTTTAGGAAGCTAACAAAAAACACATCATATATGGTTTAATGAACGGAGTTATCCCATTCCAAGGATCATGTCTCAATCCTACTAGTTAAAAGCAATCCGTGTTGCATGTGCAAGATATATAGTCAGGACATAAATCATTAAAATGCATATATGTCTAAGAACCAGGAAACTACAGTAGTTACCAGTGGTATGCGCAGGCACATCTCCCTTACTGCGTTTATTCCAACGGTGATAGCCTAAACAAATCAACCAAACTCATCAACAAATCAAAGTTGAGTGTCCTATCATAATAAAAACTCCATAGTACTACATCATATGATAAACAGATTCAAAGAAAAACCTCTGGGCGTGAGCGATCATGTACAAATTGATTAACAATTTGTTTAAACAAGGGCATAACATCATCTGCAGGAACCTGTGTAAAAAAAAAAAAACCCACCTTGAATGAAATAGGATAAAAAAAAAAAAACCCACCTTGAATGAAATAGGATAAGAAAAACAGAGGAAAGCATCATACTTCAAAAACTACTTAAGAATTGAATTTTGAAAGAAAAATCTAATAATTATAAAAACATATCTGGTTAAGAGAAATCACAGTATACTGTACCTCGTCATGGCAAGCCTGGACCGCTGCTGCAAGCAAATTTGTAACGTCTCGTTGATGGGGCTGATTGCAAAAGGTGTACATTACAATTGTTACACTTCAGTTAATTATGGAATACCAAACTTCACTAAATTTAACTAATGATACCTGGATATATTTCTGAAGAAAAGGGTAAAAGTTAAGTAAAATTAAATGGTGAAGCCCAACTGTTCGAGCAATCACTTTCAACATCATCATCTTGACCTAAAATTTTGAAAGTATAATTGTACAAACCAGTAAAAATGGGATCTATAAAAATCATTGGAAGTTTGAAAAGGAATTGAAAGTCTTCATTTAGAACAATATAGGCATATATGTTGCTTTGGTTTACAGTGGAATTGGGTACCTCAAATCGTTCATTACATTTCTGCAGACGAGAGAACAGCTTCTCAACAAAACCCTGCAGATCACGTGGAATCATGATGTTGATTTTATAGAGCAAAACAAACAGGAATTGTATCTAAGATGACAATGACAGAAATTTACACACCTGGGGATCTATCAGATGGTTGAGTGGTGAATAATAGATGTTGTTGGTCCTTTCAGACGAACCGCGCTGTTTCTTTTTCATGCCGCGTATTATGCGGTCTAATTTCTTCTTCTTTTTCTTTTTGCTAGCTGATGTGCCTTGGTGGCTTGCCTAAAATTTCGTTAAGAAATAAGAATGACCCGTGATTCCTGATAACTAAGTGCAATTTGCAAAATTCATCAACAACTTGAAACATATTGCAATGCTACTATCATCCTTATCTCCAATGAATGAGTGCAAGCACAAAAGGTACTAAGTACTAAGATTGGATAGAGGAAGAGGAGCAGGGAGTTATTCAGTAAAGTTTTTGAAAACAGTCTGCAGTTGAGATTGTGGCCACAATATTAGGGTCTTTTTTATGTCCCCACTACAACAATTTGTGTAAGTTGTATTTGAATACAATGCAACCACAATTTCAGACCTTGGGTCAAGTAGTAAAAAGATTTCAACCCGTTGCTGGGAGTTTTATTAGCAGAGTAAGATTTTAAAGACGAAAATCTGAACCAATCAAACCTTGCAACTAGAAGGGTTTGGATAGTACATGTTATTTCTACATGCCAACTTAGAAAGCTATTTTTCTTCTCAGTGATCATAAGAAGTGAAATTTGATCTAACCACAAAGTTAATGTCAATTTATGTTTCCTTGATTGACATTACAAATATCAAGACTATGTCTTGTTATTCCTAGAATTCAAATTGCATATGCACATCCTTATGTCAACGTCTATTGAAAATTTTGATTTGTTGCTGGTATGTCAAATATTTTACTTTTTATAAATGATTTTATGCCGTGTATCAAATTGACCAAGGCATTAGTTATAGCCTGATGGAATCATATCCCTACCTCAATTATTTTTATGTGAATACACGATGTTAAATATAAATGTTGAAAATCTGCTCTTGAGCTGAATTCTCAATTTATAAGTTATAAGTGAAATTTATCGTGACGAAGCATTTCTTGTTAATTGAAATTATCTTGTTTGATGCTATCCTGCACTATAGGGTTCAATCTATGTATATGCAATGAATACCAGACTTGATAACAGAATGCCACAAGATCGAATATTATGTAATGTTCTCCAACGACCTCACACTCAACCCCATATTCTTCTTTCTCAAACATACTCTGGACTCTTAGCTTCTCACAATGCCAATTCGGCAGTCGCTAATTGCTAGGAAAATTTGGCTAAGGGGTATGTACCTCATATTCTCTCAAGACATGATTGTGTGCCAAGTATTCTATTCACCTTGGCATGTTAAGGCATATTGTTAATAATGAATTAGAGCTTTTATCTAATTTTAGATTGCAAGACCAGATCTTTGTTCCATTATTATAATTTATGAGCTATATTTTATTGGCTTTCCACTCCATTATGAAAGCCTCAACCCCACCATCTTCAAAATTCCTAAATATATTCCTAAATACCACTCATATCAACTTATAATATATCATTTCATTTGAGTTTGGAAAACAGATATATGATTATATGAAAGCTAATTTCACCAAAAAATAAAAGAATAACGGTGTTAATTCAACTTCAATGTTTATAAGATGATCTCACCTTGTAAACAGTCTCCCTTGTAAGCATAACTTGAGGTGTTACAGTCAATTCCTCATCACTACCTGAGTCATCACTATCGTGGTAGTTCTCAATCTTCTCATAATCCAGCAGAAAACACAAAGTTGCTATCAAGATTCTGAGAAAAACACAAAAAACCATAACATTTAGCCTTTTGATTATAAAAAAATCACAATAGAATACAGAGCAGACCAAACAAAAACCTCGATGATGAATGGAAGGAAGCAGTGCAAATTGCATTTGCTGTTCTCTCATCAAACCATATTTGTCTTTTGTGAAGGTCGCAGAGAGTCACAAGCGCCCTCTTGGCCCGGCCTTCATCCTCATCCTATCCAAATAATACAAAGCCATTCACTAACTTTGAAATGTGTATTAGGATTAACAAATTTTGTGCTTTATCCACTTTAAGGTTATGTAAATATTTTTTAACTTATAGCTTATAAGTTCATACGCCAATAAAAGACTCTTTTCATCACGGACTTATAGCTTATATTACTAACTTATAATTCATTTTCCAGACACAATAATCAAATCTAAGAGCTAGAAAAGCAAACTCCAAGCCAACCAAACAAACCTGTAGCATGGCGAAAAGGATGTTCTGAAGTGCGCGATTTTTGGCTTCGTCTTTCCGCTTTAGGTTCATCCGCTTTATGCTTTTAACAACATGACTAAAGGCCAACTCCCTCAATGGTTTATCACCTAGGGTTTGAAGCTCCATGAACAACGGAAGCGTATCTTTAATATTAATAATCTGCAAAATCCACAGTAACAAATCAAACCAATACGCTACTTTCAATTTCAAATGACATTCACAACAAAGAAATCAAAAACACAAACCTCTCGATTGATAAGCAGAATAAGAGAACTCGCTAGGTCTTTACGGAGTCCAGAAGGAAGCGTACGTGCGGCGCATCCGAGTAAATCAGCGAGCTTGTGAGGGAAATCAGCGAGGTGGTTAGGGAAGAATCTGGTCATGTGGGAGAGGAACATGGCTTTCTCGGCGAGATCTTTGGCAATGGTGGGATCGTTACTGATTCCGGAGATGGAAGTGAAGTTCATGGCGGCTTGTTGCTGGAAGAGTTCAAGTGAGGAGTTGAATTGGCTGCGGATAAGGAGAAGCTCTGATTCGTAGCCTTCGGGGTCGCACTTCATCTTTGATTGGAGAGCTGGGAGGCTGAGCTTCTCGGAGTTTCGGCCGGAGGCTAGAAGAGCCTCCGCCGCAGGTACGCCGTGAGAAGGCATGGTGGTGATAATGGGATTATCGGTAAAGGCTATGTTATGCCGTTGTGCTTTTGTTTAGTAGTATCGCACTAGGTTAAGAGGGCATGGGATTGTGTTTTTGTTTGGCCCGATTAATCAAACGGCTCAAAATAGCCACGTGTCAGTGGGAGAATTTTTTTAATTACAAGAAGGGCCGAAGCCCGACAACAAAACGAAACTACAAGTACATAAGCTTAGACGTGGAGACTGTTGGAAAATGTGGTGACTATTTCCCCACTACTCACACTCGAACTTGCATGCGGGACGCTTACCCACGACCATGTTCAAGTTTGAGCCAAACAACCCGGTCCCTTTCTCGAACCAAAGGCTCATGATACCATGTTGGAGGAAGATTCTGGAGTATTGATATATAGTGTAGGAACATAAGTGAGAAACACACCACTTTATCCCTAAAACCTTAAGGTGATAGGGGAGTGGGTTCTCCCACTTATATACTCTCAAATCACCACATTATTCTCCAATGTGGGACTATTTCCCCACTACTCACACTTGTGTATTCCAACAGAGACACCCCTAAAATCCTCTTCAAGCGCGCTCACAATGCAATCTGAAACAACATTAAAAATTATAATATCAGGTGAAATCTCATAACCCACATTAGCCCGCACAACAAATTTGTACCATTTTCTTTAATATCTACCCATTAAATTTATTTTTGCCACCGAACGACCACAAATTTTTCACAGCGCACATGTTTATCTATTATACCGCGAAACAAACAAACAATTAAGTCTCTCATGTACAAACTTACTAGCAGCGTTTAACTGCTAGAATACGATCGTGGCATCGTTAATTAAAATTAACTAACACACAATTCTTTTATAGGAAGTGTTCTTGCTAGAAAAACTATACTATTGATTTAAAGAGATTCAGAGGCTCAAGTAGGGTGACTTAAACTCCAAGCCATCGGTCTAGCTTACCTCGTAATCGGGAGCCCTTAGATATAGTATATGTGACTTCTCTTGAGCGTGCAGCTAAGAAGGAAAATGAAAGCATCTCCCTGAGATCTTGGATCAGGTATCTATTTATAGCGTAACCATGATTAATGATCATGATGGTGTAACGCTTGTAACCGATTACTTAATGACTTGTAACGTCTGTAACCGACCCATAAGTAACGTAACGTATATAATCGCTCTCCAATAGGTTCTGTAACAGAAACAAATCTGGTTTGGTACTACCCGACCCACGTTGTTAGGTCACAAATGTATGACTAACGTGTCCGGTCTCTGATCCCGGCTCTGATCTTGGGATCTCGCCGAGGTGTTGCTCTATTATCAGCTAGTAGACCCATTTTGGTCTCTATTTACCGCTCCTAGCCCAGACAGTAGATTTTATGCACGATCGTAAGTCCCCGAGCATATGGCTTCTAGACTTAAAGCCTTATGGTCGATTTAATGGAAGCATGAATCTTTGTCCCGAGCCAGACTTCCAATATCGAGTTTGTAGTTCGAAGCACATGACACTCGTCACTCCGGGTTTAATCCTCCTAGAGAATTTATGGGAGTCGAACGTTTCGTCTTTTAGTCCATAGTACTGAGCTAATGAACCCTAAGTGAGCATGCTAAGCTCTTTGATTTTGTGATAACATAGTCTTAAATTATTTTAGCAAGTTCCCTCGCGAATTTTGTTTAACCATGGTGGTTACCATTTTTCGCTTTTAATGCAAGCATTGCTTCGCAGGTATAGGTTTCATAAATTTTGACCGAGCTTTAAGGCACATAAAACATAGTCGAGGAGCTTTTAAATCAATTTTAAAATTTTTTAGAGCTCCCTATACAAGGATACATTGAGAAAGCTCTAAGTATTTTGCTTGTGAGATATAAGAGTACTTTCCAAGCATTTTTTCGCTTTTGAGGGTTTTTTAGATCAAAACTTCTAGTTTAGACATATCGCTATTCACGAGTCTTCGACTTTCATCCACCAGAGATTTTGTTTGCGAATAGGTCAGATATAATCATGAACACCAAAGTTTGTTAGTCCTCGCCCGTATAAAGTTCATACAAACCGTAAGATTATAACTAAGCCGACTCAACCTAGAACCGAGGTATAGAGCCCTGTACCGGCTTGTATGGGCTGTTTTAACAGCTTTTTAAGCGTGGAATATTTTCGAACAATCAGGAGTGTTTAGCTTTGATTTAGCTACAGGTGTTTTTAGGTAGTTTTTGATGTGAACCAAGGTACAAAACCCTTAAATAGGTTATGGCAGAATTCGTTTATGGTTCTTCGCTTTAGAGCTTTTCCCATAAGAAAACTTAAGTTTTTAAACAGCCATGTAAGTTTTACGGAGGATGATGATGAGCCCCCCAGCTGTTTGGTGAAGTGAGTGTCGCTCGAGACGACCAAGTGTTTTTCTTGGTTATTTTGTCTCTTTGGGTTTTATCGCTTAACCGTAATTTTTGTCGTTGCTTTAACTTCGTGAATTTTTTTATTCCTACAACAACTTATTTTCTAATATCTAATTTGTCATTTTCATGTAATTTTGGATTTACCATTAGCATGGAAGGATTTTAAAACGACTATATAAGTCAACTTAGGCCGCATTGCTTTATGCTTTAAAGCTTTGCTCTTTCTGAAGCGAGAGAAGCCCACCTGAGATGAGTAGGTTTTGAACCTAGACGAGTTTGATCATAGTAAACCGTCAGGTTACACCTGAACAGGTCCATTGAAATGAACCAAGGTATTGAGCCGAGTTGTGGCGAAACGCGGGGATATACATGAGCCGGTCCAATTAAAATATTTTGAACCAAGACTTTGAGCCGAGTTGTGGCGAAACGTCGGGCTATGTCTGAGCAGGTTCAAGCAAAGTATCTTGAACCAAGGCAGTGAGCCAAGTTGTGGAGAAACGTCGGGCTATGCCTGAGCAGGTTCAAGTAAAGTATCTTGAACCAAGGCAGTGGGTCGAGTTGTGGCGAAACGTATGCTTGGCATTGATTCAAGCAAAGTATCTTGAACCAAGGCAGTGAGCCGAGTTGTGGCGAAACGTCGGGCTATGTCTAACGCTGATTCAAGCGAAGTACCTTGAATCAAGGCTTTGAACCGAGTTGTAGCGAAACGTCGGGCTATGCCCGACACTGATTCAAGCAAAGTATCTTGAACCAAGGCAGTGAGCTGAGTTGTGGCAAAACATCGGGCTATGCCTGACGCTGATTCAAGCAAAGTATCTTGAACCAAGGTAGTGACCCGACTTGTGGCGAAACGTTGGGCTATGTCTGACGCTGATTCAAGCAAAGTATCTTGAACCAAGACTTTGAGCCGAGTTGTGGCGAAACGTCGGGCTATGCCTGAGCAGGTTCAAGCAAAGTATCTTGAACCAAGGCAGTGAGTCGAGTTGTGGCGAAACGTCGGGCTATGCCTGACGCTGATTCAAGCAAAGTATCTTGAACCAAGGCAGTGAGCCGAGTTATGACGAAATGTCGGGCTATGCCTGGCGTTGATTCAAGAAAAGTATCTTGAACCAAGGCAGTGAGCCTAATTTTGGCGAAACGCGGGGCTATGTCTAAGCAGGTTCAAGCAAAGTATCTTCAACCAAGGCAGTGAGTCGAGTTGTGGTGTAACGTCGTGCTATGCTTGACGCTGATTCAAGCAAAGTATCTTGAACCAATGCAGTGAGTCGAGTTATGGCGAAACGTCGGGCTATGTCTGACGTTGATTCAAGAAAAGTATCTTGAACCAAGGCAGTGAGCCAAATTTTGGCTTTAAGCCGGGCAGAATCCAATTAAGGATCTTCACCTGATTTTGGCTTTGAATCCGGGAGGAATCCAATTAAGGATCTTCACCTGATTTTGGCTTTGAAGCCAGGCGGAATCCAATTAAGGATCTTCACCTGATTTTGGCTTTATGTCGGGCGGAATCCAATTAAGGATCTTCATCTGATTTTGGCTTTAAGCCGAACGGAAAATCCAATTAAGGATCTTCACCTGATTTTGGCTTTGAAGCGGGGCGGAATCAAATTAAGGATCTTCACCTGATTTTGGCTTTAAGCCGGACGAAATCCATTTAAGGATCTTCACCTTATTTCGAGGAAGGGTAGCCTGTTACAACCTATCGATCTTTGCATGTTAGAATTATTTTTAAGGTGCCTCTTTGCCCACACGTGGGATTAAGATGACACCTTTATTTCTAGATGTCACTGACATTTTTTACAACCGACAGATACATTTAGCTCGCCTTATACAATGGTATTTTACACAATGTTGAAGTATAAATTTGTAACTATCCATCTTTGCGCCAAGTAGGTCTTCTTGTGTTATATCAGTTTTCTTTATTCTTTGTTGTCAGTACTTTAACTAGGGGAGCGCCATTGAAATGGTACTCGGCATGGAACCCTTTGGCGAACGCCCAGACTATGCCGGGGGAGAACCACTGAAGTGGAACTCGGCAGGGAGCCTATTTTACATCATTACCCACACAGGGGAAAAGGACAACACCCATATTTGTATTAGTAAATATAAATGAGACTTTTTACAATCGACAGAGACATTAGCTCGCCTAACACAATAGTTTTGTAAGCAACTTAGGGCATAAACTCTGTTCTGGCGTTTTTGACACCTGGCATGTGGTTGATATATTTTATCACTTTAAGGACGACTTGCCAACCTTTAGTCGCTTGTATATTAACTCGAGTCGTTTACAAACCTACTATGTGGTCAACCGCATTTTGCTAGCATAGCTCCCAAAGTTTGTTTTCTCACAAACTCACCATGTCATGATAAACAATACATCAAGAAAATACGAGTTTAGTTTTGTGACAAATATTCAATTATAACTTAAGAAAAATTCTAAAATGTAATTGAATAAAATAGCAAGATGTCTGCGACCAAGCTGGAATAAGAAAGTCCTTTAACAATTTACATAAAATCATTTAGCAATAGCATGCTCTCTTACTGTCAAGTATATGCCGGACAATTAAAGTTACATCATAGAAACAATTTACGGCACATGATAATTTTCTTAATTTTGAACTATCATAAAACGTTGGTATGATTATATACTACCAGTTATTGGCCTTAGAGTGTGCAGTATAGTAGCTTAAACTAATCACATATACACCGGAGAAACTAATTTCTCTCAAATATACACCGATCTTTATTTACCTTCACCCACAAATGACTACCCATTTATACAAACTTAAACTGGTATGAAACTACTTCATCCTAAATATTCACAAGGAAGCAAAAATCCCTTAAGGCATCCATAGTGTGAACTGCCATTTAAAAATGCAGACCATCAGTTTCACATACTCCTAGTTATTAAGCGTTTCAAAAAACCTCAACCTGGATGACTTTACCAATGTTTAATGATAATCAATATGTTTCCTATTCCAACATCAATATGATAATCAACCTTACTTTACTTCTATTACTATATGCATTTCACACTGTCGGTCTTAAATATCTTAGGAAATAAGAAACTTTGCATAGCTTGACGTTTACATAATCATTGTAGTAAACGCTATGAACAAACAACAGTTGATTTACAGACAATCAACCATAATCGATTTTGACGGTGAGTCCCAGGTAAAGACACTAGCATAATCACCATAAATCACTATCTTACGATCAAACACGTTAATTATAAACAATGCAATGTGCAAGAACGACTTATCTCTAGACGCAAGTATCTCAGTCCTTTAGAAGCTGAGATTCGGATTGGTAGCACCAAATTGTCGGAGAGACTTCTTATCGATTGATATACAGAACATGCTAATACATATTCAAAAAATTCATCTAGCATAAAGAGTAGCAGAATCCTTGCTCCTCAACAAGTATATTACTACATCTCATGTTTCATGACCATGCGAAAGATCCATAAGAGTTGTTAAACAATACAAATGATCCATCTAAAATGGACAGAGGCAGCATGTTAAACAGTAAATAAAGAACATGGTTGCAAATATATCTTATCTCTCAATGGTGACAGTAGCCCGAGCCGACTCCAGGATCCTTCGCATGACAGTAGCTTTGGCTGAGTTTCCTCGTAGTTCTCGCAGGAATCGACTCCTCGTCTTGGAGTATGTCCTCCTTTCCACACTTAAACAATCCAGAGATGCTTACATAACGAAATGGTCCATGCACTAAAATGCATAGCTCTAGCACTAGCTTATCGAAGCCCCCTGCTGTCGTCGCAGACGCCACCTTTCTACGACGTCGTTGATGCTCGACCTGTCAACAAATTGAAAGATCTTTGTCCTTGATGACAGGTGATGAATGTGTAGATCGACTCTGGAACCCATGGCGTCTCTTAAGATATCATCCTGCCATTTGTCTAAAAATACCATGTATACTAGTTGAGAAAATCTTTACGGTATAAACGTATTAGCCGTGAGTAAAAAAAAACGTTATTCCTCCAAATGCCTCAAATTATAACGTATATTTAATTTACCCATAAAGACATAAACGAATAATTAATTGAGACATAAAAACGCTTTAATTTACGAAAGAGATGAATTGCTAGAGATATCACCGGTACTCCCTAATTCAGAGTATTGCAAGTACATGCATGGTACCGCCCCTTAATTTGATCCAGTATAACCGATTTCTACTTTTACAGCATATACGTGTTCTCGTCGAAGCTATATCTCCGTTGAGATTGTTTCTGTCACAATTGGCCGAGATGCAACGCTTATCTTCGTCACCATGTGTTAAACTGCAAATACTTGCTTCCCGTGACCTTTCAAAGGGAACGTCAGATTCACTATGAAGTTTAAGAACATCTTTTTGACGTCATCGGAAAGTGATACAAGAACATGGTAATCACCGATGTTCTTTGACGGGAACGCTGAGATAATGGAGAAAGCATAGACAAGCATAATAATATTAGTTTGTAAAATTATG
Organism: Vicia sativa; assembly: GCA_021764765.1. Classification (NCBI taxonomy): domain Eukaryota; kingdom Viridiplantae; phylum Streptophyta; class Magnoliopsida; order Fabales; family Fabaceae; genus Vicia; species Vicia sativa. Next base: position 101,882,377 of record CM038792.1, read on the forward strand.
AGACAGAGAAATCACAATAGCTTATCTTTTAAAGGCTTTGCTAGCGCGGATGTTTGTGTTATGCATGTCAAATGCACTGGTGATTGATATTCCTCTGTCAGTAGGGTGTGATTTAAGACATCGAATGTGGATCACATTTGTTCTTAACGGATTATGAGTTGGAAGGGATGAAGTGATAATCCTTGGAACTAGAATGAATCTCCAGGCCCGAGAAAATTTTATCGGGCCTCGGCGCCAAATGTTGTTGCTAGAAAAACTATATTATTGATTTAAAGGGATTCAGAGGCTCAAGTAGGGTGACTTAACCTCTCAGCTATCGGTCTAACTTACCCCACAATCGGGGGCCCTTAGATATAGTGTATGTGACTTCTCTTGAGCGTGTAGCTAAGAGGGAAAGTAAAAGCATCTCTCCGATATCTTGGACCAAATCTCTATTTATAGTGTAACCATGATTAATGATCATGATGGTGTAACGCTTGTAACCGATTACTCAATGACTTGTAACGTCCATAACCGACCCATAAGTAACGTAACGTATATAACTACTCTCTAATAGATTTCGTAATAGAAACAAATTCGGTTTGGTACTACCCGCCATTTGTTAGTCACGAACATATGGTGGCGTGTACGGTCTCGATCCGGCTCGATCTTGGGATCACGCCGAGTCTTTTGATTATCAGCTAGTAGACACATCTCGGTCTCTATTTATCGCTCCTAGCCCGAACAATAGATTTTATGCACGATCAGGAAGAACTATATAGCCCTGAGTTATTCGTCGCACATGAGAATACATAAGAGCGAAATTAAATGTCTCGTCAGACACTATTTTTTTAAAATAAATATAAAAACAATTATTTTCTTGCTAAGAACTACGTAGTATTGAGTTCCTCGTTGCACTAGAGGATATGTAGAAGCGAGATCCAACGTCTCGTCAGACACAATAATAAAAACCCTAAAAACAATTTTTTCTTTCATTTATATAGTAATATAATTATGACGAATAACATCACACTAACACTCTTTTACGAATCTAACTAAATGAGTTTCGTTGAGTACAATGGATGTGAGAGATGATAATACCCTCTTGCATAACTGACTCCCGAACCATATTTTTGCTCATTGAAGGTTTTATTCGTAATTTTTATTTCCTTTGGAATAAATAAAGTTTGATGACGATTCTAGTGTATTTCAAGTGTGCGATACGTTTAGGTATTATTTGCGTCGCGACACTATTAGGAGTGTCAAAATGGTTGGAGATACCAGGAAGACCTTTAAGATTATGAAAAATTCCTCACTCTTTCTTCCACTCAAACTTCTCTTTTTTCTTCAAAGTGACAAAGAAATGGAAAACCCTGTCACTTGCGCAAGAAAGTAAACAAGGCAGGACAAATAAGTGCTCTATTAGTTTTTGATCTTCTTTAACATTGGAAGGGTTTCTCATGATGATAGCCTGCCACATCTATGGCTCGCCTCTATACCTTTATTGGTTAACAGAAAGCCTATAAATTTATCTGCATGTATGTCATATGAGCCATTAGTGGGACTTATGTGCATGTTGTAGCTCCTAACTATTTCTAGGATGTATTTCCAAATCTATAGCGTGACTCCCCCCTTTTGATGTCTTTAGTATCATATCATTGATATAAACTTCTAAGTTGTGTCATATCTACTTTGATAATACAACACCCATGAGTCTTCTATAAGTGGAATTTGTGTTCTTTAGCCTAAAGGTTATAATATTATAATAGTAGTTGTCGTAATTAAACATGAATGCTATCTTAGGCACTCTATATTACCCATCTTGACCTGATTGTATCCAAAATATGCATCCATGAAACTCAAAGTTTTTTATCTAGAGACTAGAGGACTCATCAATCAAACGATCTACGTATGGTAGCAGATATAAATCTTTATGTCATGTAATGTTAAGGTCAGTGAAGTCAATGCACTTACGCCATTTATTTGATTACTTTTCTACCATTACTATGTTGTCTAGCCAATATGGGTGAATGACAGTGCCTACAAAGACATTCTTATTTCTCATTTCTAGGCAATTTTGATAACACTCATGGGAGACATTTTGGTCCTCTTGGACCACTCCATAGTATGACATCCATAATAAGTCGAGGGTATGCCATCATAGGATGACGTTGTACGGAGATAAAACATCTACTACAATATATTTCACTTTGATTGTTCTCACGTATGTGTCTGAGCCATACATTGTTTCATGCATTATGTGACATTTCACTTGTACTTCTTCGTTTACAAACCAACCACTAAACAATGGAATGCTCATATGTCACTTAGGTCAAGTTGAAGCTCCTAAAAGGGACTGTAAAATAATATAATTGATGAGCTCCCATGGTCAATCAATACTCCTTTCATATCCCAATCATCATAACACATTGCAAGGATCATGAGATTATTGTTGTAAGAGAGAATATTGATTGTATCTTTGCTAGAGAAGGTGATTTTGAATCCTGACTTTTTTTCTAGAGTTTCCTTGGTGTTGGCGGGTACGTCGCTTGTTGTCAAAACTCGTCTAACATTTGTTTTGCAATAAGAACTGGATTATCCCTCGCTAGTGAAGTCTCATACAATGATGTTGATAGTAATCTCAAAACCTTGTTTTTGCATCCCATGGAAAAGGTGACGAAAATGAATGGTGATTAATGGTGAGTGTGACTTAGGCAAGTTTTATCGGGTACTATTGACACCATTTTACTTGTTAAAATTACAATATGTAACTACCCTTTATGGTGCATGACTATCAGAGATTTTTATGATTATTGGGGTAATAAAGCAAACTTACACATGGACGGTAAGAAGCTAGGGTTTTTAAGGTTATTATTGTGTTAGAGCAAGCTCACGCAAGAATAGTGAGAGGCCCTGTCTATGATGTTTTTCAGAGAGAATTGAATATCCCTCTCAACCTTAGAATTAAGCTCAAGCCTAGGGATGAGATATCTATTCCTAGGCCAGATTATCAGACTCTAAGTAACAAAGCTCTTATATCTGGGGAGTGTGGGGAAACAAGTGGTTATTCTCTCATTCTTTTGCCAAACACGACCCTCGTCTTTGATAGTCTCTTATGCCATTATTGATTGTGGACACGTTGCTCCCTTATTTCCCCGATGGGTGAGCAATCCAATAAAAGGGAGATTGTTTCAGATGAAGAACAATCGATGTAATAAATGAGCAAACATTAAAAACAAAGGACAACTATGAGTCCCAATTTAGACGATGGAAGTTACTCACTTACTTTTAGTGAATATTGTACCTCCTCCTATATATATTCTTTTATAAATGTAATATAACCGTACAATTTTCATTTCGAGCTAAAAGATAATACACTGACAGTGTAAAATAGTTTTACAATGTCATCCAATCAAAATTTATCATTTTGTTACTTGACATTTATTACGATTGTGATTGGTTGAGCGTATCATTTTTTCTCTTTTATATATTTTTATTTTATTTACGGATAGTTAAGAAATGAAATTAAATTAAAACATGATTAACTTAATAATGTATATATTTTTAATAGGTTAAAATTAAATGAACTTTTATAATTGATTGACGATACAGTAGTAAATTTTTGTATGATGGGGTACAAAAGTTTTCCCTTTACCAAAAGAGTTGGTATATTTAGAAAAGTAAAATCTATTTGACTTTTGCACCCCCAAGAAAGACTCACTCAACTCAAGTCAGCAACCGTGGTGGCATTGGTAAAGCCTTGCCCTGCCTTCAACCAAACCCTCTCTACCTAGCCTAGGGATTCTCATTCCTCCGATGCTCCACTCGAATCACCACCGTTATTGGGTTCTCAACTGCCCTATCGACCACTGTTCATCACGCCTTGGTCGGTGAGCATTCGCACAGGAGTTGTGAAGAGTACCGTCAAGTCACCATTCGGGCAACTTCGCTGCATATGCATTTCGGGCAACCAAACATTTCACCATAGTTATGATAAAGCCTTTTAAATTAAGTTTTTAATATGTTATTTTTAGGTAAAGTTTGTGTGTATGTTTTAGTTGGCAATATCCTATTTCAGGGTAATGTGTGTTGTGTTGTGTGCTAGAATAATTTATGTTATAACAATTTATGACCAAACAATAGAATGATGAAATGAACACCGGTTAAAAAATGGTAAAAATTATAACAAACTAAAACTAAGCAAAAAGCTGGCAGAGACAGAGGCATTGATTCAAGAGATATAGGTCCTTCTTTGTAGGAGATCATTGAGGAAAGACAGCAACGGTTCCTTTCTGATTACAGACTTTTTAGTGCACCATGTTTGTCTTTTCCTTTTGTTGAGAATCCCTGTTATTCATCCTATCAGGTATCTTTTTTTCCATTCATCATCAATCAAAAAAATAAAAATTCTCTTGCTATTAGTTTCCTTTGCATTCCCAATTTTCTCAATCATTGGGTTTCTTCTTCAACCCTTCATAGGTGGGAGTAGGAGAATGTGTATAGTAATGATTAGTAACTCGGTTTTAAGATTTTATATTTTAGTTTCAACATGTTGGTTGGTTGATTGCAATGCAAGCATCTTTCTTTACTTGACACCTTTTCATACATGTATTTTTATTTTCAGGGGTCCCAACCATTGATTAAAAGTGGTGCTTCCGGCGGCGTGTTCATTTTGGACGTAGGACTTTTTGGCCGGAACCCTAAAAGATCTTATTCATACATGTATTTTTGTGAGAAGATAAAAAGAGAGTAGGAACAATGTCTTCCCAGAATAACTCCTCGCCGGATAACTCTACACCGGATAATTCCACTCCTGATAATAGCACCCCTGATGATGCTGATAACTCTTCTTCACCAGCACAACCAACACCTTCACAATCACCACCGCAATCTCCGCCACCACAATCCCCACCACCGCAATCTCCACCTCCACAATCTCCACCTCCATCACCACCAGCACAATCCTCCCCGCCTCCTTCACAATCAACTCCTAATCAATCACCACCATCACAATCACAATCACCACCATCACAATCACAATCTTCTCCTTCACCACCAGCATCAAACCATCCATCCCCATCATCACCAAATTCGTCCTTTAACCCACCAACGCAGGCAGGAGGCCGTTCTTCACCAGGCTCCTCTGGATCCGGAAGTTCACAGTCGCAAAAGTCATTACCAGATTCATCATCCGGAAATTCCAATAGTAATTACGACAACAATAATAGTAATACCACTAAGGCAATCATTGGAGCAGCGATTGGGGTGGGAGGTGTTCTTCTCATTATGGTCGTTGCATGCATTTTTTTCTCCCGGAAGAAAAAAAGAAAGCAAATGTACTATTATGGAGATCATCCATCTCATGGAAAAGGTGCTAAAATCATAACCCTCATCATTTTTCTTTATATATATTCATTTAGTTGTCATATATTTGCAACTATCCTAGTCCCTCTATATTCTACTACTAACATTTCTATATATAATATAGGGAATAACAACTTTTACAACAGCGGACCACCCCCAAATTACTATGGAGGTCCGCACGGGGAACATGTTGTTAGGCTACAAAATGGTATGGGTCCTAACGGAATGGGGGGTCCTAACGGAATGGGTCCTAATGGAATGGGTCCTAATGGTGGCGGTGGTGGTGGTTGGGGTGCAGCTCCAATGATGATGAACAGTGCAGACATGAGCTCAAATTACTCTGGCGGGCCACCAGCTTTGCCTCCTCCATCACCAAGTCTTGCTTTAGGGCTTAAAGGAGGCACATTCACGTATGAAGAATTGGCAGCCGCGACGGATGGATTCACTGATTCGAATTTGCTAGGACAAGGTGGTTTTGGTTATGTCCACAAGGGTATATTACCCAGTGGAAAGGAAATAGCTGTCAAGAGTTTAAAATCGGGTAGCGGACAAGGAGAACGAGAGTTCCAAGCTGAGATTGACATCATTAGTCGTGTCCATCATCGCCATCTTGTTTCACTTGTTGGATATTGTATTTCTGGTGGCCAAAGAATGTTGGTGTATGAATTTGTTTCAAACTACACATTGGAGTATCACCTTCATGGTAAGTATTATGCACACATCTGTGTAAATTGCGGCTACAATTCGAACCTTTATATTGCCAAAAAAGGATGGAAATGCGGCCAATGCAGTTGAACTCAAATTGGAGTCACGATTTAAGGAGATTTCAAAATCTGCAATACTGTGATTCTGCAGACCGCAGTTTAAAACCATTTTTATGCTGCTTTAGTACTGTGCACGGGTTTGAGTATTCCTTGTTGACGGACTTAGTTTATGGTCAATGCAGGAAAGGGTCGACCTACCATGGATTGGCCAACTAGAATGAGAATTGCAATTGGTTCTGCTAAAGGGCTTGCCTATCTTCACGAAGATTGTGAGATCCTTGCTCCCTTAATTGTTATGATCTTTCTCTTTTTATCTTTTCCATTTCTTCTGATATTCTATATATTTTTAATTTAATTTATATATTTTTGCATATGCACTCAGGTCATCCTCGCATCATTCATCGTGATATCAAAGCTGCAAATGTCCTCATTGATGATAGCTTTGAAGCAAAGGTTCAACCTTTTTATTTTGTCTATTTCAATTATTTTATTTTTACACCTCATGTTAATGAACTTCTATTGCTTAAGCTAGCTAATTAGTTCATTAAGCCATCATTGCATTTTAAAATGCAGGTTGCTGATTTTGGGTTGGCTAAGTTAACAACCGATAATAATACTCATGTATCAACTCGTGTCATGGGGACTTTCGGGTAATTTTAGTTTCCACACTTGCTTATGTTATTAGTTGTATCAACTTCAAAAAAATGAAAGGTTCTTTCTTTTCTCATTATATATAAAACATGGTTTACTTCATTCTAACTTAGGTACCTAGCCCCAGAATATGCATCAAGTGGAAAATTGACCGAAAAGTCCGATGTTTTCTCATTTGGGGTCATGCTATTAGAACTTATAACTGGAAAGCGACCCGTGGATGCCACAAATGCCATGGACGACAGTTTAGTGGATTGGGTTGGTATTTGATTTCAAGTCGATGATAACTTATTGTATGATAATCTTCTTAATCTCAATTAACTTTTGGGTTATTACTTAATTGTGATATCTTCAGGCTCGACCACTACTGAACCGTGGACTAGAGGAGGATGGAAACTTCGGTGAGTTGGTGGATCCGTTTTTGGAAGGAAATTACAATCCTCAAGAACTCGCCAGAATGGCAGCCTGTGCTGCTGCTAGCATCCGTCATTCTGCCAAGAAGCGTTCTAAAATGAGCCAGGTAAACTTTTTTGATAGAGTGTGATATGTTAATGGAATGACCAAACCACATCCTCATGATAAAAAATGTGTCATGTGTAGATTGTAAGAACATTGGAAGGAGATGTCTCACTGGATGACTTGAAGGAGGGAATGAAAGCAGGGGGGCTCCCTGCTCCTACCCCTTCATCTGGTAGCTCAGAGTACGACACAATGCAATACAATGCTGATATGCAGAAGTTCAGAAAGGCAGTGTTTAATAACAACAGCCAGGAATATGGCACCAGCAGCTTCTCCAGCGGCGAAGCACCAAAGCCAAAGCCATGATAATTATTGCTTTAAGGTGTTGTTGATCTTACACGTGGAAGGAATTAGAGGGGACGGAAATTCGAAAGGGGTTGCTTTTGTTTAATATCTATTGCTTCCTTGTGATGGGAAGTAATAGCATCTCATTTGATGGAGAATCTGAGCTTGAGGCTCTGTTTCTGAGTGTGAGTGTGTTGTTTAAGGCATAATTTTACGCCACTGTTACAGTTACTTCTTTAATTTGTTCACTGTTTTTTATATTATGTAATGTAATATGATTATTGTGTGCTCGAATATACATAGGCATATCTTGGAATGGAGTGCAGAAACATGTCTATAGAAATATAGTATAATTTAGTGATAGTTCCAATTTTTTTTTTAGACATATGCAGCACTCTTATCCATCTATTATATATAACTTTTGCCAATTTCTCTTTATACTCTTATATAATATAGAATATGGTGAAAATCCCAAAATATCCTCAAGTCTATTTAGATAAATATCTTCGGAACGTATTAAATTAAATTTTTCCGTAAAAAATTAGTTTAAAGTTGCATTTCCGAATTAATTTCAAAATTTAGAGATATATCTCCGAAATTTTCTCATTTCTATATTACCACCATATATGATTTATTTTGTTATTTGAATCTACTTACTATGCATTTTCATTAATATTGTTGCAATGGTAGCTAAAGACTGATTTTATCCAATATTAGAATCATACAAATTGTATCCTCGCATCTTGGTCTCTACCTTCCTTTATTTCTGGCATTTCTCGATCTAACGTAAAAAAAAACTTGCTTTTCTAAGAAATAAACTTTGAATTGAAATTTTTCCGTGCCAATTCACGAAGAAAAAATTAAGGATCAAAGTTCCTTATTTTGGGACAAAATACAAGACACTACCCTAAAACTCTAAATTCTCTATTTTTTTATTTTATTTAATTTATTTTTCGTTTTTATATATTTGAAAAAATCTAGAAAAATACACACTTAATTTGATTTTAATTGTATTTTTAGATTTTTTTTAATAATTTTTTTTAATCAATTTATAAATTGTTTTTCTCAATAGAAAAATTGTTGGTATTTTATATTTGTTGTATTGATGGTGTATGATTTCTATCAGGATACATATAGTACTAAGTTATACAAAATATAATAGGGAATTTTCGAATATACATATACGACGAAAATATTTTATTTTAATTTTAAAAAATAAAGTTTATTCAAAAATACATATCTAAAAATATATTTTTTTTTGTAAAAAAAAATTTATTCGAATATGCATATTCAAAAATACTCTTTTCGTTGAACTTTTTTTTCAAATATATATCTTCGATATTAAATATTTTGTAAAAAAATGTGCATTTGGACCGAAAATAGAAGAATTTTTTGTATTTTTTATCTGAAATCTGATAGAAGGTATAAAGGTGCAAAAATTCTTCAACTTTTTGCAAAATTTTAAATCCATTTCCATCAATCCAAACATATTCTAGAGGATATCCAAAAGAATGTATATTTGTTTATATTTTATGATATTATAATTACATTGATGAAGTCAAAGAATGCATCTAATTTTGCCTATTATACTTATATATGAAAAACACATTAAAATAAAATAAAATTGCTCGTAATGAAAGTTGAATGAATAAAATACTAAATAAGCAAAATTTATAAAATTTCCACGTAACGTTTTCTGATACAAATGTTCACAATATTTAAAACTGATGGATTTTAATGGAACAAATAAGAATTTATTATGTCAATTTTGTGTGTGGCTGATGGTAATGACCCGTGTTTTAAAATTTGGAATCATGCTAAATATCAGTAGTTATTTGGTAGTGTTTTTTTACCCCAAAATTTTCACAATTCTTTTGAAATATTCTTGTCATAGTTTATTTTTTATGTTTTAAAGTAAATATGCTAAATAGAGAGAGCTCTTTAATGGAGGTTTCTAAAACCTTTCAAATTTTAAAAAAAGAACTTTCAACGTTGAAGAATGATTTATAAACTATCACTTTAGGCTATTTAGGCTATGTATATGTATAACACTATGTATAATGGGTGATGAATAATTTTATTCAATAATTAAAACCTTACAATGATGTGTTAAATATGATATAGATTAATTAGTGTTGAAATTTGAAAAGATTTTGAATAAGGGAGAGTGAACATATAATATTTTACAAAATTTTATTGATTGTTGTGATTATTTGAATTTTTAATGTGTTGTGAATGGTGGTGAGGTATGGTGTTGAATTTTATTAAACAAAACCATTATAGTGAATAAAATTTGAATGTGTGTTGAATTATTAGGCGGAAGAAAGAAAATATGATGTGGAGGATAAAAAGTGAAAAAATAAGGTGTTGAATAATAAAACGATTGTACATAGTCTATGGTTAAAATATTCAACACCCTACTTTTTCACTTTTTATCTTCCACGTCATCTTCTTTTTCTTCCACCTAATAATTCAACATTCATTCAATTTTTACTCACTACAATGATTTTGTTTAATAAAATTCAACACCCTACTCCACTTATTTTATTTCATAATTTTGTTTTCTTTTATATTTTTTTTATGATTATATATTAATATTAATTATTGATTGAAATTAAATTAAAATAATTAAGAATTAATTAATTTGTTTTATTTTTTTAATTTAATAATTTATTTGAATTTTTTTAATTTTATATTCTTAATTAATTTTTTTCTTGCAAGTAATAAAGGTGAGATAAAATAACAAGAAAAACTAAAAAATGCAATACAAGACACTAAAATACAACATAATTTAATTAGTATAATAGACTCAACTCACAAATAATCTATTTAATCATGAAACATTATGAACTTTGTCCATATGTGTTTAACTAGATCTGCTTGCAATTCGTGATGTACATTTGAATCACGCATCACAAATCTAGCACGCACATGATTCGCAAATGCAGGTAGCATCTCAGTCGAGAATGACTCTGGTGTACTAGATCCACTTGCTTCAGATTGATCATACTGTCCAATGTTGATTATATGTATCTCGTTCATCCTCAACAATCATATTATGCAATATGATACATGATCTCATAATGAGAGCCAAATCGGTTATATCCCACAAACAGACTGGTTCATGAATGATTTTAAATCGAACATGCAACACCCCCAAATGCACGTTGAATGTCCTTCTGACATCCCTCCTGATATTTTGCAAATAACTTATCTGGTTCACTTTGAAGAAGTCTAATTGATTTGACGAAAGTCGGATAAGAAGGGTAGATACTGTCAGCAAGATAGCATGCCATATTATACGAACGTTGGTTCACAAAGAAGTTCACTTTTGGAGTATTTCCCTATTCAACATCATCGAACACGGGTGAACGGCCTAGAACGTTTATATCGTTCAATGTGCCAGAACATCCAAAAAAGGCATACCAAACCCATAAATCATAAGTTGCAACTGCTTCAAGAATAACAGTGGTGGTTCCCTTATCTCCCCGAGTAAATTGACCTTCCCATGATGTAGGACAATATTTCCATTCCTAGTGCATACAATCAATACTCCTAATCATCCCCGGGAACCCCCGCATTTCACTAACATGCAGTATTCTTTGCAGGTCGTCTTGAGTTAGGGCTCTGAGATACACTGATTCATACAACTTTATGATTCCTTTACTGAATATACGCAAGCACTCTAATATTGTAGTACCTCCTATTTTTATGTATTCATCGACCGTATCGGCCGCCACACCATATGCTAACATTCGCATGGTCGTGGTACATTTTGCTAATGGAGATATACCTTCTTTTTTGGTTGTGTCAACTCTTTGGGTGAAGTAGTTGTCACTACTAGATAGGTCCCCAACGATTTGAAGGAACACATGTTTTTGCATCCGTATATAATTCATGCGCTTTTGCCAATACATCATTCTCTGACCACCTGCTTTGTTGCATACGCTTAACATTATCATAAGCGTCAGTCCATTTATTAAGTATTTTGTTCATGTGGTTGTAATGATTTCTGCATGCAGCTCCATCACGGGGAGGATCAAATGAGCAATGCTCATTACAATAATCAACAATTTTCCCCAATATGAATCACTTTTTGTTTTCTCCCAACTACACTGTTTGTTCCATATTTAATTCATCCACTAACTAGAATCAAATTTTGATCAATGGTCCATTTGGGGCTCTTCCGACGTGCAGGAGTTGAATCCTCTGCATTTGGAGTGGCTCCTTGACCATCACTCATGGCACCAAGAGCCATTTGTGTAGAAAATTCAGGAAATTCATCAAGTCCAACATTCAGAACATTTTCATTTCCCATTGGAGTAGAAGAATAATCAGGGGTGATTGAGATGAATATGACATCATTGATTTATAATATGGACGATAATTTGGATTAGATGACGACATTATGAAATTTGGAGGAAATCCATAATTTAGTATATTTTGGGGACCTTGTTGGTTGGAAGATTGATTTTGAAATATATAGTTGTTGGGATTTTGGTAGTTGAAAGAGTAATTAGTAGAATTTTGGGTGTTAAAAGTGTTATTGTTGGGATTAATTTCACTAAGATAATTAGAGCTACAAACAAGAGTTTATGAGAAACAAAATAGAAAAATTAGAAAGAAAAAAGTGAATTTTTTTATGAGTCCAAATCTAATGAACCAAGTCTCTGTATATATAGAGAAAAAAAAAATGAATTTTGGTGAAAATAAAAATAAATAAAAAATTTATTTACTATAAAATAATTAATTTCAAATAATTAAAATAAAATAAAATCTAAATAATTACAACAACTAATAAAATTTTGCAAAGTATTGCATGTGATCCCACTCTTTCTCATTCAACATATTGAATCTTTTCAACATCAATTAATCCACATCATATTCAACATCTCATTCAACACACCATTGTATGATTCAATTATTGAAAAAATTATTCAACACCCAAAAGGGTCTTTTCGAAAATCTAAGAAAACATAAATTAAAATATCAAAAGTATTTTTTAGAAATGGTCAAAATTGAAAACTTATGACGCCTATAAGATTATTGAAAAATACACCTTCTGGATATATTTGTAAGTAATAAATTTATTTAAAATTTATTAAATCATTGATGTTTTTAGCCATTATTTTATACCAAATACATTAATAATTTAATAAATTTAAAAAAAAATTGTTAGCTTATAAATGTGTTCAGAGAATGTGTAAGTTAATTATATCGAATTAATTGAAAAAGGCTTTTACTATTTCATCTAAGTGCTCTAAAATATTTTTTAGAATGTGTTAAATTGATCTATGTGCTATCAGATATAGATCAAGCTACCATAGATGCTGGTAAGCTAGAGCTTGATATCTAAACTTTGTCTTAGATATATACATTTCTGTTTGTTTTTTGGGGGTCCTAGAGAACAGGAACACACACTTCACTGTCATAGATTTCTTTGTCATCTACACTTTGGCCCAATTAGCATCTAATAAACTTGCCATCTATAGATCAACAGATGGCTTGGTGTGCAGAAAAAAGTTGATTGTATTTTTAAGATATCTTATAAAGTATTGCCGTGTACATATGGTTTATGTGTACATGGTTGGTTTTTCCATGGACTCTCCTTCATTTGTGAACTGCCTACCAATTCTCATAAGTGTTTGGACATGCTAAGGCTTTCTCCATATTGATTTTTTTAGTATATCACATATGTATTTTGATTACTTCAAGTGTATTCTCCTTGCATCTCTTTAGAATTCAATTCCCATAAAGTATTGTATATCTCCAAGATCTTTGAAAGAGAGAATACAATGTTGCATTGCTTGATAAAGGCTTTTTGAAACTTGGTGTTGCTACCTCAAGCCGGCCCAACACATCTCAAAGTCTGATGTCAAATTTATAATTAAATATTTCTAACATAATAAAAATATTTTTTTTTCTAAAATCAATATATTTTAAATGGTTTAGGATGTAAAATTATTAAATAATTATAATCAATTTTATTTAATATTTTATTTTAATTAATAATATAATTAAAACACTAATCCCATTTTTTTTAAATAAAAAATCACAATTAAAAACAATGACAAGATTATATAGATATTAAATCTTCTATTATGGTGGAAGGATTTGAAGACCGCCTCAATATGGTGGAATGATATCCTTAATATTGATAATGTTTCTTCTTCTCATGATCCTTTTTATTCTAATGGCAAGCGAGAAATTGGTAATGGGTTTTATATTTCCTTTTGGGAAGCTTGGTGGTTGGGGGAGTCTTGTTTTAAGGAAGAATATCCAGAATTGTATCATGTTTCTAACTTGAAAAGAGTTTCAGTTGCGGGCAATGGGTGAATGGATGGAGTACGTTTAGATTTAGGGGGATTTTGGTGTAAACATTCATCTTCTTTCTCTGGTGGGCTGGGTTAGCTTTTTGGCCCTCAAATCTAAGCTATTGGTCTTATTTTGAGGCCTTATTCTCAGGATAATATTTTATGAAAGGCGGAACCTAATGGTTTATTCACGGTTTCTTCTTGTTACATTTTTTATGATCGTTTTAGAGTGCCTTTGGGGTCGAGGAGTAGTGAGGAAGAGAGTATGGCTAAATTGTGGAAGTTGAACATTTCATTCAAGATTAAGGCGTTCGATTGGAGACTTCTCCTAAATCGTCTTTCAGCAAAGAATCTTTTGGTATTAGGGGTGTTAATTTACATGTAGATTCATTATTTTGCTCTTTTTGTGGTATTATTTTGGAATCCCGTGATCATACTTTTCATGTGTGTAGAGTGGTGAAAAGAATATGAGAAGGTATAGCTTTTTGGTTAAACAAATCGGTAAATAGTGATGGTGAAGGTGTCTCTAATTTTTGGGAATGACACTACTTTTGTAAAGATAAAAAGGTGAAAGAAAGCAAGTTGGGTTTGGTTTGGATTGCTACTATGTGGTCCATTTGGCTAGTGAAAAATGGTACTTGTTTTAGAGAATAAAAATGGAGTGTGGATGACATGATTTGGAAGATAAAATTTTTAGTTTGGAAGTGATCGTTCATAGGAGACATTATTCATTTCAATTATAGTTTTTACGATTTTAGCAAAGATCCTTTGTTTTTTCTTTCGAAATTGTAATTGTTAGATAATTTCTTCTTTTTTTGTCGGGTTGATTTGTCCCCGTTCTTGGTGTATTCAGGTTGGAGAACCCTTAGTTCTCTTATTAATATATCTTGCTTACACACAAAAAATCTTCAATTATGTTTAAGAAATTCAATTTTTTATCTATATGTTATAAACAATTGTTATAAATATAAAATAAAAAATGACGAGGTCTTAGGCGGTGGCGTATCCCTTAGGTCGACCCTATAGCTACCTGTCATAATTATGTCTTTTACATAAATTAGAATTATAATGTGATTTGTATTTTGAGAGAGAGAGAGAGAGATATTATGGTGTAAGAAAACAATCTAGAGGGGGTGAATAGATTTTTTAAAACAAACTCAGTCAATTTTTTTAACTGAAACATAGATGTTGCTTGTTTTGTTATTAACTATGCAAAGAAAAGATTCACTATGTATGTTTCAGGGACGGATTTGGGTCCCTATGTTAATTATATATATCTTACCAAATTAATTTGTTGCAACTCATATTTAGACTTTTTAAACTGATACCTATATGAATTCGATTGAATAGTCCAATTTACAATCATATATACTAGTTTGCAGGTGGATCATCAGAAACTTTTCTCCATCCATATTAGCCCCTAACATGATAAGGCTCTCAAATTCAATATTGAATACATTATCGCCTTCAAACTTATACTAACCGAATTTTAATAAGTATGTGGCCACAACACATCAATCCCATGAGCTAGGATATGAAATGTTGTTATTTCTCTTCATCATGATAAAATAATAGGGTGTGAGTAGGCTTAAGTTTGTTCAACCATGATTGACATGTTGAATTTCAGAAGGTAAAAAATTATTTACGGTGGGTGACAATTCTACTAGTTAAAAAGTACAGTAAGGTGGGAGTCTACTTGCTTAGGGTTGCAAGAGACTTTGTATATGTAACTTTTTTGTGGAATAAGTGAATGCTCCCTCTCAATTATGGAATAAAAATATTTATAGAAGACCTTTTGGGTCTATAATAGAAATTCAAAAATTGGTTTCTAAAATTGGTTTCTATCTTTAAAACTATCACTTTTCATCACGGTTGATAATAAGAACTGTGATGATATATTATTTCAAATAAAAACAAATTAAATTTATTACAACGGTTGAATAACATAACCGTGATGGTATATTATTTAAAAAGAATTAACCATAAAGGAATAAAATATTTGAGGGTTGAGGTTCAATCCCATGAAAATTTGAATGTATCACCACGACATGTTACCCAACCGTTATTGTACCACCACAATTTATAATTAATATATAAAGAAAATTGTTACGCACCTGAGTTTAGAGATGTCATCATAATATTTAAAAGAACCGTGGTGACTTTTTTGCTTTCACATTAATTTCTGACCTTCATAGTACACCGACTAATCCAACTCGTAGTGACTTTGACGTTGTTGTATGCGTATTTTGTAGTAGTGTTAGTTCTCCCTTAATTTATGGGTGAGAAAATTTTCTTGTTGATTGACCTCTTTAGTTAGTTATTATTTTGACACATCATCTTTCAAGTTTTTTTAAGAAGTGGGCATTGAAGTTAGTTTGAGAGGTCCAATAGGTGGCTTGTATCGCAGTTTCTGGGTCATATATCGTGTGTTTTAGTTTAGGCGGCCTATATCGCGTGTTTCAGGTGATCTATTTCGGATGACCCCTTGATTCTTAGGGCGCTCGCCCTTACCTACACTTGGCTTGTCTTACTTGCCTATAGATATCCTTTCTTATATTTTCATAAAATTATACCGATACAACTACCTAATTGTAATTTAGCCATTCCTCAAAATAATGCATTTGTAATACATGAATTAAACTTAAGATCGTAATTATTATTGAATTATTTGAATGAAAAATAATGAATTGGAATACTTTTAGAACAAAATTACAATAAAAAAATTCAAAAGAAGAATTTTATGAATAAAATTAGAAAATTACACTCCCTCTATGAATTAGAAAAGTGATAAATCAAATAAAAATGCCACAATTTTTATTTTATTTTTAGATAAAGAACAAAATTTTGTTCAATTCAAAATCAAAGGAGTAAAACTCTTACATTATATGATGTGAATTTTTTAAACAAAAATCAATTAATTATTCATGATTTGCTTCTCATTTATAAGCATAAGAACAACTAACATGAAAATGCTACAGGCATATCAATTTTTGTTATCAATAATTGTTTTGGATGAATTATTACAAATAGGGGTTACACATTAATGTGTGAATTGACATGGATAATCTTTGGAAAAAGTTGTTGAAATAGTTACACTTTAAATCATCTCTGAAGGGGTGAATAATAGAACATTCAAAGCATTCTTTAATGTGGTAGGGCTTCTTCCTTCTCCCATATTCAATGTTTGCACTTCTGTCTTCTTTTAAAATGTTTTGTCTTCTTTGTATCTTCTGTGCTAACACGTTGTTTTCATGATATATTTGATTATTAATATATTAAAAAAGATTTGATTATTAATATATTAAAAAAGATGTTAGTATGTAAATTATAAACTAAGTGGTTTAGTGGTGAACAATGTTGTCTGAAAACGATAGTGACATGTGCTAAATATTTGGCTTTATTATATTTTAAAATATTTTTGATGATTCTTTAATTTTAAAATAATTGAAAAAGAAAAAGAAATTACATGGTAGTAAAAATAATAAATTTATGTCAGTGTTTTTAATAATAATTAAAGTAAAAATATTTTAAAAAATTCAGTCAACGACAGCGTGTCACTTAGGTATTTTTATCCAGTCAAATTTTAATAGAGTTTAAAACTACATAATCTTCATGTAATAAGGTTGATTTAAAAAAAATTATATAAAAAAAGCAAAAATCACTTAGAAAATAAAGAGACAATTTGTACATCTTATATACTTATGCACTTTTTTAATATTGGATACTTATATAGTGAAATAATATTATACAATAAAACATAAAAATTAAATGTTCCACTAAAATGACTCTTCATTTTTTATTACATTAATATTTTTCATGTAAAATTATATAATATATAAAATATATAAAAGTTAAATAATAAGTTCGGAGTCGGGAAATTCACGGGGCAGCGGTACTTTCCCATTTCCCACCCCAGAGTGTCATCAGGGGAACTTTTGCCTTCATCCCAATCCCCACGGAGGGGAAAATCTCCAATTTCGGTGCTCCGAACAGATAATCCCCGAAGGAATCCCCATTATTAATATATGCAAATTGGCATCCCTATACATCACACATGAAGGCTACAAGAAGAATTCTGAGATACTTAAAAGAATCGATAAACTGTGGAATACTATTTCGACAAGACTCTAAAAGCAAATAAGTTACAGTTAATTGGTTTTCAGATGTTGATTGGTGTGAAGATAAGAAAGATCGAAGAAGCACAATTGGATATTTCTTACAAGTATTTAGTGCCCTAATCTCATGGTACTCGAAAAAGTAGCCCATGATGTATGTCAAGCAAATTTGATGGTCGAGTGAAGAAACCTCTTGTGTTGCAAATCGACAATAATTCACCCATAATTTTGGCGAAGAATCCAGTTTTGCATGGAGGAAGTGAGCATATCGAAGCTAGATTTCACTTCTTGAAGGAAAGGTAAAACAATGTGAATTTGAAGTTAGACATTGCTCAAGTGAAGCACAATTGGGTGATATTTTTACCAAAGGATCAAAGATCAACAGATTCTAGAATTTGAGAAAAAATTAGGAATAATTATGATCGACTATGATTAGCGTAAGTTCGACAACTTAAATTAAGGGGGTATGTTGAAATATTAAATTTAATATTTAAATAAAATTCAAGTTGTGTAAGTTAAGGCCTAATTAATGTTGTATATAAATAATCATAACTTATATCATTATTTGTACAATTCAAGTGAATAATATAATCTTTATTTTCTTATTACTCCCTCTTTCTCCTCTCATTAAAAATGTCTCTCCCACTAATAATTTATATTAATGTTGAAATTTTATTATGTGTTGTTAAAAAAAAAAATTTGTCGTTTTTTAAAGTAATATTTAAATTTTTATAAATTATATAATAAATTAAATTGTAAGTAAAAGGTTTGGTGAACCGATCAACCAATTTGTTAGCAAATAGGATAAACTTGTCTTTTAACCTGTAACACTTAAGTTGATTCGCTTACTTTTAAACGGATTTAAATAAGGCGAACTGTCTATTTTAAACTCTAGAAAAATATATTTACAAAATAAATGACTCTAATTAATTAATTTTACAAATAAAACTTGGAAAAAATTGTCATATATTCATTAAAAAAAACGCAAGCCAATTAAAGCGTCAAATATTTATCAAATAGATTAATCCTTCAAGATTATAATAGATAATGAAATTCTGTTTTAAAAAATTTAATACTGTTACAATTTTTTTAATTAAACTGAGATCATTATCATCTCAATCAAGTATAATCGAATTCAAATTTTTTATCAAAGAATTTCTTTTATTATAAAATCATAGTTCAAATATAAAATAAGTAAAATAAAAAGACAAAAAATTAATAAGAGAAGACAAGTAAAATATGCATCTATTATAAACAGTTCACAACGAATCTATTCCACCTACAACGAGATTTGTCTCATTAAATTTGAGAGTGTCCACTCAATTAAATATCTTTTACTATGTTTTTCAGAATTTACATTAAAATTCATCTAGTGATTTCAATAACACCTGCCAACTTACTTAGAATTCTGTCATTTCTTTTCATGAAAATAATGTGTTGAAGCAAACAAGATACAAAGAAAAGAAAGACAAAACTTTTTCTTTTACAAAAATAAATCATATTCATTCAAAGTATATCTTTGCAATATAAATTCAAAATCGCCAAAAATAAAAAGGATGAATCTGCGAACAAACTCACAACATCCATGTTAATAGCATAAAATAGTAAATTGTACAAGCCTACAAATATGATTGTATTGACTGTATTGAGATGTCCGAAATATTCATGCTTTCAGATTTGTAGCGTTAATGACACCAAAGTCATTGTTTGGATCTGCACTAGATCAGAACTAACCTTTTAACCTGAAACAAATGAACACCACACAAAAACAGAAAAATAAAATACCTCGCACAAAGACGAGAAATCAAAACACACCAAAGAAATATGAGAAATCAAAATAAACAATGACTCACGAAATCACAAAAAAGACAAAAAAAAAACACTAAATATGTGTGAAAATCACGTATTTAACTAATAGATAAACAAAAACAATTTGAATGAGTGATTTTGAATCAAAATTGATCATAAATCACCCGGGAGGAATGAAAAAGAAGAAAAGTGACGCTATAATGATTATTCCAACAAAACATTTAAAAAGAAGAAATAAGTGCAAACATTGAATATGAGAAAAGGAAGAAATCCTAACACATCATCATCACAACAACCACTCTTCTTTGTTCATTGTGTTTATGGTAATTACTCTTCAAATTCACTTTACTTCCATTAATATATGTTTTTCGTTCAATTAATAAATTAATAGTTATGGATTTTCAACACGCACACATAATCACTCACTTAAGAATGGATGACAGTAGCACTGTGGTTGTAAATTGGCAGAAGTATGGTAGCAACAAGTTATATTAATAATTATTGATTTTTTACAAAAAAATATTAGCAACAACATGTGCTTTTGATTTTTTTTTGTTATTGATGCAAGATGTGTTTTTATTTTTTAAAAAATGAAATATGCAAAATATGTGTTTTAAAAAAAGTAAAAAAATAACAAAAATACTAGTGACACAGTTTTGATCGAAAAGTATTGATATTTTCGTAGGATTCGTTCACCATGGATCTCTGCGGGGATCTGTGGGGATGGGGATGGAGGAAAGTATTCCCCCCGTGACAGAGATTGGGGATGGAGGTAGAGAATAATTTTGGGGACGGGGCAGAGAGCGGGAAAGCATCCTCCGAACATTCTCTGCCTCATTGACATCCCTAGTGATATAACACCCTATTTTTCCCATCGCATAATTAATAAAATCAAAGTAAATTAAATATTTAAATCAACATCAAATAGGATGTCACATTCATTCAACATCGTGCAAGTTGCTCAACATTTAACAATTTGATGCATAACACGCATTTCGGATGAACCGACAACATCATCATCATCATAGTTCTCAATAATTAAACTTCTTTAATGCAACGGAAAAGAATTCATAAAATTAATTCCAACATCATCAATTCATCTTATAATCAACAAATTATCAATTAAAAGAGAGTTTACAAAACTCCTAAAAATTCCTCAAAGAAAACATTAACTAAATAAAACAAGCGTTCATCCCCCGGTGTTACATATCAGAGCAATACCGACTCAATCTATGCAATACGAGGCACAACTCCATACCTCAAGTAACTCTAATCCTGGTCACATGTGCGTTATGTGACACCCCCAAATAATTCGATAATTAAATAATTATGATTTTTAATTATTAAGTTAATTGAGAATATAATTTATTAATATATTGGATTTATTGAGATTAATTATGGAATAAAGGAATGGAATTATTAGAGGTGTGTTAGTAAAGTGAGGGTGTGAGGAGTAAAAGACTCTACTCACATTATTTATTTTATTTATGTTAAAGGAATAAAAGGAATAAAATAAGGAAAAGAGGAAAAAGGAGTTATTTTGGAGAAAACACAGATACGTGAAGTTGAGAAGAGGAAAAGGAAGGAAGAAAACCTAAAGTGTCAGAATTCGAAGAACTCACAAGGTAAGGGGTGATTTTGATTAGTTAATTCATATTATCGGTTTAGATATTCAATGGTATGGATCATAGTGCGTTAGGAATCCCGGTTTAGAATGTTAGGGTTCCGTAGAATTGTCCCTATTGTGTCGGATTATAGGTTGAAATTAATTAGGGTGTCAGATATCAAAAGTGCAGGAAATGGCTCTGCAACACTTGGGAACCGGTTCCCAGTGGGGAGGAACCGGGTTCCACTTTGAAAAATTTGTAAAAACTTGAAAATTGCACTCAGGAACCGGTTCTGTATGGGTAGGAACGGGTTCCATACTGTTTTCAGGCGAGTTTTGAAACTTTTGAGAACCGGTTCTGTATGTGTAACCGGGTTACGCTTTATTTTTGAAAAATGTCAAACTTTGAAAATTCATAACTTTCAATAAGTCCGTTTTGCGCCGTTTTGGTTATTTCTTAAATTTAATGCTCTATTTTATAAAATGAAAAGAATTTCCAAAACTTGAAATTATTTTGAAAATGAGCCAATTCGAAATAGGTGATTATTGGTAGCGATATTGATGTATATGTAGAACCCGAGGTGATGAATGTATTGGTATTGTGGATGTAAAGCATGTTATCTGCTTTATTAATTATGCATGATGGTTGAAATATCATGTTGTTGGTTTGATTCGATTATGATAAGTTGATGTATTTCATAGGCGATTTGATGTTGCATGCTAGTGATGTGCGTGCATATGCATTGTTTTGGTGAAGTTAATTTCCATTGTGCGGAATTTGACTTGGATTGCCGATAACCGATACCCGAGTGAGGATGGGTGGTTAGGCTGGATTCGTGTCCGGGTGTTTATAGACGAATCGATGGTTACTGTATCCGGTTGATGATGGATCAGTGTTGGGTGACTTGGTCACGTGTTGGTACCACATGCATTGTGTCTGCATTTGTGTTTGCATGGGATTGTAACATGTTAGGATGTCTTCCAGTGTTGCAATTCTTTCGTTGTCTATTGATTATGCATAATGACTTGTATGATTGTGATTGTGTGTTGAATTTGAATTTATGCCAAGTGAGTGAAATAATATGCTTGTGATATATTGTTGATTGAAAAGCTTATAATGTGTTTTAATTATGAGAAGTCTCACCCTTACTTTAACAATTTCAGATTAAAGTTAGCAGCTGAGGAGTTGGTGAGGATGACTCTAGAGCTTGTCTTTTAAGTCCGCGTGTCAGTGTCATGCTCTGATTAGGTTGTAACACTAGGGAACGTTTAGTTGAGGATTTAGTTTTATTCAATTGCTTCTTTGGATCTCCTTGAGAATAATTATGGTTTAATCAGTTTTGTTTTTGGTATTTTCCGCTGTGTAAGACATGGTCTTAAACTGATTGAATTAGTTGGAATAATGATCCTCAGTGTAGCATGGCTACTGTTTATTTAGAGGTTTTATTTTATTTATTAATTGTGGCATCCCTGTTCTGTGTTAACTCTGATGAATTATGACTTTAATCGTCGATATAATTAATATTATTTGAGGTATTTTAGAAGGGGTGTTACACGTTACCCACATGGAGGCAACATTCAAACATAAGGGGCGAGATATCATAACAATATAAACTGACATATGATAATGAGCATGTAAAGTACATCATACATAATCATATTAATCATACTTATGCATTAACACCAATACACAATGTGGTTTTCGACAATCAAACCCCACAAGCAAAAAGATCACATCTTTTCACCAACATCATCATAATGCAATGAGACCAACTTCCCTAACTATATGCATGTGGTACCATAACAACATCTCTATACCATTTAGGCTACACTGTCACTTGCCATTAAGACTACATCGTCACTTGCATTTGAGGCCACATCGTCGCTTATGAACATGCATGAAACACAATTATGTCATAGTAACTTATGTAATGACATAACTTACGTCAACAAAATAAACCAATCGCAGATCATTAATCACGCATCACTGTTCGTACATCATCGCACATCACCACATCATAAAATCTCTTCAATTTCATCGTCGTATTTACAACATCGCATTTACAACAAAACACAAAAATAAAACCAAACTCAGGAAATCACATCCTATTGTTTTAAAATCATTTTTATTGAGTAGAATTTTTTTTAGCTTTCCTTAGGTTCGAACGGCGCGTCAAACGAATACCCGAGTCAAAAATTACGAGTTTTCAAAAAAAATAAATTGACATTCTGCCTCAGTGGGGTTACTGCACAAATAATAACTCTGTATTTAAAAAAAATTCACGTGGTAACCGGTTACTCTCTTAGTCGTAATCGATTACCTCCTCACAATTTTTTCCAGAAATTCAATTTTTTTCCGCAGTAACTGATTATTCTCCCAGTGGTAACCGATTACTCTCCCAGTGATAACCGATTACTACTGTTAGGGTGCATTTGTTTCAAGTTATAAAATAGTATTCCTTTGATTTCTATTCCCAATATTATTATTCTTAGGAATAATATTCCTATGCAAGTGTTTGATTAAAAATTAATATTTCTAGGAATGTTTATAATATTTATTTAATTTAAAAATTATAAAAAATAAAAATTAAAGTAAATGTGAGTAGTAGTGGGAAGTTATAATCAGTTAAAGATTATTCTCATGGGAATGTTAGATTCCCACCCATTATGCATGAGAATAATTTAAGCAAAAATCATGTGTAAAGATATTCTTTGGAATAAATATTACCTAGGAATAATTTTTAAAAACTTGAAACAAACATGGGTTTGTTATCTTTCCAATGTAAGATTCCCAGAAATGCAATTTCAATCCTTGAAACAAACACACCCTTATTTTTTCAAAAATTCTGCAACTTGCAGGTTGCGATTTTACCTTTTCAAAAACCCCAAAATACCAATTTTCAACATGGAATAGCCGCAATTATCCTACCAAACATACACCAATTACAATCATCAATTTGGAATCATTTTATATCATCAAACATCAAAGTTTTCAACCAATTCATCATCATTAATCATCACGCATACAAATCACATACACACCAAAATTCACACAAGTATGATTATACAATTGCATACCCTAACTCTACCATAACCCATCATCATTCAATTCCCTATAGAGTTAGAATCTCACCCTTACCTTAGATTCTTGAGTTCTCTTCCCTTCTCCAATGGAGTCTTCGCTTTAGTCCTAACTTTCTCTTTTCTCTTCTGCTTCTCACTTCTACAGTCAATTGGGAATAATGATTCTCTATTCTTTTACTTATCTCAATATTAACTCTTAGACACCTAAATCACAATCTCCATCTTATCCTTCCTTATTTATTAGAATTATTTAATTGGTATAATAATAATAATTCTATTATTTCAATTATTTAATTATTAATAATATAACTACTATTTATCTCATATAATAGCAATAGTAAATATAATAATAATAATATCAATGATACCAATATTCTCCATTCACCCTCTTGTTTATACTCTTTTAGCCACACACTCCTGTAATCTCAACTTCACTAATTTTAAGGTATTTAATCCCCAACAAATGCACTACACCACATCATGAAATTCATAAATTTAAATAAAATACACCGCATCACCTTATTATTTTAAATAGAATAATTTCTAATTAAATCGGGGTGTTACATGTGACACCCTTGTTTCACTCATATATCTACTTACTAATATAACTGCGAAACCTATATCAAGTTGGTTGTTGCACACATACCTTAGAGATCCATAATTTGTCTGAACAAAGTTTCATCAAATTTGTCTTCCTCTCCATTTTTTTCCAACTTCACATTTGGTTCGACATATGAGGATGCTAAGTTTGAATTATTCATTATGAATCTCTTGAGTATCTCTTTGACATACTTGCTTTGATGTAGCACCATACCTTGCTTCGACATTTGAAATATCATGCCTAGGAAATAAGACAATTTTCTCATATCCGACATTTCAAATTCTCTCTTCATTAGCTCTTCAAACTTCAACAAATTCTCCAAGCTATTTCAAGTTACCAGCAAGTCATCGACATATAAGCATATGATTGTTATATCTTGTACTACAACCTGAATATATACACTATACTCAGATTTTCATTTTACAAATTCCAATTCAACTAAGTATGAGTCGATCTTCTTGTTCCATGCTCTAGGTGTCTTCTTGAGAACATAGAGAGTTTTGTGCAACTTATATACTTTACTCGCTTCCTTATGAATCACAAACCTTGGAGGCTGTGTAACATAGACCTAATCGTCTAAAGGACTATTCAGAAATGTTGATTTCACATTTAAATGAAATGTCTACCAACCTTGGTTGCATGCCAATGCTACCACTAGTCGAACAGTCTCTAATATTGGTATTAAAGCAAATACTTCAGAGTACTTGAGTTTTCTCTTTGAAGAAAACCTCGAGCTACTAATCTTACTTTATGTCTTGCTATCGACCCATCAACATTGTGTTTCAACTTGAATACCTACTTTACTTCGATAGCTTTTGTATATGCTGGCACTTCGACTAACTCTCATGTGTTGTTTCTTTCGATTGTCGGTACCTCTTCGACCATAGCAGACTGCCACTGTTTATTCTACAAAACCTCGCTATAATTGATTGGTTCAACACATGCAAGTAAAGCAAAATGAACTAATTCTCCATCTAGTGTTACTTCATCATCACCAGTTACTTCATAATGTTTAAGTCTTCGACAAACATTCATATTGTCGACGAGTTTCACCATAACTATTCATGATATGAATGATTTTATGGACCTTCGAAACATATTCTGCAAGTTCTCTCATCAACAACAATTCATATTGTCGACGCAAGGTTTGCAACTTAACAACCTTGACTCTTTCACCTCCTTCATAATACTTGACAAGAATATTCGATGTATTAAACATAAAATTTCATTGATATTTTAAAATGACAATTTTTTTGAAATAATTTTTTTCTAAATGTGATATTTATTTTGGGACGGAAGAAGTATCTATTTATTGTTAAGTAAAGTTAACATAAAATTTAAAATTTAAAATAAATAAATTTTCATAAAATATACATGACATTAACCATTGTGCTGCTAGTGCACAAGAATCAAAGATGATTGGAATAATGGAATAATAAAAGAGAATGACGGCTACAAAAGGTATGAAAGACATAAAGATTGTTGTTATAAATGACATATACCACTAGTTTATTTATACAAGGATACAATTTTCACATAGACCCTAATAAAAGTAAACTTAATAACTAAGCAAACAGTACAAACTAGGAAATACTAAAGTACCCTTCAAACTAAACTTAACGGCTGCACTAAAGAACCCAGAAGTTAAGCATACTTCTGGATGCAACCTCAGAAGTTTCTGCTTCTGACTAACAACCTCAGAAGCTTTAGTACTTCTGAACAACTCTACTTCTGAGTAACAACATTAGAACATCAAAAACATCTGCTTCTGATTAACAACAACTTCTGAATATTGAATTACTCTTCAATACCATCCCTTAATTCATATTCAGCTAGCTAAAATATACAACACCAATTCCATCCCTCAAACGGATAAGGTGTTCAGTCTTGACATCCTTCATCAGAACATCTGCAAGTTTCTTTTGGTTGCTACAATATACAACTTCTAATACTCCATTTAGAAATGCAGATTTCTCCTTGAAAACCCATCTGACATTGATGGTTTTCTTCTTCTTTGGAAGCTCAGTTAACTTATAAGTCTTGTTTCTTCCTGAAGCCTCAAGTTCTTCTTTCATGGTCTGCAACCACTCTTTCTTCTTGAGAACTTCTCCAATTTTCTCTTGTTCAGAATCTCCTTCTAATTCTGGAATTGTATCTCCTTTTGAACTTTCTTCATAAGTTTTACTAACACCTTTGTTAGCTTCTAAACCTTGTCCAAAACCATCACCTTCAAAAGTTCCTCCTTCAGAATCATGACCACCACCAGAGACTAAACTACCTTTAGAAGCTCCTCCTTCAGAAGGTCCACCTTTAGAGTCATGATTACCACCAAGAGCATGATCATCTCCAGAAGCTTGTCCTCCAGAACCTACGTCTTCAGAGTTTTCCCTTCCAGAAACATGATCGCCACCAGATTTTGGATCATCATCAAAATCTGAATCAGAATCAGATTCACCATCTGACACATCTTTAGAGTCTCCAGAAGATTCTTCATCTTCTGACTCTAACTCTTCTTCAAAACTTTCAAGTCCTGACTCATCTTTAGAAACAGAATCTCCTTGAGATTCTAACTTATCTTTTGATTCTTCTCCAGACTCAGAATCACCTTCGAATACTGACTTGTCTTCAGCTTCAAAGTCATCTTCTAACTTTGACTCTTCTTTCGAAACCTCAGATTCTGACTCATCTTCAGAATCTTCAATGTCATTTTCTGACTCTGACTCATAAAGAAACATTCATTCAGAATCAAAGAATGACAATCTGACAGGTTCCTCGTCAGATTCATAAGCCATCAATAGGACATATTCATCATCTGAATCACCTCTGGCTATTTTTGCTTCTTCTTTGTTTGACCAACAATCTCTAGCAAAGTGGTCAAACTGCTTACAACAGTAACATTGAACCATTCTCTTGCATTACTTCTCCTTTCCCTTCTGGTGTCTCTTTTCATCAGAATAGAAGACTTCTGACTTCTGAAACCTACCATGTTTTTTCAGCTTCTGGTCCTTCTTGACAAAATAAGCCTTCAGAGCCTGCACAACTTCCCTCTCAGAAGTTCTTTTAGTCAGACACAACTCTTGCACCTCTAGACTACTTTGCAGCTCTTCTATTCTCATGGTGTCCAGATCTTTAGAATGTTCTATTGCTATAACAACGTAATCAAATTGAGAAGTAAGTGACCTCAATACATTCTCAATGATTACTTGTTCAGAAAGGGTTTCTCCACAAGCCTTCATCTCATTAGTGATCAGAATCACTCTAGAGATATACTCTAAAACCTTCTCATTGTTCTTCATGTTGAGATTCTCATATTACTTTCTCAGGGACTGAAGCTTTACCTTCTTCACTGATGCGTCACCACTGTAACATCTGACTAGTGTGTCCCATGCCTCCTTTGACGTCATCAAATCAACAATTTTCTTAAACACGTTCACATCCATACACTGATGGATGAAGAACAACGCCTTATGATCTTTCTTCCTCTTGTTTCTCTACGCCTCTCTTTCTTCTTCTGTCGCATCTTCTGCAACCGGAATATACCCACCAGTAACAAGATCCAGAACATCTTAAGCCCCAAATAACACGTGCATCTGAACGATCCATCTGTTCTAGTTCTTGCTATCAAAAATTGGAAGTTTGGTGCTCATGTTGTCGTTTTCGTTCATCTTCAACCTTGTACATTACACTCACACAGTGTTTCCTAACCCATAAAATCAGAAAAAATGTGATTCTTGTTCAAGATTCAACACGAATTAAAGAACCAAAAAATAATCACACAACGCCTCACATTTCATTCGTGTTTCCCTATGAATGGAACCGGAGCTCTAGATACTAATTTGTTGGTGCACAAGAATCAAAGATGATTGGAAAAATGGGAGAATAAAAGAGAATGTCAGCTACAAAATGTATGAAAGAAATAAGAATTGTTGTTAAAAATGACATCTACCACTAGTCTATTTATACAAGGATAAAATTGACACACAGGGCCTAATAAAGGTAAACGTAATAACTAAGCAAACGATACAAAATAAGAAATGATAAAGTACCCTTCAAACTAAACTCAACAGGTACGCTAAAGAACCCAGAAATTAAGCATACTTTTGGACGCAACCTCAGAAGCTTTTGCTTCTGACTAACAACCTCAGAAGCTTTACTGTTTCTGAACAATTCTGCTTATGAATAATAACATCAGAAATATCTACTTCTGATTAATAACAACTTCTAAATATTGAATTACTCTTTAATATGTGCAAGTATTTATTTTATTTTTATCAAGCTGAAATAGTTATCCTAAAATTTGAAATAGAGAAAAGACAAAAACAAATGCAACTACTATGAAGCTTCGTACATTTTTTTTAGATAGAATGAAGCTTCCTAATGAAATGATATTTATTTTTTTATGAAATGATTTTTTTAAGTAATTTTTTTACATATAATGATCAATTTATGAACTAAAGAATTAATTGTACCAAATTCCATGGATCCAAAATAATGTAAACGACGACATTAACGCAAAATGTTTGTTCAAGTGAAGCTTCTTCCTTTAGAACCGTTGGCATTTGAGTTTCTTTACGTAATGGTTTCAAGTACTACTATATGCTAACACAATATTATAAGGGTGGGAAACATCTCAAATCAATGGGTTTTTATATCAAAACAAAAAGTGGAGCCTAGTTTGTGAAAGCAACGGAATCACTAACACAAGAATGATGACAAATGACATGGCTATCTAGTTTGATTAAATTGCTGATGAGTATAATTGATTTGAGTTTATTTTTTGAATATATTTATATAAAAATTAAAAATTAAAAAAATAATAAATTCCACTGTAAAAATCACTCATAAATAGAATCAATTATTAATATATTATATTAATACTTTTAAATTCTTATAAATTTTTTTGAATTTAATTATATGATTGTTTTATATATATATATATATATATATATATATATATATATATATATATATATATATATATATATATATATATATATATATATATATATATATATATATATATATATATATATATATATATATATATATATGATAATTTTATGTGTGAATATATTATGCAAAGTAAAATTTTAACTTTTTTGTTGTGCAACAGGTTTAACACAAGCTCTAGCTCAAACTAAAGGGGCCATCAATTATAAAATATAAAAAGATATATAAATATATTTATGACAGAGTAGTTGACATGGTTTGGCTTGTAGGGCAGTGGCATGAAGTATCATTCCATAAAGTGACTTAAATTTTTCTGTTTTATTACTTCTTTGCCGATAGATAAGGGCTATGGTTTAAACGTGTACATTGAATGTTCGTAAACAAACATTGTACGACTACACCAACAAGATCTTCATTGTTTATTTGTAATCAATGAAACTTTATTATAGGCTATAAATCCAACCTTTACTCGTAGATGTTTAATTGTTGTTTATTTTGCATATAAAAATAGAAGGTGAAGTATAGTCTACCCTTGTAAAAGTTATTTATATTTTTAATGATTTATACCAACTAAATTTTAAAATCATATATTATCTCAAAAATATTGAATTTATGTCATTTTTTTTTACTTCAAAAAAATTCACTATCCTCCTTTTTATTAAATGTGAAAATTATTATCCACAATTCTATATCAACATCTTACTACTCAAAACTATATATAAATATATATATATATATATATATATATATATATATATATATATATATATATATATATATATATATATATATATATATATATATATATATATATATATATATATATATATATATATATATATATATATATTATTTTTATTTTATTTTAAAATTTTAAATTAATATATAATTTTTATAAATAAATAGGGCTTAGGGTTTATTTAAAATCAAACCAATAGATATTAAAAAGATATTTTTAAAATTTTTGTAAGATTATTATTATTAATATTTATTTATTGTTAATTAAAAAAGTTAGCTATTAGTATTATAAAAAATTTCAGCGAACTACATTTTTCACCAAATGGTAATTCTTTTAGTACAAATAGAAAAAAAAATCGAGTAGAAAAAGTTACTAATACCATATTTCTATGAATAAAAAATTTACTAAAATATTTTTCAATAATTTAGTTTTATCTATAGCTTTTAATTTCATTTATAATTTAAATAAAGTATTATTTTTTATTAAAAAAATGAGATTTTATTAGCACCCATATTAAATATTAAAACAAGACTTCTAAATTATTTCAAAAGACTTTGACTTTGAAGGTTGAGTTAATTAAACTCAAATTTTAAAAGATAATCCCTAACAGCATATTTACAAACAAATATCTTTTTAATATAATTTTTATAAAATTTAAATTCATATTAATCATTTCATATTAGTTTATAGTAAATTTGGTTGGAATGACCTAAAGTTTAATCAATAAAATAATAGGTGTTAAGTGTTTGGCAATAGATTTTCAATTGAATTGGTGTCTAGCATGCACCTCAACCGTGGGGATTAAGAGAAGTTTTAGTTGGAACATAAGGCGAAAGGAAAAGGTATATATATATATATATATATATATATATATATATATATATATATATATATATATATATATATATATATATATATATATATATATATATATATATATATATATATATATATATATATATATATATATATATATATATATATATATATATATATATATGACTTAGAAATTACATTATTAATCTAATGTTAAAGGGTGTGATCTTTAGCAATTTTGATGTTTTTGTAGTTAGATCCGAGCGATTGCGTTGTGTATTGATTGTGTTTTGAATTAATGTAATATTTTATTTGATTAAGAAAAAAAGGAGTACTCATATTTACTAACATTTTCAATGGAAGAGACAAGAAGAGTATTAGCATATCAACATATTGAATATTTTTTATTTGTCTAGGTTGTTTAAAATTGCACCCATGGATAAAAGTTGTGTTACAAATTTAAACTCATACTTTAAAATCAAAAACTTTTATATAATTATCAATTGAATTGTGTTAAGGGAACAACATATTAGATATTTTAAATTTTGAAACTATATAGAATGCAAGCCAATCTAAAACACAAACTACTAAAATAAAGATTTTAGGTCTTCCAATTGCCATTTTAACTAAAATATCTAGCATATAAAAAATAAGAAAAAATCAAACCAAAACACAATAAAATATAATTATTCATATTTTAAAATATTTATTTATTTTGTGAATTTTTTATTCCACCCCATAACCTTTTTACGCACCATACAAATTTTTTAAAATGTCTCTCAAAATCGGAAGTATATTTTCGATTCGCACCCTATATCATGCAAATTACATTGAAAAGGGTTGAGTGTAAACTAGAAGTATAACTCTGATTCCAAACCAACCCTTCTTTCAAAATT
This sequence comes from Vicia sativa, assembly GCA_021764765.1. NCBI lineage: Eukaryota > Viridiplantae > Streptophyta > Magnoliopsida > Fabales > Fabaceae > Vicia > Vicia sativa. Next base: position 101,914,869 of record CM038792.1, read on the forward strand.
AATTTTTTCTCAAACAATCAACACAAATCATCAAACATTGGATAAATATAACATCTAACGGGATCAAGAAAGCAACAACCACTACCAATCAATCAAGTAAAAGATTTAAGATAGGATTTTAAATGTGTTGTTTTATCTAGTTTATATCATTAGGAGTCATTAGAAAACACTTTGTAAAATTTATTGTAGGATCAATGCATTTTTTGACACATTTGGGGTTTTGGAACGCCCACCTGCGTTGTTCTGTTTCGCAGAGGAAACTAGAAGTATACTTCCGATTTTGGGAAAGAACAAAACTAGAAGTAAAGTTCAAGTTTCTGTCTGCATATGTTTTTTGTCTTCTTTTTTTCACTTTAGGCCATATGCTAACATTTCTTTCTTACTTCTACATGAGATATGGATGAGAGACCATCGCGACTGAGGCACAAGAGGGTTGTACATCATGCTTCTGTGCAGAGAGAGATGAGTCAGACAACACGACCTCCTTCGACATTTGTACCTTCGACATCCGGATAGGCCATGTCAAATGCACATTCTTTTGCTTCTGATTCTACTCCTTCTACATCTTCCTCCTATAGTAGACATGATTCTCCAGTCCATCCTTTGCCGCCCCCATCCTCCCGCAGACGCACCACCTAAGATTTTTGAGAAGGGATCCTCATCTGGTACACAGGAGCAACCATCTGAGGTGAGACCTAATGCTACACCCGCAACACCCGAGGTACCGGTGCCACCCGAGGCACCATAGGTACTGGAGGCACAGTCGGCACCGGTGACACCCCTGGCTTCTCAGGTCTTTGGAGGGGGACCTTTTGACTTATCTCTTCTCCCTCTTTATCCTACCCATGTAGCTAGATATATATGGGATGAAGAGGTATTAAATTTACATTTATATTACAATTATGAATTTTCTTATGAATATTATTATGAATTCTAACAATGGATTTTTTCTTGCAGGATCGCGATATACTGAAGGTCATAAACCATTGGAGAAAGATCAACAAACTTATTACCCCTCCCGAGCCATGGTTTGATGATCTTTTACGCCTTACAGAGTTCAGAGATTTGACCCTCTATTGATATAGCATGGTTAACTGGGGGATGATCAACGCTTTTGTAGAGAGGTGGCACCATGAGATGTTGTTGTTTCATCTACCACATAGCGAGATGACGACCACACTCTATGACGTCGCGTGTCTGCTTCACCAGCCGATCAGAGGGGCCTTTCTGGATCACCAGAAGTTGGACAAAGATGAGGCCATTACTTTGTTGGTTAAGAGGCTGGGAGTTACCGTAGATAGCGCCTTGAAGGGGGTTGATAAGACATGTGGTTGCCACGTGAAATATAGCTACTTGAAGGAGGTTTTTACATATGAGTTTGCGCGTGCTACAATTGCTGATAGTGATGCCGAGCAGGTTACCCTTCACAAGGGTATGGCATGAGAGAATACCTCTTGTATCTTGTTGGCACATAAATATTTGTGGACACCAGTGTCACTTACACTAACATCATGTACCTTAGGTACTTTGATAATTTTGAGGCAATCAGTGGATGGAACTACAGAACTGCCTGCTTGGTGTATTTCTATAGAAAGTTAAATGAGGGGATTAAGTGGAATACGAGGGAGATGATCGGAAGCATGTCACTCGTCTCTTAGTGGTCTTTGTTAATTGTTATAATTGTAATTCTAACTATTTAATTTTGTTATTTCAAGGATGGATCCTACAACACTTCCCCCGCATTTCAGGATGGTCACTTGTTGAGCGTTATACTGATGGTATACCGCGTGTCTGTGCATACGAGTCACTCATAGGGAACCAGACGATATTTTCGTTCCGGGTTTACCTAGACCAGATAGTGCATGAGGACATTCACTTTATGCCTACGTTGACCACTGTGAGATGATACCGTTTGATGAGGTTCACTATTTACAGGTTGGTTGGTCTGTGGGACTCACGAGACTGCTCCTTATATGTCTAAGCGGGTGATGCATCAGTTAGGGTTTACCCAGACCATTTCTCGGGATCCTTCTGTATGCACTCCTTCAACAGTGAAGAGGAGGGACATGCATGCTTTGTTTGATGATTTCAAGAATTATCTTGTACCTGGTGAGGTTAGGAGTACCGTGGCTATAGACGATTGGAGTTACGAGTACAGTTACATGATATGGTTCTTCAGGGTGTCCCATACATGGTAGATGATACTCTAGGGAACCCAACCAGTCCATTTCATTATGAGATCCTAAAGGAGGAGCAGGCGATGATGGATCATGCTCATGATGTGCTGCCTAGGTGTCGCTGTATCATGGAGCTTGCAAGGGATGACATTGACAGAGGGTTATTTCCAGACGGATCCAATGTTAGAGGAGTTTTAGAGGCCATCATGGCGGTGAGTAAGGGTGCCCTGTCATACAGGAGGCAGCAGAGGGACACCTCGAGGGTGACAGACCGACTCATCATCCACCATACCTAGTAGTTTAGGTTGATCATCCACTTGTATTTTGATTTTAGTTTTTTGATTTTGTATTGTATCGAATTTGTATTTCGGATACCATTATATGAAATGAATTTTGGATATCATTTTTGGCCTTTTGTTCGATTTATAATTTGTATGATTTGTATAATTTGTTAAATTTCTATAATTTGTAACAGTTTTGGATAACATTATTGCTTTTGTTCAATTTTTTGCTAACTGCCATGCCCATAACTGGATGTATACTTCTGATATAGAACCAGAAGTATACTTCCGGTTTTATCATAAATATTTCAGAAAATAGTACGCACCGGAAGTATACTTCCGATTTTAGAGAGACATTTTCATAAATGCATAGGGTTTAATTTCATCCCATGAGGTGGATTAATAAATTCTCTTTACTTTTGGTTTTGGTTATGATTTTTCCAAAGCATGCCTTTACGTCGAGAATTTTAAAATTGTGCTTTCTGTGTGTTTGACAAAAATGTTTTGAAAAGGCATTTCACTTTGACTTTGTAATGATTCATGTAGGAATGTATACAAAGTGTTCGAAAATATTTCGTTTTGAAAAGAATTTGAACTTTGACAAAAGTGTGAGGTGTAAAAGTATTTTGATAGAGCAAGCAACTAAAAGTCTTATTACCTACTCAGAATTGGTCGTTTTCGTGCTATTTTACGTTCCTTTAGAATAGTGCTATCCATACCATTATTTGGTAGGTAACCTTATTCGTTGGATGTAAAAGGGACATTCGAAGGGACATCGGATGGTCATAGAAGGCAACTTGTAGGAAGTATCCTAGCACATTCGAAGGGACTATCATCATTTTTCATAGGCAACAATCGAGGGTCAAGATCATGTATTCGTAGGTGACATCGTGGGTCTATGATCTTTGTATCGAAGGGACTATGATGATTTGTTTTGAAGGCAACGGTGCTAGAATACCTCTACGTTCGAGGGACTTGACCATTTGTATTCGTAAAGGCAACGAGAAAGAATTACCCTAAGGGGTGCATGTGTGAAAGGAGTGTGTCAATTTGGATATGTTATCTTGAAATTATGAGTGATCTATATCCAATTTTATCTTGCCATACACGCCTAATTACTAGCAGTTTATAGGGTGCGGAAAATAAATTGCGGAAATGTAAAATGCGGAAAGATAAAGTCCTACGCTATTACATGGCTTTGGGGCAGTTACATAATAAGAGTGCGGAAAATAAAAGTCCTAATTAAACTATTACATCCCATAGGCAATTACATAATTGAAAAAGAAAAGCAAGAAAAATCGTCCGGAACGTTACAACCTGTGAACAGATACATAATCGAAAATATGAGAAAATTGCATAAGAGGAAAATGTTAGTAAAAAGAAATATTTTTGAATGAGGAAAAAGGTTTTATGTTAGTAATGACATTAATAAGATAAGATAAATTTTCGGTAATTTTCTGAATCGATTTGGTAATTTAAAAACAATTAAAAGTCATTTAAATGATTAATTAGTAATTAAATAAAATATGCATGCAAAAATAATAATTTTTATATTAAAAATTAAATAAGTATTTTTCTGATGATAATGCAAAAAAGAAATATTTTTGGAGTTTTTTAGATGGATGATAAAAATATTAAAGATAAATTAAATTAGATGAAAAATATTAAAGAAAAAATAGAGAAATATGTTAGTTTTGTAAAGAAGCAAAAAAGAAAGGTCTTGCCAGGGATCGAACTGGTGACCTTTGAGAGAATCCACAAATCTGCTTGCCTTTACCACTGAACCAAAGCGCTTTTGGTGTTTGGAAAATAGAAACATTGGATTAAATATGTAAACGTACGTGTCCTGGATTTGTGAAGTTCAACGCACAGTCAGCCGTGTGGGGTCCAGGTTGAATAGATGGACGAATCAGGAAGCTCGATCGCGCCACGCATGCAAGCCACCGGTCAACAAAGTCCACGACGCCGGAGCCCTAGCTCCGGTCGTCTTCTCCGGCGACACCAAATCCCAAACCTGCAAAATACGTGAAATAAAAAGCAAAGGGATACCCTACCCCCCTAAATCGACCATTCCGAGTTCAATGGTGGTGTTAGTTTCGATATAAAATGCATGTAGCAACCAGTTCGAAGCTCAACAGCTTTTAAACCCTAAACATGGCAAATTGAGTTCTATGCGTGCAAGCTTACATGTAATGGTTCAAATGCACTCTAATGAATGTCCTGAGTTCAAATATGCAAGCAAAATCAGTTAGTAACGCATGAATAATGAAAACCAAAATTGAGAAAAATACCAAATCGGAGCAAGCTAGGGAGCACGATTCAGGATGATTTGGCTTCGAGTAAGGATTGGTATTGATCCTTGGGAACCTCAGGAACACGATGGAAGGCTTAGAACACCTTGAAACTTGCTGGAATTTGAAATTCGAATTTTGACAACTTTGAAGAATTTTGAGAAAAATAAGGGTTGTTGCAAGGGCTAGGGTTTCGTCCTTGGTCTTGTGCAATGTGTTGGGTATTTATAGAGTGAGGAATGAGAGCAAAAAGAATGAAAAAGATCTCCTCTTGAATGCAAAAAAATTTCTCTTTCAAATCAAATCTTTTGAAAATTTGATTTTTCCCTTCCATGTGAGAGCTAGTACGAAATTGGCAAGTCTTGTGGGCTATCTTGGACCTCAAGTTTGATAAAAATCCAATCCATTTGAAAATATACCTTGTTTTCATGTTTTATATAATTTAAATTTGAATTAAATGCTTTTAAATTCAAAAATAAATCAAAAAAATAGAATGTGGTCGTGGCAAGGCATCAATAGGTCACAAATAATATTATGATCAAGTTTGGATCATAAAATTATAGGCCCATTTGGAAAAAATTTGATTTTGACAAATATCTCTCTTTGTGCAATTGTCCAAAAATGTCCAACTTGTACAAGGTGTATTTTGCTCAATTTTTCACATTTTTGAGTGTTCTTGGACTTTTTATAAAGCTCTAGGTGTCCTCTAAACAACCTCTTTGGTTTAATCTCAATTGGAGTTTCCATGCTCAATAAAACTTCAATACAAAAAGTTGACTTTTTGTTGACTTTGAAAAGGACCTGTAATGTTTTGACCCATACCTTCCAAATGAAGCATTTTTTGAACATTCTTGTGAGACATGAAGTTGTAGAGAATTTAATTTCCTTCAAAATGAGAGGTGGTGGAAATTTTTTTGAGAAAGTATAAAGACGTTATGCTCAGTCAAAGTTCAGTTGACTTTTCCTTGGAAAACCCTAATTTGGAAAGTTTGACTTTTGAGCAAATCTTGAGTTTTCTTGATGAATCATGATCAACCCTTGATCAAATGATGAATGTGACTTCAAAATGAGGATGTTGACCAAAAATCAGGAAGTTTGACTGTATGTTGACCACAATTGACTTTTTGTCCAATACAATTGATTTTCAACCATTTGAGCAATTTTCTGAGGAAATTTGACTTGTGAGGCTTGAAACTTGACATGGAGAATCTTTGAAGCATATGAGGAGGCATGATGATCATTGGAGATGCTGATAAATTCATCTTGATCTGAGAATTGTCAAACCCTAATTTGGGTTGACTGTCTAGGAGAGGGTTTGTCTGATCAACCCTTGAGGAATCCTTGAGTATAGATGTATGAAATGTTTTGAGAAGTAGGAGGGCAAATTTTGGGGTATGACAACCCCCCATGTATGGTGTTTTAACCAAAATATCCCTATGAAATATCGTAAGTTACACCAGAAATTGTGTGAGAGTTACCATTTTACCGTACAGGAGAAAAGAATCTGGAAATTCCAAATTTCTGGTACCGTATATTTGAAAATTCCGGAACGTATAATTAGTGAAAATGCATACCGGAAATTTTAAATATCCGGTACCGGAATCAAAATCTGAAATTTGGAATTTCCGGTAAGTAGAAGGTATGCCATAAATTTGAAATTTTGGGTACCAAAACAATACCGGATATTTATAATTTCCGGTACGGATTTCAGTTCAAAAGTAACCGGAAATTTGAAATTTTCGGTATTGGTTTGGTACCAGAAATTCCAAATTTCTTATAATACTGGGAGTTGTAGTTTGTTTAAATTTTTTACACTTATAAACATATAAACTTATATTTCAATAAAATACACGATAAAATATCAAACCATGGTAATATATAAATATAATTAATGTCATACATAGACGCATTACAAATCAACTATAATTACTCCCTAGACAATACTGCCCAATGTATGAACCGACCCGCATATGTTGATTCTCATCCTTTTTGCAACATCAGAACAATTATTCGTCCAACGCTTGGAGACGGGAAGCAGCGGACAATCAGGTTTCAATTTTATCAGAACCCAATGATTATTGTTGATAAAACCAACAACAATGATTGTATGACGACTCGTGTACAGGGGTGGAGGTATTAGAAACGGGAAAAATGTCGTGCTAATTCTTAGGGAAAAAGAAACAAAAACAATATTATATCTAGAAACAATAGGGTAACCCATATATGGAATCAACATCCATTTGTTCTTACCCTGAGGACCCATGTGTTTCACAGTTAATGAATTCTTAACATAAGAGGTAGCGTCGTAGAACACATTGGAAAAATGCTCCATGTTGTTGGATATGAGTATCCAACTGCCTCCTAATATCAAAACATGCATTGGCCCCCCATTTTAACGCAGTTGCAATACAACGGTAACCACAATTTCTATCTAGTTCAACATCAATAATGTCATCGATGTATGAATGAAAGAAAGCAGGAATTTGTTGCAAGTACTCGCCTTTTACAGATTTTGTACAAGGTTGCCTACAAATTGGTATGGTTTATGATTTACTCCCACTTGGTTGTGCATGATCTCTTTGTAGTCTAACTCCCCTGCTAAGCTTCAGCATATTCCCACTGACTTGGATCGCGATGCACCTTTTCTACTCTTCTTAACTTCCCTCCTTGACTTATATTTCATTGGCGGTGGACACATTGAAGTTGTGGATGGATAGGCTAGATCACACACTTTTTTCTTCAACACCCTTGGACCCACAATATCCAGAGTAATGAACTGTTTCTTCAACTCTTCGCACTTCTCTTCTAAATCCTTCTTGCTCTCTTCAGGACTCACGTCATGTTCTACAATTTTCAATTTCTTCCAAAATACATGAATTTTTTCCAAAGGTATAAATGTGCCTAGAATCTGGTAACCGGCGAGCTGACACGCACACGGTAACCCATGTGTTGTTCTAATGTAACAACCACACCTCTCCTTGCTCGCACCTGTCATACCCCAAAATTTGCCCTCCTACTTCTCAAGACATTTCACATATCCATACTCAAGGATTTCACAAGGGTTGACCAGATAAGCCCTCTCCTAAGCAGTTAACCCAAACTAGGGTTTGGCCATCATCAAATCAAGGGTGACCTCTAACACCTTCATTGGAGTTTCCATGCTCATGAACACTTCTTTACAAAAAGTTAACTTTTTGTTGACTTTTAAAAGGACCTGTAATGTTTTGATCCATAACTTCCAAATGAAGCATTAGAGAATTGAATTCTCTTCAAAATGAGCTGTGGTGGAAAAATTTCTGATAAAGTATGTGAAAGTTATGCTTGGTCAAAGTTCTGTTGACTTTTGTTTGAGAAAACTCAATTTAGAAACTTTGACTTTTGATCAATTCTTGACTTTTCTTGGTGAATCATGATCAACCCTTGATCAAATGATGAATATTACTTCAAAATATTGATGTTGACCAAAAATTATGAAGTTTGACTGTATGTTGACCACAGTTGACTTTTTGTCCAATACAACTGATTTTCAACCATCTCAGGAAATGTCTGAGGAAACCTGACTTGTAAGGCTTGAAACTTGACATGAAGATTCTTTGAAGCATGATGAGGCATCAGAAGCGTTCTGGAGAGTTCCATCAGAAGCGTTCTGACTCTCTTCTCTAACATTATTTCTCATATTTTCTTATTTTTCTTATTTAATTTAATTTCTTTTCAAATAATTTTCTATTGCATTAAAAAATCACCAAAAAAATAATTTCTTTTGAATTTAGGTCAGAAAAATACTTATTTAATTTTTGACATAAAAATTTATATTTTGCATGCATATTTTAATTAATTGTTAATTAACCATAAAATTGACTTTTAATTACTTTTCCTTATTAAAATCAACCCAGAAAATTCCCAAAAATTGTTTTATCATCTAACTAGGATTACTAACCTAAAAACTTTTTTCCTAACTCAAAAATTTTTTTTTACTAACACATTTTCTCTTATGCGAATTTCTTTTCTTTTCTGATTATTATGTATCTGCTTCCAGGTTGTAATAGTTAGGATTAATTTTCTCGCATTTCCTTTTTCAATATTATGTAACTGCTCATGGGATGTAATAACTTAATTAGGATTTACTTTCCACACTCCTATATTATGTAAGTGCCCCAAAGCCATGTAATAGCGTAGGATTTACTTTCCGCACTTTATTTTCTGCAATTTACTTTCCTCACCCATATAAACTGCTAGTAACTAGGCATGTATGGCAAGATAAAAATGAACATAGATCACTTCTAATTTCAAGATAATATATCTGAATTCAACACACTCTCTTCACACATGCACCCCCTAGGCTATTATCTCTCGTTGCCTTTCGAACAAATGGTCAAGTCCCTCGAACGTAGAGGTATCCTAGCACCATTGCCTACAAACATATCATCATAGTCCCTTCGAATCAAAGATCATAGTCCCTCGACGTGGCCTACGAATACATGATCTCGTCCCTCGATTGTTGCCTACAAAAAGTGATGATCGTCCCTACGAATGTGCTAGGATACTCCTACAAGTTGCCTTCTATGACCATCTGATGTCCCTTCGAATGTCCCTTTACATCCAACGAATAGGGTTACCTACCAACTAAATGGTATGGATAACGCTATTCTAAAGGAAAGTAAAATAACATGGAAACGACCGTTCTGAGTAGGTAATAAGACTTTTAGTTGCTTGCTCTATCAAAACATTCTTTTTACACCTCACACTTTTTTTACAAAGTTAAAACACTTTTCAAAAATGAAACATTTCCAAACACTTCGTATACATTCCAGCGTGAATCATTACGAAGTCAAAGCGAAATGCCTTTTCAAAAAAACATTTTCAAATACACACAAAAAAAGCAAATTTTCAAAGATGATCGAAAGCAACTAAGAGCCCGTAGATAACTACGGATGGAAAGGGTGCTAACACCTTCCCTTTTCATAACCTTCTCCCTTACTCAGAATCTAACGAAGGTCTTTTTCTGTTCTTTTCACCTTCCCTTAATTGGATAAAAGAAAAGTCGGTGGCAACTCTTGCTATCCGCAACATTTGCGATAAAAAGCAAAACAAATCCAAAGTCAGTTGTCCCACTGTATTACAACACCAAACATATTTGACTCTTTTAAGTTCCTTTCCAATGAATTGTATACACTGTCTTGAAACAAAACTGTGCAATTTAGAATAGAATTAGGTGTTATACCCATGATTAATGTTGACGACACTTTTTTGAAACGACACCCTTATAGAACCTAACTACAACTTCAACATTGTGTTCACAATATCCCATCTTGCACATAAATCACAACAACTTGTAGTCAACATGTTTTTCAATCTCCAATGTGCAGACTCCACCCTAGAAATCATAAACACATTACATAGGAAACTCTCAATTTAATGCATAAATATAAACATATTTCATGTTAGAAGAATGTACATGTTTGTTGTTGTGTTCCCTAAATGAGTGATTCTATTAGTCCATGCAGCAGCAAACCTTTCTTTATATGGTGTTAACCATGTTTCTTTCACATACTTCACAAATAATAGAATATCACCACAAACACTCTCAAAGTGGTTCAGATGTATATCAAATTCGTCTTCTGTATTTGAATACATCGTGTTGTTCCCTTGATCCATGACATGTTGTTGTCTCTATGATTTCACACACTCTTTACACTTCATGCTAACGTTTTTTTGAAATATGAAACGTACACATCATATGAGAAGAATTTGGACACACAGACTCAATGACATTCATTAATGCAAGCTCTCGATCTGTCATCATGACATTTGGTAGCAACTTCTCAGAATAAAACAACTCTTTAAGCCTCTCTAGCGTCCATGTGAAGTTCTCCCCCCTTTCATGTTTCGAATAAGCAAAAGCAATTGAAAACGTTAATTTTGTTGATGTAACACCAACAATCTCAAGTAGTGGTATCCGGTAGCTGCACAATTAAAAAATGCATTCAGAAACCAGCTCACTCAATATATTTTTAAAATGTGATGAAATTAAAATTCTTAGATATTTGTTTTGTACGTGAAATCAAAAATCAACACCATATGAAACATATTCAACAACTTCACAGAATTAGGGTGTGTCCAGAAGATATGAGCCACCATATCTGAATTATCCTTATTTCTAGACCAATACAAGTATTTCTCTTGGTGAATAATATCCAATAACATTTGCATTTCTCTCATTGCACCTCTCTTGCCCATTTTGTATGTTGCTCTAGCTTTATATATCTGGGTAATACTCGTGAAGTTTTCTAGATCTTTGTCTTTCAAAGCAGAAATGATGTACCTTGGTGCCATGTTGTACTTCGTCATGTCATTCACAGACTTTCTTTCTTCCTCTTTTAGACAACCCAATATGTCATGACCTACCAAATATTTCTCTAGTATATGATTGTGTATCCTGCATCTTACTATCACCTTTCAACCATCACCACTCACAACAGATCTCAGCCTGAATGGATATTTATGCTTCATAGAAAAATTGTCATCAGAAGGGACCACAACTTCATTTTTCTTTTTTTAATTACCTCCTCTGTCACAACCCATAATCAATGTATCCTTCCTCCTTCGCATATCATTAGCAGAGTCTGATCGGATAGTAACAACAACAATACCATGAGTTTTTTCAATTGACCATGCCCATTCTAAAACCTTCTCTCGTGATTCAAAAATCTGAAAATCACATAAACTTATAATTAGCTAAACTACATAAATTTAGAAAAATATATAAAAATGCGTATAAAGTCAAGTATAGTGTATCGTATCGGTGATGAAGTACTACGTAAGATCAGTACATGAATCCGTAGAAGACGCTGAAGCAGTCGATTCAGGACCACAAATATATAACACTTCATCTGCCATATCGGAAATATCAGGTTTCAACGAAATTTCCGATATATACTAGAAATATGAAATTTCCGATACGTGAATTAATTTTTTAAAAATATACCGGATTTTTAAAAATCCCGGTAAATCGCATCGAAAATTCAGAAATATCTAGTAAATCGCACCGGAAATTTGGTAATATCCGATAAACTAGTATCGAAAATTTGTGAAATACAAATAATTTCTGATATGCGCCAAAAAGAATACCGAAAATTTGATCTTGCGTATCAGAAATTTATGTTTCTGACAAATTAGACAACAATAATTTTTTTTTAAAAAAAATTTAAATAAATATTCAGTGATAATTTCTAAATATTATATATTGGGGGTGTGAGATATAGTTGAGTGTCTAGGAGGAAAAATTCTCCTTTATGTCTCAATAAATGTTGGGTCACCCACCCTTTTATGAATTTCAACTAACAACTCTGGTGCATTTAAAATACAAGACTTTTCCTTTAAAAAGGAAATGATCTATGTTGCTCTTTGAAACCAAATTTGTGATTAGCAATTTAATCCTAAAAAAATTTGTGTGGTTGTTAAAAAATTTAATATCATTTCAAGTTAACATAATATTAATGACAGTTCACATCTTTTGGACATGTCTATCTATTCATCAGGTCCTTAACTTTCAACCAACAAACAATAGCTTTAACAGTCTGAAAAACAATAGCTTTAACAGTCTGAAAAGCAATTGCTTTAACAGTCTGAAAAAAAACTTGTCCGGGTGTTTATATCGTGTTAATATTTAATACTTATCTCAACACTTAGAGTTATTTATAATTTATTTATTTTTTAAAATTATTAGCTGTGCCAATGTATCAACGTCATATTCGAGGTGTATATGTTTGTAGATTTCGTGTCAGGGTTTCTATAATTTATTTTAGAAAAGTTTAAAATATGGTTAATTAACTGTATATCTGAATTGAATTGAATAAAAAAAAACTGAATCACTTAAATGATTTTTAAACTGAATTATTTTATTAAAATAATTTAATTCACTTATAAATTAATTTAAAATTAGTTTTTATTATATAAATTAATATTTAATAAAAAAAAGTTTTAATTTAAAAAAAAAATCAAATGAATTTTTTTCTAAAAAATAGAAAGAAAAAATAACTGAAAAAATATTTTTGTGAAAAAAAAAAACTGAAAAAAATAAGTTTTCCGAAAAAAAGACTGGAGATTTTTTTTCTGAAAAATATATTTTTATTACTGAATATTTTTTTGAAAAAAAAAAACTGGAGAAAAATTTTATTTTTTTTGGAAAAATTTTTTTGACAAAAAAAATAATAAATTATTTTTTTCGGTAATTAAAAAAACTTAAATTTTAGAAAACTAGAAGTAAAAATTTACGAAAAATATAAGAAAAAAAAACTGAAATAACTTTTTTTTCCAAAAAATCTGATAATATTTTTTTTCCGAAAAAAAACTGTAAATTTCGAAAATAAAATAATTTTTTTAAAAAAGAGTGATATTTTTTCACAAAATTTTTTTAAAAAAGAATTTGAAATTTTATTTTTTTTAAAAGTATTCAAAAAAATTTCAAAAAATAAAATAAAATCTTTCAGCAAAACCAATTTAACCGAATAATCACTTTTTACTAAAATAGTTTTTAATAACTTAATGAACCATTAATTTGGTTCAATTCATGAAGAAGAACACTTCTAATTTATTATATAAAACCAATACAGGTGAGAACAAATAACACACTCCACTATAGAAATTTCCTTCCTCAACCATGTACTAACTAAAAAGCAAAGAAAAACAAAAATACAAAAGAAAAAAGTTAAGGAAATTTGTATACAAAATTGTTTTTAAATCATCATATCATTTTTCTAAGTTTCTATCTATCTATGGCTTTTCACCTTCCAACCATGGCTACAGTAAAACACATTGCAAGAACATGTCTGATCTTGTGTATCATTGCTATGATCTGCAGTGTCAGTTTAGCAGAAAGAGTTTTGAAAGAAAAAGAAACAGGAAATCATCATGTTGAGAAAGAAACAAAAGGGTTTCTAAAAGCAATGGTTGATTTCTTATGGGACAGTGGAAAAGGTTCTTATGAACCTGTTTGGCCTGTGAGTTCATCAAATTTAAACATAGTGTTTTGGACTTTTGGTTAATGTTTTGTTTTTGTAAAGTTTATTTTACATGCATATTATATAATGTAGGAAATGAAATTTGATTGGAAAGTCATAGTTGGATCAATTGTTGGATTTTTGGGAGCAGCTTTGGGAAGTGTTGGAGGTGTTGGTGGTGGAGGAATTTTTGTTCCTATGCTTGCTTTGATCATTGGCTTTGATTCCAAGTCTTCTACAGCCATTTCCAAGTGTAAGTACCTTTTTGTATCCGTACAAATCGAACTCGGTAGTTCAGGGTTTACAACACTCACACGCGCGCGCGCAAAGTATTTGTCAATATTAGTTTGGTTTTATAGTTTTGATTTGATGAATGTAGGTATGATTATGGGCGCGGCATTGTCAACTGTTTACTACAATATGAGGCTAAGACATCCAGCGCTAGATATGCCGCTTATAGATTATGATTTGGCTTTGCTTTTCCAACCTATGTTGATGCTTGGAATAAGTATTGGAGTTGTGTGTAATGTCATGTTTGCGGATTGGATGGTCACGGTTTTGCTTATTATCATATTCATCGGTAATGTTAATGTTCGAAATTCCATTTCGAGTTATAATTGAGTTAGGTCAAATTTTAATTGAAAGACGAAAACGATTAATTGGTGTAGGTACATCAACAAAAGCATTATTGAAAGGCATAGATACATGGAAAAAGGAAACAATTATGAAAAAGGTAAATTTACAAAATCACTTTTTAGATAGAATTTTTTTGAAGTTAAGTCTTATTCCTTCAATCTCTGCTGATAAGATTACTAAACTACTTTGAATTACAGGAAAAAGCCAAACAATTGGAGGAAGAACCAAAAACAGGTGGTAAGTTCCTAAAAGTAGTTTAATTTATCGACATGTCAGAGATTATTTTCATAAGTTCTTCAAACGCTTACACAAACGTTATAAGACGTAATCATTATTTATTTATGATGCTTATGCATTATGCAGAAGACTACAGGCCCCTACCAAGTGGTCCTACTGGTGCACAAGATGAAGTGGTAATGGCAACGGTTTTACAAAATCGGTTTTAGAATTTTGTTAATAACTTAAGTTGCTTTGTTAAAATTTAACACTTATGCATGCAGGTCCCTTTGTTAAAGAACATTTATTGGAAAGAATTATCACTCCTTGTGTATGTTTGGGTGGCCTTTCTCATTGTTCAGATTGTTAAGGTGATATATTAAATAAACTATAATCATTCATTGTTTAAATTTACCAATTTTTTAAATATTTAGTGATGCATTTTTATGTATTTGTATGCAGACATACACCAAGGATTGCTCCATTGAGTACTGGATTCTTAATTTCTCGCAGGTAAAGTAATCTCCAATATATTTAAGTACCATTGTTAACTTGCTTTATTTTAATGACTAATTAGTGAAGTGTTATTTTTCAAATGATTAGGTTCCAATTGCTATCTCTGTTGCACTTTTTGAAGCTGTGTGTTTGTTCAGAGGAACAAGAGTGATTAAATCAAAAGGGAAGGAAATTACAAATTGGAAGGTTCATCAAATTTTGTTATATTGTTTTTGTGGAATTATAGCTGGTATGGTTGGAGGGTTGCTTGGTTTAGGAGGTGGCTTCATCTTGGGTCCACTCTTTCTAGAAATGGGAATTCCTCCTCAGGTACATATAGCAGATAGCAAACACTGACACGTTGACACTGAATATTGGTTTCTATTTTTCATATTTGCAAATTGGTCCCTCGATGTTTTGAATTTTTTAAGTGTGTTTTCTGCTGCAGGTAGCAAGTGCTACATCAACATTTTCCATGCTTTTTTCATCCTCCATGTCAGTTGTGCAATACTACTACTTAGATCGCTTCCCGGTACCTTATGGTAAATATTTTGCTAATTATTTGTTTCTAATTTGACATAAAAAATTGCTAAACTAGTTGGATATTGGTTAATGATTTTATTTTTCGAACTTTGTTGCAGCTTCGTACTTTGTTTTGGTTGCAACCATAGCGGCTTTTGCTGGCCAACATGTTGTGAGAAAGATAATTGCGATCCTTGGTCGTGCATCCATTATCATCTTTATATTAGCATCAACCATTTTCATCAGTGCAATCAGTTTAGGTACTTTCTATGGTTTTTGATTGGAAATGCATATTAATTTGTTTCTTTGAAAAATGATTAATTTTTGAGATATTCTTGTGTGTTGCAGGTGGAGTAGGAATAGGGAATATGATTGTGAAGATGGAAAATCATGAGTATATGGGGTTTGAAAATCTTTGCACTGTTTGAAAATCTTTGCACTCAATCTTAGGTGTGTTGTTATGGATGAAAAGAAAAGCATTTTTCAAAATTGTCATGGGATATTTATAGGTCACCTATTCCATTTTCATTCAACAAATTTGGAAGGATTGTGTTAAATATTGTATTTCTTAATTTATTTATTTTGTATTCTGCAATGGTTGGCGGCATTATATTCATTGTCTTCTCAATGTTATTCAGTATTGGCCAATTCAATTACACAATAGTAAAATCAATACTAAATAAAATTGATTTGGCATGTCATGTTAAAATTTGATTTTGATTAAAATAAAGTTACTCATCTTTGAAAGTAAAATTTGATTTTGATTAAAAACTAACAGAAAGTAAAGCACTTATCTCTGAAAGTAAAGAAGTCTTCTATAAATACCTATGTTCATAATTGAGGAAAAGCAATTTGAGATTCGCACAAAAATCAGATAGACACTGACCCCTTAAGTGAGTTTGTTTTAATTGGGAGTGACAAACGGACATGCTCGTCCTGGATAGATCTGTTCTAAAAAAATCTGCAAAAAAAAAGAAGGGTGAAGTGGTGCGGACATTGTGTAGAAAGCGGGTTTAAAACGTTTAAAACTTAGAACTTTCCAGCAAAAAAAAAGAGGGTGGGGCGAACCTGTGTACAATGTACATTTTTAACTTACAAATTATAAAAACTTATGATAATGTACATGTCTACAAAATACCTAAAAAAACGGGGCGAGCGGGACATACATATTAGAAGGTATGAATCTAAAACCTTGACTAGTCGTGCAAAAAAGTACGCACAAAATAGACATTGCCCAACGATGATGAGACCCGTTTTATTACCCCTACTCGCAACTCTACTACATATCTTAAATTCTTTCACAACACTCAATCACTAAAGATCACTTTCTGATTATGTGACACTACAACAATAATATCCCCAAGAACGGGGACGTTAACAATGATCAGGGTCGTACCCGACAATTTGGAGGCCTTGTACCAATAAAAAAAAGGTAGAGAAATAATATTACATTTTAATTTTTTTTGAAAAAATAATACATTTAAATAATAAATGTGTAGGCACTAAGGATTGAACCATTGACCTTTAATTAAAAAAAGAGTTTTTACCACTACACTAACTAGCTTACGCTACATATTAAGTTGAACAAAAAATATTGATATATTTATTTCAGATTTAAAATTTATAAAAATAATAATTTAAAGGCCCCTATTTTTTGGAGGTAATGGGCCTTATTGACCGGATCCAAGACCGACCCTTACAATGACCATGATGAAGAAAAAAAAGCCTAAAAAAGAGAGGTGGTAAATGGAATTTGGAGAGGTTTTACCAAACCTTCATTTAAGACTTAAATACCCTTTATTTGATTGGCTGTTAGTAGAACAATGTGTTTTAAACAAATTCTTGCACATCTCTTCATTTTTGGAGATGGTAAATCCCTGGTTGCTGCACTTTTTTCTTGTCACATGCTGATTCAAAGTTATTGGTGGATTACCTAATAAACGAGAAACTTATAGGGGATTTCTCCATCAATTATGTCTTCAAAGTAAGGGTGACAATTAAATTCATTAAGACAAAATTCAGTCAATCCTTCCACCACATAAAAATTAAGATCATGGATTGGACAAAATAGCTTCTGAGTGAGTAAAATAATCCTCTTGTCTGACCATCCCACAAATCGGGTGGTTCACCTACATGGATAACCCTAAAGACTACATCTTTCTAGAACCGGCTAGTTTGCTAAAACTAGGTTACAACTGCTTATTTATAACCTATTACCCAACTGAATTTGGGCTTTCAAAATAACAGCATAAGTTGTAACAAACTTGTGCAGAAACAAACTTCTGCAAAAACAATTACGCAAATAACTTCTACTACAATCAAGGTCCTTGCTGATCTTTCTCCTTAACCCTTGGACCTCCACATATGCCTTCAAAGTCACGTCACATAAGATGCATAATATTTCCATAACACTCTGCACTGATTAAAACAGAACGGTAACAAACTTAACAATTCAGTAGCGTGATGTCCTAATGTCTGATGTCTCAACATCTCATAGGACATGTTGTTTCAATTGTTGAAACTCTTCGACACAACATGTTTAGACATTCTAGATAAGATTATACGTTAAGAATCCTACCGTGTTTTGTCTCGACTTCTTTTTCTTTTTCGACACTTGTAATCACACTTAACTAAATCATACCAATAGATATTTTTTTTTGATTGAAAATTGGCACACAAAATGCGAGGCTTGAATGCAATGAATCGAGTTCTCCTCAACCTTCGCCACCCTCTACTTCCTCTCTCCGCCACACTTCCATCAACACGGTAAAATTCATTTTTTTTCCCCTTTCCATTCACCATCATCACTCTTACCTAAATCCGTTTCAGATTAATCAATTCCAACATGCATCACAGCAATCAACTCCCATCTTCATCGTTTTCCACTTCCACCAAACCTTCCAACGGTAATTGATTCATCTCTCGCTTTTTCTTTCTTTCACCAATCACAACCCTTCAAATTTTCATTTTGCAGATTTAGATCTATCCACGAAAACATGCGTACCGTGCAATTCCAAGGAATTGAAACCTATGACACCAGATGCAGCGCATTCTCTCATTCCACAGGTTTCCGACTGGAATTTGGTTAATCAAGGAGGTTCTTTGAAACTCACTAGGTCATGGAAAGTTAAATCTTTTAACAAAGGATTGGAATTTTTCAGAATTATAGCTGATCTTGCTGAAGCTCAAGGTTTTTTTTTTTTTTTTTGTATTTCTTTATGTATTATTATTGATTTGATATTACAGTAGAAAATGTTGAATGCAGGTCATCATCCTGATCTTCACCTTGTTGGCTGGAATAATGTTACTATAGAGATTTGGACTCATTCTGTAGGTATGCATTGTTTATAGCATTGTCATTTTGTTGCTTCATACCATAGCTATTGCAATTTCAATTTTTTGTAGCTTATATACATATATGATTAAGTTAGAGATATGATATATGGTAGAACGTTATGGTGTTGTTTGATCCATGTAGCCGGCTTGGTGTTATACATATATGCATTAGGAAACCTCAGAGAGAAATCAAGGCGAACCGAATAAACTGATGTAAAGGTTGCATGAGTTATTTATGTAAGGAAATGAAAGGGGGTGTCAGGAGATAAAGTTTATCCGTGTAGGTATTAGAAAGGGGATGGGGAAAAGATAGAGGAGGAAAATAAGTAGAGAATAGAATAGTAAGGTATGGTGAAGGGTCTATTGAATACTTTCTGTTATCTTTTTCATTTTCAGACTTTCTCATTTACTTGTAAATCTACCACATTGGCACTGCTGCATAGTCAATAGTAACAAGAATATTATCCGAAGAATAGTAGTGTGTATAATACCCTAGTTAGAGCGTTTTGATCAGTTTCTATAAGCTTATCTTAAAAAATGTAAATTTAGCTTCGTATTAAACGTAATTGCATCGATAATAGTAGTAGTACTATATATTGCATTTGATTAAAATAGGTTAGCCATTCGTGATTAATGGTCATTTTTTGGCTTAGTCAGGCTTGAACTGTCCTTCCATTTTTGTGCTTAACTTCTTCCCAGAATTTCATTTGTTGTTTAATGTTATTTTTCATATGTTTCTACTGAGCACTTGTTCTTTTTTGGTTGAACCTAATTATTCATTGAACTCCCTCCAGTTTCAAGTATAAGTAACAAAAAAGTTGTCATGCTTGTTGATCTCAAATATCAATAAATATTAACTACTTTTATCATATTTGATTTTATTATTCCATAATTATCCTTCAATTAATTTAGATTTAATTTTTCAAGAGTCATTATATTCTTATGGAACAAGTTCCGGTGAGGGGCAATTTAGAAAATACCACTACTTTGGAAATGGTCGTTTATAGGTGATATTACTCACTCCAATTACAACTTCTACGAGTTTAGTAAAAATCCTATTTGTCGTAGTTTGTTAATTGGTTTGTAATCTCCCTTTTGTCGAGTTTTAATATCGAGTCTTTTTGTAATCAAGTTCGGAGAACCCTTAGTTCTCTTTTTTATAATATATAACTTGCTTACAAACAAAAAACTAATTTTCTTAATTAGTGAAAGTAGTTATTTTTGCTTGTATATGAGAAAGGCGGGAGTACATATGATATCCATAATAGGACATCATTTGAAGTGATCCATGTTCATGTAGGTGGGCTGACAGAGAATGACTTCATACTTGCTGCTAAGATCAATGAGCTCAATGTGCATGGCTTACTAAGAAAGAAAGCTTCTGACTGAATCATCAATATGAAGAAAAAACTGTAAATATTCTAGTCAGGAAGTTTTTACTACATTTTTTTTATTTAAAGACAGTATCACCTAGAACTATTGTCTTTTGTTCCAATGATGTTGTAATTCACTTTTTCATGCTAGTTGAACTATAATAATATGGTATTTTTCACGTGGAAATGGTTTAAAAAGAAAGGTTCTTGGGCTTAGTTTTTGATTGTTTGATAAATCCCTACTACCCACTGCTCACAAGTTTCAGCACTGCAAAATTGTATATACAAAAAAAAAAAAAAAACTAGTTCTCTTCACATATATGATTTACGCAATTCAATTTTATTTATTGAATCGAAATTCAGTGGTTGTAACTATTATGGAATCAAAATGTGATTACAATATGGTAATTGTGACCTTTAGATTGACTTGGAATTTTAAGGCAATGGTTTACCTAGATTTTTATATGCATTGCATTCTCAGCGAAGAGAGAACCTTACCGCTAGAATAATTTTTTCGAAATCAGACATAATTGCTTTTCTTTTCATGTTATTAGAGATAAATGTATACCATTGTAGGCAACCAAAATGGAACAGTGGAAGCATCCCCTAATCAACTCTCGAGGTATCAGATCTAAATACAAAACAAAATTGAGTATGATCTCAAACTTGCTTGAATTTTCTAAGCAAACTGAGCCAACCTTTCACGGCGTGCAGGTCAGTTCTTCGCAAACCATTATTCTTATTCTGTTTTCACGATAAGTGACTTAAAACCATCGCTATTGTTGGATTGCTTTCCCAAAACCATTCCTCCATACCCATATTGCTGCACAACTAGCACAGATGAGCCCGAACCAAAATTTTGTGATGCCAAAATATCCCCTATAACTCCAAGTTCTATACAGTCAGACCAATCCAATAAACGAGAAAAGACCCGGGAGTTTCTACGATTCCCCTGTCCAACTATGTATAAATCGCAACCAAATTTGTCTAGCTCATTGAGGACTGTGGGAATATCTTCGCCTGAATGGACATCAACCTCTGAATAGGTTATCGAATCATTGTTATTTACCGCTGTCAGTCTAAATGAATTCACACACTCATCGTCTAACTCCTTCTGCTTCTCACAATCCATTACAACAAATAGTATGCCTTTTGCTTCAGCATGACTTGAGGTGTCTACTTCTGCAGCTTCATCAAACAGGAGCATCCGAACGACAGATAAACGGGTTCCTGGGTGTGCCGCCATCCTCCATGCTACAGCTAACGCTTCACGATCGTCAGGACCTCCAACAAAAATCATAAGAATACGAAAGTTCATTTTCGGTAATGACCCAAGATCACGATCAACATAGATTCCCACAGAGCAAGGTGCACTTTGCATCACATTCAGGTTTATATCTCTGTAAGTGACATTGGTTGTTTCAAGTGCTCCTTCTGAACTAAGTTGTTTGTGGAATGGAAGGATAATCAAGCTTGTGCGCTTTTCATTAGCCGCGTTATATATGTCCTCGTGAACGGTTTCATAGGCTGACACGACATTTAAGGTTTGAACTCTGATAGCATCATATGCTTCTCCAAATGCTTCAAAGGTGTTCTTAATGTTTTCTAGCTCTTCCTGGGTTCTTGTAAGATTTTGTGCTCCAGTTTGGCTATTAAGATTCTCCATATGAGCAGCGACAACTGTAGCCGCACGTCCTGTGAGTTCAACCGGGTAAAGTGCAAAAACATGCATAGGTGAAAGTCTAGTGGCATTGAAAGTTTCAATGAGACTGATAACCCCTGAAGCCTGGCGATTATTGTGAACACATGCTAGAACCCTGAGCTCTGCATCAAGCCTTAACTTTTGTATAGTCTTTAGTTTGTTCTGCTCAAATCTCTTTCTAGGCTTGTACATGGCATTGATGACGGGAGACACCACTACGGTCATTAAAAGGACTGCAGAGGTTATAACAGCATAGGTTTGAAATGAAATAATCTGCAATCACGCATATAACAAATCATAGATTAAATTGCTATCATTTTGATTTGTGAGCTATAGAAATCGAGTAAATAAAAAGTTTGAAGTAGATTAGTACTGATCTATCCCAAGCAATATTGAGCATTATCAATGCAATGGCACCCTTTGTATTGAGAAGCAATCCTAGAGCAAAACCATCTTTAGGTGGCATGCCAAAAAAGAATGTGACAAGCATAGTGCTTAAAATCTTTGGAACACACAACAATAATATAACCAGAACTGTATAGGGCCAATTTGGGTGGTTAAAGATGCTTGTCACCATGAGTCTCATTCCACTGCCACTAAAGAACAGTGGAGCTAACATTGCGCCGCCAAAATCGTCAGTGTATGACACTACCATGTCAGCAAATTTACCATGAGGTAAAATCAACCCAAAAATAAAAGCCCCAACAATGCCATGTGTGCCAATAACATCTGTTGTGTATGAACAAATAAAAAGTCCCATAATCACATAGAGTAATTGGCCTTCATCCCATTCATCCCTATCCGTCTTGCGATCGATGACTTTTGCAATGATAGGACGAATCACAAAGATGCAAATGATAGCAAACACTATGGTGCATAACACTGGGTATATTGCCCTTGCCGTTGCACCGCTAGTCGAAAATGGAACAAAAAATGTGAATAAAATCCAAGCATATGTGTCACTGATCATAGATGCGGTTAATGCAGCCTTACCAAGACCAGTATAAAGAAGCTTCAACTCAGAAAGGGTATGAGCTACAACAGGAAAACCAGTAACAGTAAGAACCAAAGTCCATACTACAAAAGCATTCATTGAAATTTCTTCAAGTGGAGGTCCCCCGACATGGGTATAATAAGTTTTTCGATGCAGAATGTATAAAGCCGGTCCCATCACCATTGGAAAAACGATCCCGCAAATTGCAATGGTTGCACCTTTCTTCTTAACATGTAAAATAGTATCTAAGTTCATCTCCAAACCACTTAGGAATGCATAGTATATGATCCCAACATTCGTTAGAACTTCAACGTTGAGCACCCCAGTTACAGGATAAACAAAAACGAAAATTTGTGGGAATCTCCCGAGTAATGGCGGAGTCAGGAGAAAACCAACCTACATTTATTAACAAAAAAAACATATAAACATGTAACAAAAAACATATTTGAATGGTTTATAGATAGATATACTTACAGAAATTTGTGAAACGATACGAGGAAGATGAAGGGGTCTATATAGAAAGAATAGGAGACGAGATAGAACTAGAACATAGACAAGTTGAACGGCAAGAACAGGAAGTTCGGCTCTTAGAACATTATCAGTTTGCCATATTGGAGATGGATTAGTCACATTTATTTCATAACATGCAGGAAGATGACCTTTGAAACCCATTGTTAATTCTTACAATTACAATGTTGTTTCAGTGGATACCTCAATTCACCTCTCTGATATGTGAATTTTATTTGTATGAATATAAGAATCCAAATATAGGAGAAAACAAATTATAACTGTAATTGTTTTGTCAAAATAAAACTATATTTATCTGTTTTGAGGTGGCGTTTAGCTTGTTATTAGTTATGCTTTTCTTCCTTTTCTATTTATATCCTCTTATTTTACATAGCAACAATGACACATCCAAACAACTTCTTCTTTTTAGTTAATATTGGTTAACTCTATTTTTTACTCAATTGGTCATTACAGTTAATCCTATCAACTCGTTAGTTAATTGGATTAAATATATTTTTATTGAAGGATTGATACATGGTTTAAATTTAGCATTTCTAAGAAACACATATGGCCGGGTAGTTTACTTTTTTTTTAATAAGTATTAGTATTACATGATTGGTTAAATATGTTTTTAATTAATCTTTAATAATTATGAACTTTTGTCTTTATTCCTATAAAACTAATATATGTTTTTAATTGCAAGGATTAAAATCAATTTTAAAAATGTAGAACTGATTTTGAAATGATTTTAAGGAATTTTATTCTTCCAAACTAAAATGATTTTTTTTTAAAATTAATTCTATTATTATATTTTATATTTAAAAATAATATTTTATTTTAAAATTTATTGTTCGATTCGTTTTTACATAAATTTATTCAAACATAAATCATTTTACATTTGATTGCTTTTTAATTAAAATGAAATTTACAAAATCAATTCAGTTAGAATCAATTCCTCACCTAATAATCAACTATACGCTAAAACTAGTGAGAGAGAGAAATGTTGTATGAACTAACAACTATAGACAATTTTAGAAGCCTTCGTAGGAATCTGCTTAAGTCAAACATTGACTCAAACCGACATTATTTGTTGACCTGCCCGATTAATGACCATATGATTAACATCCCTGACAGTATATGTCATACCTTCATAAAGCACCCACCTCCATTCATCTCGAATATTATCTTATAAAGAAACATCAAGTAATAACAACCTACATTGATCCTGCAATTCCTCCTCCCAGACTAACAGCCTCCTCCGCCACCTCCACACCTCTCCTCATTCCCCCGCCCTAATAGAAATATATTCGCCACCGACTCCCCTTTAAGCTCAGACAACTGGTAAAGACGAATAAATCTCTCACATAATGGCACATCTCTCACTCAAGTATCCGTTCAAAAAAGAGTATGAACATTGTTCCCCACCTTCTTATGCACATTCTCATTAAATCCACTTCCCCCCATCTAACCCCACCCCCAGTCCGAAATCTGACACACATCTCGCCACCAATTAGAACAACTTATTCCTCCATCGCACAGCTTCCACCTCATACCGAGCTCTCAACACCTTATCCCATAACTCATATTTCTCAACTAGCATCCGCCAACACCACTTCCCTAACAATACTATATTAAACTCCTTAAACCTTCTAACTCTCAACCCAAATACTCCTTATTTTTTCAAATAGTTTCTCAATTAACCCAATCAGTTTTCCTATTATTATCACTCCTACCCCTGAAGAAATTCATAAAAATATAATCTAAAGATGTGATAATACATGTGGGAGTTGTGAAGAAATAAAGAACATAAATAGGCATAGAAGCAACGACATACTTCAAGAGGATTAAGCAGCCACCGAACGATAAATTATGACTCTTCCACCCACAAAGTTTAACTTTAATACAATCCAACATCGGATCCCAAAAAGTCAACCTTCTTGAATCTCCTCTAATCAGTAGGCCCAAGTACAAAAAGGACACCCTCCCGACTCGACAGTGTAACACCGAGGCTGTCTCATACAACCAAGACTCAGAAATGTTGATACCTACTAGCATACTTTTGTAAAAATTAACTTTCAAGCCCGACATAGCCTCAAACAACACAAGAACGATTCTCAAAGCTCTAACATTAGCCTAACTCTTGACCCCCATAAGCAATGTGTCATCAACAAACTGAAGATGAGAAATGACTTTTGTTACCTTTATACTTATAGTTTATTCCGTAAAAAGATTGAAATCTAACATCACAGCCATTAAAACATGCAAACCTTATGCCGTCGGTAGGAATAGAAAATAAGATAGTGGATGACCTTGATGCAACCCCTCTTAAACCAGAATTCATATATAGGACCACCATTAACTAACACTGACACTGACTCCGATCCAATACACTTTTTAATCCACTTCCTCCACAAAGTCGGAAAAGAGATTTTCCCATAACAGAATCCAAGTAGCCAGCCTCAATCAACATAATCATATGTCTTTTCAAAATCCACTTTAAATAACATCAACTCGTTTTTTTAACTTACGTGCCTCATCCACAACCTCATTAGCTATCAAGATACCATCTAAAATTTGTCTATCATTGACAAAAGTGGACTAACACTCTGATATAACACTGCCCATCACCAACCTCAATCGATTAGCCAACACTTTGGCAAGAATTTTATATAAGCAATCAACTAAAGATATAGATCGAAACTCATTCAACCTTCTGGGACACTCTACCTTTGGAATGAGATCAAAGAAAGTACTATTGATGTCCTTCGACAAACGCCGATTCTTGTGAAAATCTGTAATAAATCTCATAATAGCGTGCTTTATATCTAACCAAAAATCTTTGATGAAACCCATATGGATGTCATCTGGCCCCGAACTCTTAAATTTGTCACAAGTCTAGGTTGTAGCCCTCACTTTCTCTTCGGTAAACGGCCTAATCAAATTACCACCTTGTTCAAAAGATAGACTACGAAAAGCTAGATGCTCCACACCTGACCTATTCACCCGGAGCGCTTTAAAATGATTTGCACAATGCAAAAAGACCGTCCTGCAAACCTCTTCCACCCCTTTAACCATTTCCTCATTAAAAAGAAAAGAATAGATATATTACCTCGCCTCCGACATGACATGATAGCATGAAAATATTTAGAATTAGTGTCTCCCTCACGAATCCAAGAAATCTGAGACTATTGCCACACAATACTGGAATGAATTCTTAACAAGGAATGTAAATCATAAAAGGGGGCCCTCAGTTCCACCTGCTCTACCTCAGATAACATAGAATATTCTCCTTTCCTATCAATTTCAGAGATATGAGCCTTAACCGAATCGATCTTACATGTCAAGTTATGAGCATGATTAAGATGCCACTCTTAAGGGCCCTTTTATCTTTTACATGAAATAAAAAAAATTAAAAGCACGTAATTTGTTTTATTGATTGTTTTGCTTATAAATTAGACCGGAGTAGTTTTTATTATACATGTTATAATAATTATGTGAGGCAGGGACATTGTCTCTAGCTGTCCATTGTCTCCTAGGTGTCTCGTAGAAGACTTTGATCCATGTTCTTATTTTTGCAGGAAATTATTTTTGAGAATTTTTTAATCCACCTCATGTTTTTCTTAGACACCACGTAAAATTCCAAAAATACTCTTACAAATCGGAAATATACTTCCAGTGCACACCATTTTTAAATTGTATTTACAAAAACCTAAAAATGCATTTTCGGTACAAACCAGAAATATATTTCTGGTACAAATCGGAAATACATTTCCAATTTCTAATAAAGCATAAAAGTTGTTGCCATAACACCAAAAGTAGCATAAAACCATTGGGGTGAACATGTTTTCTTCTATCAAAAATTGGAAGTGCATTTCCAGGTTGTATCAGAAGTGCATTTCTTATTCCATTTTTTATCTTTTGAATGATGTATCTCAAAACTAATGAATTATTAGTGGTGGATGTAAACCGAAAATATAGTTCCGATTTTCCGGAAGCATTTTCGGAATTGTATATGATGTTTTTCAGCCTTATGAAATGGAATAAGAAATTCTCCTCTTTTTTTGTCTTAGGGTTCCAAACAGGGCAATTATGTTCTTAAGTGTTTATGAAACGGAATGATGATCAGACTTGTGCCGAATTGTATATATCTTAGTAAATGTTTTCGAAGGTGAAGACGACGTTTAATGTTTGGACTCTTATAGCATCATAATGATTTCAACGTGTTGTTAATACATTCTTGATTTACTTGAGATTGTGTTAGATTTTATTTATTGAATCGAAATTCAGTGGTTGTAACTAGGGCTTCAAAAAAACAATAGAATCAAATTGAACCGTTGAACTGAACCGAACTGAAGTTAAAATAATTGAACCATTATTAATGGTTAGTGAACTGAACTTATATTTTGGTAATGGTTCTAGAACCGAACCGTTAAGCAATTAACCAATTTTAAAGTAGTTCCGAACTGAACCGTTAATACTTTAGTATCTAAATTGAATTTTATTTTAGAAAATAAAAAAAAATTGATTTTTATTTTAAAAAAATTGAAAATAATAAAATCAGTTTTTTCTGAAAAATAAAAAAATAGTCAATTTTTTTAAAAAAAAATTATTTCAAAAATAAAAATCGATTTTTTTCATAAAAAAATCAATTTTTTTTTAAATTAAAAAGTTGACTGTTTCAAAAATAAAATAAAAAAAAAATTTAAATAAGAAAGTCAATTTTTCTGAAAGTAAAAAAAAATAATTTTTTTCAAAAAAAAAAAGTCAATTTATTTTGAAAAAAAAACGATTTTTTTAAAATAAAGTCAGTTTTTTTCTAAAAATATAAAAAAATAACTTCTTTCAAATATATTAAAAAAAATTTTAAAATAAAAAAGTCAGTTTTTCTGAAAATAAAAAATAATAATTTTTTCAGAAAAAAATTAGTTTTTTCAGAAAAAAAAACGGTTTTTTCGGAAAAAAAAAAGTATATTTTTTCTAAACATTTAAAAAATTTATTTATTTCAAAAATAAAAATATTATAAGTTTTTTACAATAAAAAAATTTGTTTTCTGAAAAAAATTAATTTTTTTCAGAAAAAAAGTCTGTTTCTTTTAAAAAATAAAAGTAAAATCATTTTTTTCAAAAAAAAAAATCTTATATTTTAGAGAAAAAGTCAACTTTTTCTGAAAATTTAAAAAAATTGTTTTTTAAATAAAAAAGTCAGTTTTTCTGAAATTAAAAAAAAATAGAAAAACAATCAGTTTTTTTCTAAAATAAAAAAAAAACGAATTTTTTGAAAAATAAAATTCAGTTTCTTTTAAAATAAAAAAAACAATTTTATCAAAAATAAAAAATTATTATTTTTCGAAAATATGATTTTTTTTATTTAACAAATGGTTTAATTTTGAAATTTTGAAAAAAATTGTCTTATCATGATTTGGTATAGTTCGTAATATTTCGAACAGTTGTACCAAACCAAAACTTTTAGTTCAGTTCGGTTCTATAAAAAATGAAACGGTACGGTATGATTCAAGATAACTTACTTTATGTAATAGTTTGGTTTACAAAACTATACCATAGTTGTAACTATTATGGAATAAAAAAGAATTGCTTTTATATACATTGCATTCTCAGTGGTACAAGATCTAAATAGAAAACAAAATTTAGTATTATCTCAAACTTGCTTGAATTTTCTAAGCAAACTAAGCAAGCCTTTGACGACAAACCGTTTATTCTTATTCTGTCTTCACGACAAGTGAACCTTCGCTATTGTTGGATTGCTTTCCCAAAACCATTCCTCCATATCCATATTGTTGCACAACTAGCAGAGATGAGCCCGAACCAAAATTGTGTGATGCCAAAATATCCCCTACAACTCCGAGTTCTGGACAGTCTGACCATTCCAATAAACTAGAAAAGACGCGAGAGTTCCTACGATTCCCCTGTCCAACTATGTACAAATCGCAACCAAATTTGTCTAGCTCATTCAGGACTGTGGGAATATCTCCGCCTGAATGGACATCAACCTCTGAATAGGTTATAGAATCATCGCTATTTACCGCTGTCAGTCTAAATAAATTCACAGACTCATCGTCTAACTCCTTCTGCTTCTCACAATCCATTACAACAAATTGTATGCCTTGTGCTTCAGCATGCCTTGAGGTGTCTACTTCTGCAGCTTCATCAAACAGGAGCATCCGAACCACTGATAATCGGGTTCCTGGGTGCCCCGCCATCCTCCATGCAACAGCTAAAGCTTCACGATCGTCAGGACCTCCAACAAAAATCATAAGAATATGAAACTTCATTTTCGCTGATGACCCAAGATTACGATCAACATAGATTCCAACAGAGCAAGGTGCACTTTGCAACACATTCAGGTTTATATCTATGTACGCGACGTTGGTTGTTTCAAGTGCACCTTCTGAACTTAGTTGTTTGTGGAATGGAAGGATAATCAAGCTTGTGCGATTTTCATTAGCCGCGTTATATATGTCCTTGTGAACGGTTTCATAGGCTGACACGACATGTAAGGTTTGTACTCTGATAGCATCATATGCTTCTCCAAATGCTTCAAAGGTTTTCTTAATGTTTTCTAGCTCTTCTTGGGTTCTTGTAAGATTTTGTGCTCCAGGTAGGCTGTTAAGCTTCTCCATATGAGCAGCAAGAACTGTAGCCGCACGTCCTGTGAGTTCAACCATGTAAAGTGCAAAAACATGTATTGGTGAAAGCCTAGTGGCATTGAAAGTCTCAATGAGACTGATAATCCCAGAGGCCTGGCGATTATTGTGAACACATGCTATAATCCTGAGCTCTGCATCTAGCCTTAACTTTTGTATAGTCTTTAGTTTGTTCTGCTCAAATCTCTTTCTAGGCTTGTACATGGCATTGATGACGGGAGACACCACTACGGTCATTAAAAGGACTGCAGAGGTTAAAACAGCATAACTTGGGGTAGAAAGAACCTGCAATCACAGATATAACAAATCATAGATTAAATTGCTATGATTTTGATTTGTGAGCAATAGAAATCGAGTAAATAAAAAGTTTTAAGTAGATTAGTACTGATATATCCCAAGCACTGTTGAGCATTATCAATGCAATGGCACCCTTTGTATTGAGAAGCAATCCTAGAGCAAAGCCATCTTTAGATGGTATGTTAAAAAAGAATGTGGCAAACAAAGTGCTTAAAATCTTTGGAACACACAACAATAATATAACCAGAAGTGTATAGGGCCAATTTGGCTGGAGGAAGATGCTTTTCACCATGAGTCTCATTCCACTGCCACTAAAGAACTGTGGTGCCAACATTGCGCCGCCAAAATCGTCAGTGTATGACACTACCATGTCGGCAAATTTACCATGAGGTAAAATCAACCCAAAAATAAAAGCCCCAACAATGTCATGTGTGCCAAGAACATCTGTTATGTGTGCACAAAGCAAAAGCCCCATAATCACATAGATCAATTCGCCTTCATCCCATTCATCCCTATCCATCTTGCCATCAATGACTTTTACAACGATAGGACGCACCAAAAAGATGCAAATAACAGCAAATATTATGGTGCATACCACTGAGTATATTGCCATTACACCATTAATCGAAAACGGAATAAATAACGTGAACAAAATCCAAGCATATGTGTCACTGATCATAGATGCTGTTAATGCAGCCTTACCAAGACCAGTATAAAGAAGCTTCAACTCAGAAAGGGTATGAACTACAACAGGAAAACCAGTGACAGTAAGAACCAAAGTCCACACTAAATAAGCATTCATTGTAAGCTCTTCAAGTTCCTTTCCATCACCATTGCCGTAAACTTTTCGATGCAGAATGTATAAAGCCGGTCCCATCACCGCCGGAAAAAGGATCCCGCAGATTGCAATGGTTGCACCTTTCTTCTTAACATGTAAAATAGTATCCAAGTTCATCTCCAAACCGGTTAGGAATGCATAGTATATGATCCCAATATTTGCTAGAATTTCAGCATTGAGCACCCCGGTTACAGGATAAACAAACAGGAAAATGTCATCGAATCTCCCGAGTAATGGCGGAGTCAGGAGAAAACCAACCTACATTTATTAACAAAAAAAACATATAAACATGTAACAAAAATCATATTTGAATGGTTTATAGATAGATATACTTACAGAAATTTGTGAAATGATACGAGGAAGATGAAGGGGTTTATATAGAAAGAATAGAAGACGAGATAGAACTAGAACAAAGACAAGTTGAATGGAAAGAACAGGGAGTTCATCTTTTAGAACATTACTAGTTTGCCATATTCGAGATGAATTAGGCACATTTATTTCATAACATGCAGGAGGCACGTCAGTAGCACCCATTGTTAATTCTTACAAAGTGGCTACCTCAATTCACCTCTTTGATATGTAAATTTTATTTGTATCAATATAAGAATCCAAATATAGGATTAAACTAATTATAACTGTAATTTTTTATTAAAAGAGTTGGCGTTTAGCTTGTTATTAGTTATGATTTTGTTGCTTTTCTATTTATATCCTCTTATTTAACATAACAACAATGCCACATGCAAACAACTTTTTTTTAGTTAATTGGTCAACTCTATTTTTTACTCAATTAGTCTTTACAGTTAATTCTATCAACTTGTTAGTTAATTGAATTAAATATAGTTTATTATTGAAGGATTGATAAGTGGTTTAAATTTAGCATTTCTAAGCGAGATATGTCTAAATTACTTTTTAAAAATGTGTCGTAGTATTAATTAATATCTAATAATTATGGATTTTTTTTTATTCCTATAAAATTAACATATGTTTTTAAGTGTTTATGATTTTAGAATTTGCACTAATTGAAATATAAACAACTAAAAAATCATCACATAATTCATAAAGAATGGGTTAATTATTTAAATATTTAATTCAACTTCAAATAAGTATCCATAAAAATTACTTATAATTACAAGGTAAAAACTGCAAAATAGATACGAAGGTTGACATAATTTGACATAATTATTTATTAAAATAAGCGAATATAGACGTGGATATAAATATTTTAGTGTTCACCCGTTAAACTGTCACAATAAATAGTTTATATTTATTATTATTATTATTATTATTATTATTATTATTATTATTATTATTATTATTATTATTATTATTATTATTATTATTATTATTGTTGTTGTTATATACATAATTTATTAATTTTATTAAATATATTATTATAAAATTTGTATGTATTTTATTATATGTGTTTATTAATTTTTTAACTCAACAATAATATTTAAAAAAAATATTGTTAAATCCTTAAAATGCCTATAACAAGTTAAAATTGATCAATTTTTTATTAAAAATACAGATAAACATGTGTGGGTAATATTCTTAGAATACGAATACGGGTATAATTATCACTATTCACAGGGTATGAATTTGGATATGAGAATCCTTTTAAACAACTTAATATGACGACGACATAAGCTATGATATCTTACCTATTGCCAAAGAATTATGTTGGTCACATGAGTTGATTTAACAATACAAATTAAAACTGGTGACCGAGAACATTGTATAGCTTAACAGATATGGAAAAACTTTATAAACTAAAATTAAATTCTTAAGTTATGTTTTTGCTGGATAGGATATACATTGGCTAGAATAAGTTGGATAAAATAAAATATAATAGTAATAGATTTATTCAATAAATAGTGTTTGGTGCATTCATGATTAGTGGATTGTTATATGTGTATTTTTACTCCAAAAATAAATTTGAAGACTTATTCTAAATTTTAATTCTTAATTATTTATAGAGAAAATATTTTCAAAAATAATTAAATTAAATATTAAAACCGTTAAATTAATAAAATTAAAAGATTAAAATTTGGAGTAAATTATTTAACTTATTTTGGGAAGAGTATACTTTTCACACACACACACATATATATATATATATATATATATATATATATATATATATATATATATATATATATATATATATATATATATATATAATGTTTTTAATAAAATCAAATTTTTAAAGTTAATAATCAATATATTTTTAATTTTAATAATAATTTAACTCTACATATTTTAATTTCAATAAAATTTATTTTATTTTTTAGAAATATTAATTTATAATTTCATATCAAAAAAATAACTTAACATATAAAATAAAAACTATGAAAATATTATTATTATTATTATTATTACTAGTAAATAACCCGTGCGACATGAGTTAACAAACCCTAATTGTAAAAATGTATTATTAAAACAATTTTAGATATTAGCATATTTTCCAAATATAAAATGTATGACAACTTTCAGTCGTGATTCACACTACATGTCTACCAAATTATCTTTTATAAAGTTTGAATTCATTCTCCAATCGGTTAACATTCTTATAATTATAAATATAAGTTAATTTTTGTAAGCATTGATATGTACTTATAATAAATCGTACATTCGATTTTCTAACTTCAATTATATAAAACAATAGCAATATAAATTTTTTAAAATATGAACATTAAAATGAACAGTCTACGGCTGCTATCTCATAGATACATTCACATCTACCTGTAAATGTGTTAACAAACTCAGTTGAATCCAAATGAGTTAATTCTAAAACTATATTACATCCTACAATGTATCACAACTTCTCGTTACATTTCAAGTTTATTATCTTCTTATTAGATGATATTTATAAATTTTAAATTTTACATAGTTTATTAATTTTTTACTGTACCCCGTCAAAAATTAATAAACTATGTATAAAAATTTCTATATATATTAAAATTAAATAATAAATTTATTGATCATAAATTTTTCGAAATCATAAATTTTTCGAAATCATAAATTTTTTGAAATCAAATCATGCATAAAAATAAAATGTATTAATGTGACCATTCAAAATAATTTCTATATATATTAAAATTAAATAATATTAATACCTTCATTCAAAATATATTGTAAAGTTTTGATTTAATTTTTTTCATATCTTTATATATTCTAATGTATATAATATTGCTACAATATGAAACAGTATCAAACCTATAATACTAAAAGAGAATTCAAATTTTATTGATCATAATATTTTATAGAATCAAATCATACATAAAAATTAAACATATTTATGTCACCATTCAAAATAATTTCCATATAAGTATAATAAAAATAAATGAAAATAATGTCTCAATTCAAAAGATATATTGTTAAAATATCGAATTAAAATTAAATATAAAGTTAATTTGAAAAGATTATGATATATTTTAGTTATTTCATAAACTTAAAAAAATTATCAAATCTCAATTGATTTTGTTTTGTTTTATTAACCTTTTTAAAAATTGAAATAATTTATTTTAGGTCAAATAAGGATCTAAATAATTACAAAATAATATTTATTCTTACATTTTCAGAATGATAAATTAAATATTTAAGATAAACATTAGAGTTCTTATTTACTTTACCTTTTATATATTTATAATATACTTTTTTGTTAATTTTATTAACAATATATTTATAATTAACAATACATCGTTTAAACTACATTAATTTTTTATATAATATAAATGTAACCTTTCAAAAAATATACACAAATATATTTAGAAGTCGGTAGAAAATTATATTGGTTAAATTATAATTCCATTCAAAATTTATTGATCATAAATTTTTTGAAATCAAATCATGCATAAAATAAAACGCATTAATGTGACCATTCAAAATAATTTCTATATATATTAAAATAAATAATATTAATACCTTCATTCAAAAGATATATTTTTAAAGTTTTGATTTAATTTTTTTCATATCTTTATATATTCATATAAATGGAACTATTTAATTTCTATTTTTTTCATATCTTTTAATTTGTTAATATTCACATAATATATAATGTATAAAATCTATTTATAAAAATAATTGTAATTTATCCCAATTTATAAAACCGTTTATCAAATTTTAATTTTCTACTTATAAAAATAATTGTAATTTATCCCAATTTATAAAATTATTTATCAAATTTTAATTTTCCATTTATGAAAATAATTGTAACTTATCCCCGTTTATAAAAAAAAAAAATTGTAAAAATTTGTTCTAATAGATAGACTTTTCTTGTTTTTAAGTGCCTCAAGTAAAATGATGTTGAATCATTCTTTTGGTTTTTGGTTTTTGGTTTTTTCTTTCCAAGAGCAAATATCTATCATTTATGTTGTTCAATCTCTATTATAAATGATTACATTAAAACATAGACCAACATAGACCAACATAATTTGCAATAGAAAAACAATTTATGCCTAAACCATTGATATGACATACAAAATATGAAATCAATAATAATATACATATAAATAATTTGAATAAAATATTGTTAAAAACATTCTTCTATAGAAGATATTGATATGACATACAAAATATGAAATCAATAATATTATACATATAAATAATTTTAATAAAATATTGTTAAAAACATTCTTCTATAGAAGATATTGGTAGTGAACTTCAGCAACACCCGCTACTCTTGAACCCTTCAAAACATATTACTTTAGAACTTCAGGTGAATAAGAGTCTCATCCCTTTGACTATCCTCATGTTCATCAAAATCTTGTTCCTCTTCCAAAAACAGTTCCTCCAAACATTGCAATGAGACATTTGCATTTGGTACCTGTCAGAAAATATAATTAGTATATAATCAGTACGTGTTCATAAGGAATAGCGGCAAACATGAACATCATCATAAAGAAAATCCCATCAATTGAATTGTAAATCTTCCAATCCTATCAATGAGAGCCACAGAAACCAAGAACGAACCGCATCGCAGAGCAATAAGTGTTTGAGCTCTTGCAATTTTGTAAACCTCTTCAAGTGCATTCATGGTCGTGTATGAGGTATCCAACCAACTACATCAAGATATCCTTCGAAATAGATTTTGGCTATAAAACGCTATATCAAGCATAAACCAAGTGGTTGTTGTACCAAGAAGATGCCATCCGTGGCGACTTAGAAACTCCTGTGAGAATAAGCCATATTTCTTCTTCACTTCTATCTCTGGTTCAACTTGAATCCCAACCTGTACAACTTTAGACATATCTGCTGCTGCTGCGTATTCTTAGCAACTAAAGTCGTAAGCGCTTCGCATCTTTATCCTCCAATAGTAAGAAGCATCTTATGACCATTAGATCTGCAAATCAATAATACATCTCATAAACTATATGTAAGAAAATGTGTCGATGACATACAAAAAGAGGCTACCTATGAGAAGAGCATAAAACTTTGGCAAATGCAGCAAATTTTTAATTAACACAATCAGAACCAACAAGTATCTGCAAACATACATAGTACTTAATAGAAATGAAATTTTGAGAGTTTGATAACAGAGTTTGTTAATAACATGTTTTCACCATGCATGCAAACAAACCGGAATTGAAGTATAATTGACAATACCTTGTTGCATCAAAGCCTCAAATATAACAATACTTGGACGCACTTATTCCACCATCATGCCCCTGCATAAAAGTAACATTCTTTGGATGATTATTAAGAAAGGAATCTCTTCCTAAACAAATTCGCATTTATTTCATTAAGACTTAGTAACTGAGCCCTTCGTAGTCCAAACTCGAGCAAAGTTTTAGATTTCCCATAACAAACGGTGCCTTGCGGCATTAGTAGCTACTAATGAAGCAAAGTTAATTAGATTAACAAAAGGTATTTCCAGAATTGAACAACCCGAACAATAGAAACATCAATTTTCGAGAGAAACAAAGAGTATTGAATGGTAGGAAGCAAGTACTCACTGCAATCTGGACCTTCAATTCTCATCGATGAGGAAAAACAACAGTTCCTTGGCAATAGCATACACTTCAACATCGAACGATCGATTCCTCTAAGATAGTCAAAGAAACCATCCTATCATTTAAATTTAATCAATATAATTACCACATTCAAAACATAACGACTTATTTAATCTTTTATATGAAATAACTTAAAACATAAGCACTTATTTGATAAAGCTTGTAAATGAAGCAATTGATTGATTATGATTATATATTTACCTCACATGAATGAGGCAAATTATTCTTAGATTAACAAAAGGTGTTTCCAGCAATTGAACAACCTGAACAATAGAAACATCAATTTTCGAGAGAAACAAAAGAGAGTATTGAATGGTAGGAAGCAAGTACTCACCGGGACCTTCAATTCTCATCATGGCACCTTAGGTAAAACAACAGTTCCTTCGGCAATAGCATACACTTCAACATCGGAACAGTCGATTCCTCTAAGATAGTCAAAGAAACCATCCTATCATTTAAATTTAATCAATATAATTACCACATTCAAAACATAACGACTTATTTAATCTTTTGTATGAAATAACTTAAAACATAAGCACTTATTTGATAAAGCTTGCGAAGCAATTGATTCAGATTATGATTATATATTTACCTCATGAATGAGGCAAATTATTCTTAGATTAACAAAAGGTGTTTCCAAGAATTGAACAACCCGAACAATAGAAACATCAATTTTCGAGAGAAACAAAAGAGTATTGAATTGTAGGAAGCAAGTACTCACTAATGGACCTTCAATTCTCATCATGGCACCTTAGGAAAAACAACAGTTCCTTCGGCAATAGCATACACTTCAACATCGAACATCGATTCCTCTAAGATAGTCAAAGAAACCATCCTATCATTTAAATTTAATCAATATAATTACCACATTCAAAACATAACGACTTATTTAATCTTTGTATGAAATAACTTAAAACATAAGCACTTATTTGATAAAGCTTGTAAAGCAATTGATTGATTATGATTATATATTTACCTCATGAATGAGGCAAATTATTCTTAATAAAATGAATCGATCTTGAGATATCTTGTAATTAGAAATAAACCTCACACATTCTTCCAAACCAAATAAGATTGTATACTCTCCTCCAAACGGACTCTTACGAAAATACAAATCAAACACGAAAAGAAAAACATTATTATCACGTAACAAAAAGAATTGAATAATAATGAAGAATTATTTGGATAATAATAATGATGACTTACAGAGTTCTTGATGTTTACCACTTTCCGAAGCGTAAGCCATTGTGAATTGATAGTGCTCGTGAGAAGAGGTGTTACCATTGGATTGGTGGGTCCGGTATGACCCGACCGAACCATTTGAATCCATTGTTTCTTTCTGCGTTGTTTTCTTCTTCTTCAACAGAGTTAAAAAAGCCATCTTTAGGGTTTATTAGAATTGAAGGAAGAGAGAAGGACTTTTGGTGTTCCATTAGAATTTAAATTTTGATGAAGAGAAGAATAATGAATTGGCATGGGGCAATAAAGGTTTGGCAATAAGCGTGTGTAGCAATGGAGCGCGTGAATGAAAAAGGTTGGAAGGTGTTAAGCAGAGGAGGATATACATAAGTTCACGGATGGAAGAGAAAAACTTTTGGGGTTCCATTAGAATTTGAATTCGATGTAGAAAATAAATTGGCATGGGAAGAGGAAGAGGCATAGCATGATGGCAAGGATAATGAATTGGTATTCCCCATGTGTAGTAGATGATCACGCTTCTGTTTTCTATGTTAAAAAAGTATAATTTTAAAAAGAGTTTATTTAATGTTAAGGGATGGGCTGGGATTAATTGGAAAAAAAAATAAATGAAAAATTGGTGAAAAATTGTGGGAGTGCCACATCAGACCCAAATCAATGTGGTGCCAGCAATTTTTGAGTTCACAATTATACCCTTAATAAACAGACTAAATAGGAATTTTTTAAGCTGGGGTATAGTGGTATTTTCCAGGTACTTCTGTTTTTATAGATTTATAATAGATTATTATTATTATTATTATTATGAGAGATATTCTTACTCCAAGAGTAAGTTATCCTGACTTACTCCACATCCAATGGTTAGAATTAATGAGTAATTAAATATGAAAAGAGAAAACTATTACTCATTATTTCTAACCATTAGATTGAAAAGAATTAATGGTCAAAATTTAGAGTAAGTCACAATAACTTACTCCTAGAGTAAAAATATCACTCATCCCTCCTCTATTATTATTATTATTATTATTATTATTATTATTATTATTATTATTATTATTATTATTATTATTATTATTATGCCAAGTCACACTGAAATTTTTAAGTTTTTTTTATTTTAGCACAAGAAAATTACTGCATTTCATTACTAATAATTTGTTCAATACAAAGAGGAATATAGTTCAACAGGTTGCGTCGAGACCAAGAATTGGCTACCTTCGCAAGAGAATGAGCGGCCATATTCGTTTGACGCTTAACAAACTTCACCTCAAAGTTTGGAAAAGACTTAAGAAGAGTAGTAATAGAGTTAATAATAAAACAAAATTCAGAAGCACCCTTATTATTAGAGTGAACAGCCTGAGTAACCCTTTGGCAATCACTCTCGAAAATAACACAATTTAAATTTAAATTAATAGCTCCATGAATGGCTTCTTTAAGGGCTAAAGCCTCCGCTTCCATCACATAAATCACCCCTGGATCCCAAGCGGTTCCTGCATGAGAAAAATTCCCTAAATGATTTCTCACTACCCAACCTCTATTGAACGTTCCGCACGTCATATTAAAAGCCGCATCAACATTACATTTAAACCAACCATTAGGAGGCGTCTTCCAGTCTAAAACATGCGGAGAAGAGACGGTAAAGTTATTAGGACTTTGGGCTTGAAACCAATCGTTCCACCTATGAAAAGCACCTAAACCCAACTTATTAGCCTCCTCTCTTTCTTGTCTCCAAATGAAATCATTTCTATTATTCCATAATATTTCAAGCATAACCGCAAATCTCCCCGCTACCTTTTTATCCTCCTTTCGACAAATATCAAAGATGAGAGATTTAAGATCATGATGAAGATTTTGCCTAGAAGCAATAAGATTAGACAAACATGAGGCTTCCCAACACTGATTAGTAGCTTCACACCCCACAAACAAATGTCAATCATCCTCCGTATAATGCTCGCAAAATTGACAAGTACTAGGACATATAACAAAGTGTCGTTGAAGACGCTCACGTGTCGGAAGGCAATCTTTGCAAATACGCCATAATAAGTGTTTAACTTTAGGAGGGGCAATAATGTTTCAAAGACTACACCAGTCTTCACCAACCTCCCCATTCGCGTGCCACCGATACATACGACGCCAAATATTATACCCAGATTTCACACTATACACCCCGTCTTGGTTTTCCTTCCATATTATATGATCAACATTCACATCCTCCACCAACGGGACCTGCAAAATTCTTCTAGCGTTTCCCTCATCAAAAATATTCCTCACTTTAACATAATCCCACCTCTTTTCATTTAGTAACAAAAGATCTTTAATTTTATAACCATAAGCACTCTGAGGTTGTGGACCCTCCATATAGTCGCCCATATCTCCCCGTATCCAAGGCTCATTCATAACATCAATACTACTACCATCTCCAATGCTCCACCGACAACCTAACTGAAGGATCTCCCTGGACTTCCAAATACTCCTCCAAGTAAAACTAGGATTATAACCAAGTTTGGCGTCGAGAAAAGAGTTATTCGGAAAGTACCTTGCTTTAAGAATATGGGACACCAAGCTCTGTGGCCTAGAAAGAATATTCCAACCCTGTTTAGCAACCATAGCCATATTAAAGGCTTTAAAATCTCGGAATCCCAAGCCGCCTTCATTCTTCGATCCAGTTAACCTCTCCCACGCCATCCAACGAATGCCTCCATTTCTACCACCTCCTCCCCACTAGAAAGAATTTAACATCCTCTCAATATCATTAATAAGAGCATCAGGAAGAAGGAATAAACTCATAGCATACGGATGATAGGGGTGATTTGATCATAACCTCTTTGCCTGCTTTCGAAATGGATCTACCTTTCCAAGAATTGATTCTATTCCAAATGCGATCTTTGATATAAGAGAAGGTTGCTTTCTTACTCCTCCCTATCATAGACGGGAGTCCCAGGTAACTTCCGGTACCCAAGACATGCTTCACCCCCATTATACGAGCTAAATCCTCCTGTGCCGGTGATGACAAGTTCGGACTAAAATAAACCTCCGACTTCGACAAATTAATCTCCTGACCGGCTGCCTCTCCATAGGTATTGATCACTCTCATGATCTCATGAACCTCAGTAATATTGGCCCTGCAAAATAAAAAACAATCGTCAGCAAAAAGTAGATGAGACACCTGAGGTGCCCCTCTACAGATTTGGACCCCATGAATATTTCCTCGTGCAATTGACTGCTTCATAAGTTTGGCTAATCCTTCAGTAACTAAGATAAAAAGGTAAGGAGACAATGGGCCTCCTTGTCTAAGTCCTCTTCCTGGTTCAATAGATCCCACACGTTCTGAATTGACAAGAATAGTATAGTGAACCGAGGTGACACACAACATGATCCAGTGGATCCATCTCTCATCAAAACCGAATCTATAAAGGACCCCTCTTAAGAAACTCCAATCCACTTTATCATAAGCCTTGCTAATATCGATTTTGAGAGCCAAATTAGCCACAGAACCTCTCGTTTTCCTTCTTAACGCATGAATGACCTCCAAAGCTATCAAGGCATTATCAAGAATAGATCTCCCTTCCACAAACGCCGATTGTTCCTCCGCAACACAAATATCCAACAGCTTTAATCATTAGTGGGCTTTAGACACAATTTTGTACACCACATTGCACAACGATATAGGTCTGAAATCCTTCATAGTCTCAGGCTTGTTGATTTTTGGAATCAAGTAAACATTAGTATCCGTAATAGACGGCGGAAAATAACCACGCGGGGACGACGAGTACTAGAGTAGATATTATATTTTTGTCTACGTCTCTAAAGTATTTTTTATGAGATTTTGATGGGAATACATTTGTCTCTTAAATAAATGTTTTGTATGATGTCAAAACTATAACAGATTCAATTTTTATCAGATTCAACTTTTATGTATATTGAAGAGTATCTCTTGTGTGCACCTTTACATTACAGAGTTTAAAATGTATCTAAAACATGTTTGAAAAGATTGTCAATAGGTATCATGCACTAAAAACTATTTTTTACGTAAAAATTAGTTGCAATGTGTCGACACATCTGTTCTATGTGTCGACACTTGTGAATTAATAATAAAACATGTAGTCTCTGTAACTATGTGTCGGCACATTCTTCATTTCATGTCTACACATGTAATTATGAAAACTTTTATGTGTCAACACATATGTGTTTTGTATTGACACGTGTATTGTTGCTTTAAAGTATGTAGCTTATGTAACTTTGTGTAGACAGAATGACTTCATATAAGTTGACACATGTCATTACATCTGTCGACATATAACTTACATGTGTTAGAATTTATAAAAAATTATTTTCTTTTCAAACTTCTTTTCTTTTTGCCTAAAACTTGCACACATATATATACTTCATACATGCATCATTTTAATTTGATTAAACTATAATACATACTAAGATTAATCTTCATCTTCAACCTTGCATCTATGCATACATACAAACAGAGTACACGTACTCATTCATTGATTAGGTGTCATTTAGACTTGGTTGATAACGTTCAATTTAGGTTGGTTGATAACTAAGGTTGGATTGAGAATCATAGGAGTTTTTATCGAAAAAATGGTGAGAGTTTTTACCTCGAGATCAAAGTATGGATTTTGGGTTTTTTTTATAAGATTTCAAAAATATTATATTCGACCGAGTAAAAGGCTTTGAAGAACTGAGGTTCTTGGAAAGGAGTAACGCAAGACGATGATTCGTTTGGAAATCTTGGGTGATAACAATTCAAAATTTAGATTCGGCCGAGTGAAGAGCTTTGAAGAACGGTGATTTCTTGCAAAGGAGTAGCGTGAGACGGTTGGTCAAATTGGTATTGTTGGGTGACTTGCTCAACTCATATAAGGGAAAATAAATTGCTATGATCAACATCAAGGTTTGTAGGGTTGGATTACTATATTTCTCTTGTAAACAATTTTTTCCATAGTAAGAATTTTTATCTCAATTTCAAACAGAAATGGGACTGACGTAGCCATAGTTAGGATGATTAGTGAATTTCTTAAACAAATCATTGTGTTGTTCTTGTTCTCTCTCTTCATTTACATTTTATAAGTAATTTGTTAAACTCTTTGATTGTGCAATTGATTTTATTGTTAAATTGTTTTGTTGATTAACTTACAATCTATTATATTGTAAGAGATATTTTATATCAATAAAGTTCAAAGAAAAATCTGAAAAATTAAATACACGGTTCGATAAATTGTTTCACTTGGTTTTATCAATTGTTTCATTAGATATTTGTTGGCCATGTAATTGTAAAACAATTATTTGTGAATTTATTGTATTAAGATCTTATCATCATCATTCAATTGAGTTTGATATTATGCATATCTAAGCCTCCAATAATCGATTTAGTTTGGACGACCTGTGATCTAGCATACGACTTGTCATAACTTATATTAAAAAAATTTAAAACAGATTTTTAAGTGAAAATTTTCTTTAGGGATCTATTCACTCCCTCTAGATAAGTTGTTGTCGTTTAATATTTGATCCACATTCTCATTTTTGTAGGGAAATTTTTTGTCTTTCTGGCTCCGAACAAAGTAATATCGATAAAATTCCAGTTGAAATATGTAAATTGACATCCTTGATTATGTGAAATAATGAAATTTTTTCTTTTTCTGTATAAGACCAGTAGTCTTAATGTATTAGATGTTATTGTTTAA
Source organism: Vicia sativa (assembly GCA_021764765.1). NCBI lineage: Eukaryota > Viridiplantae > Streptophyta > Magnoliopsida > Fabales > Fabaceae > Vicia > Vicia sativa. The sequence goes on from CM038792.1 coordinate 101,959,093, forward strand.
TTTTGTATGATTACTATTTTCTAGTTGTCTGTTACTAGAAAACTTGTTGTAAGTAGTGATCTTGTTGTGTATGAATTGCTTACTTTGATGTTCTGATGTTTTTAAAAGTGCTAAGTGTTTAAGCATAAAAATGCTATTCTCATATAAATGAATGAATATGGTACAAATCTCTACATACACAAAACAAAACCATTATTCTCATTCTGATTTCACAACAAGTGTTTTAGTACCATCATCATTAGTAGTCATATTATTTGACTGTTTTCCTAAAACCATTCCTCCATATCCATATTGTTGCACAACAAGCACAGAAGAACGTGAACCCGAATTATTCGACGCCAAAATATCTCCTATTACTCCAAGTTCCGGGCAATCACACCATTCCAACATATCCGAAAACACTTGAGAGTTTCTACAATTTCCTTGTCCAACTATATACAAATCACAGCCATATGAATCTATCTCGTTAAGTATTTTCGGAATATCTTCGCCCAAATGAACATCAATCTCGGAATATGTTATAGAATCATCATTGTTCACCGCTGTTAATCTAAACGAATTTATGTAATCGTCGTCTAACTCCATTTGTTTCTCGTTATCCATTACTGCTGATAATATACCTTGTGGTTCAATCTGAACTGGTGTGTCCACTGCTGCAGCATCATCAAACAGAAGCATTCTTATTACTGATAGACTGATTCCTGGATGACCTGCCATCCTCCATGCAACAGCAATCGCTTCACGGTCGTCCGGCCCACCAACGAAGATCATACGAATGCAGAAGTTTTGTTTTGATATTGAACTGATATCGCGATCGACGAATATTCCTACTGAACAAGGTGCACTTTGCAGGACATTCATGTTTATGTCTCTATACACGACACTGGTTGTTTCGAGTGCGCCTTCTGAACTTAACTGTTTGTGAAAAGGAATGATGACGAGGCTCGTGCGTTTTTCGTTGGCCGAATTGTATATATCTTCGTGAATGGTTTCGAAAGAGGAGACGACGTTTAATGTGTGGACTCTTATAGCGTCATATGATTCTCCGAATGATTCAAACGTGCTGTAGATACCTTCTTGCTCTACTTGAGATTGTGTTAGATTCTGTCCTTGGCCACTTGGTTTCTCCATATGAGCAGCAACAAGTGCTGCTGCGCTACCTGTGAGTTCGACAAGATGAAGTCCGAAAACATGTAATGGTGAGAGTCTAGTGGCATTGAATAACTCAATTAGGCTTATAATCCCGGTGGCTTGTCGAGTATTGTGAACACATGCTAGAATTCTGAGTTCTGCATCATTTCTTAGCTTTTGTATGGTTTTCAACTTGTTTTGCTCAAATCTCTTTCTAGGCTTGTAAATGGCATTGATGATAGGAGACACCACAATAGTCATTAGAAGAACTGAAGATGATAGAACAACATAGGTTGGTACAGACAGAAGCTGCAATCACACATTAAAATATTAGAAATGATATTCTGACACAAATTTTGACATCAGACACACTATCAATGTAAACTTTTGTGTTCAAATAACATGTCTCTTGAAAAATATTCGGTAAATATTATGTTTGAATAGTGTTAATACCGTTCGATCCCAAGCGATGTTGAGCATTATGAGTGCAATGGCGCCTTTAGTATTAAGAATCACGCCTAGAGCGAAACTGTCAAGAGTACGCATGCCAAAGAAGAAAGCTGCAAACATGGTGCCTAGAACCTTTATAGAACACAGCAAGATTATAACAATGAGTGTCAAAAATATGTTCTGTTGATCGAAAATGGTGGTGATCATTAGTCTCATTCCCGTGCCACTAAAGAACAGCGGCGCAAGAAATCCGCTACCAAAATCATCTGAGACTGAGACCACTTTGTCAGCAAATTTACCATGAGGCAAAATCAATCCATACACAAAAGCACCAACAACAGCATGTGTACCAAGAATATCTGTTATGTGTGCACAAACCAAAAGTCCCATAACCACAAAAAGCAACTTTTTATCATCCCATTCATCTCTTTCTGTCATGCCATCGATAACATTAACAATGATAGGACGCACAATGAAGATGCAAATGCAAACAAATATTATTGTACTCAACACCGAGTATATTGCACTTTTACCGTTAATCGAAAATGGAATAAACAATGTGAATAAAACCCATGCATATGTGTCACTGACCATAGAAGCTGTTAATGCAGCTTCACCAAGACCAGTATACAGAAGCTTCAACTCAGAAAGAGAATGAGCGATAACAGGAAAACCAGTCACCGTAAGAACTAAAGTCCATATTACATTCACACTTAGTGAATTCTTTTCAAGTTTCAACGCATCACCTTTGTCATAAGTGCTATGGTGGAGTTTGTACAAAAGCGGTCCCATCACCATTGGAAAAACTATCCCGGCAATCGCAATGCTCCCGGCTTTCTTCTTAACATGTAAAATCACATTCAAGTTCATCTCCAAACCACTGAGAAATGCATAATAGATTATACCAATATGCGATAGAACTTCAATGTTAAGAACTCCGGTTACAGGAAAAAAGAATGTGAAAACCTCTGTGTATTGCCCAATTAATGGCGGAGTTAGTAGAAAACCAACCTACACAACATTATTTCCAACATGTTGATTGTTAGACTATGTAAATACAGAAATAATATTATCAGAGTTTATTGTAACGGTCAAGATATTAATAGAGGCTATGTAAATTTACAGAAAGAATATTATTAGAGTTTATTGTAGCGGTTAAGATACTTACAGAGAGTTGAGACAAGATACGAGGTAGATGAAATGGTCTATATATAAAGAAGAAGAAACGAGAAATCAGGACAACAAAACCGACTTGAAAGGCGAGAATGGGAAGCTCGTTTTTTAAGACATTATCAGTTTGCCATATTCTATTTGGATTAACCATATTTGTAACATAACATGCAGGATCCACCATTGTTGATTCTTCTTCTCTTGTTCTGAAATGGGAATTTCAATTTTGTTTTGTGATGTAGTGGTTTGTTCTAATTATCTTGTTTCATTTTTTTGAGTAATAAATTGAAAGCAAAATGAATTTGCTTTCTCGTTTTTGGAGAAAGCCAATGAGTTTTTGCCTTGAGGATAAACGTTGAATTATCATGTATTTATATCAACATAGGAGAAACAAATTCCAACTATATTTGTCTATTTGAGGTGGAATTTAGGTTGTTGTTAGTTACAATGACATCTCCAAATAGCTGTTTGTTTTGATTTTCCAAATAATTTTCAAGTGTTGGATTACAACATGTTACACATAGGATATGATTATGTTACTTACACATGGCTTAAATATGATTTATGTCTAGGTAACATATTGAATGTTTTTAGTAACTCTAAAAATAAACAATCAATTTTTATCCAAATCTGTTATTGAATAGGATTCTACTATGATATGATACTTGATATAGTATTTATTGCATTGTGCTTTAGACCATCAACTTCGTTGGAGGCAGAGAGAGAAAATTCATGTGATAAAATATCATATGAACTAAAAATAAGAAAATATTAAGTTTAGTTAAATATAGTATACATTACTCCTAAAAGGAAACAAATATTTTGGTTTACCTTAACAAATATTTTGGTATACCTTTCACATTAGTTGGTTCAATGGTGATTGACGGTTTGACGTTGAATTTAGTTGAAAAGGCTACGATTTAATATTTACAACTGCGATTGAAAGAGGATTGAAACCACGTAATGTCAGAACTCACCCTGAATCGGATTAGTCGATCCAATGAGTCAGACACTGGTGATGAAAATCTATAAAAAAAAATTAAGAAAAAGATTCACCCATATGATTTATCAAATACATAAGGTTCATAACTCAAGTTTTTCAACCTTGTCACCACCTAAGAGATTTTGTTTCGATAATTCGACCAAACCTCTTTCACTAGCATGGCTAAGTATCTTATTCCATAGTTCAGTCTTCGACACATGTTCTGTCAACACATACAACCTCAACCTTAAGGGTATACAAGCCTTGACTTTTGATACATCTCAAGACTTTCTTTGACCCCTTCGTTACACTTATGAGACCTTGCTCTCCTTTGAAAAGATATCCTTTCTTGCCGATTTCGCCAAGAGAAATCAAATGTCTCTTCAAATCAAGCACATATTTGACATTAGTCAATAACTTTATTGACTCATCATGGAGTCTGAATCTTAAAGGTCTAATACTTATAATCTTGTAGGCTTTGTTGTTTCTCAACAACATTGATCCACCATCTTGATCACATAATTCCTTAAACACATCTTAGTTTAGATTTATGTGCCAAATGATACTTGAATCCATGATTCATTCCTTGCTCAAATCTTCACTAAAAACAACCAAAACATCAGATGATTCATAATCCTGTTGAATAATGGTTGCATTGTCATTGTCCTTGCCATCGCTATAACTCATCGACCTGTCAGCACAAATTTTCTAGTATGACCCTCCTTCTTACAGTGGTAACACTTAATTGCTTGAGCATCACCACCGTAAGACTTATATGCACTTTTACCTTTCTTCTTCTTAAACTTACAATCCTTCTTCGAGATTTTTCCATAATCCTTCACCAACAAATGATGGTTTGTGCTCATTTCTTTCATTCAAATCCTTATAGTACAAGGTTGGTTAAACTTATTCAGAGGTAAGGGACTTTCTTCTATACAAGAGGATTTATTTTAAGTGAGCATGAGATATTGGTAAAGAAGACAACAATAACAAAGCTTGTTCTTCATCATCGATATTAACCTCAATATTCTTCATATCAAGAACTAGCTTGTCAACGTATCCAACTGCTCTATTAGAACTCTATCTTTATTCATCTTAAATGAATACAAAGCTTGTTTCTGGTACATGCAATTTACAAGGGATTTCGTCATGTATAACCCTTCGGTTTTATCCATCCACCCGTCGCCATCTTCTCATTTGAGACTTGTCAGAGAACCTTATCACCAAGGCTCAATATAATGACATTGTGTTCTTTCTATACAATAGTCATTTCCTCTTTTTTCGTTAGGGAAAATGGATTAAGCTCCCTTAAACTCTTATAAAAACATTGTTGAACAACAAGGGATCACATATTCAAGCGCTATAAACCTGAATCATTCACTATAGTGAATTTATCATTCTCAAAATTTGTCGACGACATCTTTTCCATGCTCACCACACAAGTTTTTCGTAACGAAACACCGTCAAGAACAAAATGAAACTATGAGTTTCTTGAACAAACACAAAAAACCCTATAAAATTTTCATAAAAGAGAGATAATAAGGAAGAAGAAGAAAGTGTGAATGGTTGTAATTGTTTCTTTATTCACTTACTCAATAAGGATTTACAAATTACAAGTGAATAACAATAATTAACCTCACTTAACAACCTGAGTGAACTAGTCTATCTATATATTACTAAGTTAACTTAACTATTGGGCTTAAACAAATGCCAAATTCGACATGTTAATTGACCTAGCATTATCGACTACTTTAATCTAGAAGATAATTCAACTACAACAAGCACAACTTAGATATCAACATGTAGGGGTGTTCATGGTGCGGTTTGGGCGAATTTGACTAAAAAAATCATCTGAAACGCGAGAGAAAAAGGCATGCGGTTTGGTTTGGTTCGGTTGACTTTTAGAGAAAAAAAACAAATCAAACCAATGCGGTTTGGTTCGGTTGGCTCGGTTTTTTAAAAATATTTTGTTGAGTCATACATACACATATAGATGACAACATAACTTTGTATTTGGTCATTCATACACTACCAAATAACAACAAAACTCATCATATTTGGACAATAACTTCCAATTTAATATGTAAAAATTAGATTAGACAAAAGTGAAACAATAAACATAAAATAATAGCATAAAACAATATCAAAAATATTATAATGAAACAAAAAAATAAAAGAAATGAGAGATTAGTAAAGATAAAAAAGAAAGAACATAAGAGATGAGATATTTGAGATAAAGATGCGCGATAAAACAAAATTGAAAGAGGAAACATTTGCATAAAAATGAGAAGGTGAAAAAGAAATAATATAAGAGAGTAGATATTAGAGAATAAGAGGCAAGATGTAAGTGGTGAAGATGGAGCGATAGTGCTAGGAGAGATTTAATAAGACTGGAACTGAAACCGCCATAAGTGTAAGAGTGAGAAAATTATTCGTAATCATAAGGCTAATAATATAATAAGTTTAGGTTTTGGTTAGATGACAGTTAAGTAAATTTTAGGTTGTACCATAATGCAGTTTGATTCGGGTTGGTTCGAATTGCAAAATACAAACCATAAACCGAATCGAACCATGTGGTTTTATTAAAATATGACCCAAACTAATCTGAACCAAATACAGTTTTTTGCGGTTTCGGTTTGGTTTGGTTTGATTTGAGGTTTTCTATTGGGTTGGTTTGGTTTTGAACACCCATATGACAACATGTGAACAAACTTCAACAACAAGCTTAACCTTTATCGAACCAAGAAGCTACTCTCATCAACACTAGAGTTTGATCTAATATCTCACACACATAGATTCACATTCTCTCCCTTTTCTATGATGACATCACATATCTTAGGGAAGATGAAAGGAATAACAACAGACACACACACACACACACGCGCACACACACACACACACACACACACACACACACACACACACACACACACACACACACACACACACACACACACACACATATATATATATATATATATATATATATATATATATATATAAAGAAACTCCCCTAGGTTAAATATTGAGTATATCTTACTCCTTTGAGAGTCAACTTCTCCTCCTTTGTCGAAATCAAAAAAGGAGAAATAATTAGAGCACATAAATCACATCTAAAATGAACAAGTTACCTTATAGTAATGGACAAAAGAAATCCAGTGTAAGAAATAAGAAATGGGATCTATGGTTTTATTTTTCATGGAAGGTGGCATCAAACTTTGAAATCAACTAGTGGGTAAGCTTTGGAGAACTTCTTCCATTTTATTCTTTCTCAAACGAAACCTAAAAAGTCTTTGTATATTTCTAAACAAAGAGTGAATTTTGTTGTCTACTTATTTCTTTCTGCATAATCATCTAGTACTAGGAAACCTTTTGGATAACTTATTTTAATCCTCCTTGGATTAATATTGGACTATATAGGCATGTTTTATTTGACACCTCTTTGCTCTCTAGAGGAACGATTAGTATAAAATAATTTTAATTGATTAAGCAATTAATAATAACTTTCTAAAGAACCAATCATAATTTTCCTTATTTTTCAATCTTCGTTAAGTGTACTACCTAAAGATCTAAAGGTAACATGCGAGACTTCCCATTTCGAGGAAACAACAAGCAACAATTGACTTTTCTTCTCTACAAATAATTTGATATGATAATTGTTTTAACAATTAGGAACTGATAAATCGATTACAAATTTTATCATTTTAACCTTTTAATAGGTTTTGTAACCGTGGTCGTTGTATTATAACATCAAGGTCACCATTTTGATCACATGTGTTAAGAATTGAGATATATCATTAACATAAAAAACATTTGGACAAACACCATCAGGTTACCACTTCTTATTGTAAACCTAAGATACTTTAGGAAGCTCTACTATCTTTTGATATCAGAAACATCCACATTAAGGGATCGTTGAGATATATTTTTAGAAGTATCTTTCATTTACATCCTAAATGAGATGGTCCTTAATGGTCCCCCATTTTTAAGTATCCATTGATTCTCTTAAGTTGACTTCTTTAACTTGAATTTCTTTATTTGACATTTTTCTTTCCTATGATTATCATATTCCAATGGTGTTTTCTAAGTGATACCTGCAAAAGTAACAATATATACTTCTTTAAACTAGGGTTTAGTTCACAAAAGGTAATATGTACGAGTTTTCCCATAGTTATGGTACTTCTGAAAAGAGGTTTTAAAAATATTATACATTAAGATTTTTTTTGACCATGCATGTAGAGGAATTAAACATATTTTTATTTATCTATGTTGCACAACTTACTTAATATTAAGTAATTTTGTGCAATAACGCTTATAATTAACTAGGACAACTAAGGGGTAAGATTAGGGATCTTACGAAGATTCAAAGATTCAATGATTTTGTCTTGTTGTTATTAGGCAAATGAATTTCTTCCCTCGCGAGAGAGGAGCAATATATCATATTTATCCCTTTAAAATTTTTGGGAGAATTTCAGGAAAATTTCAGAAATTACGGTATTCCTTATCGTAAATTTCAAAATTTACGGAAAATTTTAAGGAACTATTATTGAAATTTTAGAAATTTCCTATAGTTCATTTTTTTTGAAAACAATGTATATTTCAAAATTTCTGATACCTTATTCTTTCACTAATTTTTTGCCGTTTTTCCATTTTTCAATGAGAACCAGAGGGGATGACGAATTTATTGGAGGTAGATTGATTGATGGAGAGGAAACTCGAGTCAGGGCTACTGAGGCAGAGAATTTCGAGTTATGGGTTGGACAAGTTTCTCCGAGCGTTTTGCACTGGAAACTGATGGTTGAGCAGGCCCAAGATCAGTTTCGCGCACCCCAGCTCCGAGATGCTAGACTTTCTACTATTATAGAATTACATGCTCTCGTGGATGTACATGTTGTTGTGGAGGTGTAACGACCTGAATTTAATTAATTATTTAATTAAATTATTGAAGGATTTAATTATTGGGTATAGACGAAGTTTGAGAATTTAACTAGAATAATTGGATTTATCGTAATTATTATAAGAGGCATTTTGAATTAATACGTTATTTGGGTTAATAAGTTGATAATCAGACAATTAGTCGGTTTAACCAGGAGAAAATATTATTGGTAAATAATAATAGTTTTATCAAAAATTAATATTAGAAATAATATTAGTATTAGTAGAATTATTAATTAAATTAGTTGAGTTAAGTCGAATTGTAGGTAGAATTATTAAATAATAATTGGGTAAAAATTAGTCGAAATAAAAATAATATTAGAATTTATTTTATCAAGTAGAATTATTAAATTTAAAATAATACATTAGTTATGAGAGTGAAATAATATTGTTAGGAGTGTTATTTTAGTAGATCAAAAATAATATTAGGAGCCACTATATATTTGAGTGGCCTAGTAAAATAAGGAGAAAAACATTGCTTGCAAAACAAAAAGAAAACCTAGCCATATTCGTAGCAGCAAACAGAAGAGAGAAAGGAAGAAAAGTTGGAAGCAAGGGTTGCTAGGAGGGATCGTTGATGTCCGAGAGTTCGCCAATTTCGGTCAAATTTCCGAGTTCCCGTCAATCCACAGGTAAGGGGTGGGGTTCAAATTTTATAATCGATTGTAGGATAATTTTTATGTGGGGTTTAGGGCTGCATAATTATACTGCTAATCATGTTTTTGTCGATAAAATTATGTTGCTGAATGAATAATATTGATTCCTGTTGAAATCGTAGCTATTATATGTGTTGTTTTGTGATTGTTATCCTCTGAATGTTACTATGTTATGTTGAAATCGTCACTGTGGCTGAGAAAAGAAGGTGAATTTTGGCATCGTGTGGGCTAAGGGAGGCGACCGCCCCTTGGAAGAAAGAAAGGAGGAGGCGACCGCCTCATTGGAAGAAGAAGAGAGAGACATTGTGAGAGGGAGGAGGCGCCCGTCTCCCTAGGGTGAAAGAGGAGTGAGGCGACCGCCTCAGGTGTGTGGGGTGAACGTCTCAGCATGTTCCATGTTGTTCACGTGGCTTGTTGATAAATTAGTTAGTTGACTTATGTTTTGGGAATTAGAATAGTGCAAAAGACAAGAAATACTATTAGCATAATGAAGATAATAATAGTAGCAGAATGACTCTAGCAGCAATAAGAGATTATACCAGCACACAGTATTTAACAGCAACACATTATCACAGACAATGTAGATTAACTAGGAGAATGATCCATAATAATGCAGTAAATTATTAAGTAGTGACAAAATTAATTAGTAGAATGAATAGGACTAATTAGTAATGTTGCAGAAACTAAAAAGCGAGCAAAAAATAATATTGTCAGTCGAATTAAGCGGAGAATTTAGTTTATCGGAATTGGACGAAACTTTACGGGGTAGTTCGGGTATACGGGTAGTTAATTAAAACAGCGTCGATTCGTTGAAACTTGTGTTAGTTGCTGAATTGCCGATACTGTCAAAATGATGTCGTTTATGTCCAAATTGGATGATCTAAGAATCATAGGCTTAAATGGCCAAAGGCGAAAAATAAAGTTGGTTGAATTAAATTATAATTACATCGTGTTGATGTTGTTAATTGTTGTTGAAGTTGATTATGTTTATTATAAGTTGCGGGGTTGTGATGTTGTTAATTGTCGTTGAAGTTGACTATGTTTATTAGAAGTTGCATGGTTGTTGATGTTGTTAACTGAAGTTGAACTTGATTATGTTTATTATAAGTTGTGTGGTTGTGATGTTGTTAATTTTTGTTGAAGTTGATTATGTTTATTATAAGTTGCGTGGTTGTAGAAGTTGTTAATTGTTGTTGAAGCCGAAGTTGATCGTGCTGATTAAGTTGATGCAGTTAATGCATGATTAAGTTGCTGTTGATTTAAGTTGTTGTTGACGCTGTAGTCGTTGTAGCATACATATCATGTGCATTATTAAGTTGGCCTGGATTGACACCACGTTGAAAGTTGAAGGCTTATGCCTTGTTGAATGCCTCAGTAACCTGACATGATTTTAAGTTGGGAGTTCTGCTCCAAATAGATCCACATGCATTTGCATTAGTCGAGTCACATCCGAGTTGCATTTTTAAGTTGTTGTTGATTATTATGTTGTTTTGCAGAATATCGTATTTTGTTGATTGAAGTAGTAATTATTGTATGATTATTTACCTAATATATGAATTATCATACTTTTGCTTATATTTTTCGATATCTCACCCTTTTCTTATTTCGCCGTTACCTTTATACTGGTAACGTGCAGGTATCCCAGTCGAGGATTTAGTTGCTGTTAGTTCAAGTTGGGTAGTCGCTCTGATACGTAACACTCGGGGATGAACGCTAGTTGTTTAGTTATTTTTGATTTGTTGTTGAATAACCATGTTGATACATGAAAAGTAACTGTTGATTTTAAAACATGGAGAAATAAGAAAAGGGAGACGTGCGTCTCAAAAATCGGATTTTAAGTTGAAAGAAGAAGTGAGGCCCTTTGACTAGGAGGCGGGCGTCTTGCGTGGCAAATAAGTGACTAGGAGGCGAGCGCCTCAATGGCTTGAGACGAACGTCTCAACCTTGCTGGCCTTCTTTTTGATTTGGGCTGTTGATTTGGGTTGGGCTTTCGCTTAGTTCCAAATATCATCTCTTCTCTTTTTTCACTTCCTCCTATTGCTATAACACCCATTTCTTCATTTCTTTGCCTTTTTAAATCAATTTCTCTTAAATTTCATTTCTTTTCTCAAACATTCAAATACCTGAAACATTAAAAATACCAGCGTAATACGAGCATAGAACAATATAATCAAATGAAAATATAAACATTATTTATGTTAATTAAATCAAATTATGCTATATAAATTCATGTTATCAGCTTGAAGAGTAGTTGCGTCAATCATACTTTATACGACGCTTGAAGTTGCGACTGTGCTTGAGACCAGACAACTTGCTGGTTATTTGAGTCCATTCCAAGTATACAACAAACATAAGTTAAAAATAATTAAACATGAAAACCTATGTACTACTAGATGATTATGGACATTTTAACATCTCGATTATGTTGTCAATAGACCTTGAAATATATGCATCAAACTTGATGACCCCTCAGTTATCCTAAGACGAAAAAATTTCCACATGGTCGTTACATCTTCATCGGTCTTCAATTTAATTAGGTTGTATTTCACCTTTTAATTACTATCAATCTAATCATCACGAAACTAGATCTTTCCAACTCTTTTGTTATCGGTATCAGACAACAATTCATTCAACTTATCTTTCAAATCGGCGAGGAATGTGATGCCACCAGAAACTTGAACTTATAATCATGATTGTCTTCGTTGAAATACACTTTTGCCTTAATTAGAAATTAAAAAAAAAAAACATTTTTTAAGATTTCTTTCTCTAGAACATACACCCCTATTTATTCAATTTTGTAACCACACAAAATTATCGATGAAATCGCAACCCTATAAAACTGTCGATAAAATCCAATTCGATAAATTTTTTTAAATCAATACACTATTAAAAATTTCACAATTTAACTAAATTTCTAATATAATATGATAGATTTTAAAATTCCCTAAAAAAATTATAATTCATCGAATATTTCAAATAAATTATGAGAAATTTTGTAGATACCAGGAATTTTGAGCATGGTGTCGAAAATTGAATTAAAAAATGTTGTTATTTCTTAACAATTTTTTTTTCTAATATTAAAAAAAAACGAAAATGGCAAATTTAATTTTGAGGGTGGCAATGAAAATCTAAAAAAGAAAGAAAGTGGAATTAGCAACCGGTGCCTGATATCCGGACAGACACTTCCCGTCATAAAATCTTGGAGCCGCTACTGCTGGCAAACACAACCCCCTACCACTCAATTTCAACAAATAACCCCACTCAAATATTAAAACTCACATCAACACTCAGGTTTTAACCGTAAATAAACCAAAAACTAAGGGCAAAACTTTAGTTCCATTTTCCCGCCCACCCACCCTACCCCACCAATAAATCAAACTAAAAATAAATAAATAAAAAAATAAAAAAATTCCTCTCACTCCTTTCAATATATTGCTCCACTTACTCACAACTTCAACATTCCTCTTTTTCTTTTTCGCGCTCCTTTCATCTTCTCCGAACCCTCTCTCATTTCTCTTCTCGGTGAGTTCTTTTGCAAGTTCCTAAAACCCTAGCAATGTTGATTCTGTCTCTCTTTTTTATATTTATCTGCTATTTTTTGGTATTTATTGATTTTTGATTTGTGATTTTGATTTCTAGGGTTTGAAAATGGAGGCGAATAACAAAGTGAAGAACGATGATCCTGCTGTAGAGTCACCTACTTCGGTCCTAGAAGAAGAGGTATTTATTCGTATTTCGTTTTGTAGCGAGAGTGTAGTTCTTGTCCGATTTTGTTGTGTTTTTGATTTTGTGAAATGGAAATTTGTGTGAGAAGGAATTGGAGGTGAAGTTGGAGGAGGAGTTGGTTGCTGATGATGGATCTTCTCTTGTACCGAAATCGATGAAGGAGGAGGAAGAAAACTTGCTTAAAGCTCGTGCTAAGGAAGAGGAGGAACAGTTACAGGAGGCGCCGGCTCTTAATGAGTCGCAGTTTGATAAGTTGGATGAGCTTTTGACACAGACGAAACTCTACTCGGAGTTTCTTCTGGAGAAAATGGATGATATTACACTGGTATTTACTTTTTAATCTCCCTGAATGTTTGTCTGTTGGTTTTGTTGTATTGTTTGTTTTGATTTTTTGAATTTGTAATGCTAGACTGCGGGTGAAGAAGTGATTAAGGAAGAGGAAGAGAGTCAATTGGACCTTAAACCTAAGGGTCGTGGAAGAAAAAGAAAGGCTGCTAAGCAATGCAATACTGTGAGTACATTGTTCTATGTAGAGTATATATACCTAATTTTTGTATAGGAGTTGCAAAACAATAATGTTGTAGTAAAGATTAATTTTTGTTTACTATTAATGAAAAATGGTAATTTGATATGATTTTAAGTTTGCGCTTTTATGTATTTTCCTGAACTCTTGTGATTTTGTAATTCCTGCGTGCCATTTCAGTTGTTCTAATTGGTAGTTTATGATAATGTTTGAAATTACTTTAGGGGAAAGCCAAGAAGGCAGTTGAAGCCATGATATCAAGATCTAAAGAAAGTGTGAAGAGTGAAGATGTGGATTTGACTGAGGAAGAAAGAACTGAGAAAGAGCAGAGGGAGCTTGTGCCTTTACTAACTGGTGGGAAATTGAAGTCTTATCAGCTGAAGGGTGTGAAGTGGTTAATCTCCTTGTGGCAAAATGGACTGAATGGGATTCTTGCCGATCAAATGGGTCTTGGGAAGACAATCCAAACTATTGGGCTTCTTTCTCATCTTAAATCAAAAGGATTGGATGGGCCATATATGGTTATTGCTCCTCTATCAACCCTCTCCAATTGGATGAATGAGATTTCTAGGTAGATTTGATACATATTGTTACTTTTTATTCTCTATATATACACTGTGCTTCTTCATCGTGATAATCATTTTTTGAATGTATGTCAATAGGTTTGCACCATCACTCCATGCTATTATCTACCACGGGGACAAAAACCGGAGAGATGAAATCAGAAGGAAACATATGCCTAGAACAATTGGTCCAGAATTTCCCATAGTAATTACTTCTTATGAGATTGCAATGAATGATGCTAAGAAATTTTTCCGGGCATATAAGTGGAAATATCTCATTGTTGATGAGGTACACCTTCTTTCATTTGCATGCATAAAACCTTCTATGTTTTGTTGTATGTGTTTACTCAACATCAGTGACATCCTCAGGGACACAGGCTCAAAAACTCACAATGCAAATTAGTGAAGATGTTGAAATACATCAGTGTTGAAAATAAGCTTCTTTTGACTGGGACACCGCTCCAGAATAATTTGGCAGAGCTGTGGTCATTGCTGAACTTCATCTTACCTGATATATTCTCGTCTCTTGAAGAATTTGAGTCATGGTTAGTGTTCTTTTCCAATTGGTTATTGATCACACTTTTCTTAATTCTCACTGTCATACGGCATGACATGCTACTGGTGGAAATATAATTTCCTTGATTGTGTAGGGAAAACAACATAGAGGACAAAGTAGTGCTTTATTATATTGTGATCTGAATCAATGTAATTATCATATAAAAGTGAAGTAATTTGACTCATTACCACAACATTTCAACTAACACCGACCAGTTCAACATTTTTTATAATTTAGCTAACCACTTGATGAAACATAATTTTCCAAAGATTATCAGACATGTCTTCCTTCAGCTTTGATGCCTTTTTCAATTAAATCTGTGGCATCCCTCCGCCATTGTATTAATTCTTCCAATGCAAGGTCTGTTTCTTTCAAATCTGGTTGTTGCTTGTACCCAAGGTTGTCTAAATTGTGATTTATACAGTAAGATGGTATGATTTCAATATCTCACTATCCCTCAGTAATTGCATCTTAGATCGTGTAGTCACATGATTTTTGCGATCTTGGCCGTTTTTGTTCCTGAACCTGGGTCTGGAACCTAACCTACTAGATCATTATGCATCTATTATTTTAGTTTTTAAAATTTTATTGTTTTCTATTTTTTTGACTGTTTTGTTTTACATTATTAGTGTTTTGTGCTGAGTTCTTAACCATATATCAAATAAATAAAATATTCTTTATTCTCTAACCATATTAAATCATATCTTAACTAGTTTCTTAACTATACTAACCATATTTTATTTATTAAATTAATGAATCTGAACAAGATATTATTTTATTATGAATAATTTCTCATTTTATTAAGCTATGTGTAATTTATTTTGCGGACTTGGCTGTTCTACTTTTACACCTGTGAAAATCTTATGTTTTGTTTGTGATTTTTAAATAATTAAGAGTTCTGAATTTATGCACTATACACATCTACACTTCCTATTTTCTTTTGGTAGGATCTTATGATTCTGGTGATGCATATGTTTTGCAATCTTGCTCCATCTCCCAATCTTATGTAAATATTTGGGTAGAATATAAGTATCCTAGTTGCAATCTTGCATTTCATGATCTTGCCAACTGATATTACTCATTCTCGGTCTCAACAACCTTGCCTGATCCTTGTAATGTGTTCTTCTAACAAGCTCAATGATTGTCCCTATTGAAGGTTATATTCTTCTAACAGTTTGTATGCCTCTTGGCAATATTGTTCTTGGTTTAATGCAAAAGGAAATACCATGCATGCCTTTTATATTTGTTTACTTAATTCATTCGAATTTCTTTGTAGGTTTAATCTGTCGGGAAAGTGTGCTACTGGAGCTACAATGGAAGAGTTGGAAGAGAAAAGAAGAAACCAGGCATATGTTCTAAGATTAATAATTGATTTTATGCTAGTTGCCCATTCTTCATATAAATTAGAAGGCTAAAGGGCTATGTTTCATGCAGGTAGTGGCCAAGCTTCATGCAATTCTCAGACCATTTCTTTTGCGTAGAATGAAGTCTGATGTTGAGCTATCATTGCCACGGAAAAAAGAAATAATTATTTATGCTACCATGACTGAGCATCAGAAGAGCTTGCAGGAACATCTAGTTAAAAATACATTCGAGAAACATTTCAAGTTGGACAGGAAACTATCTATTGGTAATTTTATTTTGCAATTTTCATTGAGTGCAAGGGAAAGTTCTCTTTAACTCACCCACCCTCACCATCAGCTAATGGGGATTTGTGTCTAAAAAGCTGTTTTATGTACTGTACTCTATTAATTTGATTTAATGCAGGGCGTGCTACGGCGAGTCTTAATAACTTGATGATTCAACTTAGGAAAGTCTGCAACCATCCTGACTTACTAGAGTCACCCTATGATGGTTCATGTAAGTTACCACATGGTTGGGTGGTTTAGCTAATGTTACGATGAGCAATACTAATAATGAGCTGCATTTTACTTTTGTGATAGATTTTTATCCTCCTCTGAATGAGATAATCCAGCAATGCGGAAAATTCCAATTGCTCAACCGGTTGTTGGAGCGTCTATTTGCACGTAATCACAAGGTATGCTTTACACGTGTTTTCTTTTTCGCCATCCATTTTTGTATTTGTCAAGCTGCTACTCATGCACACCTGCCTTTGGCTGTTACAATCAGGTTCTGATATTCAGTCAATGGACTAAAGTGCTAGACATAATGGACTATTATTTTAGTGAGAAGGGTTTTGAAGTTTGCAGGATTGACGGTTCAGTGAATCTGGATGATAGGAAACGTCAGGTCTGTACAAATGCTTGTAAACACCTTTTTTAATCTGATAACTTTTGTGTTTTGATTCTCTTGAATATGAAATTAATAATGCACAATCACTCATAATGATCTTCAATATTATGTTTACTGTCATAAGTGATAACTTAAGGGTATGTTCATTTGTGCTTTTTAATAAAGAAAATTAAGAAATGGTGTTATTAAAAATGTTTACAGCTGTGTACAGTTACATGTTGAAGATTAATCTTGAAAAATTCCCATATAAGAACGTTTAAAAGTAGCTTGACAAAAAACTATATCTTGAAGCACATTTTTCGAAGTTAAGATATTATCATTGTAATTAGCAATCAATAATATCTTAATTAAAGCTATGTGTTCTTGTGTTCATCCTTTATGCATGAAATTATTCTATTAAAACTGTGGTGCATCAGTGGTGAAAACTCTTATTATATGTGACACACTGGTTTTAAAATCTATGTTTTTGTTAAATTCATGGGTTTGTGTTGCAACACTTTTCTGTTATTATCACATGTTCTCTTTGGGAATCTGATCTTAATCCTCTGTCAGATTGAAAAGGCTAAATTTATGTTTGTTTTGTTGGCCCACGAGCAGATCCAGGAATTCAATGATATAAACAGCAATTTCAGAATCTTTCTTCTTTCTACTAGGGCTGGTGGATTGGGAATAAACCTTACTGCAGCTGACACTTGCATTCTTTATGACAGTGACTGGGTACTTTTTGACTTTTTCCTGTTTGACATTTATCTAATTACTTTACATTATTTGACTTGCAATCTGCTTATGACTTTGTTGTACTGTTTTGCTGTACTCCAGAATCCTCAAATGGATTTGCAGGCCATGGATAGGTGTCATAGAATTGGTCAATCAAAGCCTGTTCATGTTTACAGGCTTGCAACTGCGCAATCCGTTGAGGTATTTGGCAGTATATTATATATTTACGGCATGTAACAGGTGGCTTGTAATTTTGAGATGAGCCTGATGTGATCCTTTTACAGGGTCGAATGTTGAAAAGAGCTTTCAGCAAGTTGAAGCTTGAGCATGTGGTGATAGAGAAAGGACAGTTTCATCAAGAACGCACAAATGCTTCCATTATGGATGAAATGGAGGTTTGTATGTTTCCATTTTGGTTATTTTGAACTTGACTAGAATTTTTTTCTAATCTGTTGAATTGGCCTAACTAGATGACCATGCAATCCTTTTAATTATCAATTTGTCTCATTCAAGCTTATACTTAATCTTATACTACAATTTGCTAAAATTTTGTGGAGATTAGTATTGTAAATTTTCAAAATTGTATTGTTGTATCTTTATTTATTTAAAGGAAATGGACCAGCCTAGCTCCAAAATTTTACTGGACCTATGTAGCGGGCAGTCCATAGTCTTGCACTAACATTTTTATAGTTACATTTTTTACTGGCAGTCCATAGTCTTGCACTAACATTTTTATATTTACAATTTTTACCAGCAGTCCATAGTCTTACACTAACATTTTTACAGTTACATTTTTTACCAAGTTTTAACGAGGGGTTTGTCTCTTATCTGTGTTTATTAGGAAGAAGATATTTTGGCATTGCTTCAAGATGATGAAACAGTTGAGGACAAAATGATACAGAAAGATATTAGCGATGAAGACCTGGAGAATCTGTTGGATCGCCGTGATCTTGTTGTCAGTAGCTCAGCTGATTTTAAACCTCCAGTTAGTACCTTTCCCCTCAATGGGCCTGGGTGGGAGGTGGTGATTCCAACTGCATCTGGGGGCATGCTATCCACTCTCAACAGCTGATTTGTTGCATCTGCAACAGAAAACTTTTTTGGGCTTAATATTATTAGAAATATTGCTTTTTGTGGCATGAGGTATAATTGAATTTGAGACAATCTCAGCCAGTGAAATGTCCTGGAGGGCATTCAATTTTGTAAATTCTACTAACGGAACATGTAGAGACAAAGTCGCGGTCATGTTATTTTGGAACTATTCAAATATCCAACATTCATCCACTCAATTTAAACTTGGTTTGTAACTAAGCGACTTGTTTGAAAGGCCTTGATATTTATGTTGTCTTTTTTCAGTAAATTATTACATGAGATACTCCATTTTCTATTAATGGCAAGCACTTTCTGAAGCAAGTACGGTCGAATGGGCTAATAGAGCCTCGAAGGCTCTAAATTAGAGCACTCTCAATTCACGGTAGGCATTTTATAAATTAGTTAGATTGTTTATTTTGGGGTCAATATGTTTGAGGGAGTTAATATTAAGAGTATTGATACAAAGTTGAGGAATAAGCACCTTTGTGAGAGAGACATCATTTATCCACTTAAAACTTTAAGGTGATAAGTGAGTGGATTTTCTTTATGTTTAAGTCTTCACATTTTTATCTGTGGGACTACTTACACTTGCTATATTATTACATGATTTCACAATGCTTCTCCACTTTTCCGAAGGTGCATTGATATAAAATACATTCCTATCTAATGTGGAATTATTCACACTTGCTATATTATTCTAACACTCCTCATATGTGAATTCACAATGCTCCTTCACTTTTTGAAAGAACATTGATATAAAGTTGTTCACCTAAAACTTTAAGATGATATGTGAGTGAATTTTTCCACTTATATATGCTTAAGTCTTTACATTCCTATTTTCCCTTAAGTGTGAGTTAAGCTTGTCTCTTTCTCGAACCGAAGGCTGAGGAATAAGCACTCATGTGAAGGACACACCACTTGTCCAATTAAAATTTTTAAGGTGATAGGTGAATGAATTCTTCCATTTATATATAAGTCTCCACATTCCTATCTAATATGAGACTATTTTTTCATTTACTCACACTTGTTATATTATTCCAACACAATCAAGTTGCATCTTTTGCCCATGTTACCATGCTTTTCCTACAAACAAGGTTTAAAGCATGATTGCATTTTATAATAGAAAACAAAAAGTAGATCTTAAACATAGATAGTAATTCACTGAATAAATTATGAAAAATAAGGGAACGTATTGAATTTGTTGACAAGTTAGCATTTCATTTAATTTACAATTCATTGAAGTTTTTGATATAGAGTACGCTAAATAAATTATGTATTCAGGAACCTGGTTAAAATATTGAATTATTTGACAAGTCTAAGCATGCCATTTATTTTTAAGTTTATTATTCAAGAGAGAATATTAGTTAAGATTATTTATGTTTTTTTATTATAAATTTCAAAAATAATATTTTTTTTTTGGGAATCTTGACAATTTTTTTGAATGTTTAATAGCACCACTCCAAAAATTTATAAGAGGAAAACTAATAATATCGATTAGACAATCTAATTAAATAGACAAAATATATCATAAAATAATTATGATAATAGAAAAAATGACGGTATCCGGGGAATAAGCATCGGCTAACTCTGTGCCAGCAGCCGCGTTAGGTGAAAGAAACCAAAATAAACATAGAATACTTTGTGGAAAGAATTGATTTGCTGGAACAGGGGGCATTAACGATACCAGATAAATTCTCTGATCTATATTATATAAAATTCTATAAATAACATTCTAGAACATGGGATCTCCCCCTTTGAAAATCGGACATGAGGGTTTCCTCTCATCCGGCTAAAGTATTTACACACAATTAAAGAGAAGGGGTTACATGTTTTATTTGAACTTTTTTTTGTCTCAAAATAATTGTCCATTTACAATTTTAATGGATTAATTGTTATTATTTTTTACTACTACTACTATATAATTAATAGGGATGTTCTAATAAATGACATTAACTTTTTCATTAAAATCAATACATTTAATTATTTTTTTAAAAATCGCTTATTTCTTAAATAAGACACTTATTATGAGTTAGAGAAAATATGATTTTAACAATTATCTGTATTTTTTATTTAAAAAATAAATCTTGATTGTTTTTTAAATTTATTAAAAAATTACTTTTTATTAAAATTATTAATCTAAACACACTCAAACCACATGAAGATTCTTTAGGAAGCAAAGAGTAAAGTTGAATATTATGAGATTTTTTAGAATCCCAAAAATTTAGGTTACTTATTATTGTTCGAAAATACTCTTATCTAGATCCTATCCAAAAAATTTGTTTTAGACATCTATTTTATTGTTCATTCCGATTAAAGTAGCGTGGTTGGATTTATTATTCTTTTGGTTATTGTTCATTTGCGATTGTCTTTAGTTATAGAAAATTGTCCGTAAAGTTATATGTGTGTGAGTTCTCCCACTTATAAATTATAATTTTTTTATTTTTTCAATAAATATGAGAGACTTTTTTCGCACACTTGATTCTCAACAAATATAGTGTCTAGATGTTATCTATTCTATACATCCATTTTTCTTTTTTGAATTAATACATGTTTTAGCTATTCAATTCAATTTAATATTTTGTTTTAATTTCTTAGTTAAACAATAAGTAAGTCTCTTAATTTTACTTATGTTATTTAATTTTGTCCATTCACTTAAATTTTGGTAAAAATATATTAAATTTTGTTGTTATGGATGTACCACAAGACTCAAGGTTTAAATATGAAATATTTGTATTATAAAATAGGATTTCTATTTGATATAGCTTTATTGTGACCTTTTTTATAGTACAAATATCTAATCGCATTTAAACTTTGAACTTTACTGTACATCAACGTCGACATCAAAACTTAATATTTTTTTTTGCGCCAAAAATTGATGAAACAGACTAAATAAGATAATCAAAACGAAATTAAGAGACTAACTTATAATATTTTTTAATTAAAGAACTAAAATGTGTTAACTCCTTAAGCCCATTTA
Organism: Vicia sativa; assembly: GCA_021764765.1. NCBI lineage: Eukaryota > Viridiplantae > Streptophyta > Magnoliopsida > Fabales > Fabaceae > Vicia > Vicia sativa. The sequence goes on from CM038792.1 coordinate 101,980,824, forward strand.
CTTTGTCTTCTTAGGCCCATTAGGTTTTCTTTTGTATATTCAATATAAGACATATCCATACTTTATGGAAAATCAATGGAAATAATTTATAATTTTTTATTTAATTTTGATCTTCTTTTTGCCTCCTGTTCTGGACTGGGCCCGAGCTATCCAACGCTAGGACCATATACAAATTAGGTCTAATCTAGAGGAATTGATGGGCAGTTCTCCGTCGTCCCACTATCCGACCGACGACCACGTCATGCTCATCCACCCTTGTAGGTACCCTTATCTTCTTCCTTCAACCGTTGCTGACCAACACCTCCGTGGCCAGACGATCCTTCTGATCAAGTACGATCACCTCCGCTGATAAGTGTCAACATGGTATCAGTAGAGTAAGATTACTCTGATTCTTCTTTCTGTGATTCTTATCACGTTTCTTTATCCTTTTTTCTTAACTACGTGGACCCTTTCCCCTATTAGGTTGCTTTTCTCCTTGTTCGTTTTTCCTTATCCTTTCTCGTTTGAGTCTCGACCAATCCCTGATTTTTTTTACATATGCCTTTGTTGTGTTTCTTTGTTCTGGTTCATTCATGGCTTCTGACGAAGACATTTCCTCAAAGAAATCAACTCATAAAGAACCGACACCCAAACATGAATCTAAGAGCAGAAACTACCAAACAGACATGCTTAATCCCTTCTTTATGCACCCAAGCGATAACCATGGCCTTTCCATGGTTTCTCCATCTTTGACCAACAACAATTTCCATTCTTGGTCATGTTCTTTGAAACTCGTTCTTCGCTCCAAGAATTAATTCGACTTCATCGATGGCACACTGCTTCATCCAAATCCCGCTAACTCCAAATATCTTGCTTGAGATTGTTGCAACAACATGGTCATGGCTTGGATTACTAACTCCATCAAGAAAGATATCTCTGAAAGTCTATTATGGATGGAATCTGCCAAAGATATATGGGAAGAATTGCATGAACACTACCATAAGGTGACATCTTTCGCATATCCTACCTTTGAGAAGAAATATATTCTCAAAGACAAGGCGAACAAACTATCACTCAATACTTTATGACCTTAAAGAAACTTTGGCAAGAATTCAATAATTTTTGCTTAGTCCTCTTTGTACCCGCAATCCTGCGTGCACTTGCTAATTAACCACCACCTTCAAAGCTTATAGTGACAGTGATTATGTCATCAGGTTTCTCAAAGGCTTGAATGATTGCTATGCCCATGTTCATGCTCAAATCATGTTAATGAAATTGTTACCTCATGTCAACAAGGTCTTCTCCCTCCCCCATTCAACTAGAAAGACAGATTGCTCACCCGATTAAAGATGATATACTTTTGGCAAACATTGATAGACCCTATAATAAAGGTCGTTCCTCTGAGAATCAATCCAAAAACCAATCTCACAACAAATCGAAGGGCATCAAAATTTGTTTTTATTGTAATAAACTTGGACTCACCATTGAAGTGTGCTTCAAAAAGCACATATTACCTCCTTACATGAAGATGCCCCAAATAGTAAATGTGTTTCTGAAGAACAAGCCTATGATAAAGATGATGACACAATTTAAAGCAATAATCCTTCGGTTCGTAGAGCTGATAAACAACGGGCCATGTTAGCTCTCTTGTAACAAACAGTGTCACCAATAACAAATATAGTCCAACATCTTCAGAATTCTCGATCAGGTATGCTCTCTACCATCTTAACCACAATAACATATGATATACTAATTGGTTACTTGACACGGGTGCTACATATCATGTGTGCCACTGTAAGTCAATGTTGTTGTGAATAATTCATGTTCTAACTTCTAAGGGCGTTTTTGTAATTATTAGGATACTTTAGTATTTGTTATTTTATTATTAGTACCGTATATCTTAATTCCTTAAGATTAGGATTAGAGTTTGTTTTTAGTTAGTTACTTTTGGGCTTTTTAGTTGTGTATAAATAGGTACTTGTATTTCATTATTTTCAATTCAATTCAATACAATTTAGTCCTTATTTTATCCTCTTTCTTATTTTCATCATTATTCTCTTTTATCCTTGTGCCCCAACAAATTGGTATCTAGAGCTTCCGGTTTAGAATTCAGGGAAACAAGAATCGTGTTTCTGTTTGTGGATTGGGAAACACTGTGTGAGTTAATATCTAAGGATATTTGCACAAGAAAGAAGATGAACGAAAACAACAACTTAAGCACCAAACTTCTAGTCTTTGATGGCAAAAACTGGAATAGATGGATGATCCAGATGCACATGCTATTTGGAGCTCAAGATGTTGTGGAGCTTGTTACCGATGGTTACATTCCAGTTGCAGAAGCTGCAACAGAGGAAGAGAAAGAGGCGCAGTGAAATAAAAGGAGGAGGGATCAGAAGGCCCTGTTCTACATCCATCAATATGTGGATGCAAATGTGTTTGAGAAGATTGCAGATTCTATGATGTCAAAGGGGGTGTGGGACACACTGGTCAGATGTTACGGTGGTGACACATCAGTGAAGAAGGTGAAGCTTCTGTGCTTGAGAAAGAAATACGAAAATCTCAACATGAAGAGCAGTGAGAAGATTTCTGAGTATATCTCAAGAGTGATTCTGATCACTAATGAGATGAAGGCTTGTGGAGAAACTCTTTCTGAACAAGTGATCATAGAGAAGGTTCTGAGGTTGCTTATTCCTCAGTTTGATTACATTGTGGTTGCAATTGAACACTCCAAAGATCTGGAGACCATGAAAATTGAAGAGCTTCAAAGCAGTTTAGAAGCGCATGAGTTGCGCTTGACTGACAGAACTTCTGAGAGGGAAGTAGAGTATGCTCTGAAAGCTTTTTTTGTCAAGAAGGACCAGAAGCAGAATAGATGTGGTGACAGATTCTAGAAGCCAGAAACTTATGATTCTGATGAGAAGTATCAGAAGGGAAATGACAGAAGGAAAGTTCAATGTCACTGCTATAAGCAGTTTGGCCACTTTGCTAGAGATTGTAGGTCAAACAAAGAAAGAGAATCAGAAGAAACGAATATAGCCAGAGGTGATTCAGATGATGAACCTGTGCTATTGATGACTTATGAATCTGACGAGGAACCTGTGAGATTGTCATTTTCTGAATCTGAAGGGGATGAAGATGACTCTGAATATTCTGACTCTGAAGGAGTGTCCCTTTATGAGTCAGAGTCAGAAAATGAGATTGAAGATTCAGAAGTTGAAACTTATGAAGAAGCTTCTTCAGATGTTGAAACTTCTGAAGAAGAGTCATAAGTTGAAACTTATGGAGAAGATTCAGAAGTTGAAACTTCTGAAGAAGAGTCAGAAGTTGAAACTTCTGAAGATGAGTCAGAAGATGAAATTTCTGAAGAACAACTAGAAAATGAATTTGTAGATTCTGAAGATGAGTCAGAATCTGAGGTTTCAGAAGAAGAGTCAGAGTTAGAAGATAAGTTAGAATCTCAAGGAGATTCTGCTTCTGATGATGAGTCAGAACATGAAGGTTCTGAAGATGAGTCAGAACATGAAGGTTCTGAAGATGATTCAAAACATGAAGGTTCTGAAGATGAGTCAAAATATGAAGGTTCTGAAGATGAGTCAGAACACAAAGGTTCTGAAGATGAGTCAGAACACGAAGGTTCTGAAGATGAGTCAGAACATGAAGGTTTTGAAGAAGAATTAGAGTCAGAAGATGAAGAAGCTTCTGGAGACTCTAAGGATAAGTCAGATAGTGATGAAGGTTCTGAAGAAGAATTAGAGTCAGAAGATGAAGAAGCTTCTGGAGACTCTAAGGATGAGTTAGATAGTGAATCAGATTCTGATGATGATCCAGAATCTGGTGGTGATCATGCTTCTGGATGGGAAAACTCTAAAGACATAGGTTCTGGAGGACAAGCTTCTAGAGGTGATCAAACTGATCATGCTTTTGGAAGGGAAAACTCTGAAGACGTAGGTTCTGGAGGACAAGCTTCTGGAGGTGATCAAATTTTTGGTGGAAATCATGACTCTAAAGGTGGACCTTCTGAAGAAGGAACTTCTAAAGGTAGTCTAGCCTCTGACTTTGGTCATGATTCTGAAGGTGGAACTTCTAGTCCAACCTCTGACGATGGTCATGACTCTGAAGGTGGAACTTCTGAAGCAAGAGCTTCTGAAGGCGATCCAACTTCTGAAGGTGATGGCTCTGGACAAGGTCCAGAAGTTAACAAAGGTGGAACTTCTGGTGGAAGTTCTGAAGGTAATAATTCCGGACAAGGTCCAGAAGCTAACAAAGGTGGAACTTCTTGTGGAAATAAAACTTTTGAAGAAAGTCCAAAAAGAGATATGGTTTAAGAATCAGAAGGAGATTTTGAACAAATAGGCATTGAAGATGCTCTTAAGAAGAAAGCGTGGCTAAATGCCATGAAAGAAGAACTTGAGGCTTCAAAAGGAAACAAGACTTGGAAGTTTTCTGAGATTCCAAGGGAGAAGAAATCCATCAGCGTTAGATGGGATTTTAAGGTGAGGTTTAAGCCAAATGGATCAGTTGGCAAGAACAAAGCAAGGGTAGTGACCAGAGTTTTTATTCAGAAACCTGGACGAGACTATTTTGAGGTGTTTTCTCCTGTAGTGAGGTATGAAAGAATCAGAAGTTGGCCGCTGATGCATTTGGATGTGAAGTCAGCATTTTTGAATGAACCATTATAAGAAGAGGTATACGTGTCACAACCTCCTGGCTTCGTGAAAAAGAATCAGGAAGGGATGGTGTATAAGTTACATAAAGCTCTGTATGGATTAAAGAAAGCACCCAGAGCTTGGACTCATAAGATTGATTCATTTTCTAAGAAGCGAAGGTTTCGGAAATGTGAGATGAAGTATGGTGTGTATGTTAAACATTCTGGAAGCAATATGATTCTAGTGTGTCTTTATGGTGATGACATATTACTTACGGGGAGTTACAACCAGAAGCAAGCTGCAGATGTTCTGATGAAGTCATAGTCAGAAGTTCTGAGGTTCTGGAGCTGTCCAGAAAGTAAGGTTCTAATGTTGTCAGTTTTTGATGGATATGAATTAAGGGATGGTGTTGCGAATAATTAATGTTCTAACTTCTAAGGGCATTTTTGTAATTATTAGGATACTTTAGTATTTGTTATTTTACTGTTAGTATCGTATATCTTAATTCCTTAAGATTAGGATTATGGTTTGTTTTTAGTTAGTTACTTTTGGGCTTTTTAATTGTGTATAAATAGGTACTTGTATTTCATTATTTTCAATTCAATTTAATACAATTAAGTCCTTATTTTATCCTCTTTCTTATTTCCATCATTATTCTCTTCTTATCCTTGTGCCCCAACTAATATTTACCTCTCTCAATACAATAAACCCCATATATATTAGACTCCGTAATGACAATATGATAACCACTAATCAACTGTCAGTTTGTTTCTCCCTTACCCTCCATTTAGAAAATGTGCTTCATATACCTTCTTTTTTCACAAATATTATATATGTTTCTAAACTATGTAAATCCCTCAACTATATCCTTCAATTCACTTCTAATCACTGTCTCATACAGGGGATCCCTACTCCGACGAAGAGAGGTGCAACTAGGATCCACAACGGACTATATTCCCTCATTTTGCCTACTGAGCTAACTTATATTGCCCATATTAATGTTCCCAGCCGCTAAATCACTTGTTGAATAATATTTCCCTTTGGCATAATCCCTTTAGACACCCTTCTTATGATAATTTGCAACACATTAATAAAGTTTTTTCCTTTGCATCATTTATCTCATTCTAAGTTGCCTTGTGATGCATATTTTTATGCCTATTTTAAAAAACTTCAAGACTAAATATGTCTATTTTTTTATTTCTCATTTGACCTTATTCAGAAAGTTAAAAGAGTTTATCCATAAGATAAGATATCTTTCTTACAATGTTTAAAATTTAACAAAGCCAGTTAAAAAATATAAGGGCGTTCAAAAATTTACTTTTGTAATTTTCTCTCTCTAATTTTTCATGGAATCTTTTGAAAAATACATAAATGTGTAATATCTAAACTTTAGGAAACTTCTTTTCCATTTTTGTGGTGTAAATCACACATCTGAAAATTTAAAAATACTTTCATAAATTTTTGGAGATGCATCTCCGAACGCACCATGACTCATTTTTTTTTCTTCCAAAATTTGAATCGGAGATGCATCTAAGGATATTTATGGGGTGTATTCCGAGATGCATTTCCAAAAACTCATATTTTAAATATGCATCTACGAAAATGCCCCTAAATGCAATGTTGGCAGAAACAATGTCAAAGTTTGTATTTCTTTTGAATCCAAAGTCATTTTAATTTGAAAAAACAATGCTATAATCCATAACTTCATTCAAACATTAACATTTCAAAATATGGTAATGAGTTAATCAAAAAAACATCTCAAAATACTTACAAACATAATTCTTAAAGTATGAAAAATACTAACAAAAACATTCGAAAATACATAAAATATGCAACTTACTACACACGCGTAATCCTAACCTTATGACTCATCCTCTACCACTGATAACCCAAGGCATACAATGCTTCAGTAAGAATGAAACGTGCTAATGCAACCATATCATCGCTACCTTTCTCAAACAACCATAAGTATACGCCTTCTATCATGATACACATAACATTCTGACATATCAACAACACATCAATGAAATGATCATGACTAGCATACTCATTCTCTAGGATCTCCTCATGAGCAGATCTAGGTGGATGTCCATGAGCGTTTGATGTCATAACAAAGTATGACACATGATAAAACCTAGTCATGTAACCATCATCATAATGCCACTGACTTATGTCCGACTTAGTCTGTTACTCCTCTGGTACCAGATGACTCTTGTAATCTGCTAGTATGTATTCAAGATGTTCGTAGAGGATGGTGATAGAAGCAACCATGAAGGGGATCTCAAAATGACCTGCTCAAATCTAAACTGAATATGTATCGCCCCGAGAGTTACATGTTAAGGACCAAATTGTGGATAATTTGTATATCATTTTGTGGTCCTTTACAATGTCTTTTGTTTAATTAATAGTATTTAATGTAGTATTTTGGTATAATTATGTTTTTGTTTATAATATATTATTTAACTTAGTTTACTTTTGAATTGTAGGTTTTTTATATTGATTCCCTCAAGATTGGATTCAAGGAAACTTGAAGAGCTCTTGGGACTTTTTGAAGAAATTTTTGGAAAAAGAAGCATGCTATGTGTCGCGTTGCCTTGCGGATAACGGCTTAGCGGTCTCATGAAAATCGAAAAGGACGTTGACCCATGCTTTCACTTTTGGCTCACCTACTCTCTGTTTTTCCACCTGCTTTGCTGTGCTAGAAAGGCTGAAACCACACTTCTTCTTTATCATTTATCATTGTTGTAATTTAGGGCATAGAGAATTGGAATTTGAATCTTGTTCTTATTGATTTTCTTCTATGTTCATCATCTCCTCCAACAATCTTGTAAGCAAAGAAACCATGAGAATGAGTAGCTAAGCTCTTTTTGTGTCAAGATTAGAGGTAGTTGACCAAACTTTCATGTATTTCTCTTAATCTCTTTGTGTATGAACATGGTTGATGATTTATATATGTTGAATATCTTTGTTCTACTATCTTTTTATGCTTTGAATCATGATTGAAAAATGATGTTTCAAAGTTGACCTAGGATATTCTTCCACTAATGAACAAATGCTATAAATAGATTTGTGAGTTAGTGTTTACTTGTATTGAACTTCATCATTATCATGTCAATAGTTGTAGTGAGAAATCATTCAAAGATTTACATGATAAAACTCACAATCTTGGTGAGAAATCAACAAGATTGAGAGCATACATATTTATAGCAATCATCAACTAGTTCATCACTTGGTTAAGAGAATGTACATGAAATTAGGTTAATGAAACTAATCTTGACATGCTTCCATCATTTGAAAACAAACCAACACTCTCTTGAATCCAATCATAACTCTCTTTGAAAAGGATATTAAAGTTGTTTGCTTGAAACTCATGATACTAGTAGTTAGAAAACAAAACCCTTTTGTTACTTAATCTTAAAATACACTTTACTATTGAAAGACGACAATATCACATAAATCCCTGTGGATACGATAATTGAAATACTTGAGACATCAAACATTTCTACAACATTACACATACATCAAATTACTCCCTCATGCCCACCATCCAGAGTAATATGAAACGGGGTCCAAGGCCATAGTGTCACGGGGAGTGTCGTATGGTGTCTAGTCAATGTCATCTTGCTAATTTATGTCATTATACACACGAAATATCCATACAACATCATTCCCTCTACGCGGGCAATATAAGCAAGCACATAGATAATCCTCAATATACCATAGCACGTGATCAAACCTGTGTATACGATGAAAGTGAGATAAATACCATCCTTGAAATTGAATAAGAAAAAACATCAATAACAAGTATAAAAAAGTTGTTCTTAAATTAATAATGGCTATGAAAATTACCGTTAGCAGGGTGCAAGAGCATGTCATTTACTTTTTAGTCCAAAGAGAACCCTCGTTCAACTTGGAGTAGAAGTATGCCAAGCATGCGCCCCCAGTTCCACTCGTAAATGACCTCAAAGTCAATGAAATACTCAGGGTATGCCACATATACATAGGTTGTACTTTTGTCTGCAAACATGGACGTGCCAACGAAGAATAAAAGTAAACACCTAAATGCACACTCCCAGTGGTAGTTAACCTGTAAATCATCGATCTAAGCTTCCTTAGCCAACCCCAAGTTTTCTTCATATAGATTCTACAAGAAAATTTGGCATGAATACCTCTGGTTATGTCACACTTCATCAGGGCATCCATTAGGTCAACTCCTAAATAAATGAACATCATCTTCTAGGCCTCATCGCGCTTGATTCTAGAATAACCAAGTAAATTCCCCTTGATGTAAAAGTGTATAAGACAAGCGACACCATCTAGTATAATCGTCATCTTTCCAACAGGGAAATGGAAATACAACATTTATTTATGCCATCTCTCAGCAAAAACCCCGTGTATGCCATGGTTGATGAATCTTTCTACTTTGGTTAAAAATTTTAAACAACCACGTTCTTCTTAAAAAGAAAATATAACAATATCCGTTGCATTGAATTTGGTTAAAATAGAAAAATAACAACAGTTAAAAAATATAGCTCTTCTGCCCAGACATGCGAAGCAATATGGTCTCTATAATATATCTGTTCTATAAGTGTCAATGAGGGAAACCATCGTGTGCAACATGAGCTTCCTCCCGGTCTACGTGAGCCTTGGATAAGGACCATTGTGATAGGAAGCTCCTAAAATGCAACTCTTCCACATCATGTGGCCTAGAGACAGTCCCTGTATAACACTGGCCTAAGCATTTTGAAGAGCACTATCCTGGAGAGCGGACACAGTTAGGGTTTCATGACCAATCTCATTCTGTTATTGTTTGCAACCGTTCTCCAGACAAAAAACACAAAAAAAAAAGTTTGAAATTTTGTAGCAGAAAAGATCAAATTCGGAAATGCATCTCCGAAAACTAAAAAGACCTAATTCAGAGATGCATCTACAAAAAAGCTCGTGTTTTGCTTTAATGGCAGAAACATTTACTAATATATGTCTAATAACAAAAAATGCGTTCAAATCATAGTGCATGTTTGTAACATTACTTATTTTGAATTTTTATACTACCTAATGCATTAAAAATAATATATTTTACCTAATAAATTAATTAAAAGTCAAAAAAGTTAAATAAAAAACTTACTTAAAAAGTGTTGATAAGGATGAATAATGTTTAATATAGTATGCGGAGTGAGTTAGGATTGATAATATTGAAGTAGAAGTTCTTCTGTGTCTTGAAAAATTAACTAAAACAATGTTGCTTAATGTTGCTTACGAGCTCCAATGGAAAAAGTAAAAGATTCAAAAAATAAATAAGGATGAGAGGGAGGGTTAGGCATGTGTTATATATACATTAAAAACTTTTGTAGATGCATTTTTAATTATTTCCCTTAATTTGAAGACAATGGTTAATTCAGAGATGAATCTGCGAACAAACCCTAAAATACTTTCAGTGATGCATCACCAAATTGAATTTTGGCATAGTGAGGAGAGATCAACAATTTATGCTTATTTTGTGTGAAAATGATGCACCTAGAGATGAATTTTCGAAAATAGGTGGCATTTTGGACTTTTTGCCAGGGGTTTGGCAGAACATTCAAGGGTGAGAAAAGAAATTGCCAAAGTTTATTCATTCATTTAGGCATAATTTTGTTTCACTCAGCCCATGCAATTAAAGTATAGTAAATTTTCTCCTTAAAGTTCCTCTTCAAATGTGATATCCATTTAACAAAATGGACTCTCTTTCTGAACAATTGGGTGAAAATTTCCTTCCATTTATCCCCTCATCTTTACATTTTGTAAAACATTTCAATTTTTTTCTCGTAAAATATTAAATAATTTACCATTTTATCTTTTACCATTCATTCAATATTTTTGAAATATTTATGAATTTTCCCTACATTTGTTTACCGAATAACTTTAAGAAAATGGTGCCTTTGAAGATGCATCTCTAAAAATAGGTGGCATTTTTTATTTTTCTCCAGGGATTTTGGAGAGCATACAAGGGTTGGAAAAGAAATTTCCTAAGTCTATTCATTCATTTAGGTGTAAGTTTGTTTCACCCTTACCTTACGATTGAAGTATAGTAAATTTCCCCCCATAAGGATCCTCGTCAAATGTGATATCCGTTTAACGAAATGGACTCTCTTATTGAACAGTTCTGTGAAAGATTTCCCCTAAGCCTCTACATTTATCCCCCATATCTATATTATGTAAAATATTTCAATTTTGTACTTGTAAAATATTAACTAATTTACCATTTTATCTTTTAGCATGTAAAAGATAAAATATGAATTTTCCCTACATTTGTTTACAGAATAACTCTAAGAGAATAGTGCATTCAAAAATGTATCTCCAAAAATAGTTACATTTTTTACTTTTCTCTAGGAGTTTAGGAGAACATATTTTAGTGAAAAAAATTACTGAACCTACATTTGTTTACAGAATAACTCTAAGAGAATAGTGCATTCAAAGATGTATCTCCAAAAATAGTTACATTTTTTTTACTTTTCTCTAGGAGTTTAGGAGAACATATTTTAGTGAAAAAAATTACTGAAGATTATTCATTCATTTAGGCGCAACTTTGTTTCACGCGGCCCATACAATTGAAGTATAGTAAATTTTACTCCATAAGGATCCTCTTCAAATGTGATATCCGTTTAATAAAATAGACTCTCTTTCTGAACAATGGGATGAAATATTCCCCCCATACCTCTACATTTATCCCCATTCTCTACATTTTGTAAAATATTTCAACTTTATCCTTGTAAAATATTAACTATTTTACTATTTTATCTTTTACTATTCATTCAAGATTTTTGAATTTTTTATGAATTTCCCCTACATTTGTTTACAGAATAACTCTAAGAAAATGGTGCATTCGAAGATGCATCTCTAAAAATAGGTGACATATTTTACTTTTCTCTAGGAGTTTAGGAGAACATATTTGGGTGAAAAGAAATTGCCCATATGATTAAAGTATAGTAAATTCTCCATAAAGATTCTTCAAATGTGATATCCGTTTAACGAGATGGACTATTTTTCTGAACAATTGGGTGAAAATTCCCCGCATACCTCTACATTTATCCCTCATCTTTATATTTTATAAAAAAATTCAATTTTATCCTTGTAAAATATTAATTATTTTACCATTTTATTTTTTTACCATTCGTTCAAGATCAAGTTTACTGAGACTTGGATAAAGAAACACGAGACTTCGAAAGATCAACTTTATATGAGAAGTTATTTGGAGATTGATTATCATAAGTAAGAGAATCTTTGATGATATCAACTTTAGGTCATCAACCACCAAAGAAATGGATGACAATACTAGATATGAGATATGTGATCACGAATCAGTATAATGTTGTTTTTGTAAGTTTAACCAAAATTATTGGGTTCAAGTACTTACTTTAATTATGTCTGTTAAATTTTTTACTTGCTTCCTATTTAATTGATGTAAATGTAAGTGTATGTGTTATTATTGTAATAAGGTAAAAATGAATGAAGGGTTTCCGTTCCGAGTAATCACATTGGATTGGAAGAAGTTTCTTCTTCAGTAGACATCTGGGATGTTAGAATTTGCGGGAATGCTGTAAAATTGACAACATCTTACGCCTGTAGTATCAAATATTATCAGCTTAGCATTGTTCTATCTAATATGTTGTTGGATCTTGATGACATTATTTTGTGTGTTGTTAGGATTGGAAAAGACATACCATATGACTCTCGTGGAAATCCTAACGGCTGTGGAACATATATAGATGATCCTACATGCTCATCCTCGTCATCCATCGCCGCTTGAGCATCTCGTTTTACACTTCCACGTACCGGGATCCGACCGTCACGTCACCACCAGATTCAAGACACTAAAAAAAGAAATTAATGAAATTTTAAAATTTTGTCAAGCTGAATGTCTATTATCAAAGACATCCGAAGGCTAAGATTTAGGGTGCCTTAGATAACTTAGAGGTAAATGATCCGATAGTTAAATTTTTTCACCGATAATTTATATTTCAAAAGAAAATACCAGAGAACATACTTTCAAGATTTTTCAATGTTAAAATGTGTGAAACGAATAACTTCCATATAAGATTCTGTTGGCTATTTTTATTAGATAACTAGGAATATAGATTTCTGATTTTATATATGTGTAGCAGATAAATTGGGATGAAGAGTTCTGATATGTAACAATTTTTTCCTCTCTCATTGATTTTAAAAACTTCATAAAAAATGAAAAAAGAGTTATAATTTAAAGAGAATAATGTATTTATACAAGGACATTTTAATAAAAAATAGTATATATTATAAGGGTAGGAGGATAAATATTGGAGTACGGGATAAAAATTGTCAATTGTGTTTAGTTGGATGCATGAAATAGGTGTTGATAAAACAAATGAAATTTTGCATAAACATAAAAACATTCGATAATATGTTTATAAAGTCTGGTATGCATTTTTAACGATGTTTTAAAAAATAGAATTTATAACTTTTAAAATTTTTGATAAATCAGTGTTTTGTAATATTCTGTTTTTTTTTTTAAAAATTCGATAGTTCATATTTAATAGGTAAACTTTTTTAACAGTATTGATTTTTTGAAATATACAATATATTTTGTAGTTTTCAGACATATTTGAAAAAACCGGCAAAAAATCATATTATTTCCCTAAAAAATTATTATTTTATATTGCATATTTGGAAATCAGGTATAAAAAGTATGATTTTACACCAGTTAATTAAAAAAATCCAGTATAAAGTCATATATTCCTGAAAAACAAGATTTTACACCTGTTATAAAAACCGTTTTAAAAAATATGATTTTGAAACTTGTTTATAAAATCTTGTAAAAATTCATAACCCTGAAAAATTTTGGTAAAAATTTATAGATCCTCTAAAAATTCCCTAAAATCTTATAAAATTCCTAATCAAATAAACACAATTTTTATTATAAAAAAAAGTAAAATTCACTAAAGATATTAAAATAAAAATAGAGGGATATTAGGTTAAATCTAGAGGGAGACAGAATAAATTCTTCAAAGTTTAAAGCAAATAAATCTTTGGTGGTTGAATTAATAAATTTTCATGAATTATAAGTTGCTAAATGCTGTCATGGTCCCCCGCAACTCCAAATTCGTGTGATACCTTTAAAACATTGCGCAGGGTATGCAATATTATCAGCATGAAACTAGAAGGAGAAAAAAGAACAATGAATGAAAATATGATCAAAGCTAGTCGTATGAGGTGGCTCAATAAGGTGACATTATTATTGCTCTAAAATAATGAGTATAGTGGCCCTCCATGAGGTCTTTCAAATGTGTTTAAGGTCTCTTTATAGATAAGTATAAACAAGATGCTCTATAATTATTGTTGCTCTTTCTTTAGGCCACATTTGAGGAGGGGAAAGAGAATTATTTGATTGCATATGCATACATTATAATAATTTAAAGCCGTCACACCCATTTATGGGATTTCCTTTTAATCTTTGATAAATTAATGAAGAATCTATAGGTGGTTTTTTTTAATCAAATATTCATAATTGTGTGATTTATGTTTGAGATGCTGTGACAGAGTTGCTGTTTAGGGAAAGTGGGTTAGGTGAAAGGATTTGGTGTGAAAAAGAGAAATTAACTCAATACATTTTTTACATAAACTTAATCAATAATGGTCGTCAAGCTTATGTTAAAATAAGTATAATATATGGTTAATCCCTTTGTTATAGTTTCAAATTAAAATTTTCAGAAAACCTTGTGGAAAGTAATCGAAAATGTGCAAGACTAATAAGACTTTTAAATTTGAAAAGGATATATTTGACATTTTTATATTTTGTAGGGATGAAAGTATAATCGCAGGAATTTGAGGTAAAATTTTCTTAATTTAAAAGTTTGGTTTAATAAAGAAGGGTCTGTGTTGGGCCAAATATTGAATATAATGTGTCATACTTTGTGGTATTGAAGGAATAATGAAAGAACTTTTACAATGCCATTAATCCATGGTTGAAAGTTACGAGTAAAAGAGTAAAAAGTTATGATTTTGTTCTTTTAAGTATTTAGTGTTCCCTAATGTTTGTTAGGTGGATAAGAATATTTATCTCTGCTCACATGAATCGGGTTGGATCCAACTTTTATATATATATATATATATATATATATATATATATATATATATATATATATATATATATATAGATTCTAAAGAAGATATGGCTGTAGGGTGCAGGGGAGTTTCAACGGATGGTAATGTTAAATGGATTTGTGACTTTTCAAATATTTTGGAATTATGTAATGCTTATGTGGTAGAGTTTTGGACTTTTGGGAGTGTTGGAAGGTTTGAAATTGTCTCCATTCCATGATTTTTATTATGAAAGAATAATGTACACAGTGAAGAGTGAATTCTCATTAAAAGTGAAAGATACAACATTGTGCTATATATACACAAGGGTGAGAGGATCATCATACACCTACTAGTAGTTAGCTGCATAGTATCAAAATTCTAGAAGAATAACTAACTAACTGTTTTCTATAACAGAAAAACTGAAACTTAAAATACAGTTAGTTATTATGTGAATGGTTTAATATCCCCCTACAAGTTGAAGGTTGATAAATGTTGATCAACTTCAACTTGGCTAGAAGAGCATGGAATGGTTGAGGGAGTAAAGTCTTCGTGAAGAGATCAACCAGTTGATCTGAAGACTTGACAGACAACAACTTTAAGATTCTTTGGCTTTGTTTCTCTCGTACGATGTGACAATCAATTTCCAGATGTTTTGTGCGTTCGTGAAAAACTGGATTAGAGGCAATGTGAATTGCACTCTGGTTATCAAAATACAAAACTAGAGTTTTGGTGGACGTATGTGTAAGTCTTGTAAAAGATACATCAACCATTGGAGCTCACAAGTGGTCGCCGCAAGTGCACGATACTATGCCTCCGATGAAGAACGTGATGCGATTAGTTGTTTCTTAGATCTCCAGGAGATCAAAGATCTACCAAGGAAGAATCATTAACCGGAGCATCTTAATATCCATATAGTTGTAAAGTAGAATCACGAGGAAGAAGAATGCCACGAGCGAGGCATGATTTAAGGTATCTCAGAACTCGACATGCAAATTTAGAATGATTGGCAGTAGGGTTAGAGAGATATTGGCTCAACTGTTGTGTGCAAAAGGTGATGTCAGGTCGTGTGGCATTTAAGTAAAGTAAGCACCCTATGAGTCTGCGATATGATGATATATCATGGTAAGGCTCACTGGAATCTTGGTGAATTTTGAGAGTAGCATCTGCAGGTGTATAAACAGGCTTTGAGTCAAGAAAACTAGAATCTGCTATTAGGTCTAAGAAATATTTACGCTGATAGAGAAGGATTCCTGCATTGGAGTGTGCAACCTCAATGCCCAAAAAATACTTAAGTTGTCTCAAATCTTTGATTTTGAACGTAGAGTCCAAGGCAAATTTGATGTGATGGACCTTAGTGATATCCTTGCATGTGATGATAACATTATCAATATACACTAGCAAGATGGTGATGGAGGATTGACTGGTTTTCACAAACAAAGAGTGATATGAGGTAGCTTGAGTGAAATTATGATTAGTAAGAAAGGCAGTGAGTCTTTCATACCACCTTCTACTGGCTTGTTTGAGACCATAAAGGGATTTGATTAGCTTACATACTTGATGAGGTTTGTTTGTATGGACACCATGTTGAATTAGCATATAGACATCTTCTTCAATTTCTCCATGCAAAAATGCATTATTAACATCAAGCTGATGTATGTGCCAATGTTTGCACGAAGCTAAGGCAATAACGGTTTGCACAATAATAATCTTAGCAATAGGAGAGTGTGTGTCAAAATAATCAAGGCCCTCAATCTGGTTATAACCCTTAGATACTAACCGTGCTTTGAATCTTTCAATAGAACCACCAACTAGGTACTTGATTTTGTAAACTCAACGACATTCAATGGGTTTAACACCTGGTGGAAGGTCAACAATTTTCCATGTACCATTCTTCTCAAGTGTTGAGAGTTTCATCCTCATAGCTTGTTTCCAACACTCATGTTTGGAGGCTTCATGGTAGTTCTTAGGTTCAACATTAGAAACTAAGGACAAAGCATAAGAAGAATGGGAAGGAGACAAACGTGCATGAGAGATGTAATTTGAAAAAGGATAAGATATACCTGTGGATGATTGGCTTAAGGTAGTAGAAGAGTTGCAAATATAGTCTTGCAGATAAGAGGGATGTTGTCTCATTTGTGAAGAGGTTCTTTGTGGAGGGTTAGGGTCAGGTTGGTGAGTGATAATGTCGCTCTCTGACTGTAATGAAGGGTTAGGTTGAAGAGGGACATTATCGCCTGCTGAAGGCGTGTGAGAGAAGTCAGACAATGGGTTAGTGGTGTTAGAGGTGACATTTGGTGCGAAAGGAAAGTATGACCATGTGGTGGAAAAGGTTTAGTTACTTGGTTTATAGGGAAATATGTGTTCATGAAATATGACATTTCGAGAAACGAATGTTTTAGAGGCGTGGAGGTCCATCAATACATAACCTTTCATGCCAGATTTGTATCCAAGGAAAACATGTTTTTCTGGTACGAGGATCAAGTTTAGTGCGATGAACCTGGAGTGTGGAGGCATAACATAAGGATACAAACAATTTAAATATGTCTATGGAAGGATAGTGTCATGTAACATTTGGTAGGGGGATTTTTCATACAGAACAGATGTGGGAACTCTATTGATAACAAAAGTGGCAAACTGAACTGCATAGGACCAATACGGTTTGGGTAATTTGGACTGATAGAGGAGGGCTCTACCTACATTCAAGAGATGCTGGTGTTTTCTTTCCACACGTCTATTTTGTTGTGGATTTTCGACACGTGATCTATAGTGTAGAATACCATTGAAGAAGTAAAATTGGTGAAGCAAAAACTCAGGCCCATTGTTTGTCCGGATAATTTTTGGGGTAATGTGATATTGGTTAACAATCAACTTTTGAAAATATTTCATGAAAATATCTCCAAGCATCAACAACATATTCATGAAAAAGAATGGTAGAAGCAATTTGGTCACTAACCGAATTGACGATCCAAGAAAGGATGAGATGGTTACAACACTACCATTGAGTGAAATTGAGGTGAGTCTCATCAAGAGCTTCAGTAGAGCCATAAATGAATGCCAGTTTGTTCTTGTCACCAAGAGCACGTTGCATGGATCGATTCCATGTGAGATAATTGGAGCCATCGAGTTTAGGAGTAACAATAACCGAATTCGGACCTTCACTAGGATAGATGTAATAGATGGAATCAAGATCTAGTTGTGAATTTGGATCAAGACGTGGAGGCATGTTGAATCAATGAGGAAGATGATGAATATTAGAGTGAGCAATTGAAGGAGATGACAAAACAGGTGTGAATGAAGAAATTCACAGAGAAATGAAGAAGGAGCTTCGAGGAAGAAGAAATTGAAAGAAAAAAGGAATGAGCAAAGAATGAGGATCATGGTTTGTTCATTGATTGTAGCCTGATACCGTATTATGAAAGAATAATGAACATAGTGAAACGTGAATTCTCATTAAAAGTGAAAGATACAATATTGTGCTATATATACACAAGGGTGAGAGGATCACCATACACCTGCTAGTAGTTAGCTGCATATTATCAAAACCCTAGAGGAATAACTAACTAACGGTTTTCTATGACAGAAAAACTAAAACTTAAAATACAGTTAGTTATTATGTGAATGGTTTAATAATTTTCATAGGGTGGAGCTTTAAGTTGATTCACACATAGAGGTGAGCAATGCCCCCTCTTCTAGAAAATTGGGACATTGACTGGTTGAAGTTTGTTGCTCTTTCAAACTTCATGTTGATCTTATTTCCTACCTCCTCATGACCGCAATGATCATCCTTATTTCCTAAATCACCCTGATTATAATAATGATGCTAATAATTCTTATGCTCATGGTCACAATACAACCGATCCACCTCTTAGAAGGTCTACTAGGACACATAATACTCTTTCACATTTGTATAACTATTTTTGTGACACTGATCATCCAATTCAAAAACATGTGACCCATGATAATCTTCATTGTCCTTAAATGAATTATCATATGCAAATAATATAATATAATTGCCATGGTTTTATCATCAAGATATAAAATTTAGAGGGAATAAAAGTTATATCATAAAAGTTTACAACTTTATAAGCCAACAACACTTGGAGCATCGTTCAACTCCATGTTGGAAAAAGGGAAAATAATTAGGAAGTTCTCTTGTTATGACTTAAACAATGGTTGAAGAATTTTAAGATCAAATAATAAGATACCTGTACTATCTTACGGATAAATATATTTGATATGATATAAAATATATTTAGATGTACTTGTAAATTTAAAATGAGTTATTTAGTTATAAAATTATTAATGATCATAGTAAAAAAGATGGATAATGATGCATGGAAGAAAAAAATTCACAATCATTAACTTTGGGATTATTATCCTACGGAAGAAACTTCTTTCTCAAACTTAATATGTTGGTGCACAAGATTGAACATTGTAGCGACAAAAACTATGAGTGTAAGCCATTGGATTAGCTTAACTCAAAAAGAAACAACAAAGTCGCCACTGTGCTTTTATTTTATCCAAAGGACTAGGAAAAAGAGCGAATAAAATCCTAAAAAAGACCAGAGATCTGGGACCGATGGTTAGTTATGCAAAGGGAAGGTGTTAGGCACCCAAAACATCTATGGTATTCCGTAAGAACCGTTTTGAAAATTTGTTTGCTAAAAAAGGTATATGTGTACAAAATGGATGGTGGGGGGAGAAAAGAATTATTTTTTACAATTTTTGATTTGATGGATCTTACAATGAGTTCTAGGCCTACATACCAACAATGTGCAATGTTGAAATCAAAATCCAATGTAGTTCGGGTAAAAAAGACTAAAATTATGTGTTGGTTGATTTTAAGAAAAATGGTTTCTAAGAAGAAAACCACAAAGGGCTGAAAAAAGTTTGAATGAGGTTAGGTATTTTTTAGTCTTAACAAAAAGTGGTCAAAGTATTATTAAATGGATTTAAAGTTTATTAAGAAAAGAAATTTTGAAAATTCATGGACCTAAGTCCGAGTTTTTTATGAAAGCGGTTCAAGTTTTGAAAACAAGAATCCTTTGAAAAAGAGGGAAGATTTTGAAAATTAAAGAATATGGTAGGAGATGAAGAGGCTAACCTAAGTGAATAAAGTAAAAGGTAAAGGGTAAAGAAAAATCTAACCGGGTGAGAAAGCTAGTACTTGACATCAAAAGTCTATACCATATCCCATCCTTTGGATTACCTCACAAGCAACAAATAACCAGACAAAAAAACCAAGCTTCAGATAAGTCAATGCCTCAGGTGAATTCATGTCTCAAGAAAAACAAGCAGAGCAACAACTGTATTTGGAGGAAATCCACTCTTAATCTAGTATAAACAGAATAACCTGCATACAAAGATAATATCAAAGCAAGAAAGAATAACATCAAGATCACATAAATCTCCGAGCTGGGGTAGATGCCCTAATCCTAAGTCCAAAGGTCAAACTCCGAGCATAGGGATAGTAACCAAGTCTAACCAAAATTTTTTTGTGTTTAAGTTGAATTATTAGGTGTTTTAAAAAAGGAAAATAAAGCTCAAGTGAGCAAATTCAAAATGACAAGAAAATAAAGTGCTTAAGTGAGCAAAGAAAAAATGACATGAAATGTAAATGCTAAAAGTAAAGTGCAGTAAAGAGCGGAAAAATAAAAACGGAAAAATAAAGGCATAAAATAAAAGCGTAAAGTAAACTCAATTGTTAGTAATTAGTCGTTAGCAAGGTGATCATCTTGAAACTTGCGCATGAAGACTTGCCAGAAGCTTGATAGAATCAACGCGACCACACGATGAATTTCAATTGCTTTTTGTCAAGTATATCACTGAAAAGTCAATTGTTAGTAAGGTTAGCAAGGTGACCATGTTGAAACTTGTCAAATATATCACCATTTTTGGAACAAACACCACTTGATCATAGATGCTTGAGAGTTTCAATCGGACAAGGTTAGTGAAAAATTTCCAGAAGCTTGATTAAAAAATCATAGCGACCACACGACAAGTATCACAAGTGTCGAGCCAAAATTAAAGCTCAAGTAATCTTTTGGAGCTTTTGTTTGAACATTAAATCTCATGCCACCAATTTATTACTTTTCCGATTCAGGACAAAATAAAAAAAAAGAATAAGATGGAGAAGAAGGAAAAAAATTCAAAGTCACTAATTGTTTTGCGTTTTATCACAAATGTTGCGAATAACAAGAGTCTCCACCGAATTTTCTTTTATCCAATAAAGGGAAGGTGAAAAGAACAGGAAAAGACTTTCGTTAGATTCTGAGTATGGATGGCAGTTATGAAAAGGGAAGGTATTAGCACCCTTTTCATCCGTAGTTATCTACGGGCTTTTAGTTTTTTAGCTCACTTTTGAAAAAATGCTTTATGTGTTTTGTGTAGTTTGAAAAGTATTTTGAAAAGACATTTCGCTTTGACTTTTTAATGATTCTCGTTGGAATGTATACGAAGTGTTCGGAAATGTTTGTTTTGGAAAGATGTTTGACTTTGTAATGATTCTCGCTGGAATATATACAAAGTGTTTGAAAAGTTTTTGAAAAGTGCGAGGTGTGAAAAGAATTTTGATTGGAGCAAGCAAAAGAGTCTTATTACCTACTCAGAATGGTCGTTTCCATGTTATTTTTCCTTCTCCTTTAGAATAAGGCTATCCATACCATTAGTTGACAGGTAACTTTATTCGTTTGGATGTGAAGGAACAATCTAAGGGTCATCGTTTGGTCATAGAAGGAAACATGTAGGGATACCTTATCAATTTCGTAGGGATGATCATCAATTTTCATAGGAAATAATCGAGGGTCATCGAGGGACTATGATCTTTGTATCGAAGGGACTATGATGATGTTTTTTGTAGGCAGCTTTGCAAATGGCATCCCTACGTTTGAGGGACATGACCATTGTTTATTCGTAAGGCAACAAGAGAGGATACCCTAAGGGGGTGCAAGTGTGATGGGTGTGTTCGATTCGAATATTTATCTTGAGATTAGAAGTGATCTGAGGGTTGCTTTTAATCTTGCCATACAAACCCTAATTACTAGTAGCGAATATATGTACAGAAATTAAGAGTGCAGAAAGTAAAAGTAAGGAAATGTAAATCCTAGTTTTGCCCTATGGAAACATAGGGTTTCACTATTTTAACACAGTAGAGTCGGACGGTCGTGTTAAGGTTTTCTAAAAAGCAATATTGTTAAGGATTTCACCTAGGACTAGGCTAATCCTACAATAACCAGAATAATTCTTGATAACTAAATGCTTAACTTCTTTGCTAATTTAAATGGACATTGACATTGGTAAAGAAGGTTAAAGGTTTTTTCACTAAGGAATTGGAAAAGATAATATTGAGAATCGGTAGTTGAGGCATATGAACTTGTTGAATAGACCAAAGAGCAAGGTTTTTGCATAGCAAATTATACACTCACCCTAGCATGTTTAAGTCAAACAAGAAGTCAATAAATTTACATTTTGTCAAATTTATATTTCTGCAAGGATTTTATCAAATCAACATCAAACTACTGTTTTTGTTCAATTGGTAAGTCATCATACTTAGTATTTCCTACGCAACCCTCGAGATCGATATCCTTGGGGTAAAATCCATTATTACTATATCGATAGAAATAGTATACTTGATATTTTTCCGATCAGGTACACCGACTAACAACGAAGGAAGGTCTTCTCCCTGTGAAGTAGAAGGTTCGCCGTATGCGCCTGAGATGCCTGAGAAAATTAAAGCCGAAGTTATGAAGCAGTTCAATGCCGGTTTCTTAGCCGTTACTTCTTATCCACAATGGGTTGCGAACGTGGTGCTCGTAGCTCAAAAGGATGGAAAAGTACGCATGTGTGTAGACTATCGAGATCTGAATAAGGCGAGCCCGAAATATGATTTCCCACTTCCACATATAGATGTCCTGGTTGACAACACTGCTCACCATAAAGTTTTTTCTTTCATGGATGGTTTCTCCGGTTACAATTAGATCAAGATGGCACCCGAAGACATGGAAAAGACTACTTTCTGTTACAAGGTCATGCCTTTTGGGTTGAAGAATGCTGGCGCAACATATCAACACGTTATGGTAGCTTTATTCCATGATATGATCCATCATGAGATAGAGGTCTACGTCGACGACATGATAGCTCGATCACAAACCAAAGAAGAACATCTTGATCATTTGCGTGAGCATTTTGATAGACTGAAGAAGTATAGATTGAGACTGACTCCGAGCAAATGCACCTTTGGAGTCAGATCCGAAAAACTCCTGGGATTCGTTGTTAATAGTAAAGGTATTGAAGTTAACCCCACTAAGGTTAAAGCTATTCAAGAAATGCCAGATCCCCACACCGAGAAAGAAGTCAGAGGTTTCTTAGGGCGACTAAATTACATTGCCAGATTTATTGCACATCTAATTGCTACTTGTGAGCCAATCTTTAAACTGCTGAAGAAAGATCAAGTAGTAAAATGGAACGACGATTGCTAGGCAACTTTTGACAAAATCAAGGAGTACCTACAAAAACCTCATATCCTGATGCCACCAATTAAGGGAAGACCTATGATCATGTACTTAATAGTATTAGAGAATTCAAGGAGGTGTGTGTTGGGGAAACATGACGAGTTTGGTCGAAAAGAGTATGCAATATACTACCTTAGCAAAAAATTTACCGACTATGAAACAAGATACTCACAGCTCGAGAAAACTTGAAGCGCTTTGGCTTGGGCTGCTCACCGACTAAGACAATATATGTTGACTCTTACTACCTTATTGATCTCTAAGATAGATCCGATAAAATACATATTCGAGAAACCTGCTCTCTCCGGAAGAATAGCAATATGGCAAATGATCTTGACCGAATACGACATTCAATACACTACTCAGAAGGCGATCAAAGGAAGTGTGGTAGCTAATCATTTGACTCATCAAACCGTAGATGACTACCAGTCTATGCATTTCGAGTTCCCAGACGAGGATATTATGTAACTCACTGATTATGAAGAGCCTGGACTGGATGAAGGACCTGAGCTAGGATCCCGATGGACCATGGTCTTTGATGGAGCTTCTAACGCACTTGGCAATGGAATTGGCGTTGTAATCATATCTCCCAAAGGCGGCCATACGCCTTTCACCTCCAAGTTATGTTTCGACTGCACCAACAATATAGCTTAATACGAGGCATGCATTATGGGTATCAAAGCTGCTATTGACTTAAGGATCAAATTCTTACAAGTATATAGAGACTCAGTTTTGGTGATTAGTCAGGTTAAGGGAGAATGGGACACGAAGCATCCAAATCTCATTCCATATCGAGAACATGTGTCGAATCTGATCCCCTACTTCGAAAAAATCACTTTCGAGCACATCCCACGAGAAGAGAATCAGTTGGCAGACGCGTTAGCGACCATGTCATCTATGTTCAAAGTTAGATGGGACAATGAATCTCCTCAGATTACGATTGAAAGACTAGACAAACCAGCATACTGTTGTGAACTTGATACTGAAAGAGTAGAAGGGAAACCTTGGTTCTACGAAGTGGAGAGGTATCTCGAGGCTCAAGAATACCCTGAAGGGGTATCCATCAATGATAAGAAGTTCCTAAGAAGATTCTCCGCCAAGTTCGTTATCAGTAACAGTATCTTATACAAATGCAATCATGACTTGGACTTACTCCAATGTGTAGATCAAAAGACAGTCGAACGAATTATGGAAGAGTTACATGAAGGCGCATTTGGTACTCATTCCAATGGACATACAATGGCTAAGAAGATTCTGGGAGCATGTTACTATTGGTCTACTATGGAAGCTGATTGTTATCACTATTCTCGATCTTGTCACAAATGCCAGATATACACAGATAAAGTGCATGTACCTCCAGTTCCATTGAATGTTCTGACCGCCCCGTGGCCTTTCGCTATGTGGGGTCTTGACATGATTGAAGAAATCAAAACTACCATTTCTAATGGACACCGTTTCATCTTTGTGGCTATCGATTACTTTACCAAATGGGTAGAAGCAGCCTCGTTCACATCTGTTACCAAGAATGTTGTGGCTCGATTCATCAAACACAATCTCATATGTCGATACGACATCCCCGAAAGGATTATTGCAGACAATGGTGCTAATCTCAACAACAAGATGATCACCGAACTCTGCACGCAGTTCAAGATAAAGCATCATAACTCTTCTATCGGCCAAAGATGAATGACGCAGTGGAAGCCACCAACAAGAATCTTAAGAAAATAATACAGAAGATGACTGATAACACGAATTTATATAACATATTTGACTTAATATTCATAGATAATGTTACTATTTTTATTTAATTATTCTGTTTTATTTCCATATTACGTTGGTATTTCTTTTGTTTCAGGTATTTGCATTAAATAAAGATTAATTGAGCAAAGAAATAAAATTGAGGAAAAATCGTATTAAAAAGCCAAAGAAATGAAGCAAGGGGTAATATAGCAAAAGGAGGAGTAAAAGAAGAAGAAAATAATTATAAAAGCCAATAACTAAGCCCAACACGCGTGGCCCAACAAGGAAGTTCAGCCCAGCAGAACGTGACGACCTTCTCAGATTGGGACGCTCAACCCCACTAGTGAGACGACCGTCTCACACTTCCTCACTCAGCAGGAGGCGCCCGCATCCCACTCTGGGGCCCACGTCTCCATTGTTGGAGACCCACGTCTCCTAAGCCCTTCATCTTGTGAGACCCACGTCTCACTTCCTTCTTCAAGTGGAGACGTGTCCCATGTTTAGTCCCACGATTCTGGAAGTTTTGCACACGTTTTCCACTTCTCTTCGTACGAAATTTGGAAAAGGCAGTTACTAACAAAGGCTATAAATACAGAGTTCAAGCATCACTGCAAGGGTCGGCAAAATTTTACCGAACAACCGTTACTTCATTTTTCTTTCCCATTTTTATTTTATATTCAGTTTGTACTTTTATTTTATTTTTCCAGTTTCCTAGTTTTGATTTTCTTTTTAGTTTTAAGTTTCTATAATTTTTCTCACGATAATTTCTATACCGGAACTTATTGTGTATTTTTCACTGATCTAACCTTACGTTGGATCTAGTGCCTTTTATTCCTTGTCGCATTTTCTTTTCAATTCGAGAAGTCTCCGAGCAGATCCAACCGACTTGTGGTGGAATGTTCGTCTATTTCGAAGAACAAGATTATTTCAGTATTCTCAGTTTCAGGTTTTTAATATAATTATTTTATTTTATTTAAAGTATTGTGCCCGATATTTATTTATTTGATTATGGAAATGTTTAAATATATTGAACCTTATTATTTATGCATGTCCGAATTAATAAATATGTCCGGCTAAACCGTTTAGGTATCGGTAAGTAAAAGTAGTAAGAGTAGGAATTAAATTGTTCATAAGCTAAAATATTAATTAACTTAATTTCTGGTTATGACTTTTTGTAATTAAAATCAATCTTTTCGTTACGAAAGTAAGAAAAGTAGAATAGGTTAGGATCGAGACCATGAAAGTGTGAGGTTTTAACCGGATAGCTAAAGTTAGGCATTCGATTTAAATACAGCGAGAGCGCTTTAAAACGAATTAGATTTTATTAAGTTTTCAAAGAATATTTTCTAAACACTTATGGGCTAGCGAGAGCAGGCATAGGGCTTTAGGAGTATAATCCGAGATAAGACCACGAAAGTGTGAGTTGAGGGTTTTTAAACTGATAATTTCTACGGAACAATTAAGTTAACCATCTTTATACGCTTAGGTTCGATTTAATCCGCTTAGGTTCACTACATTACGTACCGATATCCATTTTATTTATATTTTTCCTTAACCATTATCCAAAAGAATTATTCGCCTTAGCTGTATATCGTAACTTAGGATAATAGTAGATCGATTTATAGTCTTTGTGGGTTCGATATCTTTTTAAAAATACGCGATAGGACTGTGCACTTGCAGTCTCCCGATTTATAGACGATAAAGTCGCGATCAAGTTTTTGGCGCCGTTGCCGGGGACTATTTAAGTCGATATTGTAACTCCGGTGTTACACCGTATAGACTAAGGCACCTTTACCTTATTTACTATGTATAACCAAAAAAATTTCTACGCCCATTATCAATATTTTGAGGAATCATAAGAATCCCATAAATCCGACCTCGAAATACTGATGGAAGATTTCAATGCTTCACAAACCTACTCTTACCCAAATTACCTTTAAAACCACCAATCCCCATATTTAGAGGAACCACAAGAAACTTATAATTTCAACCACACTTATTCTCAACCCAATCCTCTCTATAATTGCCAAACCCAATATTTTGAAGAATCACCAGAACCATATAAATCTGATCTCGAAATATTAATGGAAAATTTTAATGAAACATCTAGGATGATAGAATGCTTCGGGGAAACACAAAAGGAGACTTTAACTTACTTTCAAGACTCTGAAGAATCGCAAGATTTTAACTTCGAAACACCAATAGAGGATTCAGATGAGATGATAACTAACTCTAGGTTAGAGTCTATGATTGAGCATTTTGTAGAGGCACAAACTATCCAAAATGAAGAAGTAAGAAAACAAAGCCTTCAAAATAATGAAACCCTTAGCCAACTAACCATTGTGGTTGACTCTCTCACGACCCACAACATGGCCTTAGAGACTCAAATCTCCCAACTCGAACAAAACCTTCTAGGACTTTTACCCGAGGAAGATATGGATGTTGAAACAACCATTATAGAAAAACTATTTGAAAATCTAGAGAGTGATGATGAGTTTGAGGAGAGTGATATTGCGACCGAGGAAAGTTCTGACGTGAAAATAGTGGAGATTGAGAAAAATGCACCAACACTATTCGAAGAGGAGGTTGTAAAAGAGGTAGAGGAGGAAGCGCATATTGTTATCCCAAATCACTACACCCCACTAATTTCTTTCCCAACATTTTTTATGGAAACTCTGGTAGACT
The DNA here is from genome assembly GCA_021764765.1 of Vicia sativa. Lineage (NCBI taxonomy): Eukaryota > Viridiplantae > Streptophyta > Magnoliopsida > Fabales > Fabaceae > Vicia > Vicia sativa. The sequence goes on from CM038792.1 coordinate 102,008,473, forward strand.
CCCAATTTAAAACGCATGTTGCGGTATTGAAAAATATCCACACTAATTCACAACTATTTGAAGTCTTGCCTAAAAAACGAAAATTAGAGGACCATAAAATCAAGGATATAATTACTGTTAAGAGGGTAAGGTTAACTTATGAGGCGATGGATGAAATCACTAAGCCCAAATTTGAAAAACTTATACTTAGGATAAATCCAGAACCACTACCAAAATTTCGAAAGAATAAACCACCCTATAAACGTAAGAAAAGAAAAGGTGAGGGATATGTGAGATGGCTTGATAGGTGGCCATGGAAAATCAACGAGTAGTCATTCAAGTTTCTAATTTTAAATTTCTTTTTCGTATTTTCACTTTTCTAATTTATGTTAAATTTTAAATTTTACTCGATTATCGGTTGCACCCTTTCATCTGATGCGTTTGAACTACTTCCCCGTAATACCGATAATTATATTCAATTAAATAATCTGCATTAATATTTATATAATAATTGAAAAATTCTAATTATTGTATTTTCCCTATCAATATCAAGAATTAATACTTCCCAATATTTATCGTATCAATTATAACACATTATTTACTTATATTATATATATATATATATATATATATATATATATATATATATATATATATATATATATATATATATATATATATATATCCTAATTAAATTTCTAAATTATCTATAATATATATATATATTATATAAGTATGCGATGTATGGATGTGATGAAATCTCATACTTATTACGCTAAATTCACATCTGCAAGACGGTCATCTCAAGCTTTGTTAGATTCCGCATGTTATATTATTGTGTTGCGGCGGCGGTGCAAGATGGCGGCATGATGGAGCGGCGCCTCAGATTGAACCTTTGAGACGCGCCCACGTGCTTGTCTTGACTTTCAACATCTTGAGACGCCCGCCTCCTGTGTCCGTGGCCCCCGCCTCGTGTTTCTCCCATTCCTCACGCGTGATGTTCTTTTCTACTTCCTTGACCGATTGTTTTGTCCGTTTCCTTCTTTTTCAACATCCAACATAACTCCTATTCAAATTCTTCCATTAATCAAAATAATTTCTTTTCATCTCCCAATATAACTCATATTCAACCATTTCTTTATTATACCATTAATCAAAATATCCTTTTCATTTCCCACCATAAAATACATTCAAACTTTTCTCTTCATTTCCCAACATCATATTATTATAATTTATTCCTCTTAAATCTCATACCACTACAAATACCCATCCTCACTTCTTGTCATTCCACATCCCTTCTATCTACTACTCTTATATTTTCTCTCATCCATTTCATTTTCTCCCATCGTAACCTTCATTTCCTTCTCCTATCATGGCTCCACGAAACAATCAACGTCAAGTGAGGCCAGACCGACCACCACCCGACCTATCCACGATTATCTTCATAGATCACGATGATGGCCAACAACACGCAAAATACATAAAATTCTATACCCGTTCGGTTGTCCCCACAAAATATGTAGACATCGATTGTTTGGATACCTTAGGAATGGCGGATAGAATCACATTCATGCTTACAAACACCGGATTACTCAGTCTCTGTTCAAACCCATATCCCACCTTTGAACCACTCGTGCTTGAATTCCTTAGTTCTTTCTCCTACATCACACCTCCCGACGATCCTTACACCACCAGCACTGCTAACTTCCGCATGTTCAACCAGGAATATTCTATTGATCAAGAAAGAGTCGCCGAGCTTTTACTTTTCACTCGAGGTCAGAATATTCATTATAAACCATTCGACGCTGACAACGAAATTTCTTGGGATCAAGTCGGCTTCTCTCTTTGGAATGATCTAACCGGTCAACCCACGGAAAGTTGGCGAGATCTCTACGCTTCACATATCCATAATCCCGCTCTGAGGTACTTTCACCGCATCCTTGCAAACACCATTTTTGGTAGGACCAATAATCACAAGGTCAACCAAAATGAGTTGTTTCTTATTTTCTGTGCTCTCAACGGTCAAGCTGTCAACGCCGCACCTTTCTTGCTCAGCCACATTCATACATGCGTCAATGCGGCAGGTACCAACCCATTTGTCTTTGGTGGAATAATCACCTCTTTAGCATTTGCTTTAGGCCTTTCAAACGAGCTTTTGTCCTTGGGACAATTTATGATGCCAGCAAATCTGCTAGATGTCATCTACTGTCGTGATTCCCATATAATCTCTCCTCGACAAGATGGCCGGTACACCTTAACGATCAATCGTCGTCTGATACCCGGTGTCGTGTTACCTTGTCCTAATCAGATCGACGTCCGAATCCGCAATAACTGGCGTTTCGCTATTAATGCACCTGCTGAGCAGCCACCCCAAGAAAATTCGGCTGCTAATTTCGAGGCCATGCAAGCTCACATGAATCGTCAAGATCAACTGTTCCACGCAATGGAACAAAACCAAGCTGAGACTTTAACGTCTAGTTCGAGAGTTGCAGCATGATCAACGGGAAATGCAGCACGACCAACAAGAGTTACGACGCAAACATCACGAGTATGCTTTCTGCAATGATCGTAACTTCGAAGCTTTGACTGCTCGCATTGCGGATGCTCCTCATCTTAACGATTCTGATTCCGACAGGCGTCGACGACCTCGTACTAGAGGTAGAGGAGCAAGTGGACGAAATTTTCCAAGCGACGAGTGATCACCCTTCTCCTTTCTGATTTCTCCTGGTTCTATCGCATTAAGGACAATGCTTACTTTAAGTTTAGGGGAGTCAGAACATTTCTTTGTTCGTTTTTATTTTCTTTGCTCTATTTAGTTTTTCCTTTTAGTTTCCTTTTCTACTATGTATTGCAAAATTTCCATTCAATAAAATACATGTTTATGTAATTTTAGTCTTTTATGTTTAATTCTCGTGCTTATTCGAATTCCTCCATTTTCTTGAGCCATAACGAAAAAAATTCAAACGTTATATTAACATACTCAACTAGTATTAAGATTGCTTATTTTTATCATTAAGAACTCGAGCGCGACTAAAACACAATTATTATCGTCATAACTCTTCAGAACCCCAACGCGTTAGATTGGTTTAAGTACTTATTATACCAACACCTTAAGACTTAGTTTTAAAGTAATCCTGAGTAGTTTATAAAAGCAGTCGGCACCGCCTTAAACGATAAACTACGTGGAGAATCGATGAATATAAGTGATTGATCAAGAGTTTTTAAGAGAAATTTTTATCAGAAGATGCACTTATTAAGTTAGATGGTCCTTACCAGATCATTTAATTCAACAGTTTCGGAAACTATAAAATATTTATGCAAACATTCATTATGAATTGGTTCAGTGGTTTCTGGTGCTGAACTTGGTAGGGCGGACGACGGTCCGATCCCCCGCAATTTGTAATTGGATAAAGGAGTACCAAATATAAGTACCAAAACTCCTAGCTGGATTATAAAGATCAAAGTCACTAACCGGTTACTCCACTATGTGCGCGTAAGGTAAACGGCTTAATGTGATTGCGCAAGAATGAAAACGGGTGAAACAAAACGAAAGTATTAGGACGAGTTATAATTCATGACTTAAATTGGTCTGCATAAATGGGGTTATCTAGTGTTATTATGGTCATTTTAGTGTCGAAGTCTGAACTTGAGTTATCCAACAAAGAATTGACCTGCAACCAAATACGAATTGAATTGTGTTCTATATCTGCGTTTGTCTTATGCTTACGTGATTTTTAATTTTTAATTTTTTGCTTGAGGACAAGCAAAGGTTTAAGTATAGGGGAGTTTGATAACACGAATTTATATAACATATTTGACTTAACTTTCATAGATAATGTTACTATTTTTATTTTTACATTTTATTTCCATATTACGTTGGTATTTCTTTTGTTTCAGGTATTTGCATTAAATAAAGATTAATTGAGCAAAGAAATAAAATTGAGGAAAAATCGTATTAAAAAGTCAAAGAAATGAAGCAAGGGGTAATATAGCAAAAGGAGGAGTAAAAGAAGAAGAAAATAATTATAAAAGCCAATAACTAAGCCCAACACGCGTGGCCCAACAAGGAAGTTCAGCCCAGCAGAACGTGACGACCTTCTCAGATTGGGACGCTCAACCCCACTAGTGAGACGACCGTCTCACACTTCCTCACTCAGCAGGAGGCGCCCGCCTCCCACTCTGGGGCCCACGTCTCCATTGTTGGAGACCCACGTCTCCTAAGCCCTTCATCTTGTGAGACCCACGTCTCACTTCCTTCTTCAAGTGGAGACGTGTCCCATGTTTAGTCCCACGATTCTGGAAGTTTTGCACACGTTTTCCACTTCTCTTCGTACGAAATTTGGAAAAGACAGTTACTAACAAAGGCTATAAATACAGAGTTCAAGCATCACTGCAAGGGTGGACAAAATTTTACCGAACAACCGTTACTTCGTTTTTCTTTCCCATTTTTATTTTATATTCAGTTTGTACTTTTATTTTATTTTTCCAGTTTCCTAGTTTTGATTTTCTTTTTAGTTTTAAGTTTCTATAATTTTTCTCACGATAATTTCAATACCGGAAATTATTGTGTATTTTTCACTGATCTAACCTTACGTTGGATCTAGTGCCTTTTATTCCTTGTCGCATTTTCTTTTCAATTCGAGAAGTCTCCGAGCAGATCCAACCGACTTGTGGTGGAATGTTCGTCTATTTCGAAGAACAAGATTATTTCAGTATTCTCATTTTCAGGTTTTTAATATAATTATTTTATTTTATTTAAAGTATTGTGCCCGATATTTATTTATTTGATTATGGAAATGTTTAAATATATTGAACCTTATTATTTATGCATGTCCGAATTAATAAATATGTCCGGCTAAACCGTTTAGGTATCGGTAAGTAAAAGTAGTAAGAGTAGGAATTAAATTGTTCATAAGCTAAAATATTAATTAACTTAATTTCTGGTTATGACTTTTTGTAATTAAAATCAATCTTTTCGTTACGAAAGTAAGAAAAGTAGAATAGGTTAGGATCGAGACCACGAAAGTGTGAGGTTTTAACCGGATAGCTAAAGTTAGGCATTCGATTTAAATACAGCGAGAGCGCTTTAAAACGAATTAGATTTTATTAAGTTTTCAAAGAATATTTTCTAAACACTTATGGGCTAGGGAGAGCAGGCATAGGGCTTTAGGAGTATAATCCGAGATAAGACCACGAAAGTGTGAGTTGAGGGTTTTTAAACTGATAATTTCTACGGAACAATTAAGTTAACCATCTTTATACGCTTAGGTTCGATTTAACCCGCTTAGGTTCACTACATTACGTACCCATATCCGTTTTATTTATATTTTTCCTTAACCATCATCTAAAAGAATTATTCGCCTTAGCTGTATACCGTAACTTAGGATAACAATAGATCGATTTATAGTCTCTGTGGGTTCGATATCTTTTTAAGACTATGTGATAGGACTGTGCACTTGCAGTCTCCCGATTCATAGACGATAAAGTCGCGATCAATGACAGTGACATATAAAGATTGGCATGAGATGTTGGCATTTGCTCTCCACGGTTATCGCACCTCAGTACGAACATCCATAGGGGTAACCCCATTCTCTCTCGTGTACGGTATGGAAGCAGTTCTACCTATCGAGGTTCAGATACCCTCACTTAGAGTATTGATGGACACAGAGTTAGACGAAGATGAATGGGTCCAGACTCGACTTGACTAGATAAACTTGATCGACAAAAAGCGACTCGCAGCCATCTGCCATGGACATATATATCAGAAATGCATGACCAAAGCCTTCAACAAAAAAGTCAAGCACTAAGCTTACCAAGCTGGCGATCTAGTAGTGAAGCGCATCATACTACCACAAGGTGATCCTGGGGGAAAATGGACTCCCACCTATGAGGGACCATTTGTAGTCAAGACAGTATTTCCGGCGGAGCCATGATATTGAGCATTATGTACGGAGAAGACTTCTCGCACCCTGTGAATGCAGACATAGTCAAAAAATACTACGCCTAAACGAGACCCGCTAGGTCGACTGACCTAGGCAAAAATAAGGGCGTCCTGGCGAACCAAAAGGGTTTGGGCAAAAGTTAGGGACATATATATAAAAAAAGTACAGTCGGCAAGTCGAAAAACATGCAAATGAGGCTTAGGAAAAAAGGGTATCCCGGTAGACTGAAAATCCAAAAGGGCGGTCTAGGAAAAAGTTAGGGATTCAAAGCGTACGACTATGTCTCGTCAAGATAATCTACCTACAGAATACACTAGTATAAGCTTCAAATGGTGCATATCAATCCAATCACCTTCTTCTGGCAGCAAGGAGATGAGATAGTCGAAAATATATGAGCAATAGCAGAGTTGAAACTCGACGAGATTGTTTCCACATAGCTTTTACTATTTTCCAAATTTTCCCGACAATCTCCTCTTACTAGATATTTGTCTCTTTGTACACAAACTGCCTGCCTATACGCTTACTTTTCAATATTAATACAATTTCCCTTTTCAAGTTCCAAACTTTTACTTTTATCTGTTTGTTTGCATAAAGTACAATGTTTTCTTTGAATGATTATATGCATCTGACAATAAATACATGCTCACAAATACACAAAAAGTAAACAGAAACAACAGTTACTACAGGCTCTAGGAATTGAAATGACAACCCTAGTCACCAACACATACCCGCAGAGTCAGTTTCACAGAAAAATTCCGAACAAGATTACTACTCTATCATCTCCTTTCAGCAATGTCCAACGCTTCTATTCATCACATTAGTCCCCAAGCAGTGGTCGTCTCAACTCATCACGTTAGTCACCGAGCAGTGATCGCCTCAACTCATCACGTTAGCCCCCGAGCAGTGATCGTATCAAACCCATCACGTTAGTTCCCGAGCAGTGATCATATCAACTCATCACATTGGTCCCCGAGCAGTGATCGTCTCAACTCACCATGTTAGTCCCCGAGCAATGGTCCTATCAACTCATCACGTTAGTCCCCGATCAAGGATCATATCAAACTCATCACGTTAGTCCCCGAGCAGTGATCGTATCAAACCCACCATGTTAGTCCCCGAGCAGTGATCATATCAACTCATCACATTAGTCTCCGAGCAGTGATCATCTACATTGTCATATCAGTCCTTGCATAGTGATTATCTAAACTCTCAATTTATCACGTTAGCCCCCGAGCAGTGATCATCTACATTTTCACGACAATCCCTACACAGTGAACGTCAACATTGTTACATTGGTCCTCTAGCAGTAACAAATCATCAATTAACTTATTATGTCAGTCTCTGAGCAGTAATTGGTTATTCAAAGTCACATCATTCCCCAACAAGGTTTGTACACAAGATGTTCATCCCCAGCTGAGTATCACCAGGATTATAATTCCCCAACAACATCAATATCCAGACCTGGAACTTGGTCAGATAGCGCATCAGAGGAATTCATGTCCCCCTTGTTCCCTAATCAGGGTATCTAACAATCATACTTCTCCATCCCCAATCAGAAATCAAAAATCCCCAACAGAATATTCCCATCCTTTTCAAGATGGATATGTTTTGAAATACCATGACATCTACATTCATACATTATTCATAAAAATCATAACATGTGCATATATCATTCACGAGCATTATTATATACTCACATGCATCATAATGTGCATAAAACTAATCTCGTTCTCTTAGGTTAAATTCTCAAACAGGCGAGGACTATTTGCAAATTCCTAAGACAGAAGGTCAAAGATTAATGCACGAAAACAAGACGGGAAAACTATTTGAACGACCAGACGAGTTTACTAACAGACGACAGGATACAGATTAACACCCGGAACAAGACGGGAAAACTATCTACATCCCGACGAGTACTCATTTCAGATAAATCCAAGATGAAGGTTTATTCTGACTCTCTACTTCGAATGACATCTTTAAGCCCATCTCCGACTACACATGGTCATCTCTCCACCTGTAGAATGCTACATATCTTGTTAAAAATCAATACATACTAGTAAACTCATTCAAAGACGAACATGGAGCCTAACGTACGACTCACTCCCTGACATCATCTTCTCAAAATGGCATCTATAAGCCCATTCCAATACATCGTCAACTAACGATCTCATTCCATACACCACCAAGTGCAAATTTTCAGGTGTACTCGAATGTTCAATCATCTTCTACCTTCAAGCCGCAAAAGGCAAGCATACCAATCTAACCCTTCAGGTACAAGAAGATTGAACATGGACAACTGTTATACCCCAAAATTTTCCCTCCTATTTCTCAAGTTAATCCACATCTCCATACTCAAGAATTTCTCCAGGGTTTACCAGATGTGCCCTCTCCTAAGCAATCAACCCCACAACTAGGGTTTTGATTCTCTCAATTCAAAGATGGTTTCTATTGCCTCAAGTGATCATCATACCTCCTCATATGTCTCAAGGTATCACCATGTCAAGTTTCAAGCCTCACAACTCAAGTTTGCTCAGTCAATTGCTTAGATGATTGAGAATCATTTGTATTGGCCAAAAAGTCAACTGTGGTCAACATATAGTCAAACTTCATCATTTTTGATCAGCATCAAGATTTTGAAGTCACATTCATCATTTGATCATGGGTTGATCATGATTCATCAAGAAAACTCAAGATTTGATCAAAAGTCAAAGTTTCTAAATTAGGGTTTCTTGATAAAAAGTCAACAAAAATTTGACCAAGCATATAACTTTCACATACTTTATCAAAATTTTTTCCACCACAGTTCATTTTGAAGAGAATTCAATTCTCTACAACTTTGTGTCTCACAAGCTTTGGCCAGAAAAACTTCATTTGAGAGTTATGGATTAAGACATTATAGGTCTTTCTAAAAAGTCAACAAAAAGTCATCTTTTTCCAAAGAAGTGTACATGAACATGGAAGCTTCAATGAAGATGAAACCAAAAAGAGTCTTTAGCGGACATCCTTAGATTTCTAAAAAGTCCAAGAACACTTCAAAATATTGAAAATTGAGCAAGATACAACTTGTGCAAGTTTTGGAAATTTGAAGAAATGCATGAAGAGAATATTGACCAAACTTAAAAATCTTGCATATGGACATAAGTTTTTATGGTCTAAACTTGTTTCTAAGATAGTCTATGACCTCCAAGTCCATTTACACGTCCTTCTCTCATTTATTTAATTTATTTTTGAATTATTTCATTAAAATTCAATTTTAAATAAAACAAAATGTAAAACAAGAAGCATGGCGTGTTGGGCTTGTTATTTGAGTGTCTTGAGGTCCAAAGAAGTCTAAGCAAGCTGGAAAAAACACATGGCATATGATTGAAGCAAACTTGTAAGCTTTTGTTGCAAATTTGAAAGATTGGAAAATCAAATATTTTCTATTCAATGTAATATATTTTCTTCATATGTCTTAACCTAATTCTGTTGCCTTATATATACACAAGACATTCAGACATCAAGACACAAATTCTTGCAGCAAAGAGACTAGGGTTTTGTTTCAAAAATATCAAGCAAACTTGCACCATCGAGTTTTAGATTCCAGCCATTCTCAAGCAATTCCAAGCATCAACTCTTGTTCCTGAGGTATTAAAGGGTAGGAACAGGTCCATAACCATGGCCAAAGGTCCCTAAATTGCATGCACCATGAGTTCCATTTGCATCATATTTATGCATTTCGAATTTTAAATTTCATTGTGTTTTTGCTTGAACTAACTATACTAACGTGTTCATGAGATGTCATAGAGCAGGTCTGGTTCATCGTATGAAGCTTAGAATGCCCAAATCATGTTACGCCATTATAATGGCATAAACTTTTTGTAGCTTCGTATTTCAATTTCCAGGCAGTTTCAGGCCAAACCAATGGCGCCATTAAACTCGTAGACCCCGATTTAGGGGGGGGGAGGTAGCCTTAACCCTGAGCCTTGAATTTCAGTTTCTTGTAGGTTTGAAAAAAAGAGCTCACCAAATGAAGGTGACCGTCGCAGACGGCGGTTGGACCTCCTGGTGCATGGTGGTTCGCTACTGATTGGTTGATCAAAACCCTAGCCTCACGCGATTGGTTGATTCAAACAGACTGGGGTCCACTCTTAACTTGTGTTGAAATTCAAAATGAAATGCGCATAATATATATAATCCAATGGTTGTAAGTGCATGACAACAAAAACGCGCAGCTCAGATGGCAAGGCTTGGTATTGGTAACCAAGGGGTCCTGAGTTCGAATCTCAGCGACCTCATTTTCTCTTCTTTTTTCCTTTTTTCCAATTTTTCTAACACTTTTCTTATTTTTTTTTCTTTCTAAATTATTTTCTTAATTTAATCATTTTCAAACTATTTTCTAAAATACTACAAAAATCACAAAAAGAATAATTTTCTTTTAGAAATAGGTTTTAAAATTATTTATTTAATTTTTGTTACAAAAACTTGTTTTTTAATTAATTGTTTAATTAGCCTAAATTAAACTTTATTTTCTTTTTTAAATTAAAAAACAATTAGACTTAGGGTTTTCCGATTCACCCGACTTTTCCTAATAATTAGGTTTATTAACTTCAAAAAACATTTTTTTTACTAACATCAAATATTTTTATTTTATTTATTTATTGCTTTCCGCATTTTAAATTCTAGAAATCATTGTATAGGTCGCAAATATTTTTTGTAACAGCGTAGATTTAATTTCTCGCAATTTACTTTCCGCACCTCTATTATGTAACTGCCCCAAAGCCCTGCAATATCTTAGGACTTTACTTTTCCGCACTATTACTTTCTGCACCTTTATTTTCTATACATATATTAATTGCTTAGATGTATGGCTAATAGGATTGTATGACAAGATCTTAAAATCAACGTTAGATCACCTTAAACAATCAAAATAAAATATCTGAATCAATACACTCTATCACACTTGCACCCTTAGGGTATCCTGTCTTGTTGCCTTTCGGATAAGAATGGTCATGTCCCTAGAACGTAGGGATACCATTAGCAAAAGTCCCTCGATTCAAAATCATCACAAAGATCATAGTCCCTCGATGACCCTCGATGTTGCCTACGAATATATGATCTCGTCCCTCGGTTGTTGCCTACGAATAAGTGATGATCGCCCATTCGAATTGCTAAAGGTATCCTTACATGTTGTCTTCTATGATCATACGATGACCCTACGCTCGTCCCTTCACATCCAACGGATAGGGCTACCTACCAACTAATGGTATGGATAGCGATCTCCTAAAGGAGAAGGAAAATAACAAGAACGACCATTCTGAGTAGGTAATAAAGACTCTAAATTGCTTGCTCAATCCAAATCAAAATACTTTTCGCACCTTACACTCTCTTCAAAAATACTTTCAAACAAACACTTTGTATACATTCCGACGAGAATCATTACAAAGTTAAACATTTTCCAAACAAACATTTCCAAACACTTCGTATACATTCTTGAGGACTGATACAAGAATCATTACGAAGTCAAAGCGAAATACTTTTCAAAATACTTTTCAAATCACACACACACAAAAAGCAAATTTTCAAAAGTGAGCTAAAGCAATTAAGATCCCGTAGATAACTACGGATGGAAATGGTGCTAATACCTTCGCTTTTCATAATTACTTCCCTTACTCAGATTCTAACAAAGGTCTTTCCTGTTCTTTTCACCTTTCCTTTATTGGATAAAAGAAAAGTCGGTGACGACTGTAACACCCCCTTCTATTTACCAGCGTTTTAATAAATAATAATCAGAGTATTTAATCAAAATCCAGAAAGCGTCACAATTTAAATAATATAAATCACCAATACAGCTGTCATGCTTTCACTGAGGAATATTCATCAATTAAATCATACTCAAAATTATGTTTAACAGCGGAAATGAAACATAATTAAATCCCGAATACATATTCAATAGTCATTCCAGGATATGTAATCAAAACACAATTCAAAACTATCCAAAATATCCATTAAAGGATTCCAAACAATCGTTTTCCCCAGTGTTACATCTACCAGAGCACGACACTGACACGCGGACTAAATTAACTAAACTCGAATCTAGAGCTATCATCACCAACTCCAAACAGCTAATCACTTCGGATCTGAAATTGTTAAAGTAAGGGTGAGATTTCAATTCAATATAATATGCATTATACGTTCTTAGATCCAACAGAATAACCGAATATATTAGTTCGTCAACCAAACACAAGATCATAAACAATGCAGAAAACAGTTCACACAATGGTCATGTATATATAAAACAATGGCAATTGCAACACTGGAAACCATCCTAACATGTTACAATTCCATATGCAATGCAGACTCTATGCATGTGGTACCAAAACGTGAACCGCGTTCACCCACTGCTCCATTTACTCGTGGAAAGACAGTGTAATCCATGATTCGCCCAGAACACTGAGTCAAGAATCCAATCCATGATTCGCCCATAACCACCGGGTCAAGAATCTAGCCTCACTACCTCTGCACCAGGTAAGTCTATTGGCTCTTCCAGTTCACCTCCGCACAATGGGAATGAACCAATTTAACAAATGCTCATGCATGCATCTTAAAAGCATGCACATCAATTCAACGGAATATGACAACAACATAATTCCACATAAATACCAATACCAATCTATCACATGATAACCACATAATCATAAATTAAATTATCACAAAGCATAAACATGCCAAACGCTTACTCTTCAATCAGTAAGACTATCACCAGTATATAATAACAATAACCCATGATACCAATCCAATCATGAACAAACCACAAGGGAAAGAAACATCACATGAACGTTAATATCCGTTCAACTTGTCAAACAATCTAAACCAATTCATAGATTACGATCTCAACATAATTCACTTATTGCCAATCACCAATGTATCGCATTCAATCATAATGAATAATCAACACAACATTGTAAGCATTAGTCCTCATCCGATAACTCAGGCCATTCACATTAGTTCCCCATTATCCTTAACTACTCACTCTTTTCAAAAATCGAGAGTTCGACTATTTTTAAAATAATTTAGCAAAATAATATTTTTCTCTTTTCAAAAGGTAGTATTTTAAATTTAAGAAACAACGCCGAAAACGGCACTCGAATCGGAGTTACGGTTTAGAAAATATGAATTTTTGAAGTTTTTTGGAAAAATACTCGCTCCCTGGTTTTTGTATGGGAACCGGTTCCTACCTATCGAGAACCGGTTCCGAGTGTAAAATCGATTTGGCCAATTTAACAGGGAACTCGGTTCCTCCCACGGGAACCGGTTCCCGTCCTATAACATCATTTTACGCAACTTTTGACACATTTTGCATCCATTATCATTTCCAAACTTTCAAGTACGAATTGGGACATTAGGAACACTATTTCATGATCATTTCACACCATTATAACATCACACAACATGGTTTATTCATTCCTATCAATTATTTGACATACAAATGATCCTAATTCCAAACACTGACACAAAATAGGGTTTATTTCCATAACTTATAATCATCAACATTCAAACTTCCTAACATACCCAATTATCCCTTTGATTCCCAAAATCCATAAAGCATATTAACCGAACGAAATCGCCCCTTACCTCGCGATGATTCTTCGATTCCTCTCGGCGTCGGCTTTTCCTCTCTTTTCCTCTTCTCTCCAATTCTACGTGAAAGCAGTTTTCTCCAAAAAAACCTATTTTTCTTTTCTTTTCCTTTTTATATTCCTCCTAATATTCCTTCATTTATTCCAAATAAACAAATAATTAAAACTTAGTAACAATAGAGCGATTTACTCCTCACACCCCCTGTTACTTTGCACATCTCCAATCCTTTCTTCATTAAATGACCCAATTAATCCAAATAAAATTAATACTGTAGACTTCATTTAATTAAATAATTAAATTCCCACTTATTTAATATTTTAATTAAATCGGGGTGTCACAACGACTCTTACTATCCGCAACATTTGCGATAAAACGCAAAACAAACAAGTCATTTCTTCCACCGTGTTACAACTGGGCTTAGGTTTTTGACATCTCTCCAACCCTCTAACTTGTTGACCAGGGCGTGGCAACATCTGATTCGTGCATTCAAACATTTGGGTCCCACTTGCGCGCGTTTTGATTTAATTATGATTTTTGAAATTGATTCTTAAATGTATATTTATGAAAGTGTTTATATGAATATTTGTATCACCACTCCAGTGGTTAAACGCGCGCACATAAGGCTTACCTCTCTCAAGGAGTGGGTTCGATCCCTGCCTCTTGCAATTTTTTCTTCATATTTTTTGATTCACACGGATAACGCATATCTATTTCTAGGGTAAGCATAATGACACTACATGCACATGGCCTAGTGACAAACTTTTGAGCCAGCAATCCCAGAGTCACGAGTTCAACCCTCAGCAGAACTATTCCTAATTTTTCTACAACTTGTTTTCTTCTTATTTTTCCTTTTTCTTTCTAATTTTCTATTTTATTTTAATTTCTTTTTTTAATTCTTTTGAAAATCCTTTTAATTATTTCTAAAAATCATAAAAATTATTTTAAAATTATTTTTAGGTTAGCTAATTAATTATTAATTTTTGACTTAAAATTTATTTTAATTTAATCAAGTTTGTTTTTATTTTAATAATTAATTAGTAATTAACCTTAGAATTAATTTTTTATATTAAAATCAATCACAAAAAATATATTTTTTTAATACTTAGGGTGTTAGAATATTTTTGCATTAGTTAGAACATTTTTCTATTTATTTATTTATGCTTTCTGCTTTTAAATTCTGGAAAACAATGTATAGGTCGCACAAATATTTTTGTAATAGTAGTAGTTTATTTTCTCGCACTTTTTAATTAAGTAACTGCTCATGGGATGCAATAACTTAGATTTAAATTCTCGCACTTTATTTTTCTGTATATATTAACTATTATATGTATGCTAATATGATTGTATGGCAAGACTAAAACCAATATAGAATTACCCAAATTTAAGAGATAAATATTTGAATCAACACACTTTCACACTTGCACCCCTAAGGTAAACTCTCTTGTTGCCTTACGAATATTGGTCATGTCCCTCGAACGTAGGGATATCTTAGCAAAGTTGCCTACGAATAGCATCATCATAGTCCCTTCGATATAAAGATCATATTCCCTCGATGACCCTCCGAGTTGCCTACGAAAAGATGATTTGTCCCTCAATGTTGCCTATGATTAAAATGATGATAGACACCACGAAGTTGTTAAGGTATCCTTACAGTGTTGCGTTCAATAATCACACTATGACCCTACGTCTGTTCCTTCACATCCAATGGATGAGGCTACCTACCAACTAATGGTATGGATAACACTATCCTTAAAGGAGAAGGAAAAGAATAACGAACGACATTTGAGTAGGTAAACTCTTAATTGATTGCTCATCAACTGAAATCATTTTCACACCTCACATTTTCAAACAAATATTTTCAAAACACTTCGTATACATTCTTGAGGACTGATACAAGAATCATTACAAAGTCAAAGCAAAATATTTTCAAACAAATCACACACACAAAAGTATGTTTTCAAAAGTGATCTAAGCAATTAAGAGCCCATAGATAACTATGGATGAAAAGAGTGCTAACACATTCCCTTTTCATAACTTGCCCCCCAAACTCAAAATCTATCAAAGGTCTTTCCTGTTCTTTTCACTTTTCCTTATTGGATAAAAGAAAAGTCGGTGGCGACTCTTGCTAACCGCAACATTTGCGATAAAACGCAAAAACAACTAAGTTAGTTCTCTCACTGTATTATAGAACTGACGACCCTGTTGGAGAGAATACTCAAAGAGGGGGTTATCTTAGGGTTTATATCACTTTTACTTACTTTTATTATTTGTTTTGTCTGATTTACTGTAATGGTTGTTTGTGTGGGTATTATCACTTGTAGGGATCCTACACTCGGATCCAAGTTTCCTTTTAGGTAAGTAGCAATAGATCATCGAGACTGTACGACGTAGATCGACACAATTAAAATGATGGCTACAATTAGTGTGACACTATGGATGTCCTGATGTTCCTTAAGTCCAGTTGAGGAGACATTTGGCTTCTACGTTGTGTCATCAACACTAACCCACTTGTTAGGGATATCCTGGTTGTAATATTTCGACGGTCCGGAATATTGATGTGCATAAGTATCTGCGAAGAAAAACACATTTGTAAATTTTTTGAATGACTCACTTGAGGGAAGATCAAATGTTCTGATTATTATGTGCAAGTGTGAATTGTTAGTCCTACGTTCCTTAGAAAAATAGAGATTGGACATTTTATTAGTGAGATGACTAATATATCTATCACTTTAAAATTTTGAGTGGATATGTTATGTCTCTTTCATTTTTATGTTACTCTTGATTCAATATCGACGCTCTCCATGATGATTCAACTCTAATATCAGAGTTTATGATTCAATTAAGAGACCGACAACAATCTCCATTAATATCAACTATTTTTAATTCGTTTACTTTAGATAAACTTTAGTTATATATTAGTATTTCAGTTTTTTTACAACATTAGTGAAGGAGTTATATATATATATATATATATATATATATATATATATATATATATATATATATATATATATATATATATATATATATATATATATATATATATATATATATATATATATATATATATATATATATATATATATATATATATATATATATAGTAACCATGCTTTTGTACGGGGTATATCTTGCTAGATTACCTAAAAAACCCCTAAGAAGTTGAGTAGTATGGACCACAAACTAGATGAACATGTTTTCATTCCTAACAATTACCACTATAGTCAACGCCTCTGCCGGCACCATTTATTGGACTAGTAACACAACTTCCCTAGTTTAATGTTCTGTTAATAATAATACATGCGTGCTTTACTTTTTTCAATCATAAAAACTTTGTCTACTTGTCTGCATATAATGGTGTCTCAAGGATGAAAGAATCAAAACATTGCATGATTAAAAAGGTTGTTGGCAAAGTGAAAAAGAAGGCCGTTAAGTCTTGTCTTAACTAGGCTGGCTGGGTTTTCTTTTTCTTTATATGTTGCATGTCTTTGAATCAATCTTGAATCCAATCGGTGCACGTAAGTAATTAAGGTGTTTAAACATGTCCTCCTTTCTCATAACAGCATTGGGCACTTCATTAGAAAAGGAAAGTGTTGCAATTTCAATAAATAACCAAGCAGTGTTTATATTGGGATGATAAATGTGCATGTTTATTCCGTTTAAATCAACTTTGTAAAAAAGTGTTTTGAAATGATTAATGGATATGTTTATACATATATAAAATCTTAACCGGCTTTTAAATAGTACTCTTTCTATCCCACATTATACGATAATTTGGTTATTTTACAGAAATTAAGAAATTTAATTATTACTATATAAGAAAGTGAAATGGTATATGAATTTATAAATATGTTCTTCAATAATTATATCGAAAAACGTAATTAAAAGAATAAAAGAATAAAGAGAAATAAATAATAGAAAATATATATTAGACAAAAAATCATAAATGATATATTGAAATTTTAAATTTGCATACAAATATTTTTGATAAAATAACTTATAATTTGCAAGAAGTGAGTAATAAAATAGGATGGACATGCATACCTTATCCAACTAAAATTAAAAATTTATAAATGTTTTCCAAATGTTCACGTCTCCATAAAATTACAAAAACAAATAAATTGAAAATGAGTAAACATATTACAGGGTATGAATGTAAAATTTTGTCCTATTCTAAAAAATGTGAGCAAATAGAATACTGTATGTTAGACGGTCGAAAACTATTTTGCTCTCTCTCCTCATAGGCTCAGACATACACAAGATTGCACGATAAAAATATGAGAATTCTTAATACATCTCGTATATTTTTAAAGATTTTTCAAAATTTTAATCTTTTATTTCTTAAAAGGAACATTTCAAACACGCCTTATACAAAAGCTTACTTCCAAATTCCAAAGGGTATATTACTATTTAATATGGTTTTCTTATTTAGTGTTTTAACATGATTTTCATGCAAATTCTTTTAATTGTCATTTTATTCGAAGATTTACCCGCAATTTCTTTTATTGTAAAAGGAAATTTTTGAACAACGTGCAAAATTAAAATTTTAATAGATTCTTGAAAAAACATATCAGGTGGATTGAAAAATTTCTTTAAAATATTTGACTGAATTAAAATTTTAGACTGAGAATAATTATATATATTAGCCCGTTTCAAATTTTTACACTCAAATTAAAAATATAATAATATTATCATTGCATATTTATTAAATAATCTTCTATCTGTTTTAAAATGAATGTCTTTTAAATTTTTCACACAAATTTAAAAATATAATAATATTATAAAGTATTACATTTTTACTAAAATAGTCTTATTAATGTATTAAAAATAGTGTAAAATGTAATAATTATAAGATACAATTGAAAAAAAATGATAATTATTTCTGTATTAGAAAATGAGAATGATATTTATTTTAAAACAAATTTTAATTGTTAAAATGACACTTATTTTAAAATAGAAAAATAATATATTGAAAGTAGTGTAAAAAGTAAAAATTAAAAGACACAATTGAAAAATAACAATTATTTCAACAATGAAAATTAAGAATAACATTCCTTTTAAAATAAAATTTTCTTATTAAAAGCACCATCATTTTTTGAAACTTTGAGAATACTACTCTAATAATTGATAATATAAATTAAAATTAAATAATTGATGTATTGAATTTAGTATATATGTTATTGTGTTAATAAAATTAATAAATCAGTTACTTGATTGATAATTTGGTTTATTCATCGTAAAATTAAGGGTAATTTATTCTTAATAATCTATATTAATAAAATTTTATTATATAAAATTAATTTTAAAAATTATATATTAATTTAAAACTTAAAATTTTGGATTTATGTCTTTTTTTCATTAAAAAAGTCCAATATTTCCTCTGTCATTAAATGCGAGAATCGTTACCCACACTTAACATACCAATATCTTATTATTTAAAAATTAAATTATATATTATCTTCAGAGGGCGGTTCTATAGCCCAGCGAATCCAGACATGTCTCCGGGTTCAACCCCTATTTTCTTTGTATTTTTTCCAATTTAATAATCGATTTTTAGACAAAATCATAGACAAATTTAATAAAATTAAGGGTAAAATTAATAAAGACAAGGTGTAAAAACTAAAAAATTTTACGTTAAAATTATTGTTCAGACTGTTTAAAATTTTCGACTCCACTATTGTTTATTTTTTTTATTTTATTTCAATTGTTTAAAATTTAAAATTAGTATATAAATTTAAAATTTTATTTTATATAACAGAATTTAAAATTATGTTTAACTAAAAAAAATTACCAATTTATAATACTAATTGGAAAGTGTAAGAAACTCAAACAAGATGCACTTGCTTGCACACATATAATGACAATGATTTGAATTGGTCAAAGGTTTATCATGCCTTGGAAGGCAGAGCCCTTGTAAGCTGCTATGATTCATAGAGATTACTGACAAACAGTATGCCTGAAACAAACGTGCGGCCACGTTTTCATTCAGAACCGCTCGTGAGAAATGATTGAGGCCCCACATTATTATAGTAAAGTACTTCCTCTAGTTTAAAATCACTGTTTTAAAATTTACCTTATTAATATATTAAAAGAAGCGTAGAAAGTAAAGAGTAAAACTACAATATTAAAAAAAGAGTAACTATTACTATACGAATGAGTAGTAATGAGTAGTAATTCATGAATACCAACATTTTCCGTTTTCCAATTTTTATCTGAGTCATTTTTATACGAATGAGCTAACTAGCTCATCTGCATGCAACTATTCTATTTCCAGCATCACTTACTTCCTGCTCTTTCTTTGAGCTTTGAATTCAGAACTTTGAAGGTTATTTTGTTTGTATTTGTTTTGTTCTTTCAATTGAATATGCACTGCTGTTTGTGTCAGCACAAACACCTCGTTTATGACGAAATCTCTTAAAAAAGTTTGGTAGCTGGTTGGTGTGTTGCTAGCTGTGAATAGTGTGTAGGTTGTGGACCAGATTGTTATTATTGGAGTGTAAGCATCCATGGCAGATTACAATGAAAACACTGTGCCTGCACTGTGAGAGTTATGGGTTTATTTACTTCTTTCTGTCCTGCATGTTACCTAGCTTCACATTATACTGGTCAAACTTCTACTCTTCACATTACTCCATACAACACTAAAAATATTTGGATGAGAAAGCATTTGTTTCAAGTATAAGAATTATATTTTTGGGATAAAAAAGTGAGAATATCCATATTTATTACAAGATTGAAAAAAATTATTCTTAAATATAAAAATTTTAAGAAATAAAATAACTTCTAATAATTTTTATGAAATTATTTCTATGTTTGAAAGATGAGAAAGTGAATTCTATAAAATTTTATGTAGTTTTTAAAATAAATAAAATAAAATTACAAAATTTTTTAAAAATAATAAAATATTTATTAAACAAATTTTTAAAAGAATTTCTTAGAATAAATTTTCCTCATCTATTTCTAGGATAGTAATTCCTAAAAATAATTTTTAATACCGCGCAATAAACGCTTCCTTGTTATAGAACCACCAAATAAAATAACGGTGTAAGACTTTTCAAGAGAGAATTTCGTTCGTATTCTTTGAGCTTCTCCTCAATTTAATATTGATCTTTACAATTCTGATCAGAGAATATTCAATTGATAAACAAAAAAAATTATGTGAGAGGAGTACTAATTTCGGGAACAGATTGTCTCCAGTGGAAATTTCTTGCAGTGGAATATCAGCCCTCCATTGAATTGAACTTTATTTAATTTAAGAAAAAGTGCTTGCATCTAAGGATGGAGATGTACACTGGATACTCTCCCGTGAAAAGTTCAAATGGAAGAATCCGTTCCCACTAATTTCTTACCGGATTGTCATAATTATTACTCCAATCCCGGTTTCATAATGTGTGATCTATTTAGAGTAAGATATTGTCCCAAAATAAATGATTAATTTTAATTTTTAATACATTTTTTAATTTTGTCTTTCAATTAATTAAATTTATATTATTTTTAATATATGATTAGAGATATTATAGAAAAATATTATCATTTCTTTTATTTTTCTTCACTTTTTTTACATAATTAGGAGTACTATAACAAAAATATTATCACCTTTCTTAGTTTTCTTCATTTTTTAATCATGTGTGAAATTGTGTCTTTGGTCATTCTCTATGGCACAGAAGGAGCATATATTAGGTGCTTGACACATGCACCATGTTACCATGTCATATCCTTCCTCATATATATATATATATATATATATATATATATATATATATATATATATATATATATATATATATATATATATATATATATATATATATATATATATATATATATATATATATATATATATATATATATATATATATATATATATATATAAAGTTCAGTGTTATTAGACTATATATAGTGGGGTGTTGAATTTTTTTTCTCAATAGTTAAATGCTTGCAATGGAATATTGAATGAAGTGTTGAAAGTGAGGTGAATTAATTGGTGTTGAAAACATTAACATGTTGAATGAGGAGAAAGTGAGGCTACATACAATATTTTGTAAAATCTTATTGGTTGTTGTAAATGTTTAGATTTTTATCTCTTGTTAATTATTTGGGTTCAGTTATTATATACTAAATTAATTTTTTATTTATTTTTATTTTCACCAAAATTCATAATATTTTTTTGTCTATAAATAGAGACTTTGTTCATTTTATTTGGACACACAAAAAAATCAATTTTATTAAAAATAAAATATAAAATAAAATAAAAATATGAAATAAAAGTGGTGAGGTAGATGTTGAATTTTATTAAACAAAACTATTGTAGTAAGTAGAAGTTGAATGTGTGTTAAATTATTAGGTGAAAAAAAGAGAAGATGATGTGAAATATAAAAAGTGAAAAAGGAGAGTGTTGAATATGTAAATCATTGTACATAGGCTTATGTAGAATGTTCTTGTAAATGTCTTACTTGCAATCACGATCCTGATAATCATAAACCCGAGACTGTTGTAGTATACTAAAAAACATGCGCGATATTACAACGGTTAGTTAACTCAACTGTTGTGGTAGACTAAAATGTTCCAGGTTCGATTATCAGCATACACATTTTGGAACATAAATTACAATTAATCACAGTTACTTTAGATAATCGTTGTGGAAGTACCTATAGTTTATTATATAATACGTAGATTATTTGTTATTCCATACACCGCATTAAAAAAAACAACCATTCAAATTGATGAAGAAGTATATAATCTGTTTTCCGAATTGCATGTCTTTCATAATTCATTTCCTGCTACTTAACACATAAAATTCGATTCAATGATATGATTCTTTCATCGCATCGATTCCTTTGATTCTAATTTAATTTGAATAACATCAACAAAATAAATTGATGTTATTAAAATTAAACTAGAATAGAAGATATCAATGTAATAAATGAATCAGATCATTGAACCATATTCTATATATCAAAGAGCATAAAATGAATGACGAGACGCATATAATTAAAAAAACATTGATTGAGTTGGTTGATTTTCAAATGCATCTTAATTTTCAAATTATAACTTTTTATATCAATTTACATTAATGTATTTTCATTAAAAGGTTAGTGAAAAAAAATAATCTACCTAACATTTAATAAACTAAACTTCATTTACTGTCAAGATGTATAAGAATTTAAAGAATAAAACATTGCTAACTCACAAAAAGCTTCTTTCTTATGATTTAGCAATGTTTTGTTCTTGTTTCGAAAACATTTATTAACAACAACACAACAAATACATGCAACAAAATAAAATAAAAATATACATTTTAGCAACAAAATCTATATTATAGTTAGCATTCTTTCTTTTGTTATTATTATTCTATTATTAATAATTTGTTATATAAATTTTCTATGCATCCATCATCAGTTGTGTGTTATCGTATATAACAACTGAATAAATTAATTTATATACACACCTTTCACCCATTAATTTATATAAATGTATTATTTTAAGTTGTAAACGCATCAATTGTCAATAATTTATTAAAAAATTTCACCCATTATAAACTTATAAATATAAATGACTTAAAGAGGATATTATTCACAAAATTATAAATTCGATGTAAACTAAATTTATATATATATATATATATATAAAATAGACTAAATAACCATTTCATTTTACAGTTGGTTAGAACATAGTACATAATATTATTTTATTTTTAACTAATAAAAAATATTGAAATCAATTACATTGAAAATTTAAAATCAATTTGTTTTACATTTAACTTTTGTAAAATATAATAAAAAACTAAATGTTAATAAATCAAATCTATTTAGAAAACTAAAATATTTAGATGAATAATACAAGTACAAAGTGATATACAGAGGATATATTTAATTGCATAAAAGTTAATTTTTTAGATTTGAATTTTCAATAATAATAAAATTATATTTAAGATCAATAATATTTCAACAAAAATTAAAAATATTGATTTTATTATCAATTTAAAGAGAAAAAGTTAAACACAATAAATTAACAAGTAAAACATGATTTTTTTTTAAAACTAATTTTTTTTTTCCAGTTAAAAATATTTCTTTTGAAAGAATTTATATAAATAATTTTACAATATTATACTCCGTCCGTTCCAAAAACGATTTTTATTTACCATTGATATATTTGAATTCCTAAATGCAGCGTGAAAGAATCATAAATTAAAAACATTAATTAGAGAATATAATTGAAAGAAAAATTAAAATGACACTGAAAATTAAAAACTACACTTATTTTAAAAATAATAATTTTATCAGATGCGACACTTATCTTGAGATAGAAAGAATATTAAAATTTGCCGTAGGCATCCATAACTATTGGGTCTGCCCTAATCACAAGATATATTAAATTATATCAAGAACGCGCCTTTTATTGAAAATCATCGTGGAACTGTCACAAATTAAGAAGTTCATCTAGTTTGTGATACTATGAAAAAGAAATACAATATGAACGAAACTTCATACTTCTTGTATTTTTTCCATAGAAATACAAACTATATGTATCATAGCCAAAGTATCATCTCATTAACCATCCAACACCATAATCTGTAAGGAAACACAACAAACTTCAACCATAAGCATCATCAAAATGCAACCAACAATCATAACATCACATTGTTACACACCCATATACATACACGACTAAACATATTTTAAAACAAATTCAATTTGTAAAATAAACTCACAAAAAACAAATTCAATCAAAATAGCATTCTCACACGCTTCAACTTTCTACAATGGATCTACCATTTTCCTAGTGTTACACTCTGAAGTTGAAACCAAACCATAAAATCATAATACTAACTTCTAAGCATCAACAACATCAAGAATAAGAATAGAAAGAAAAGAGCAAGTGAAGAGTAAAGAGAGATCAAAAGAGATAGCAGGAGAACATACCATATTCGTCACTGTCGGGTTTGCGTCAGGCGTTTCTCCGGTCATGTGTCCTTTAAGCTTCATGTAAGAGTTTTCTGTTTAGGGATAGTGGTCACTGAAGAAAATTAATGTGCATAAGTTGATATATTAAGGTTTTTTTTAGAGAGAAACAACTGTTATGAATTGAGCGGCATACACTTTCGTTTATATATATATGAAATATCGCTTTTCATCACGGTTGACAAGGCGAACCGTGATGATATATTATTATAAATAAAAAATAAAATATATCACAATGGTTGAACAAATCAATCATAGTGATATCTGTTTTATTTTTTAGGGTGTTGGGATTTGAACCCATGAAAGCTTGATTGTATCATCACATAGAGTTCATCAACCGTTATTATGCCCTAATTACTTTTAATTCAAAATAAAAGTAAGCGCCTGAGTTTAGATTGGTGCTCACTCACTATTTGTGATATATTCAAGCCCTTATTACTTGATTTTAGTCTATGATAGCAAGTTTTATTAGGTTAAGTCAAGTAGATTTTATTGTTTTAGTTCAATTAGAATAGAGCACGCTATATGCTCTCTTTTGTGAGTTTTCATGTATCTGTTACTTGTGTAGGATTGTTCTGATTATAAGTTCTCCCATGTGAGAAATCTTGAATCAATTCAACCTCACTCCCCAATAGGCCTTAAATCTAGAATATGTTGTAAGGAGTGAAGGTCTTCAGCATTAGGGCAAACATGGAATTATGAGATAATGAAGCATAAAGGAGCTGGAAAAACTGGATGGATAAGATGAAACGCTACAAGACAAAACATGCAAAAGTTGTTGGACATTTAAATTTGTGTGTTGCTTGTCTGTCTACACAACAGACCTTCTACAAGAGGTGTTGTCCCTTACACGCTGAGTTGTACTACTTGATACCAGTACTAGAGGATATTACGAAGGAATAATGTTATATATCTATTTCTCTACTTGATCACCTTTGAAGACATGTTTACTGTCATTCTACTTGTAACAAGTAAAATTTATGCCCATCACGGGGCCAATAAAACATTTCTCGATTGCACATGTTCCAGAGTTTTGTTCCCCATCAGGAAGTCCTAATGAAGATTCATGTTGTTATTGAGAAACCTACAAGAAACTCTCCTAAAAAACCCTAACAACAATAAGAAAAATAACAGCACCAACAAGAAGATGATATATTCCAGTAAAGGATATAGGTTAAATACCCTTAACTCTTCTTGCCAAAACCTATGATGTTT
Source organism: Vicia sativa (assembly GCA_021764765.1). Classification (NCBI taxonomy): domain Eukaryota; kingdom Viridiplantae; phylum Streptophyta; class Magnoliopsida; order Fabales; family Fabaceae; genus Vicia; species Vicia sativa. The sequence goes on from CM038792.1 coordinate 102,034,190, forward strand.
CAGTCCCAAGAAAATTCATGCCACTCTTTAACGTGATGTTCAATAAGAAGAACGACTCTCAAAAACATGTTATCGCCTTCAACACATAGATGTACAATCATAGGCACAACATATTCACTAAATTACAAGATTATCTCTAAAACCTTAAAGGACATGGTCTTGTGTTGGTATATGATTTGTTTTTAGATTCTCTGTAACTAGCTATAAAGACTTATCTAGGAAACTGATCCACTAGTTTTTAACCAAAAACTACCACAAGTAGTTTACCATCTGAATTTTCAACTTGAATCAGGGACACTCTGAGCCTTTATGTTGAGTACTTAGAACATTTCAATGAAACCACCATTAGGTGGACTATCCTAACCAGGAGACTCAATAGAGGAGATATCGACGACTTTAGTGTGCAATATAGAGAACTAGGATAACAACACAACAAAAGAGCTAGAGATTCAAATAGAATAAGTAATGGCTGATCAAATTCTTCTAGTCGATGCAAGGGAAATTATCCCCCAACCAATCATAGACATGGGAATTTTTAAATCTATGATGAAAGTCTGCCATTTCATTTTTTTTACAAGAATTTGTTATTAGTTGGAATTTTTTTGAGTTAATTAAGTGTAACATTTAGAAGAAATATTAAGTATTTGATTAAGTGAAAAATAAAGGATCAAAGATGAAAAAGTTTAAATTCAGCAAGCTAAAAGAGAAAACATTGCTGGAAAATTCTTGTACACTATGCAAGGCATCGTGTACACGATGAGGAATAAAAAGCATCGTGTGCACAATGCTGATGTGAAAAGTATATAGTGCGCATGAATAAAGTTATAATGTATACAATGTTTGCTAGAAAAGTCACGTGTTTGGCCGATTAAAAGGACAACAGGTACAATTTTTTATGGTACAGAATTTTGGAGAGAAATGACAACAAGGAGTTATGGAATACTAAATTTTAGAGTTTTCACCCATTGAAGACTATATTCTTCATTTACTTTCCTGTACATGGTATTTACTTGTATTGCTATGAATACCTAGTTTTCTCTTGATTAGATCTTAAGACATGAACCTAATGTCACTATATTGGATCATATCATTGTTTGGTGGTTTTTGCATGATTTGATTATATATTTTCTATTCAATTAGTTTTGTGCTTATTTCTTTTCGGGTGTTGACGAACTCACAAAGGGAATTTATATGAGTAAGAATTATTGACCATTAATTTACAGATTTGAAATAAAGTAATTGTTCAACTAAATAATTAACTAAAGATATGAAATTATAAGTCATGGCTAGGGAATTAACGCACTTTGATCGCCTAATTTTTGTTATCCAACTCGCTAGTCCAAATTAGTGAGTTGTACACCAAAAGATTCTCGTAAATTTATAAAGTAAATTCAATTCAAATAAGCACAATCATCAACAGAAGAAAAATAGGGGATTCAAATAAGACCTAATCAGTTTCTCATCTGAAATTTTATTCAAGTGTTTGCATTTTAAACATACTCTAAAGAAAAAAACCCTTACTTTTCAAATAGCCCAAATTATCCTTGTTCGAATATTAGTTCAATATAATCAGTACACTTTCTAATTAAGTTATCAACCTTCATCCAAGAGGCATGTAGAAAACTACAAGCTTTTGAATACAAGGTATGAGCAATTATGGCAATAATTTCATCACACAGTGGTCACTTATGAACCCCTAACCCTTAGAAGGGAGGTTAGGGAAAACAACCTCAACAAAATGGAAAAAATACCACCAATTGATAGATCACAAAATAAATTATTTCCACCATCTGAAGATATAGATAAAGTGTATTTTTCAAGAAATACATCATACATTTAGGGCACGACATCTATTTTCAAAGAGAGATCCAACCTTCTGGGTGTGACAAGCATTGAGTCCCCAAGCTTAAAAGATACAAAGAAGTAGAATAAAGCAGTGAGTGAAAGAACGTTCGTCTCACTCTCAACAGCATAGCTGGAGGGTTTACTAGAAGCGGAATTTCGAGTTCCTCTTACAAAAGATATGATCATCGGGTAATGCACATCATTAAATCAACCTCAAAATCTTAATCATTTTTTGTTCTCCATGTCACTTTATCACTTAATACATTGTCAAAATCCTACCACATAAGTATGGATGAATTGTCGTCAATGTGCAAATGTTCAACTATAAAATAAAGTGAGTCCTTATAAACTCGGACAGTTATGGTGATGTATTTTATCTGGATGATTTTGAATTATTGTAATTAAATCCCAAATACCTAAAAGCATTTAAAGGATCCCTAGTAGGTTTCTTGGGCGATCAAGTACAAGTTCGTGGATACGTCTCCATTAAAACGACTTTCGGAGTGGGGGATAATGAAAAGTCATCAATGTTAGATATTTTGGGGGGTAAACACCCCTTAAATGTCAACATAATTATTTGAAGTCGCCTTCAATGTCCTAGAGTTAGTGTTGCCCATTAACTATCTCACCATGAAATATCCCATAGATATCAGACACATAGGGGTCATGAAAGAAGGTCAAGAGGTAGCCAAGAAATACTACCAAGATAGCCTTAGAAACAAGGAGGTAATGACTAGAAACTCGTTGTAACATGGTGGGAGAACTGACTTGTTTGTTTTGCGTTTTATCGCAAATGTTGCAGATAGCAAGAGCCGTCACCGACTTTTCTTTTATCCAATAAAGGAAAGGTGAAAAGAACAGGAAAAACCTTTTATCGATTATGAGTACGAGAGGTAATTATGAAAAAGGAAAGTATTAGCACCCTTTCCATCCATAGTTATCTACAGGCTATTAATTGCTTAGCTTACTTTTTGAAAACTTGCTTTTGTGCGTTCGTGATTTATTTGAAAATATTTTGATTTGACTTGGTAATGATTCTTGTATCAGTCCTCAAGAATGTATAAGAAGTGTTTGAAAATATCTGTTTGAAAAAATGTAACTTTGTAATGATTCTCATATGAATGTATACAAAGTGTTTGTTTGAAAGTATTTTTGAAAAGAGTGTGAAGTGTGAAAAGTATTTTGATTGATTTGAGAAATCAATTTAGAGTCTTATTACCTACTGAGAAGGTCGTTCTTGTTATTTTCCTTCTCCTTTAGGATAGTTCTATCCATACCATTAGTTGGCAGGTAACCCTGTCCATTAGATGTGAAGGGACAAGCGTAGGGTCATCGTATGTTCATTGAAGGCAACATTGTAAGGATACCTTAGCAATTCAAAGGGAAGATCATCACTTATTCGTAGGCAACAATCGAGGGACGAGATCATATATTCGTAGGCAACATCGAGGGTCATCGAGGGACTATGATATTTGTGATGATTTAACAAAGGGACTTTGCTAATGGTATCCCTACGTTCGAGGGACATGACCATTGTATTCGTAAGGCAACAAGATAGGATACCCTAAGGGTGTAAGTGTGCAACGTGTGTTCAATTTAGATATGTTATCTTGAAGTTAGGCTATTCTAAGATTGATTGATTAGTCTTGCCATACAATCCTATTAGCCATACATCTAAGCAATTATATACATTTATAGAGTGTGGAAAGTAAAAGCGGAAAATAAACCCTACGCTATTACAAGGCTTTGGGGCAGATACATAATAGGAGGTGCAGAAAGTAAATGTTGAAAATAAGCCCTAGTTAAGCTATTACATCCTGTGAGCAGATACATAATAATAAAAAATGGGCGAGAAATTTAAACCTAATTATTACAATTTGGAAGCAGTTATAATAATCTGAAAAAATATCAAGATAAGGATTAATTCGGAATAAGAGAAAAACTTTAGGAAAAAGATTTTTGTGTTAGTAAAAAAGTTTTAAAAAATTAGTAAAAAAGTTTAAGGTTAGTAGAAAACCTAAATTTCTAGAAGAATAATAATTTTGTATTTTTGTGGTTGATTTTAATTATGAAAAAATAAATTAAAGTTTAATTTATGGTTAATTAAACAATTAATTTAAATAAAATAAAAAATAAAAGTTTTTGGTGTCAAAAATTAAATTAGGATTTTTAAAACCTAAATTTAGAGGGAAAAATATTTTTAGGGTTTTTGTTGTATTTTTAAAAAATATTTGAAAGAAATTAAATTAGAAAAAAAAATAGAAAAGAAAATAAGAAAAAAGAAGAAAATAAGGGTTAGTGAAAAAATGGCAAAAATAAGGTGGGAGGCACTAGGAATCAAACTCAGGTCCCCTGGGTGGCTGATCAGCACGCTTGCCATCTGAGTTGTACATGTTAGTTGTCACAAAACAAAACCAAAACAATATATAATAAAATAAAACTTTAAAATATATTTGAATTCAAAAACGCGCGCGCGCGAGGGGAGGGGGGTCGTCTTCCTCGTTGAGACACAGACTCTTACGTATGGTTTTTGTTCGTAGCTGAAGCCTATAGTGACGACTTTGTCTGTCACTACAACACCCCTGCAACTTTCCAAAATCAAGAATACGCAACATATTAATTGTGAGACCATGGTTCGATTGGAAATTTTATTCTGAGCTTGATGGAACCACTCGTTTGGTCCAATTTCTAAAATAAAACTTTAAAATATATTTGAATTCAAAAACGCGCGCGGGGATCGTCTTCCTCGTTGTGACACAGACTCTTACCTATGGTTTTTGTTCGTAGCTGAAGCCTATAGTGACGACTTTGTCTGTCACTACAACACCCCTGCAACTTTCCAAAATCAAGAATACGCAACATATTAATTGTGAGACCATGGTTCGATTGGAAATTTTATTCCGAGCTTGATGGAACCACTCGTTTGGTCCAATTTCTCTTGTAACCATGTTTCCCCAAATCGGAGCTTGAAAACCCTAACCATGGTATTACATGATTCCTGCAACTATACTCAAATCAAACAATCCAGAAACATTGCATAGGTTCTCACGATCATGAATATATAATCAAAGCATGTTTATGATGCATATATGAGTGTAATCAAAATTGACATAAAAGTATGCAAACCGTGATTGTGTTGTATCGATTTAGCTTGCTTCAGGCTTGTGTAATGATTGGAAAAGGTTCATGGGACATCCGTGATGCTCGATTGATCCTCAAACCTCCTTGAATTGGACTGCAAAATTGAATCCTAACTTGCTTTTTTCCTTGATTTTTTAGAGTTTTGCTAGGATTCTTGAGGCAAGGGTTTCGTGTGTTTGGCATCTAGCATCCTTGTATATATATATAAGAGATGAATTTAGGTCGACCAAGTTGATCATAAATCAAGCTTTGAATGCAAATATAGTTGATTGGAAATCAACACCAAATCTTTCTATTTTTGATCTTCAATCACTCCAATCTCATGCCAATCAAATATTTTCAAAATTTCCAGCTTGCTATGAGTTGCTTGGACCAAAAGAAGCTTAGATTTACAGCCTTGCACTTATTTTATTTTATTTCATATTTTATTTTAATTAAAAATGAACTAAAATGAATTAATTCAAAAATAAATAAAATAAAAAGGCCATGGTGTGAGGATGGGCTTTAGAAGACCTTGGCAATGTTAGAAACAAGTTTATATTAAAGAAACATAGGCCCATTTGGAAAATTTTAAGTTTCATCAATATTTCCTTCATGCATTTCTTCAAAATTTCCATTTTTGCTCAAGCCATAACTTGCTCAATTTTTATCATTTGAGAGTGATCTTGGACTTTTTAGAAAGCTTAAAATGTGTTCTTAGAGATACTTTTGGTTTCATATTAGTTGAAGTTTCCATGATCATGTACACTTCTTCTTTTGTTGACTTTTGAAATGTCTTGACCCATATCATTTTTGGGAAATCTTTGTGAGAGACAAATTTGTAGAGAATTTGAATTCCCTTTAAAATGGGCTTTGGTGGAAATTTCTGATGAAGTATGTGAAAGTTATGCTTGGTCAAAGTTATGTTGACTTTCCCTTAAGAAACCCTAATTTGGAAACTTTTGACTTTTAATCATTCTTTGAAGTTTCTTGATGAATCATGATCAACCCTTGATCAAATGATGAATGTGACTTCAAAATATTGATATTGACAAAAAATGATGAAGTTTGATTGTATGTTGACCACAATTGACTTTTTGTCCAATACAACTGACTTTCAACCATCTAAGCAATTGACTGAGCAAACTTAGGCTATGAATCTTGAAACTTGACATGGTGATACTTTTAGACATATGAGGAGACATGATGCTCACTTGGGACAATAGAAACCATTTTTGACTTGAGAGAAACAAAACCCTAGTTGTGGATTGATTATTTAGGAGAGGGTTTGACTGATCAACCCATGAGGAATTCTTGAGTATGGATATGCATCTTGACCTAAAAATAGGAGAGTAAATTTTGGGGTATAACACTCGTCCCTTAGACTAAAACCCTACTGTGTTATCTTTGTGGACTTAAATATGAGGAAAGAATAATTTGAGGATAATCTAATTCCCATTAAAGATCTTAAATAATTGCAAATGGGACCCAAAAGTTTCCAAACCACAAATCTAAGAACCTCTTTGGAGGAGGAGAAAAGGGAAGAATTAATTATCTTGCTCTTAAAAAAATATGGATATGTTAGCCTAGATCCCCTATAATATGCCAACAACATATACAAACGTCATCAATCATCATTTTGACCTAAACACCACCATAAAGTCAAACATTTTGGTAAAGTATAAAAGAAATGGTAGAGGAGAGGATGATAGTTTTTTTAAGAGGAAGTAAAAATCGTAATGAGGTGTGGCTTATAACTGAGATTAATTATTCCACATGGATGGCCAACACCATGATAATTAAAATTCCCTCAGACAAGTGGACGAAATGCATTTATTTCACTAAAATAAATCTAAAACTACCTAAAGATCCATATCTTTACCCATGATAGACAAAATGATTGATAAAGATTCGTATTATAAGATGCTTATTTTCATGGACACGTATTCGGGCTACAACAAAATCATGATGAACACACTAGACCCGCCTAAAACTACCTTTATTATCAATACTTGCAATTATTATTTTGTTGTGATGTATTTTGGTCTTAAGAACATCGATGCCATCTACCATATGTTAATGTACGCAATGTTTATTGAAAATATATCGAAGAATTTATAGGTATACATAGACGACATGGTTGTAAAGACGTCTGGCGACAATTACCTCTATCAGTATCTAGAAAACATTCTATAGTATGTTAGCACATATAGTATTCACCTAAATTCTTCCAAGTGCTCCTTAGTGTTGACCAAGTGACTCCAAACACAAAAGGGGTTTTGAATCGTATTATTTAGAAATAAATATAATTTTATAAAACTCTTTCTTAAAACTGATTTATATTAGTCCAATAGAGATAAATAAGTGGAGACGAGGAATAAGATAGAAATATAAGAAATAAAAGTAAATGGCATAAAGTAACAAGATATAGTAATTTAGAGTGCATTAGATATTTATATAGGTTCAACCTACTACTTGGCCTATTCTCGTACCCTAGAGTTTTCTCTTGAAATTTTGACTAACAATAAGTCTCTAGCTTTCAAGGACATGCATGTGATCCTTTTTTACCACAATGCGATATTTTATACGGGTTTATTCCCAAAACAAACAAATCTTTTAACAGACTAAGCTCATAAGACAAATTGAAATTTTAACTAAATGATCTCAAGAATTAAATAGATATTTTAACGGGTGATCTCAAGAATCAAACGATAATATTGCTCAAGAGAATCTCACCCTTAGACAAGAATAAATGCATCACCCTACTATTACAACTTAACTCTCACAAGTTTTCTTCATTCTCTTGGCACAAAGGCAACTATAATGAAGAATAATAAAATAGATATTAATAGACTAAAAAAATAAGATAGTGAAGTTTTTGTTTTGAAAAATAGTGTAAAATGGAACGAGGAGAAGTCCTATATTTAGTAAGAATATTTGACTTAAAAAGGAAAATATTTGTGGATTTCGTAATGACCTAATCGATTAAAGGATTCATTAATCAATTTTTAGGTGTCACAGATGAGTTAATCAATTAATCCTAATGTGTTAATCGATTAAATTGTATAAAAATCACTCCTTATTGATTGAACAAGTTAATAATCATTTAGGTACGTGTATAAAAACATTTCCAGGTGTTTTATCAAAATGAAGGAGGCTTCAAATCACATTTAATCACGTGTGCTATTAGCCTCAGTATCTTGTGAGTTACTCTTAAACCTTTACATTATAATGATCAGTCAGAGACGGGACCAAACTAGCTTTCACACATCATTTCTTTCACAATGTAAAAGCTTCAAGTTCCCTTGCTTGATTCATCATTGATTTAACACTTTTTCTAAAATTTGACCATTCTAAATGATGAGGCTTGCCATGACTTATTTGATTAGACACTATCATCAGATATTATTGGACTAGAGATCATCAAAGATTACACTGAACTTTGTTTGATATTAAATGTTGTTATTATTAAAAACCCCAAGGTTATCTGACAGTTGTAAATGCAAACACATAGATTCACACTTTGTGTTCCAAACAAAAAAGTTCTTAGACTTCATGTTAACCAAAAGATGAATGGAGGCCAACACAGACAATTTCCAATTCTTAATTATCATGTGAAGCCCAACTATATATTCAAGGAAATTCAACATTTGATAGGGTGGATCGCCACCATATCTCACTTTCTATCGCGCTCATGCACCAAGATCTTCCTTTTCTACATTATTGAATAATAGAGAAAATTTGGAGTGGATAAAAGAATGTGAGGAATTATTCGTAAAGTTGAAAATGTTTTTGGAGATACCTCTTATCCTGACTCGCTTGAAAGAAATACGTGTCTTGTATTTATACCTCTAAGTAACATACAACCCCATGAATTATGTGCTAGTACAAGATCTAAATGACACTTAAAGAAAAGTCTGGAAGGGAACTGAGTTTAGGCATCAGAATATAGATATATTTGTGTTAGTGGTAGTCCAATTATATGATAAATGCCAACGAAAATATCACTACTACAAAAAGCATAAACAACAATGTCATGTTTACAACATATTCATATACACCATAGTGATACGTTAAAATTTTATACAGTGATTTAATTACGATTGATTTTAAACACCATTGTAAAAAATGATGTGTAGCACTCTTCGATTCCCAACAACTACATTTTTTCCATTTTTTAGAGTACATCAAGCGTGTGCAACCTATATCCATTATTTAAAAAGTAAATTGTAAATGATTTAACAATGGTGAATACACCAACCTTTGTTAGAGGACTTAAATTTCCACTACGGTTGCTTTGTCCAACCGCGATTAAAGGTTTTATTGATAAATTAAAACAAAACTTATTTCATATTTCTTTCATAAGACGCCCTAGGTGAACAAGTGAGCCAGAGACGACATCGGTGGATAAAATATTCGTATCGATTAATTTGGAGCTCAAATCTTCATTCATTAATTTCTTCAGTTTCCTAGTACAATACTCTTCAACATCTTCATTCGTTTTTTCTTGGTTTATGTTGTATATGCTCAAATTTTCACCCTTTTCGTTCATTTGTTTCTTCAGCTTCCCAGTACGGTACTCTTCAACATCATCATTCATTTTTTATTGGTTTTTGTAGTACATGCTCAAATCATCACCCTATTCGTGCATTTTATTCTTCAGCTTTGAAGTACGGTACTCTTCAACATCTTCATTCCTTTTTTATTTGTATATATGGTCAAGTCAGTATGAGAGTACATTTTTCATATGCTTTAGGTTTGGATTTTGGTGTGTCATTCACATTATTATACACTGAGAAATTTCAAAAGTTTTTATGGATTGTAGTTAGATGAAAGCTGAGGGATTAGGCCCAGTTTATGAGAAATGAGTCCTTGAATTTCTTGAATATGCTGATAAACATTCTCCTGACAATGATGGTATCTTTTTTTTTCCTTGTGTTGTTTGTGTGGATATCAAGAAGGGTACAAAGGAAGAAATATTCCAGCACCTTTGTTGTGATGGTATATATCAAAATTATTTAATATGGATTTGGCGTTGTGAGGTTGATAAAGAGGTAAGTTGGGCGCCACAAAGTCAAAGAATGGATGACGATGAATATATGGAGGATCTAGTAGAGGGTATGTTCTGTATTATTGGGAATATTCTTTTAAGAATGCTCATATTTATAATACCTTATGTAGTGATAAAGACACCCTTTATATAAGGGATGCACAAATTTTACACGATTTTCGGTGGTGTTAAAGTTATTTAATCTGAAGGCAATGAATGGTCGGATAAAAGCTTCACGGAATTACTTGAATTGCTAAAGAAAATGTTACCAAAAGTTAAAAAGTTGTTGGATCGTTGCTATGAGACCAAGAAGATATTGTGTCCAATGGGTCTGGAGTATATCAAAATACATACTTTCCATAATGATTGCATATTATACAGGAAAGAGTACGAAGACTTGTATCAATGTTTGAAATATGGTGTGTCATGTTACAAGCTGAAGGCCAACAATGGTGATGACTATGACTATGACAATGTTAGTAGGAAGTATCCTCATGCTAAAGTGTTATGGTACTACGATTTAAGAGACTTTTTGCTAATTCAAATGACGCAAAGAGACTTAGATGGCATGCAAATGAAAGGACACGTAATGGAAACATTTGCCACGTAGCTAATTCGTTGCAATAGAAGAAAATTAATTTGTTATTTTTAAATTTTAGAGTTGAGCCAAGAAACCTTGGGCTTGGGCTTGCCACCGATGGAATGAACTTTTTAGTAATCTGAGCACTAATCATTCTTCATGGCATATTCTTATCACTATTTGCAACCTATATCCTTGGTTGTGCATGAAGCTCAAGTATATACTATTAAGTATGATGATTTCTAGACCACGACAGTCTGGTAACGACATAGATGTTTATCTAAGTCCATTAATTGATGATTTATGACTCTTATGGAATAACGACATTGAGGTTGATGATGCATATTCTGGGGAAAATTTTAAGATGTGTGCAATGTTATTTTGCATAATCAATTACTTTCCTGCTTACGCGAACTTAACTTGATATAGTGTCAAAGGATATAAAGCGTGTCCTATTTGTGAAGATAATACTAGTTATCACCATCTTGAGTTTGGAAAAAGATCGTTTACCTTGGGCACTAAAAATTTCTAAAACATGTTCATCCTTATCCTAGATTTCAGAAGGATTTTAATGGAGAGCGAGAGTTTGATGAGGCTCCCGAGCCTTTAACCGGGGATGAATTTTATCAACGGCAAGAACACATTAATGTAGTCTTCAGGAAGAGAGAAAAAGAAAATGGGGTAGTTGCGAAAAATATAGGGAAAAAGAGGCCCGTCTTCTTTGATTTTCCATATTGGTCAAGTATTGATGTTAGACATTGTCTTGATGTGATGCACGTGGAGAAAAATGTGTGTAATAGTTTGATTGACACACTTCTAAATATTTCAGGCAAAACTAAATATAGTAAGGCTTCCCGTCTTGATATGGAGGCGATGGGTATAAGAAAACAGTTGGCTCCAATAGAGAAAGGAAAAATAACTTATCGGCCTCCGACATGTCACACTCTATCTAATACGGAAAAGAAATTTTTCTGCGAGTGTTTGCAAGGTATTATAGTTCTGAAAGGTATTAAAGTTCTGCAAGGTTACTCGTCAAACATCAAGAAACTTGTATTAATGAAAGATCTCAAGTTAATTGGTATAAAATCTCATGATTGTCATATATTGATGCAACAACTCCTACTAGTGGCTATCCATGGGATCCTACCAAGGAATATGATATTAAATATAACGAGATAACATTAATGGTATACACATTGATAACTTAGGATTCTCCCGGGTTGACCATGACAATGCATCTTTTATGACAAAACCGTTCATCATGTCTTCTCAAGCAAAACAAATTTTCCATGTTACCAATCCATCAGACATATCGGGGAAATGGTGAATCGTTCTCCATAGAAAACACATTCCTCTTAGTGATGAAAGTCTTGATATTTCATCCACACCTTCTTACACAATACATGTTCCTACCTTATATGATGAAGTTGAAAGAGATGTTATCCATGCTATTCGAATTGATCATGAAGAAGAAAGTTGGAAAAATTAACAGGTACTTAGTTTATTCTTTATTCATAATATATTCATGTATGTTATAGTTTCCAAGTATTTTTACTAACAAGTATAATTATTTTAAATTATAGGTCTTTAGAGTTAAGACACCAAGAGACCAAGTTACAACTATGTGATGTTATATAATATGTAAACAATAGATTGTTTCTTCTGATAAATTGTAGGATATTTGCTATGGTACAATTGAATATGATACAATTATGTGATATCGTATATATGATACAATTAACAATAATACATGTTAAAAAATGAGATTAATTATAAAAGAGGGATAAATATCAAAGTGGAGTATTTAGGAATTGAACTCAGGACCATTAAATATATCACAACGGTCTTTTGAAAAATTGTTGTGATAAGGAGAGCACTTTCTAATTTATTACAATGGTTATTGGACTGGAATTGTAAATATCATATATTCAACGACACTCTACATAACAACGTCTTGATCTGCGTCATTATATATTTTTTTCAATAGTTGTTAATTGAATTTTCCGTAGTAGTATATTAGGTATTAGGGTGCGATTTCTTTACATTTCGTGTATTTTAGTTTTACCATTACTTTATTTTTTAATTTTTAAGTTCATATTAATAAAATAAATTGTTTTATAAGTGAATTTTAACTTGTTTACAATTCTTTCACTAATTTTTGAGCTTATAACTTTAAAAGTATAATTTTTTCCTTCTATTTATACTCTTAACATTTCAACAAAACTCTATTTTTTCTACAAAAATATTAGGACGTAACTTTTTCTCTATTTTTTTCTGAGGATTAAATGCACTCCTACTATAATAAATTTATTAACATTTTAATCCCCTTTAAAAAAACTATCCCAATGTCATTTTTGTTGAAATTTTCTATATATCTCACCATTTGTCTCATTTTTTAATGACATGGCGCACAAATGTGAAACCAGTCACTTGCCACCTCATTATAAACCATTTTATTATTATTTTTATTTGTATTTGTATTTTATATTATTTCAGAAAAATGGTTTTTTAATTTAAGTGAATAATTTAAAGTCAATACATTTCAACCCTAATCCTCATTCGTTCATCTTCTTCCTGATAATTTTCTAAAAACCCTAAATTCTGTGAACCACCATTTTCGTTCATCTTTTCTACAAACAAAGCAAAAATTATTGCAATGTATCAACCACCTCCATCTTCCAAGACGCACGAAGACAACGAGTATTGTCTCAGGTATGCCATTCTCTTTTATTGTCTATCAATATGGTCTCATATTTTCTTGTTCCCAAATGTTTCTTGGTGGTCCCAACGATTCTTAACCCAATTTATTTATCATATAACCCAATTTTTTTTATCATATAACCCAATTTGTTTATCATAAAAGTTGATTGTGTCCCTATTTGTGTAATCTGAACCCCTAACCAACAAATTTTCCGTATGCAGACCACCAAGTGAAAATAAAGAGGCTCAAAATTTACCATCGGGGCACACTTGTTCAGGCTCATGTTAAGCGGTATCTGGATGGCTTAGTAACAGAAATGACATAGGGTTGAGACATTGATTTCATATCCTACATAGAGCTGGAGAGATTAATGCATCAGGTGGCAAATATATAGTTTGTTTGATGAGCATACTTGTGCTAGGACTGCAAAGAACAAACAAGCTAAAATTTGGAGATTGGCCAAGCAATTTGCAGATATACTTAGACACACTCCAAACATGAAACCAAGTGGGTTAATAGTTTTAGAAATTGAAAGATGAGATGTGAAACTATCATTTAATCAGGCTTACGGAGCTAAGAGAAAAGCAGTGGAATTTATACAAGGTGCTAGGAGGGATCAATTTACACATCTGAGGAGTTATGCACAAGAACTATTGAATTCAAACCTTAATGGTAGCGTAACTTTGCAGTGTTCTGATTTAATTAATGGTCATGTGTTTGCAAGCATGTAAGGTCGATTTTTCTAAATTCTGCAGACCATTAACAGGTCGGGATGCATGCTTTCTAAAAGGTGATTATGGGGGACAATTAATGGCAGCTGTTGGAAATGATGGAAACAACCAAATATTTCCCATTACATATATTGTTATTGAAGTTGAGACTAAGGATTCCTGAGAGTGGTTCATAAGACTTCTCCCTGAAGACTTGCAGTCAATTAACAATATTTCATATGCATTAATCTCAGACCAGCAAAAGGTATTGTGTGTATGTTGTTAGTGTCTTTTGTAATATGGTTATTCTAATATGTTTATTCTAATGTTTTTATTTTGTCAAGGGCTTGTTCCAAATGTTTAAGGTATATGTGAGCATGTTGAGCAAAGGCTACGTGTAAAGCACTTGTATGGGAATTGGAAGAAGAATTATGGGTTGGCATTGAAAGAGATCTTTTGGAGTGTAGCTAGGGCTAATACCATTCCAAAATGGGAGAGAGCAATGATTAGGCTAAAATTTGTAGAACATGATGCTTGGAAAGATACGATGGAGGTGCCTGCAAAATTTTGGTCTATATCACATTTCAAGACACATGTAAAGTGTGATCTTCAAGTCAATAATATGTGCGAGGCATTTAACAGAGCTATATTGGAGCACAGAGACAGACCAATAATTACTTTGTTGGAGGGAATTAAGCATTCTATCACTAAGAGGATAACAAGTCAGAAGGAAATGATGCAGAGGTATCCTGGAGATATATGTCCAAATATCCAACTAGTTCTTGAAAAGAACAAGAAGTATGCTCATGGTTGGACTCCCACCTGACATGGTGATGATGATATGGAAATTTTTGGAGTCACAAATGGGAAAGAAACATTTTGTATCAATCGCAAAGAAAGGTCTTGTTCATGTAGGGGGTTGATGCTGATTGGGATTCCTTACATACATGTTATCTCTTGTATGTGGCTGATCAAGAAGTTACTTGAAGAATATATTGATGAATATTACAAGTAAGACTCATAATTCTGTTACTGATAATCCTTTCATGTTATTACTGATAATTTTGTATCCAGGATGTTATCTGGTATGTTTGTGCACGAAGTTTAAATATTTAGAATGTTATTCCAACATCATCTACCCAACTAATGGACCACAACTGTGGCATATTGTAGATGGACAAATAGAAGTCAACCCACCATTGATGAGCAGGGAAATTGGACGCCCCAATAAGATAAGGAATAAGTCAAATGATGAGCCAAGAAACCCACATGTGCTGCCAAGGACTTTAGCCACCGTGGCATGCAAAAAATATGGAGGTGTTGGTCATAACATGAGAAGTTGCAAAGGTAAAAGAGCGACAGATAAGGCTATACCTATTGGTGGGAATAAAAAGGCTTGGACTAAGGACAATGAAACTTCAAAGAACATGGGCAAGACTAAGGCAACAGGCAAGGCTAAAACAAAGGGCAAGACTAAGGAAAAAGGAAAGATTGAGGCAAAGAGAACTATTGGGGCAAAGACAAAGACTAGGGCCGTATCTGAAATTGGCACATATTCTCAGGCTCCACCTATCACACAACCAACTCAATAGTAGTTGTAGGACATGTTTGTAATGTTAAGTGTTTTGTAAAGTCATGAACTTATCTTTTGTTATTTGGTAAATTTGTCATGAACTTATGTATGTCATATTATTAAGGTATCATGATGTTATTTTATGTATGTAAAAATAAGCTACTTAATCTAATTTAATGAAGTTGTGTAAAATTTCGGTTACTTCCTGTATTCAAGTTAATGTATGTGATCCCAAAATTTCTGTTAACTTGATGTGTAAATTTCCTGTTACATCAGTGTCTCAATGTATGTATTCAAGTTAATGTATGTGATCCAAACATTTATGTTAACTTGTTGTGTAAAATGGCTATTACATCAGGTATCCAAGTTAATGTATGTATTCAAGTTAAAATTTCTGTTACATTGTGTATTCAAGTTAACCAAATATGCCACCTCCATTTTATTTCAAACTGAAGTTGAACATTCATTTAATTACAACTTTCCATATACTTCAACACTAATCCTAAGTTGACAACAACAACTATTTTACACCAATTGAAACACTATTTCATTACAGTTGATAAAATTAATCCTACTGCCAAAATAAATGTTATCAAAACAGTGAATTTCATCATCTAGTTCATTGAAGTCAATTTTGTCTTCACTTCTGCTAGTTTTATATTGACTTCATCTAATTTTTCCCTTTCTTCATCCAATTTTTTTTGTAATGAAGTTATAATCTCCTTGGATCTTAAACACATCTCATCATTGTACCAGACAAAATGGCTACACCTTTTAAAACCTTGTACTTGTAAATAACACAAAACAATGAATCTAAAGTACAAACACAAAAGAATGGAAAACTGTAAGTAAGACATGGTGATTACCTTGTACATGCCACACCCAAAAAAGCGTCGACCTGGGTTGGAATCGGTCGAGAAGTCATCAATGGAGCTTCAAGCCCACACTTACACTCGCTTAGAAAATTACACGAACAATGGCTACTAGCTCTCGTGCATTGGGACATCTTCAACACGAATGAAAACGTTGGAAAATGAAAAAGAACAAGCATTTTGGACGAAGAAAACAAAGGAGAGCAATGAAAAATGAAGAAGACGAGTGGAGGCGGATCTGCAAACGAAGAAGAAGATGGTTGATACTTTATAACCTAGATTTAATGGTTTTTTATTCACTTAAATTAAAAAATATTTTTCTGAAATAATATAAAATACAAATACAAATACAAATAAAAAAAAATTTAAAAAAAAATCTTTTATAATGAGGTGACAAGTGACAGGTTTAACATTTGTGTGCCATGTCATTAATTAATGAGACAAATGGCCAAGGACCAAGAAAATTTCACCAAAAACGACATTGGAAGACCTAATACCTATTCTTTTTAAAGAGGGACTACAATATTAATAAATTTATTATAGGGGGACTAAAAATGCATTTAATCCTTTTTCTTATGTAGTTTTCACCCTATCTTCCTCCATTTATCCTATGTTGTTCTCACATTTTCTCTCAATTGAAGTGCATTCATACTCCATCATTTTTAGTTTGTCGTGAAATCGTAATTTTCTATCTCTAATTTTTATTTTATCACATGCATATATATCTCTATTTATCTCCTTTTTATTATCATTTTAAAAATATAATATTATTATTTTATATATTTTATTAAATTTCATTACGAAATATATATATATATATATATATATATATATATATATATATATATATATATTCATTTGTTCATAAATATTGTTCTGGACTAATTAGAAGACCCAAAATTTTTAATTCATCTAACGAGTATATAATGCTTGAAGATTGACAAAATATTATAGTGTTCTATTATATAACGAATAAGCATTTCATTTCTCAAATACAATTTAAATTCAAACTTCATTCATTCATCTTATTTTTATAGTAATTTCAGTGTTAGAGTAATATTCTTGCACGTGAGTCTCATTCTCACAGTAACAAAAGTTGAAGTCTATTTTGCAATCTGTAACCTTTGATCTTCAATCAATTCTAATTCCTTAAAAATTAAATACATTTTTTTGGAATAAAAATTAATTTAATAAATTTATATGAAAGATTAAAATCATTAATTTTTTAATTAAAAATGTTCTTTTATGTTCTTTTATACTTATCAATTAATATAATCATTATTTATCAAACATTCATACCTATCTATGCCCTTTCTTTTTTCAAAGCTCCCGCAAGTATTATCAATGCTCTAGATTCTTTTTTTTTTTAATTTCTTCTCGGTAGGATGTGATAATCAGAGGATAATTGTTTGGGTTGATTGAACGACAATTTTTAAAAGCAAGGAGTATGGTGGTTTGGGGGTGAGGAGGCTAAAAGTGTTTAATGTCGCTTTGTTAGGAAAATGGTGTTGAAGGATACTTGTTGAGAGGGAGGTGTTGTGGGTGAAGGTGTTGGAGGCTCGATATGGTGTGAGAGTGAGGCGAGGGAAATAATATGAAAGGTGTTGTTCTAATTGATGGAGGGAGGTGGGTCAGGTTCGGGGTGGTGGGAGTTTAAAGGAAGGAAGTTGATTTAATGAGAAAACGTGTAGGCGGGTCGATAATGGTGTTCATACTCACCTTTGGACTAATACTTGAGTAGGAGATGCGCCTTTATGCGAGAGATACAATCATCTTTACCAGTTGTCTGAGTTTAAAGGGGAGTCGGTAGCAAACATGTATATCTTAAGATGAGGACCATGAGTTTGTGCTTGGAGGTGGCAGCGGAAGTTAATAACTTCGGAGGAGGAACAAGGGGAGGAGTGTCGATTATTATACTTGATATCTTTATACAAGATAATACTTAGGACAAATGGAAGTTCTCTGAAGGTACATGTTACATAGTTAATGATGTTTACCATATGTTTTTTAAGCGGGAAAACCAACATGTGGACTCAGTTTATTATGTTTGGCATAAACATGTTCCTACGAAAGTGTCTATCTGTGTGTGGCAGTTGTTGCGTGACATGTTTCCTATTAAGGTTAAGTTGGTCAACCGAGGAATTATTCTTCAAGAGAATCTATTATATGTTTCTGAGTGAGACATGGCGGAGTCAGCTCAACATCTATTTCTTCACTATGAGTTCTTTGGTTCGTTGTGGCAATATGTTTGGTCTTGGATAAATATTGGTGGGGTACATATGTTTCACCTCAAAGAATACTTTATTCAATTTTTTCACTTGTCTGGTGGTAATAGAGCATGATGTGACTTCTTACCGTTATTATTACTTGGTTCACGTGGATAGAAAGAAATAACATGGTATTTAAATCCAAAGTAGCATCTATTGCCCAATTGTTAGATAGCCTTAAATTGATGTCTTTTATGTGGCTAAAGACTAAGTCCATTAATTTTATTTCTGGATCGCATGTATGGTGGCAGAATCATTTAGTTTGTTTGAGTTTAGGGTGATGTTTTAACACCTGATATGTTGATCGTGTTGTAAACTTTTACATTCTTATGTAGTATAGATCACTTCACTATAATTCATTTTGATTTTTTTAAAAAAATTATTTGCTACCAATCATCGACTATTTCAGCTATCAGTCATAGGATTATAGTTGATATATCAACACTTATATTTATTTTTATGCAACACCCACCGACAAAAAGAAGCAAATTCATGAAATTGGCATCCAAGATGTTGCATTCACACTTAGGAGATAACTGAAAATAGAACCAAATACATATAATGAAAAGTGGAAAATTGTTATGTTTGATGTGTGTGGTAAATGAGGAAAGAAGAATGGGATTGAAGAAGGTAATTAGTTTGACTTTGATGGATATTTGTTTCGTAGCAAAAGCCATAGTCAAATGAAATCGTGGTTGCTGTAAATGAAACTAAGGCCTACACATTTATTCAAAAACGTCTCGTCATTCACACATGTGGTCCCAAAACATGATTGCCTCGTGGTTGCAATGATTGGCCAACCCGCACGAGTGGCTAATTTATTAGTACTACTATATGGTTATGGACCTTTCCATTCGCTTATCTATTGTATCATATACCCCATCCATTTTCTTTTACCACCTCTAACCTAGTAACTCAACTATGTATCCTCCCTCCGTCTCATAAAAAGTATTATATTTAAAAAAAAAATAATTAAGTGTGTTGATTTTAATGAAAAAGTTAATGCTATTTACTAAAATATTTTTATTATAGTTGATAAAGTAGTTGAATAAAGTTAAAGTCAGTAATAAATAGAGATATAGTTGTGAAAAATAATAATAATTGATGTATTAGAATTATAAATGGATAATAATTTTAAAACAAAATAAATTACAAATTAGACACCTATTATGAAACGGAGGGAGTAACTTTTAAAATACACGGACTTTAGCGGCTAAAAATCAACAAAATTTCTTATTGTACTCTATATAGTACTCCCTCCATCTCATAATAAGTGTCTCATTTATACTTTCTTTTGTCTCAAATTAATTGTTCACTTACAATTCAAATACATCAATCATTATTATTTTTGCACTACTAGAACATTTATTTATTAACTTTCACTTTATTCAACTATTCTATTAATTATAATTAATAGGGATATTCTAATAAATTAGATTAACTTTTCACTAACATGATATTTTATTACACTATTTCTATCCCACGCCAATGATCAAATTTGATTATACTATACAATCATATAAAAATTACTTTCGAAGATACATATATAAAATATTAATAAAATAAATTACGAAGTATTCATCATAGGGAGAAATCTAAAAATTGTTAAAAGTAATTTCTTGTGTCAAAAAAATATTTGATTTAGGAGTGTGGAAACAGTTTGTTACACACATATTTGATTTTAGATTTAGATAGATTTGATTTAAATCTAAAATAAAATATATTTGATTTAGTTTTGGGAGCAAGCTAACTTAAATCTATAAATAAAGGGAGTAACCCCTATTTTTTTGTAATTGAATTCATTCACAATATTTTGCAGTTGCAAAGTGAATAATAAAGTTTTCCATAGTTTATGGACAGAGAGAAACTCTGTAGAAAATAATTCTTTCTTCTTCTTCTTTCTTTAATTGTTCATTATCATTGTGTGGTGATATCAATCTTGTTCATCAAGATTGGTAGAAATTCATCATAGGTTTCAGTGGACTTCTAACATCTGGTATCAGAGCTCTGGTTAATCAATTCAAGGGAAGATCAAGAACGGTCGTAGAAGAAGAATTCACTATGGCGGTGAGTTATGGGAATGCAAATTATCCAGCTAGTCTACCAATTCTTAAAGTAGATAATTATGAGAATTGGTGCAAGTAGATGAAGGTGTTATTTCGTTGTCAAAGTCTTTGGGATCTTTTGAATGATGGATTAGAAGCGCTCGAAGAAGACGCTTCAGAAGAAGAGAAGAAGAATCACATAGAGTTGGAGAAGCTGAGTTATAAAGCCCTCTTTATAATTCATCAATGTTTGAGTCCAAAAAATTTCGAGAAAGTGAGTGATTTAGAATCTGCAAAAGAAGCTTGAAAGATTCTTGCAAAGTCCTTTGGTGGTGCAGAAAAGGTGAAAGAGGCGAGGTTACAAACTCACAAGAGAACGTATGAATTGCTTTAGATGGAAGACAATGAAAGCATATCGAATTTCTTCACTAGAGTTACAAAACTAGTGAATCAAATCAAGACATGTGGAGAAGCATTACTACCAAGAGATGTTGTTTCCAAGATTTTGAGATCTTTGGCTCCTAAGTTCGACCATGTGGTGTTCCCTATAGAAGAGGGAAAAGATTTTTCGAAATTGACAAAGGAAGAGATTCAAGGGACACTTGAATATCATGAATAAAGAATGAATGAAAGAGCTGCAAGCAAGACAAAGAGGGATGTGGCTTTGCAGGAAAATTCATCAAAAAAAACCAAAGGCAAAGGAAAGTGGTTTGACAGATGTAGAGGTGGCTACAACAACTCGACTAGTAGAGGAAACCAGAACAAAAGAAACGTGACGAATCAGAGAAGACCACAATAACAAGGCAACCAAAGAGGTGGTGCTGGAGGTAGAGGAAGATGTGGTGGTCGAAATCCTGACAAGAGTCACATTCAATGTTACAATTGTCAGAAGTATGATCACTATTTGAGTGATTTCCCAGAGAAGCGAAAGAATCAAGAAAGTGATGCAAAGCTTGCAAAGTGTAAAGAAGAATAAGAGATGTTGTTGATGGTCACAACAAGAGATGAAGAAAAATTCAAGGATCAATGGTATGAGAGAAGATGGCAAAAGGTCAGTAATTTCGAATGTGTTATACATTCCAGGCATGAAGAGCAACTTGCTTAGCATAGGGCAATTGGTCGAAAATAATTACAAAGTGACTATCGAAGACAAGATGATGATAGTCGTCGGCGTGAATGGAAGATTAATCTTGAAGGCCCCCATGTCTCAGAATAAAACCTTCAAGATCGAACTTAATGTGATGGAGCACAAGTGCCTTTCGACTGCAGCTAGTATAGACGAATGGATATGGCACTATCGACTAAGGATCAAGAAGTAAGTCAAATTAATTGTTCACTTACAATTCAAATACATCAATCATTATTATTTTTGCACTACTAGGACATTTATTTATTAACTTTCACTTTATTCAACTATTCTATTAATTATAATTAATAGGGATATTCTAATAAATGAGATTAACTTTTTCACTAACATGATATTTTATTACACTATTTCTATCCCACACAAATGAGAAAATTTGATTATACTATACAATCATATAAAAATTACTTTCGAAGATACATATATAAAAGATTGATAAAATAAATTACGAAGTATTCATCATAGGGAGAAATCTAAAAATTGTTGAAAGTAATTCCTTGTGTCAAGAAAATATTTGAGTTGATTTGATTTAGGAGTGTGGAAATAGTTTGTTACACACATATTTGATTTTAGATTTAGATAGATTTGATTTAAATCTAAAATAGAATATATTTGATTTAGCGTTGGGAGCAAGCTAACTTAAATCTATAAATAGAGGGAGTAACCCCTATTTTTTGTAATTGAATTCATTCACAGTATTTTGCCGTTGCAAAGTGAATAATAAAGTTTTCCACAGTTTATGGGCAGAGAGAAACTCTGCAAAAAATAATTCTTTATTCTTCTTCTTCTTATTTCTTTAATTTTTCATTATCATTGTGTGGTGATATCAATCTTGCTCATCAAGATTGGTATAAATTCATCATAGGTTTTGGTGGATTTTCAACAAAAATGTACCTCCGATAAATTTAAGTGAAAATTTAAAATTTTGTTACATTTGCATGTCAGATTATTCTGAAGATACATTTCCAAAAAAAATAAAACATAAACTGCTAAAAAAAATCACATACATGATCAGAGTTCATTTCTATTTTTTTCTCAAACCCTCTCAAAAAATTCTTTTATTCTAAATCAAAATGTTCATTTCAAATTTATGTTTCATCAAATCAAAAGAAGTTAAAGAAGGTGAAATTTAAGGTAAAGTTCATTCATTTCAACCACCGTTGCTCACATTAATCATGTTTTAAAGCAAAAAAGTCAAGTTATTAATGAAAGTGTATTCCGAAAAAACTATGAACTCCCCCAGATATACATTTCTGGAAATTGTCTATGCTGATTTTCCAACAATCTGTTTTCTGTTATGGATGTTTATTAGTATTTTATGTTTTTGTTTTCATTAGGTATGGTACATCTCAGTTCTATCTCTTAACCTATTTGGTATCAGTATGTTTCACTTGTAGCACTGAAGGTGGTAGATATTGGGAACCGTTTTAAAAATGAACAAGAGTATAATTTCGTGATCACATGTGTCATACCCCAAAATTTGCCCTCTTACTTCACAAGACATTTCACATATCCATACTCAAGGATTTCACAAGGGTTGACCAGACAAACCCTCTCCTAAGCAATCAACCCAAACTAGGGTTTGGCTATCCTCAAGCCAGGGTAAGCCTCCAACATCTCCATTGGTCATCATGCCTCATTATATGCTTCAAATAATCTCCATGTCAAGTTTCAAACCGTACAAGTCAAGTTTCCTCAGACAATTGCTCAGATGGTTGAAAATCAATTGTATTAGACAAAAAGTCATCTGTGGTCAACATACAGTCAAACTTCATAATTTTTGGTCAACATCAATATTTTGAAGTGATATTCATCATTTGATCAAGGGTTTATCATGATTCATCAAGAAAAGTCAAGAATTGTTCAAAAGTCAAAGTTTCTAAATTGGACTTTCTCTGACAAAAGTCAACAGAACTTTGACCAGTCATAACTTTCACATACTTTATCAAAAAAATTTCCATCACCTCTCATTTTGAAGAGAATTCAATTCTCTACAACTTCATGTCTCACAAGCCTAGTCAGAAAATGCTTCATTTGGAAGTTATGGATCAAAACATTACAGGTCCTTTTCAAAGTCAACAAAAAGTCAACTTTTTGTAAAGAAGTGTTATTGAGCATGGAAACTTCAATTGAGATGAAACCAAAGAGTCTGTTTAGAGGACATCTTAATCTTTTCAAAAAGTCCAAGAACACCCAAAAATGTTAAAAATTGAGCAAGATACACCTTGCACAAGTTGAGCATTTTTGAGGAGGTGCATAAAGAGAAATACTTGATAAAATCCAAAATTTTGCAAATGGGCCTAAGTTTTCTTGGTTCAAACTTGTTCCTTAGCTGATTTGGAACCTTCAAGCCCAAGGCCACGAATTTATCTTTTATTTTTCTATTTATTTTGGATTTTAATCATTTAAAAGCCAATTTAATTAAATTAAAAGATAGAAAATCAAAATTAAATGCAAATTGGATTTTTCTCTCATTCTTGAGGTCCAAGCAAGCCATACAAGCTGTCAATTTCGAAATTGCATTGATTGGAAAAGGAATTGAATGAGATTTGATCAAAAAAGGCAATATTTGGTTTTATACCAAATCAAATATTTTCTCATTGATTGGTACATTATTTCTTCATGATTCTTGACCTAAATCCATCCACTATAAGTACACAATGCATTCACATGACACAAGGACGAAATTCTTGCCTCTAAGAACCCTAACAAAGCTCAAAAATCCGTGTAATACAAGCAATTGGCAGCCTTGGTTTTGTTTCGATTCAAACGATTCCAAGCCTTGCAATCGGTTCCTGGAGGTTCACTGATCCGTTCCAGACCCTTACAGATCCCCAAAACATCAAGAATCACGAAATTGCACTCACGGTTTGCACAAATTTTATCCAATTTCGATTTCTATGATTCGTGCATTATAAATACATTTTGATTGCATATTCTTGTTCTTTTGATGTTTGGAATGTTTCTGTATAGATCGATTTGAGTTTAGACACCAGGATCGTGATATGCCATTACTAGGG
Source organism: Vicia sativa (assembly GCA_021764765.1). Lineage (NCBI taxonomy): Eukaryota > Viridiplantae > Streptophyta > Magnoliopsida > Fabales > Fabaceae > Vicia > Vicia sativa. The sequence continues at coordinate 102,059,117 of CM038792.1, forward strand.
TTTCAAAGCTTCAAATTGGGATCCATCGATCCAAGTAAAATTGGCCAAAACTATGGACATATTCGTGTTTAGGAGCTTGATTGCAATCGAACCATGGTCTCCTTATAAATTTATATTGCATATTATGAATTTTGGAAAATTGCAGGTCTTCTAGCTACGGACAATCCGTTGGTAAAGCCTTTAGCAACGAACCAAAATCGTCGCTAAAGATTTAAAAATTTAAACGAAGATGATGAAGATCTTGGCGCGATTTTTGAAAGTTTGGTTTTCAGAAATCAATTTCTTTTATAATTATTTCATTCCATATGACTAACACCAAGTGCAGGATGGTTCAGTGGCAAGCAGCGCGCGTGTTGAAGGCATGGTCAGGGGTTCGATCCTGGCTCCAGCAATATATTTTTACCACTTTGCAAACTAACATATTTTTCTCTTATTTTTTATTTTTTCTTTCTTAATTTAATTTCTTTTCAAATAATTTTCTCATGCATTAAAAAATACCAAAAAATATTTTCTTTTTGTATTTAGGTCAGAAAAATATTTATTTAATTTTTGACATAAAAATGAATATTTTTGCATGCATATTTTAATTAATTGTTAATTAACCATAAAATTGACTTTTAATTACTTTTTCTCATTAAAACCAATCCAGAAAATTCCCAAAAAATTATTCTATCATCTAATTAGGATTACTAACCTAAAATCTTTTTCCTAACTCAAAAATATTTTTTTACTAACATATTTTCTCTTATGCGAATTTCTTATCTTTTCCGACTATTATGTATCTGCTTACATGTTGTAATAGTTAGGATTTATTTTTTCGCATTCTTTTCCAATATTATGTAACTGCTCATGGGATGTAATAGTTTAATTAGGATTTTACTTTCCACACTCCTACTATGTAACTGCCCCAAAGCCATGTAATAGCGTATGACATTTACTTTCCGCACTTTACTTTCCGCAATTTACTTTCTGCACTCTACAAACTGTTAGTAACTAGACGTGTAGGGCAAGATAAAAACGAACGTAGATCACTTCTAATTCCAAGATAATATATATGAATTTAACACACTCTTTTCACACATGCACCCCTTAGGGTAATTCTCTCTTGTTGCCTTCGAATAAATGGTCAAGTCCCTCGAACATAGAGGTATCCTAGCACCGTTGCCTACAAACATATCATCATAGTCCCTTCGAATCAAAGATCATGAGTCCCTCGACGTGGCCTACGAAAACATGATCTCGTCCCTCGATTGTTGCCTACGAAAAGTGATGATCGTCCCTTCGGATATGTTAGGATACTCTTACAAGTTGCCTTCTATGACCATCCGATGTCCCTTCGAATGTCCCTCTTACATCCAACGAATAGGGTTACCTACCAACTAATGGTATGGATAACATTATTCTAAAGGAACGTAAAATAACACGAAAATGACCATTCTGAGTAGGTAATAAGACTTTTAGTTGCTTGCTCTAACAAAATACTTTTCACACCTCACACTTTTGTCAAAGTTCAAACACTTTCAAAACGAAACATTTCCAAACACTTCGTATACATTCCAGCGTGAATCATTACGAAGTCAAAGCGAAATGCCTTTTCAAAACATTTTTCAAACACACACACAGAAAGCAATTTTAAAGTGAGCTAAAAGCAACTAAGAGCCCGTAGATAACTACGGATGAAAAGGGGTGCTAATACCTTCCCTTTTCATAACCTTCTCCCTTACTCAGAATCTAACGAAGGTCTTTTTCTGTTCTTCTCACCTTCCCTTAATTGGATAAAAGAAAAGTCGGTGGAGACTCTTGCTATCCGCAACATTTGCGATAAAAAGCAAAACAAATTCCAAAAGTCAGTTCTCCCACCGTATTACAACATGCTGTACTGGATTTGTACAGAGGCAACCAAAATGGAGTTTGATATTGTGATTAGAACGTCCAATAACGGTTCAGATAGTATAAGTGCATTTGAGACATTGACATGCGAAAGAAATGGGAAATATAGACATCATCTTTGAAATTTCAAACGAGATGACACCGGTTCAATAAAATGTGAATGTCCATTTAAGTTGCGTGGATATCAGTTAGCCAATAATAAATTGATATTTAATGGGATATGTGGTTTACATAACCATGATTTATGTGAAAAATTGGTTGGTCATTCAATTGCATGTCGCCTCTTGCGGGAAGAGAATTAATGTGTTTGTGATATGACATTGAATTTGGTATAACCCAAAAATATACTTGCAACCTTGAAGCGTAAAAAACCCGGGAACATCGCAAATATCAAGCAAGTGTACAATAGGCGTTATCAATATAAATTAGAGCTTATGGAGGATAGATTTGAAATACAACACTTCTTAAAATTTTTAGATGATAACAATTATGTATCTAGACACTGGGGATGCGATAATGGGGTAACAATAAGAGATATATATTACGTAACACATAATTATGAAGATCGAGTATCGTTCGTCATCCATTGACAAAGAAGGGAAGATTGATTAATTTAACAACCATGAGTTAAAGAGGATCGATTTTTTAGGGCTATATATAGAGAATATTTTTCCATTAAGAATCAAAAGTTTCGATCGAGCTTAATGCAACTCTTTCAAGATCAATCAATGATATTATAAAGATGTTACAATGTCCACCTAGATATTGAAGTGTAATGTTGTATTATGTTAAAATCTCTTATGTATTGTTGATTTTATGATATCAATGCTATTTTAAATTTGTCAAGTTGTTATTTTTCCATTATGTTTGTCTGCTTGTGCTTCGCAAGTTTTCAAGAATACACCTTCGGACATTTTACGTATATAAATCTCTGAAATAATTGATGTTTCGGTATACATTTGGTGCATCCATAAATACATCTCTAGAACCTAGAGACATAATAGTGTATTTTTTGCATGGTGCGTTAGAAGATTATGGAAGTGAATTAAAAAATTCCAAAAATCTAAACCACACATTCTCCATTCTATTACTTGTTACTTAAATGGGTTAGCAAAATATACAAAACTTGAAGAAAAAAAGGGTTTGATTCATGCGTTAAAAATCATACGACAAGTAACATACTAAACTTTATCCTTGAATTTTAATAAAAGCCTTATTTAAGTTTTTGTACATTCGTTTTAGTTTGGATACCTCCGATTGAAGGTTGGGTGAAATATAATGTTGATGTCGGATTTAATTGTCATCATCGAACTACTAACAAGGGTTGGTGTCTACAAGATAACACGAGAAGATTCTTCATTGCAGGTGTTGCTTGGGATATAGGTATTACGCCACCTATAGTAGCTAAAGCTTTTGTGCTGGAAGAAGTTGGTCAAAGTGTTGTTACCATGAATCTGAACAATGTGATTTTCGAAAGCGACTCTCAAATGGTGGTTCGTGGCATTAATTCTATTGTTACCGGTAGTTCTGACTTTAGTATTATTATTTTTCTATCAAAAGATTGTTAAATCTTATTCCAAACTTTAAGGTTAAGTTTATAAAGCGACAAGCAAATACCGTCGTCGATTCGTTAGTGAAGGCGGTCAATTCTTGATTTAGACATAGTTTTGTTAATGATGTTCCTCCTTATATTAAATTTTATTTGTTTAATGATATGAATTAACTTTGTTCTTGTCAAAAAAGTTTTTGTATAATCTAGCTCGATGTGACGTACTCTCAGATATTATTTAATAGCCATGAAGAGATGAAATATAACTAATCTATCACATCTATTATCAATCAAATAAGATATAATAAAAAGTAATGCTATATAGTAAGAATCATTCGAGTAAGAAAAATAAAAAATATATACTTGCCATTATTTTAGAGGATAATTTTAAATTTTTTTAAAATTTAATTTTCTTTTTAATAAAAATTATAAAATAGTGGTAGTGATGAATAGTTGAGATTTAGTTCTTGTCTTAGTAAGAATCATTTGAGATTTTATACTTTCTTATTAATAAACATTTTTTTAAAATAAATTAATATTAAAACTTATTATATTTTGTTTCTCTAATTAAAAAACTTCACCGAAATATGAACAAGAAATCAGCACAATTTTTTTATTTAATTATTCCTATAAAAAATATATGAAATATGATGAATAAAAAAATTGATACTATATTAATATTTTATTAAAAAATATATAAATAAAATTATTGGTAAAAATAGAAATATTGATATTTTAAAATAATTATTATAAAATATATAAATTTTAAAAGTTTTAAAGAATAGTTCATACTTTACGGATAGATAAACTATATATTTATTTAACTTATCTATAATGTATAATGAAATTATTTTTTATTTATTAGTCTTTTAAAGAAATTGTTTATTAAATAATATCAAAGTTTTTAATGTTACATAAAGTTATTTGACAACTTATTTATATTTTGTTAAAAGCTTAATACAGGTTATGGAATATAGATTTGGATAAAACTTAAATAAATATTTTAGGTGCAGTTCTTATCGTTTTCCAATGAAAATATGATACATGTATAATTTTCTCTTATACATATGTTAATTTCTTAAATGATATTTAAATATATTTGTCATATTTTGATTAGAAAATAGTAAGAACCACATCTAAAGAATTGTACTTAAATTTTGTCCTATAAGTTATTCAAAATCCTTGATATGAATCACTTACACAAAACACCGACTATGACAACATCTTTAATTCAGAGTGAGGAAGCAAAATATCCGTCTTAGGAACACTGATGCGAAAGAAAATATAACTAAATTCCTTTCACTTACGAGATCAACAAAAGATTGATATTGAGATGATTTTGACTTTTGAGAAAAGGGGAGTACGATCGAAAAATGTACCCATATGAGCAACAAAGTTTAAGGCTGTTCGCAGTGCGGTTTGGGAGGTTTTAACACAAAACGTCATCCGAACCGCAAGAGAAAAGCCGTGTAGTTTGGTTTGCTTTGGTTGACTTTTAGAAAAAAAATCAAACCAAATCAAACCAAACCAATGCGGTTTGGTTTGGTTCGGTTCAACTGGTTCTGTTTTTTATAAATATTTTATTGAGTCATACATACACATATAGATGACAAAATAATTTTGTATTTAGTCATTCATAAACTAGCAAGTAACAACAATACTCATCATATTTGGAGAATAATTTCTCATTTAACATGTACAAATTAGATTAGATAAAAAGTGGAATAATAAAACATAAAAGAATAGCATAAAACAATATAAAAAATATTAGACAAAATACTTATTTTGTTCCATTAACTATACCTTTGAGTTCACATTGGTCCCTTAATTTTTTTTTGTCATTTTGGTCCTTTAACTTTAAAAAAGGTTCATTTTAGTCCTTTTTATCTAGTTAGCGACAACAAAATTTTGAAATTGGTCGCTAAATCTGTCACTAATTAGACTAAAAGGACTAAAATAAAATATTTTGAAAGTTAAGGGACCAAAATAACACGAAAAAAAGTCAAGGGACCAATGTGAACTCAAGTGTATAGTTAAGAGACCAAAATGAGTACTTTTCCAAAATATTATAATGAAACATAAAAAATAGAAGAGATGAAACATTAGTGAAGATGGAAAATAAAGAACATAAGAGATGATAGATTAAAGATAAAGATGTGCGATAAAAATAAAATTGAAAGAGGGAACATTTGCATAAAACTGAGAAGGTGAAAAGGAAATAATATAAGAAAGTAAATATTAGAGAAGAATAGACACGATGTAAGTTGTGAAAATGACGCGATAATGCTAAGAGATATTTACGAAGACTAAAACTGAAACCATAAGTATATGGATGAGAAAATTGTTTGTAATCATAAGGTTATTATATAATAGGTTTATGTTTGGGTTAAATGGGAGTTAACTAAAATTTAGATTGTAACATAATGCGGTTTGATTTGGTTTGGTTTGACTGCAAAATACAAACTGCAAACCGAACCGAACCATGCGACTTTGTTAAAGATGACTTAAACATATCCGAACTAAATGTGGTTTTTTTTTGTTTCAGTTTAGTTTGCAGTTTTCTATTGGATTGATTTGGTTTTGAACGCCCCTACCTAATTTAGGTGATCTAACCATCTCAATGTGAGATTGAAAATTCAATGAGCATTTAACACTCTAACGTGTATTCCCTCCGTCTTAAAATAATAGTTATTTAAGATTGTTACACGAAGATTAAGAAAAGTAATCATTGAGTTAAAAAAAGTAACATATTTACAAAATTACTCTTTATTATTATTGGTTGTAGTATATTGTCATATTTGAAAATAATATATATATATAATAGGTAAAATTAGTAAAAGTTAATTATAATTGCCTTAAAAAAGTAAAGAGATTATTATTTTGAGACAATTGTTTAAGATTAGAAAGACAATTATTTTGATATAGAAGGAGTATCATTTCACTGTGTACCATAAATAGGCCTGGAATTTTATGGTTTTCACACCTTCTAAATCGTTCATCAAATGGTGAAATAAACTAGGTGAAATGTTTGTCTATAGGTTCACCATGAGACAAATAATCCAAAGTACCTTACATTCCTTGTTGAATATAGGAAAAAGCAAGAAGATTCCTTAGTTAATTATGAATAATTTCAATGACGATATTTCTCATAGTAAGAAACAAAACAAGTTGTGGCTTTAAAAACACTAGTGGTATGTTTCAAACTTGGGTGACATGTATTAAACCAGACTCATTTTGTAACTTGTTGGAACATAAACCATTTGAGATGTTGTGCGAATTAGTATTGAGGTGGAGGACAAAACAATCGAGGATAGATAAAAAGAGAGAATACTTTTCCTACTGTAAATGTGTCTTAAAACCTTTGTTGATTAAGAGAAAGAAATTTTTTTCGGGCGGTGAATAGTGTCATCCGTACGAATGAATAGTGTTGTCTGTGCAGACAAATTTGTTGTCCCGTATGGTGAATAGTGTTGTCCGTACGGTGAATAGTGATTTTGGATTTTTTTGGCTTTTTTCAGACAGTTTCTTGTTTTGTCCATGGATACCTGTGATTTTGAGCTGGGTATTTGTTATTATAAATATGTATCTCTTGTATGTTTGCATGTGTAACAATCTTAGAGCTCACACCAAAAGGGAGAATAAGGGTTTGAAGGCATAGTATAGGGTTTCGGCTATTCTCAAGGGAAACCTTAGAAGACAAAGGTTTTGGAAAGCTTTGGGGTTATCTAAGGTTATTGGGAATTGAGAAAAACTTGTTTACACCTTGGGTTTGATTTATTTATATATTGAAGCTTGGAGGGGTTGAGAAACACTTGGGTAGAAATAGGATAACTCTCTCCCCCATAATAGATCGTTTGATCGAACTAGGTAAACAAACTTTCATCTTTTTCTCGCCTTATTCTGTTATATTTTATGTGTAAGAATTATTATTGTTGCATACCATTTATTTTTTGTTGCTACTATTCTTTGCCCCACAAATTGATATTGAATTTTGTCTTAGTTAACAACAATATTCACAACAAGTGGTACGGTGAGCATGGAGATTGGGAAGTTTTCCAGTAACAACAACTTTGGGTTGTTGTACCCCAATTTTTGTCCCTAAGATTCTTCAATATGTCATACCATTCCATTGCATAAAGATCACAAAGTGGCTCTCTCTCCCTCTCTTATCTTTGGTTTGACCTTGGGAGATCATCAAGCACCTTTTAATGTGTGTGATGATTGATGCTTGGATAATCATGATATGTGTATCCTTTGCTCTCTAATGTTGTAGGTGATTGGTGCACAAGTTTCTTATCCAAGAAATCAATAGGTTCATGTGTTTATTTCCGTGCCTTCTCTCCCAAATTCTCAATGTTTTTGAAGTATTTGTTCTCATTGAAGACTTATTTTGCCATCTACTATGGTCTCTCATCTTGAGTGTGTGCTCCATATGTAAAGAAGATCATCAAAATTGAAGAATTCTCCACACCATGGCCATCTATCTTGAAATTAGGGTTTTGGGCTTCTGAGGACCATACCTTGGTGTTTGTGTGAATTTTGTGGATGATTTCAAAGTCATTTGACTCTTAGAAGGACTATTAATATGAATATTATTTTATCCAAGGATTTTAATTGATGAGAAGATTGTTTTGGAGCTCTATGATTGCAAACTCTCTAGATTGATACTTCATCTATCTTGTGTGACTTCAAAGGATCATAATGTGGTTATCCCTTGCTTCCTTGAGCTCATTATTTTTTCACAATGAAACTAAGGATGTCTAATACAACTTAGTTCAATTGGTAGGAAGAGAATATGCTTAGAAATTTGCCTAAGAAGTCAAAAGATTACAAGTCATTGATGAATTTCTCAATTTTTGATCAATCAACTTCAAGAGATCTTATATTGATCATCATTTATCACCTTGAGGTCATTCTCTTTGCAAAACAATATTTAGGATGTGAACTTTATATCCATACAAATTTTAAAGATTGAAAGTGTGTGTAAGTTTCTTGAAGAAGTCAAAAGATTATAGGTCATTTCATAATTTTTCACTAACTTCACAAGGCCATAACTTTCTCAATTTAAGGAGTTTTTGGTTGATTCTTTTTGCAAAATGTTCCTTGATAGGTCTACTTCATATCATCTTTAAAATCCAAAAGAAATTTTTGAATGGAAGGCTATGTTTGGATTGAAAAGGTTATAAGTCATTTTTTGTGAAAGACTTAGAATTTTTTCTAAGTGTTGAAAATCAGATAATTTCTCATGATTTCAAAGGAACACAACTTCCAGCTCAAGATGCCAAATGATACCTTTTTAAGCGCATTGCAAAGTATGCAACCTCAGCTTTCCAAAGAGTCCAAGATGACATCATAAAGGTCCCTGAGTAGTGAGAACCATGGCTGCAAAGAAGGCATCGCGAAACTGAAATTTTGCCTGAAGTTAGATTTTGTTTTAGATAATGTGGCTTCTAGTTGATGCGCGTTTTTTGCTTAAACATGATTAACAAAGTTGCAAATCTTGATTAGAGGGTTAAAACGCACGATTTGGCTGAGTTTTGGTCATGTGCAAGTCACACTACACTGATTAACTTGGTTTGCACGATTTCACCACAATTCCTTCTCATTTTCATCATCGTTCACTCTCCAATAAATAGAGGATCATTCCTCACTCATTTCCTCAAGATTTAAGAGCCAAAAAATTGCTGCCAAACTCACTCCAAACCTCGCATTTCTGCAACTTTGTTTTCACTCTTAAAGTCATTCCAGTTCGAAATTAACCATTCATTCTTCTTCCTTGAACTTCACTAAATCTAACAGAACAAGAATCATGCCTTGAAACTCCCTGAATTGTGCTATCCAAGTCAAGTTTCAAAGCTCTGAAAGTGAACTTTGTTCAGGTAAGATTCTTGACCAAATCGTTTCAAATCAAGCTCTATTGTATTCTTTTCATCTCTCTGATCCTTGTGATCTTTACCGTTTGCATTTTCATTGAGAATTGACTGAGAATTTCTAAGAACAAGTGCTCTTTATTTATCCTGTTTTTTCCAAATTGTTCATGGCACAAGTGAAATAAATTTTTCGTGATGGTACCATTAGAATCGTCTTAAAGAGACGAATCCAATGGTACCAGTCTTAAGAATTTATTTCACAGTTTGAGAATCACGAATTGAGGATGGCTGGAGGTTGAAGAAGACCTATGTGTCTGTCTTCAACCAATGAGAGCGTTTCGTGTAATTTTTTTGAATTGAGTCCGGTGTGTTGGTTGTACAGTGCACGCGTAATAGGAGCCTTTGGATCTGATTACTTTTGTTAGGCAGACTCGATCCAACGCGAGACATTATTTCTTGTATTATTATTTTTATATGTAATCCGGTGTGAAAACCAAGGAGGTCCATATCAAGCATAGCGCGTCTGATCCATTGGATTAGCTTACTAACGTGTTTTGATTGTGATCTGATGGTCCATATTTTTCTGGCTTTTGTTTTTATTTTCTGATTTTATATTTTAAATGTTTTAAACTTCAAAAAAATCATAGAAATTTCATTTTGACTAAAAAATTATGAAAAAATTCACAAAAATATTTTGAAATATTATCTTTCTGATTTTTATTTTTTTATAATTTAATTTTCAGATTTGATATTTTTTATGATTTTTCTCTTTTATTTAGTGTTTTTAATTGTTTTAAAATACTTTTTTACATTTAAAAATTTTGAAAAAATTATGGAAGGATCCAATGGTCATTTGACAAATAATGGTGACCTCATTTTACTTTTATTTCTGATTTTGCTATTTTTTTTTGTTGCAATTTTTGACTTATTTCATCTTTTATTTTATATTTAAAAAATAGATTCTGACTTTAAAAAATTCTGTCAACACTTGTTGACCTTTGTTTGATCTTAGATAATTTTCTTGGAATTTTATTTTGATGCAGAATACTATTTATGTATTTTATCAATAAGATCCAATTAAATAATCTAATTTCAAATTTCATTTTTATTTGTTTTTAATTGCATTATTTCTTCTTTTTTTTTACTTTGCTGATTTTGGGCTTATTTTGAGTCATAGGATTCCTTAACATCAACGAAACTTGGGTGTTGATATGCCACTTGACCAAATCCACCATGATAGTTGGTTGATTTTGACGAAGTAAGACCGAATAAATTTATTTGATGCATTGTTGACTTTGAGCTTGTTTCTTCTTCTTCATCTTATTCTTTTTTATCTTTGTCCCGAATTGAAAAAATGATCTATTGGTGGCATGAACTTTAATGTTCAAATTAAAGCCCCCAAAAGATGACTTGAGCTTTGATTTTGGTTCAACACTTGTGACGCTTGTCGTGTGGTCGCTATGATTTTGTAATCAAGCTTCTGCAAGTTTTCACTAGCATTGTCCAATTGAAATTCTCAATTTATCTTAGATCAAGAGGTAATGGTTCCAAAACTGATGATATACTTGACAAGTTTCAAGATGGTCACGTTATTAACCTTACTAATAATTGAATCTTCGGTGATATACTTGACAAAAAGCAATTGAAACTTGTCATATGGTCGCGTTGATTCTATCAAACTTCTGGCAAGTCTTCATGTGCAAGCTTCAAGATGATCACCTTGCTAACGACTAATTACTAACAATTGACTTTACTTTATGCTTTTATTTTATGCCTTTTATTTTTCTGCTTTTATTTTTTCGCTCTTTACTTTATGCACTTTACTTTCAGTATTTACATTTCATGTCATTTTTTCTTTACTCACTTGAGCACGTTATTTTCTTGTAATTTCAAATTTTTTCACTTGAGCTTTATTTTCCTTTTATAAAATACCTAATAATTCAACCTAACCATAAAATACTTTTAATTGGACTTAGTTACTGACCTTATGCTCGGAGTTTGACCTTTGGACTTAGGATTAGGACCTCTACCTCAGCTCGGAGATTTTTGTGCCCTTGGTGTTATTCTGTCTTGCTTGGTTATCATCTTTGTATGCAGATTATTCTGTTTATACTCGATTAAGAGTGGATTTTCTCCAAATACAGCTGTTACTCTGCCTGTTTTTCTTGAGACGTGAATTCATATGTGGCTTTGATTTATCTAAAGCTTGGTTTGTTTTGTCTGGTTATTTGTTGCTTATGTGGTAATCCAAATGATGAGATATGATATTGGCTTTTTGATGTCAAGTACTAGTTTTCTCACCCAGTTAGATCTTTATTTACCCTTACCTTTTACTTTATGCACTTAGGTTAACCTCTTCATCTCTTCCCATATTCTTTAATTTTCAAAATCCTCCCTCTTTTTCAAAGAATAATTATTTTCAAAAAATCGAACCGCTTTCATAAAAACTTGGACTTAGGTCCTTGTATTTTCGAACTTGTTTTATTAATAAACTTTCAATTCATTTAATAATACTTTGACTTCTTTTTGCAAGACTAAAAAACACCTAACCTCATTCAAACTTTTTGAGCCCTTTGTGACTTTTCTAAAAAACCATTTTTCTTAAAATCAACCAACACACAATTTTAGTCCTTTTTACCCGAACTACATTGGGTTTTGATTTCAACATTGCAAATTGTTGGTATGTAGGCCTGGAACTCATTGGAAGATCCATCAAATCAAAAATTGTTAAAAAATACTTCTTTTCTCCCCCCACCTTCCATTTTGTACACATATACCCTTTTTAGCACACATATACAAATTTTCAAAAAGGTTCCTATGGAGTACCGTAGATGCTTTGGGTGCCTAACACGTCCCCTTTGCATAACCCCCGATCACAAATCTCTGATCTTTTTTTTAGGATTTTATTCGCTCTTTTTCCTAGTTCTTTGGATAAATTAAAAGCGCGATGGCGACTCTGTTTATTGTTTTCGAGTTGAGTCAATTCAATGGCTTACACTCGTAGTGTTTTTTGCCACTAAACGGGTTGCGTAAAATTAAGATGCAAGCAATTTTAATTCAAGAAAAGTGTATTGATGCTTTGAAGAGTGAAGCATTGATGCATGCAATTCTTACACAGGTACAGAAGACCGAGATGATGGATAAGAGTAGAAGTGCCATTATCCTATGGCTCGGGGATAAAGTTCTAAGAGAGCTCTCTAGGGAGCAAACTATGGTTGCTATGTGGGCAAAACTTTAATCATTATATCTGACTAAGTATTTGACTCACAGGTTGTATGTGAAACAACAACTCTATTCATTTTGAATGGTGGAGCATAAATCCATAGTTGAGCAGCTTATAGAATTTCACAAGATTCTTGATGATCTTGAGAATATTGAAGTGAAGATTGATGATGAAGACAAGGCTTTAATATTGTTGATTTCATTACTCAGATCCTTTGAGCACTTTAAGGATTCTCTTCTTTATGGTAAGGAAGGTACTATTACTTTGGAGGAAGTCCAAACGACGGTAAAATCCAAAGAATTTTCAAAGTCGAAAGATTTGAAGATTGAAGATAATGGTGAAGGCTTAAAAGTTTCAAGAGGATGAGGTCAGCGTAAAGGGGTGTCAAAATCAAATTGGTCTGACAAGTTAAAGGTAAATTGTTTTAATTGTCAGAAAATCGGCCACTTTAAAATGGATTTTCCTGAGAGAAAGATCAATGGAGATTATGTTGAATCTACAATAGCCTTGGGTGAGGAAAGTTATGCGTATGTTGAAGCACTAATAGTATCGAGTTTAGAAACTGAAGATAGTTGGGTCATTGACTCAGGTTGCTCTTATCACATGTGTCCAAGAATAGAATACTTTGAAACTTTGAAGATGGTTCTGGGTGGAGTTGTTTGCCTTGGTGATAATAAGGTTTGGAAGGTTCATGGTATTGGTACGGTCAGATTAAAATATTTGATGATCGTGAACTTCATATTATCAATGTGAGGTATCTTCTAGAACTCAAGTGAAATTTGTTATTTACAAGTATGTTTGATGATCTAGACTATTGCACTAGAGTTGAACATGAAGTGTTGAAGATTTCACGGGATAAATTGGTAATTGTTAAACAGTCTAAAATATGTGGTCTATATATTTTAGAAGGTTTAAGTATTGTTATTAATTCATCAGTAACTAATGGAGGCTTTCATGACAAAAAAGAACTATGGGATTTGGGTTTAAGGCGTTATGAATGCCTTGAGAAAGTTTCAGAGTAGTATAATGAATTTTGCAGAAATCAAGAGATAAAAATGCATGTTATCGCTGAATTGTTATTGAGTTTTTGGGGAAAAGCTGAGGTTAAAACAACTTACTTGGTTGGTAGAGAATTTTCTACTATGGATACAAAGATCACTTATTATCATCTGACTCATGATAAGGTAAGGAGGGTTATTGTAGCATCTCAAAGGGACGGTTATGCTAACCTTGGATATTATGTTTTTAATGTGGCTGAAGGACTACAAAATAAAAGAAGAAAAACCTTCAGGGAGGCATTTGAAAACAGGTAGAGTCAAGGGTGCTTGAAAAATCGTACCTGTAGGTTTGTTAATCACCTTGGCAGAAAAGGGTAATTGGAAACAAGTGGATGCAAGTGAAGAGATCAAGATTCAAGGGTTGCTTGAATTTGATCAAGGTTATTGATTAGAGTTTCAACTTGATTAGCAACAATGTTCTTGATTGTTAAATTGGTATCAATACGGTTTAAAGTCAAGGTGGAGATTGTTGTAAATGTTCCTTAAAATCTTTCTTGATTAAGAGAAAGAAAACATATTTTGGAGATTGCATTTACCGCAAAAATCAAAAGAAAAGTCGAAGGGAAAAAATTCGAATGCTGAATAGTGTTGTATGTGCGAAGGAATAGTGTTGTTCGTACGAGCGAATAGTGATGTTCGTACGATGAATAGTGTTGTCCGTACGGTGAATAGTGATTTTGGATTTTTTTTTGGGTTTTTTCGACAGTTTCTTGATTTGTCCATGGATACTTGTGATTTTGGGCTGGGTATTTGTTATTAGAGCTTACACCAAAAGGGAGAATAAATGTTTGAAGGCATAGTATAGGGTTTCGGCTACTCTCAAGGAAATCTTAGAAGGCAAAGGTTTTGGAAACCTTTGGGGTTATCTAAGGTAATTGGGAAACACTTGTTTACACTTTGGGTTTGAGTTGTTCATATATTCACTATGCCAAACAAGGGATTAGATAGCGCTTTTTTAGGCCTTTAACAGCGCTTAAAAGCGTTACTAAAACCACCGCTGCTAAAGGTATAGACAACACTTATGTTTCTGTAAAAGCGCTGCTATAGGTACCCCCTTTAGCAGCGCTTACACTTTAGACAGCGCTTTTGAAAGAATTTAATGTGGAACTTTAGACAACGCTTGGTAAAAGCGCTGCTATAGATACCATTTAGGCAACGCTTTTTCCTGAAAAGCGCTGCTATAGATACCCTCTTTAGCAGCGCTTTTCTATTGCCTCCTTTAGCAACGCTTTTTCAACCACTTTAGACAGCGCTTCTCATTAAAAGCGCTATCTATTCCCCCCTTTAGCAGCGCTTTCTCTTATTATTTTTTTAATATAATTTTTTTTTTCCATTTAAAACAAAATGCTGCCTATTAAATTAAATCTCACCATTTTTGCACCAGATTTTTACCAGAATTTGTAGCTTCAATATAACATTTTAAACAACAACAACATCAATATACAACAATGAAACAATATTATAACAACATCAATATACGTCAATATACATCAATATACATCTTCAACCCTTTTTTGCACAATATATACAACAACAACATTAATATATACAACAATGAAACAAAATCAACAATGAATTACAAAATAACTCTATCTTCTACATCGATCTGCAGTTATATAACCTAAAACAAAATAAAAAAATCAAAATTCATACAAGTTACCAAATAACAACAACAAAAACAATAATATTGTAACACAACTATAACGACATGTATTATATTCTCAAAACTCAAAGTTATACCTTATAATAAAATTCTCAACTCCATAACAAATTGGCACCAATCCTCCATAAGTTCATCCAATTGATCTTTTGAGTAATAAGCACACTTGAATTCATCAAAGTACTATATAATAATATAACATAGTATGATTTACTTAAAATACTTAGTCATTTTATGAGAAATATTAAAATAATTCCTAAGTTAGAAATTCATATCGTGGATGGAATCTCTAATCGATCCAAAAGAATAGTTTCTTTCATAAACCTCAACATAAAAATAACATCAATCTACACAATTGCGCTGACGAGGACACTACACATGGAAAGAAAATACGGATATACATCAAGATATACACCTTAACTTGTTTTATCAAGTATCATCGCTATATAATCAAAATCGTGAAAGTCTATACCTCATCTTTGATCCAAGAAATATTGTTGAGTCTACTCCTTGGTACTTGAATATCTCTTTGTGCTCGAAAACTTTGTAGAATGCTATAATAAAATAATAACGAATATTTAGAACTATCGCACATAAATAATTAAATATACACAGGAATATTTTAGAACAATCTCACTTACGTGTCAATCGTCTTCTTCATATCTGGGTATGTTGTCCAATCATTGCCCAATGAATCCAGATAATATACAATTTCTCTCACATGATTAATTGCAACCAATAATTAGTATCCACTGGAATATTAAACAAAGGTTAGATGGAAACTTTCTACACAACGTTAAAAAACGAAAAAATTATAATAGAGGAAATTTAGAATGAAAATCTTACTTGTGGCCAGTATTATATGGTAAAAAGAACAATTTTTTTGTATCTTTGCTGGCCATAAATAAACGGAGTACAAATGCTATTACTTCATCTGGTTTTGAGATGATTGACCCTGCACGAACAACTTTGGGATTTATGAAAGCGAATCTGGATTCCAATCCACGCGGGCGAATCAACTTGTCATACATAAACCTTAAATAAAAACATCATTAACATTAATTATTCATTGAAATGAGTAAATAAATTCTTCAATTAATTAAACAAAGTTGATTGGAGTATACCTGATGTATGTATTGATAACAGTGATGCCTAATGTCAAGTGTCCAAAAACTTGTTCCAAATCCTCTTTACCAATTGCTGTCATGCCTTCAGAACCATAAATCCCTTCATCAAGGGTATAAGAGTACCACCTTGAAATAGTTGTGAAGCTTATATATGTCTGAAGGCACGACCTATACTGTGAAGTAGTTTTCTTTCTAGCCTCGGTCCTCTTAGCAACACTCTTTATTTCTGTGGGAATGTTGCTAATTACAGGCTCTTTACCCCTACTGACAACTTCAATCTCTTTAGCAGGAATAATCTAAATATCATAAAATTAGAGCGGTCAAGTATAGGATGACAAATTAACATTATCTAAGCATCAATATCATATAATTGTGTTGTACTTGTTTTTTTGATGCCACTGACTCCATTGGCCGCGTAATCCCCTTATCTTTTGGTTTGGGTTTTGTAGAAGTCTAACATTACCATGCAAAAAAAAATGTAAGTAAAATGAACGTAAAAAATTTGAGTACTCAAAGGTTCATAACAGTTTTAAGTATACCTCATCATCTATGCGAACGAGTCTTTACGGCCATGCAACATACGCTCTTATTGCCTCTCCCACCAATGTTGCATCTGAAACTTCATCTGGGATTGGTAATAACGCACCCTCCTCTAAAGAAATATCAATTAAAACTTTCAAATATCCAGAAGGGAGCAGTTTATGATGAAGTACTTCTCCCAGAGTGTTATAGACTTTTCCCTTGCCAACCATGCGATAAGTTGGTGTCTCTAAAAAGAGTTGACAAGGTGAAATGCCCAAAAAACAATAATAAATATGACATCGTTAATGTGTATATATGTCAGTTAAATAAATTACATTAATTTAATTTCATAATAATATATGAAATTACCTCAGGAATACTTGGTTTAACTGCACAAGTGACACTAGCTATATCGCTAGTTTCTTTAACACCCGAAGCTTCCCTTTCTGATCGGTGTCTTACTTTTTCCTTCCTCAATTCAAGAACTTCAGCTTCTAATGCATCCAACCTTGCCTGAAGTTCTTTATTGCTAGCAGATTTTGTCTTTGGGTTGTTCTTTTTCAAGGATGTTGGAGTAACCCCATGTCCTTTACCCCTCACCCAATCAGAATACTCACGAACATCTAATGCTCGACTAAGTATGCTCCTGCAATCATCTGGTGGAGATGTAGACTGAGACAGATAATCTCCTGAAATTCATATGAATATCTAAAAAACATGAATATTATATGTTAATAAAATTTTGATTTAATTAGAATTAATGTTATACTTACGCATTTTTCAAAAATTTGTTGTACATCTTCTTTAAGAACTCCATCCTTACCCACACGGGCAGCCTTCCACAAAACATGTTCCGAAAGAGATGTTTCAGAACTATTATCCTCTTTTAACTACACACTAACACAAAAAATAAGCTCAGTTATAACTCTTGATGAACAAGTATATCATTGCAATTTGTAAATACTTACAATTTTTTGTTCTAATCGTGCATATCCCAAACACGCTTTTTTGTATGGATATGCGGGAGATGATGCTCTTTGGCGATTTACGTCACTTACACTCTAAAATTTTGGGGTTTTTCGTTTGGCTTTAAAAACATCCCATTCTTTAAGGGAAATCACATCTGCATATTCTGTTGGACGCTTTGCATCAAGAAATTTTTTTTCGGCATCTCTAAGATATTTTCTGTTTAAATATGTTCTAAACCCTCTTAGTATTTTGCCGGCCAATCCAAGACAAGAGTCTTTTCTTGTGTCATCAATGTTGAAAGACCTCTACAAGAAACATACACAAAGTGCGTTAGTATAAGTAATTTAAATACATAATCATAATTTAAAAAATACATAATCTTTTCTTGCCAAACTGAATACTCACATCTTTCACCTTTTCAAAAATTTGATCACCTGTCAATCTAGGTGGAGCTCTACGTTATTCGGTATCTCCATTGAACGCTTTTCTCCATCCACGATATTGATGTTTAGAATTTAAGAATCTATGATGACTGAGAAAGACATTCTTCTGACAAAGTTTCAATCGCATGGTATCGGTTCCATCTTCACAGACAGGACACACTTTTTCACCTTTAATGCTATATCCGGATAGATTTCCATATGCTAGAAAATCGTTAATTGTGTCAAACAACATTGCCCTTAAATTGAAACTTTCTTTCCTATATCCATCATAAACCTCCACACCGTTCTCCCACAAAATCTTCAAATCTTCGATTAAAGGTTTCAAGTATACATCTATGTCATTCCCTGGTTGATTAGGCCCATAAATTAACATAGATAACATCATGTACTTGCGCTTCATACATAGCCATGGAGGTAGGTTATAAATCATAAGAATCACAGCCCATGTGGAATGTGAGATACTTTGAAGACCATGCGGGTTCATTCCATCCGTAGATAATTTCAAGCGAAGGTTTCTTGTTTCTCCTCCAAAATCAGGATAATCATTATCAATTTTCTTCCACTGTGGTGCATCTTCCGGATGCCGAAACTTTCCATCGATAAATCTTTCATCTGTATGCCAAGTCAAGTGTATAGCATCGGTTTCACTATGAAACATGCGTCTAAATTTCAGAATAATAGGAAAATGCCATAAGACTTTCGTTGGTGATAAGTTTTTCTTATATCGAGATAAACCGTACTTAGGGCACTCATTCAACGATGCATATTCGTTTCGAAACAAAATGAAATCATTTAGACATGCATGTATCTAATCATAGCTCATGCCAATAGAGCACAACATTTTTTTGGCCTCGTAGGTTCGATTAGGAAGAACATTATCCTCAGGAAGCATATCTCTCAAAAGGGCTAATAACTCTATGAAACTTTTATCCGACCATCCATTGCGCGCCTTTAAGCTGTACAATTTTAATACCGCAGATAATCTTGTGAATTTGGGGAAATCTTTATACAACGGTTTCTCCGCATCGCTTACCAACCTCTCAAACATTTTGGGACAATCCTGAAGATCTTCTTCAAGTGCTTCTGCAATCTCTTCGACTCAATCACAATCATATGTATCTGTGGCATTGTCGTATGAAACATAGGTCGCATTACTTTTCACCCCCGGTTCAACATTCTCGCTGCTTTTCTCACCATGAAATATCCAACACGTATAACTTCAATCAATTCCATGCATCAGTAAATGCGATTTCAATCCATCAGCGTCAACTCGACCCACATAACAACAACCCAAGCAAGGACATTTTATTCTATTTGGGTTCAACAACAAACTTAAAGAACTCTAATACCTCATTCTCGTACTCTTTTGACAATTGATCGGCACACATCCATTTTTTATCCATGGTTTTAACTATACGTAAGTTAAACAAAAACATTAATTAGGGCACAAAACGGTATAATGCGTTTCTATCAAAACACAAAGTATACACATAATGGATCCGGAGCAAGAAAGCACAAATACAATAGTACACATTAGGCTAGAAAAGTACAAAAACACTATATTTATTTGCGCAACTATAATAAAAGAACAACTAATTATCGCAGATTTATGTAATGGTACTACTGAGTCGTATTAGTAATAGAAAATGGAAATAAGTCTGCTAGTAAATCTACTAATTCTAAAATTTAATGGAAATTTTAAGTCTGCTATTAATTATAAATTCTAATTCTAAATGCAATTCTCATTCTAAATTCTAAACCTACCAATGGAAAATGGCAAATGACAATTATAATTAGTCCAAAGTACCATTGCATAAACTGGTAGTATCAACTACACTGCGAACACAACTTCTATATATGCCCAACTACCAAATTTGTAAGACAGTACTTCTAGCTTATTAGAACTTCTCAGATTTTACCAACTACCAATTTATCACTAGGTTATTAGAACTTCTCATATTTCCCCAACTACCAATTTATCAATAGGTTATTAGAACTTCTTAGTTAAAATAAGTTCAGGGTTCTTCATGTGTGGCTCAATAGTATGCAGAATGACCACATTAGGCTAGGCAAGTACAAAAACACTATATTTATTCACGCAACTATAACAAAAGAACAATTAATTACCTATAGAGAAGTCAACAACTTCTGGAACCACACACTGTAAGATTCTTGAAACGATGAAATCAGGTAGTAACTACACATAAACAAATAGGTTCACTAATTCCATTTCAAATATGTTCAAAACAAAACAGAAAATCAACCAATGTTACAACCAAAATTATCATTTGAAACCAAATGATATAACACAAAAAATATCCAGATTTTATAGTAAATAAGATGATTATTGTTTCTACAAATTACACGAATTTCTTATCATAAAGCTAGACTAATACCAAAATTAACATTTATGAATATGGAAGGAAGTAACTTTTATATATATATCTTACTGCACTAGACACATAGCTTAGCTTAAAGTAGTTTAAGCTGATATTTCACTTTCTAAATTATATAACTCAGTTACCAAACTATAATCCATTTCGAAAGTATATAACTAGCATGGAAAGGACAAACTGTTTGATATTTGTCTATCATTATTAAATATTTAAATGTGTAAATCTAAAATACATTGGGCACAAGAATCAATATGATCGATCGCGATAACTTTTATGCTGGAAGTAATTATAAAATGCAAATTGTTGATCTAGTTGCTTCTAGTTCAATAGACGAAACTAAAAATATTCCTTAAAAATCAATAACTACCACATGCAGTAACTACTTTAGTAGTACCATGACTATCAAGTCCTTATTGAAAAAACATATGATACACTATATCTCTAAAACAGTCAAGTAAAAATTAAATACATGAAACTAATACATAAAATTAAATTAAATACATGAAACTAAATACATTAAATACAATTTTCTTCTAAAACAATATAATCCTACTACTGTCTGGTTTAAAATATCTATTATTTTGAATATTCAATTGGCTCTACATTTTTTGGTGTAAACTTCCAGAGTTATGTCTAAATATGTATCATGGCTTACAAGATTGAAATAAATTTTACTTATAAGCATGATAAGTAGAATGTACCAATAAAGCATGATATGCAGAAGTTTCTTCAAGTCATTTTGTTGTTGTACAATTACGTACTTTCATGCATGTCATTCAATTGTTTTGAACTTACTATCACCCATTTCTTTATACACAATGACCTCATTAAGAAATATCATATATTTATGTTGTATTATATCTTTTGCTCATTTAGTTTTTATGTGTTTTTAAAGCTTTTGTCTTGTTTTCGTTGTTACCCATTAATGACACCCATCTATCTTAGAAATTGAATAATCATTTAGGATTGACGAAGAAACCTCCTTAATAAGTGAAGTCTAACGAAAAAGAAGCTATGAATATTGGAAATCATTTACAAAAAACACAATAAAAAACACCAAATTTGGCTCTGGAAATAAAAAACATATTGTTTGAACAACATGACTTGATAAGAGTTAGCAATTTACTAATTAGTTTCATGTTGATGTATAAAATTTGATGGATAGTAATAATGACTTTCTTTTTGTTATAGCTTTAAAAGATTTCACAAACCAAAATAAAACACCATTATCACAAATCGGAACACACATTTCCTTGGCCTCAACAACAATCAAACACCATTATCACTACTCTTTACCAATAATCCAATTCAAATAAACAAAGTCTTCGATCAATTCTATTAACCTCTACCAAAATCATTAATTGCATCATCTAATAGAACAAACAATAATATTATGCATTCATCTCAACATCAATGTTGACACACGAAACATGGCATCGACATCGAATCTAAATGTACACATATAACAGATATACAGTAAGCATAAAAGAAGATTCAATGTGAAATATTAGCTACTGAAGAAAATCCTGTTGTTGTTATCGACGTGAAGATGAAGCTTCTGCTATTAGGTTGGTGATGTAGCGGCAGCTCAAGTTCCTTAACGGCAGAGCCAATAGGAATTTGCGTCAAAACCGTGAAATCCCATTAGATAACAATAAATTGGAACACTGTTGAGGAGAAGGTTGTTATGGCGAGAGAGTTCTGCTTTTGAATTTTGATTTTCGAATCAGGGATGCGCTAACTGACCGTGGAGTTGAACTGACAGTGGAGGTGTTGTGCGGAGGAAGAACCACGGTTGGACTACGGTGATGACTGAAGGAGCGGCGATAGGATGAAGAGAGGTTTGTGAGTGATGAGGCAAGTTGATATAGAAGGTGAATGGGAGGAGACGAGTTGGAGAAGATGAAGCGTGGAATGTTTGTTTACGAGGTTTGTGGAAGAAGAACAGGAGTGATTTTGTACGAGCGAGGTTTAAGGATTTCTGGGATTCTGATTATTAATTTAGGAATTTTGAAATTTTTTTAATTACCAAAGGCAGTGCTTTCTAAAAACGCTGCTAAAGGTATTACCTTTAGCAGCACTTTTAGAATAATGTCTTTAGCAGCGCTTCTGAAAAGCGCTGTCTAAGGTATAACTTTTAGCAGCGAGAATAACTCCTTTAGCAGCGCTTTTAGTAAGCGTTGTCTAAAGTATAACCTTTAGCAGCGCTTATTCTAATTTTTTAACTTTTAATTTTTCTTAAAACCTGTAGCAGCGCTTAGGGAAAAAAAAGAGCTGTCTATGATAAGGCCTATAGCAGCGCTTATAAGAAGCGATGTCTAAAGTATACCTTTAGCAGCGCTTATAAGAAGCGATGTCTAAAGTATACCTTTAGCAGCACTTCTCCTTAAATTTTTAATTTTTAATTTTTCTGAAAACCTATAGCAGCGCTTTGGGCATAAGCGTTGTTTATGTGGCGCTGTCTAAAGTCAATTTTGGCATAGTGATTGAAGGTTGAAGGGGTTGGTAAACACTTGGATAGAAAATAGGGTAATTCTTGGGCACCTTCAGGATTGTTCTTAGGAACTTGAAGGCGAAGACTATTTTCTTGTAACTCACATGTAATCTCTTGTAACAACATTCTGAGTATAGTGAATTGGAGAGCTGCTTTCTCCCTCGGAATAGATCGTTTGATCGAATTAGATAAATAAACCTTCGTCTTTTCTCACCTTATTCTGTTATATTTTCTGTGTAAAAATTATTATTGCTACATATTATTTATTTTGGTTACTACTATTCTTTACCACACAAATTGATATTGAATTTTTAACATGATTTACAACATCCCCAATTACACTCCACTAATGAAAAATATAGAAAGATCTTCTAAGATGCTTGTGAATTCAACCTCATCAATTGACCTTCAGAATGAGAGTAAAAAATTTATGCAGACAAGGTGGGGTACTACTATAAATACATAAAGGTTTATACGTTATCAAGAAGTTACATGAAGCTTAGTACATAGATACAATATTAGGGGTGGCAATGGTCCGTACATTTACTAATTACTTGTCGGGTCGGTCTACCAATTTTTTTTTATTTTAAAATTTAATTTATTATATAATTTATAATAAAATTAATCATCATTGTAGAAGCTGACAAAAAATATTTTTAACTATACATAAAAGAACTTCAACATGTCTTAAGTCGAAACAATTCTAAATAAAAATCAATTATAAAAAAATATAACGAAATAGACTCAAGTACAATAAAAACATATCAAAATAAATAAACAACACATATAATTCTAATCATATTTAAAAATTAACTATTAAAAGAATCTAATTAATAATTTGCACAAGATAGAAAAATGTATTAGTTACCATGCATAAAACATCATAGTGCATAAAATAGTAGGACATAAAATATAAATATTTGGTTTCTTCATTGTTTATATCATATAGACTTTTATATTGATCGATTCCTTAATAGTTATATCATAAATTTATCACAAATATAACAAATCATTTCTTTTCTTTAAATCAATATTTGGTTCTAAAGATAACATGTGAGTTAATGTATTGACAACTTAATAATTCTTCCGTCATATAATTGTTCTTTTATTTTAAACTTTTTAAAATCCATGTATTAAAAAGCTTTAGAATGAATCAATTATAATTCAATTTCTCGGTATAATAATTTAAAATGCAATTAAATCAACATAATCATAAGAGAAGTGTGTTGTTTTGATTGTTAAAGTTGTTTTAATTATAAGTAAAAAATAATTAACAAAGATCTACGGGCAGAACCCGTCTTGTCCCGTCTCGACCCACTTAAATAGGTTAGACGGGACAGACCAATTTAAGGTACCAAGCCAAAAACCTCAATCAACACACTAAAAAATGATGAATCAAATGAACCGACTCGGCAGGCCTGACCTGTTTTGTCATCCTTATACAAAATAAACTTATGGATAGACTCGTCTCAACCTTGGCGAAGATGCTTTAAGTCACCGGCTCTTTGGAGGAAAATAAAGAATGTGAAAAAGGCTTATCCAAACCTCGTATTCGATACACACCTTAATTTAAACATGCAATAAAATTACCTTATCGTCTCCATAGGCATGCAACTGCAACATCAAAAGGAGTTTTATCTACCAAGGTATTTGAATCAATATAACATTAGACGAAACCTATAAGAAACTAATACTACTTATGGTCATGATATCCCTATAGAAAGATGAGAGGTCATGGGATTGATAAAAGTTATAATGACATTCACAAGGGACATTAGATCTAAGTCAAATTGCAATAGTTAAAGGTAGAATATGTTACAACCTCGTCATTGGAAGGCTTATATTAAAAGCACTTGGAGTTATCTTATCAACACTCTACAAATCGATGAATATGAATGTCATTGAAATATATATATTTCCAATAAAAAATCTCTATTTAAAGATTTTAACAAGGCACGTCATTCTTCCTTTTAATAATAATTATTCAAAGATCCGTATTCCCGCAGAAATAAATTTTATTTGACACGATATAAAATATATTTAAAAACACGTAATAATAAGTTTCCTTGATAATAATATCTTATCCATTACAACATTCTTTTTTATATCTAGAAAAAAAGTACATAAACTCCATTTCTATATCAACATTCAAATTCAATTTACTTTGCAGACACTCACATAAGTTTGATGTCGAGCATTGGCTTCCTAATTGAGCTAATTGCTAGTGAGAACACAAAAGCACCACATTTTAATTCGTCACCTTGAATTGGAAATTTATCAGCGAGAATACACAAGTACGATTTCTTGCATCAACATCATGATGATTATCCGCTAGTGGAGTTATAGCATCAGAGTGTTCAATGTCAGCACCATAATTCAAAACACAATTAAGAGGTCATTTCAATTCACTCAAACCTATGAAAACTGAATTTGAAATTGGCATGATACCCTTAATGATCCAATTGATAAATATATGTGACATTCACTTAAATACAAAAATTTAAAATTATAAGAATATATACAAGATCTCTAATGGTCAGATCATATCACTACATATAAGTTAAATTCATTTATCTATTTAAATATTAAAAAATTTGTATTATATAAAACTCTTATAAGATGGATACAAAAATGATTAATATTATTATATGGGATTGATTTCTATAAAACTCATATAAATAAAGATCCAACGAGTAACCGAAGCTATACTCTGATAGAAAGAGTTAATAGTAGAAGCATTGATATAAAGTTGAAGAACAGATATTCTTTGTAAGAGATACACCACTTGTCAACCTAAAACTTTAAGGTGATATGTGAGTGAGTTCTCCCACTTATATATGCTTAAGTCTCCATATTCCTATCAAATGTAGGACTATTTCCCCACTTACTCACACTTGCTATATATTCCAACACTCCCCCTCAAATGTGAGTCCGCAATGCCAGTGGTGGAACCAGGACCCTGATTCAGGGGGTGCAAACATTTAAAATTTAATTAATAATTAAAATTATATATATATATATATATATTAAAAAATTATATGGTACTGAAAAAATTATATATATTATATATTTTCCTCTATGCGGTCTCGTGTTAAGAAATCGGTAAAAGTAGAGAAGAAGCTGCTTGGACACAAACAAGCCATACAAATGAGCCATCGATTATTTGTCTCATTAAAATAGTTGTTACGTACTTAAAGCTGCTTGTCGGCAACAATATATAACAATTCAATTCGATAACGATTCCATATTTGAATTGTCAATGTCATGCTCAATGCAAAATAAACTCACCTCCTTCAATAAAAGTTCTCATCCATTATCACTTTAGAGTTTGTAATGTTTCTTTGTGGTGTTAATCAAGTTCATAGCATTGATGGTGTCTTGATCTTTCTTTTTCAATGTACAACTCATTTGAAATATCTAAGACATTTTTCATCAAATGCAAAGTGGTTAGTGCAAGATCAAAATTATCCATTAAAAATAAAAGATCATTTGCTTCGCCTTTACATCTTTGGCAGATACATCTACTTTCAACATTTTAAGAACATCGGTAACAAATCTATAATTCAATATCAAACTCACCAAAGCACCAAACTGATAACTCCAACTAGTATCGTCATGTCACAAAGCCAATGATTTCAACTTACACATTTCATTTATAACAAATTTGAAAAGGGGGAAAAATTCCATAAAACCCTAAAACAAAAATTTAAAATTAATTACCTTAATAGTAGTTGAATGGTGTTGAATGCTTGAGAAGTTATTTTTTAGAATGGTGGTGGTGGCACCGCCACTTTCAGGGAACAAGGGTAGAGGAGGAGTATTTAGGTTATTTGGATAAGAGAGTTTAAAATAGAGAGGTTTAGAGAGAAGGTGAAATCAGAAAATGAGTAAAAGAAAATTATTTTGGATCAGTTGGATTAAGGGTGCAAAATTATTTTTTTAGGGGGTTCAAAATACAAATTAGATAGGGGTATTGGTGCAATTATTTTAAACCCAGGGGGTTCAATTGAAACTCCTCATTCTACTCTGTCTCCGCCACTGCAC
This sequence comes from Vicia sativa, assembly GCA_021764765.1. Lineage (NCBI taxonomy): Eukaryota > Viridiplantae > Streptophyta > Magnoliopsida > Fabales > Fabaceae > Vicia > Vicia sativa. The sequence goes on from CM038792.1 coordinate 102,086,362, forward strand.
AATGCTCCCCCACTTTTACCGTCGTTGACACCTTGCAACGGTCGATACTAAGTCGGTCCCTTTTTTTGAACCAAAGGCTCTGGATACCATGATATAGGGAGTTAATAGTAGAAGCATTGACATAAAATTGAGGAACAAGTACCCTTGCGAGAGACACACCACTTGTCCACCTAAAACCTTAAGGTGATTGGTGAGTGGGTTCTCCCACTTATATATGCTTAAGTCTCCACATTCCTATCCAATGTGGGACTATTTCCCCCACTTACTCACACTTGCTATATTTTCTAACACTCCCCCTCAAGTGTGAGTCCACAATGCTCCCCCACTTTTACCGCCGTTGACACATTGCAACGGTCGATACTAAGTCGACCTAAACCGGTCCCTTTATCGAACCAAAGGCTCCGATACCATGATAGAGGGAGTTAATAGTAGAAGCATTGATATAAAGTTGAGAAACAAGCACCATTTGCGAGAGATACACCACTTGTCCACCTAAAACCTTAAGGTGATAGGCGAGTGGGTTCTCCCACTTATATATATGCTTGAGTCTCCATATTCCTATTCAATGTAGGACTATTTCCCCACTTACACACTTGCTATTTTATTCCAACACTCTCCCTCAAGTGTGAGTCCACAATTTCCCCCATTTGTAACGTCATTGACACCTTGCAACGGAACACCACTCTTGGGTACATTTTGATACAAGTCTCTTCCGGTCTCTTTCTCGAATCATGCTCTGATACCATATTAAATATGTTTGGATATCAACCCCAAAAGCTAGCTCAAATGGTGAGGTTTACCTCACATATATAGACATTCAACAGTCCGGGAACCTATGCAATGTGGGACTTCAAACAAACAACAAAAACACAAATACCAACTTCAACACCCACCCTCACGCTTAGCATGGGCCTGGGTCAAATGCCCATGTTGCAGTCCTTAATCAGGCTCTGATACCATGTTAGAGGGAATTAATAGTAGGAGATTTAATATAAAGTGAGAAACAAACACCCTTGTGAGAGACACACCATTTGTCTACCTAATACCTTAAGGTGATAAGTGAATGGGTTATCCCACTTATATATGCTTAAGTCTCCACATTCCTATCCAATGTGAGACTATTTTCCCACTTACTCACACTTGCTATATTTTCTCACACTCCCCCTCAAGTGTGAGTCCGCTATGCTCCCCCCACTTTTACTATTTCCACACTTACTCACACTTGCTATATTTTTCCACACCCCCTCAAGTGTGAGTCCTCAATGCTCCCCCCACTTTTACCGTCGTTGGCACCTTGCAATGGTCGATACTAAACCGATCTCTTTTTCTAACCAAAGACTCTGATACCATGATAGAGGGAGTTAATAGTAGAAGAATTGATATAAAGTTGATGAACAAACATCCTTTGTGAAAAATACATCACTTGTCCACCTAAAACCTTAAGGTGATAGGTGAGTGGATTCTCCCATTTATATATACTTAAGTCTCCACATTTCAACCCAATGTGGGACTATTTCTCCACTTACTTACACTTTATATATATTCCAACATACAAAATCATTAAGTATTATTAAGTATTTATCATATCAAGAGTACAATTTGAGATGTATTAATGCGTCAAGACACGTGAAATTACTATAAGGGTGAACCCCTTCACAACTAAAAAATGAAGTGAAATATTCAACCACGTAAGAACGAAGATACATGAAATATTAGCAAAAATACAATTAAAGAGTCTATTAATAAATTATCTATAACTAAAAAATGAAGTGAAATATTCAACCACGTAAGAACGAAGATACATGAAATATTAGCAAGAATACAATCAAAGAGTCTATTAATAAATTATCTATAAGAACTTATGTACTTGCCCCATTCCTAATAAAAGGAGCATATTCAAATCAGATGAGTGTCACCCTTTATTTCAGAGTTTGTTACGGTAAAAATATGTCATTATTATATAATAATTGACTTAAATATCACATTAATAGTAATAACAAGTACATAGAGCACATAAGAGTTCATCACTTTTTAAATAGGAGAGTTACCCATTATATATGATCACAGATGTATTTCCTACATGCTATTTGTTGTTGTAATTAATAATTTATTATAAATAGTATGTTTCAAAATGACATGAAAGGTTGTATTTTGAATTTTGAATTTGAAAGTGACAACACTTCATGAAGTGTTATAGAATGAAACCATGCAACTTTTGATTATGTTGCTTTAGGCAAAACATTATAATCTTTGGTAAAAAGGAATTGTTTCACCAAGGGTCGCCACCTTGTGAAACAATATTAATGTAGCATATAAATACTTCATTCCACATTTAGAAAATTTATCAAAAAAAAATCTCTTATCCTCTAGAAATAATTCCAACACTCTTTGTTACATTTGAGTTTTCATTCGTCTTGTGCAAACTCGAGAAGGCTGGATTATCCTGGGTATTCCTGCATCTAAACTCTAAGACAAATCGAGAGTGCTTGAAAAACTATAAGGAAAGTGTTTCGCACATGATTCTAGCCTGGATTCTTTCAATTTCGAAGCTTTATATAACAATCTTATAATATCTCAAATCATGGCCACCGACGCTACCGTCTCAAGCATAAAATTGATGAACCAATATCTTGTCAAGTTGGATCATTTTGATGGAACAAATTATGCCCGTTGGCAAGATAAAATGACGTTTCTCCTTACTGCCCTGAAGATTCAATATGTCTTTGATTTTAAAATGCTGGATTCCAAGACGATACTTGTACAAGTGCACGAGTTACAGGTTCTCGTGAATAAAATAAAAGCCGTGAAAATAGACATTCCTGAAGCATTCCAAGTCGGTGCAATTATTGCAAAATTGCCACCTTCGTGGAAAGGGTACAGAAAAAAACTACTGCATAGTTCTGAGGATCTCTCGTTGGAGAAACTTCATAAACACCTTCGAATCGAAGAGGAGACGAGGGATCGAGAAAAAACTTAGTCCGCTGGATTCTCTAAAGCCAATGTTGTTGCTACAAAGGGAAAGAAAAAACATGATGGCATGAAGAACCATCTTGGCCCTAAGAAGGAACATAATAAGTTCAAAAATTCAGGCGGATCAAAGAGTACTAAAAGTGGATGTTATACATGCGGAAAACTCAGTTACTATGCTCGAGACTACAGGCACAACAATAACAAAAATGAGATTAATGTTTTCCATGTTGATGACGACATAATTGCTACAGTAAGCGAAATTATGGAAGTCAAAAGCAATGTACGAGGATGGTGGTATGATACATGTGCAATTGTGCATGTATCTTATGACAAGGAAACATTTAAAACATATTCAGAAGTGAATGATGGACAAGAGGTACAGATGGGAAATGAAGTGAGATCTAAAGTCGTTGGAACAAGTTCCGTCGAACTAAACTTCACTTCTGGAAAGAAAGTTACTCTTGTTAATGTGCTTCATGTTCCTGATATAAATAGTAACCTTGTTAGTGGAGACTTATTAGAAAAACCGGGTATCAAATCTGTATATGAATCGGGCAAACTTATATTGACCTGTAATGTTGTATTTGTAGGAAAGGGATATTCCGCTGAAGGAATGATCAAACTTTGTACTATTGATAATATGATTAATGAAATTTCTAATTCTGCTTATATGGTTGAGTCAATTTCTATATGGCACTCTAGATTGGCACATATTGGTATTAGTACTATGAGAGACTAATTAAATCCGGATTGATCTCATGCAATATTCATGATTTCGAAACATGCGAAATATGTGATAAATCGAAAATGATCAAGAAAGATTTCAAAAGCGTTGAAAGAAAATCAAACTTACTTGATCTTGTGCATTCTGACTTTTGTGAATTTAATGGCATGCTAACCCGTGGGGGAAACCGTTATTTCATAACATTTATCGATGATTGTTCTAGGTTTACACAAGTATACCTTTTAAAGCACAAAGATGATGTTTTTAATGCTTTCAAGGTTTATAAAGCAGTAGCGGAAAATCAATTAAATAAAAGAATAAAATTACTTAGAAGTTGTCATACCCCAAAATTTCCCTCCTACTCCTCAAGACATTTCACATATTCATACTCAAGGATTTCACAAGGGTTGACCAGACAAACCCTCTCCTAAGCAATCAACCCAAACTAGGGTTTTGCCATTTTCAAATCAAGATGGACATCCAACATCTCAAGTGATCATCATGCCTCATTATATGCTTCAAAGAGTCTCCATGTCAAGTTTCAAGCCTTACAAGTCAAGTTTGCTTAGACAATTGCTCAGATGGTTGAAAACCAGTTGTATTGGACAAAAAGTCAATTGTGGTCAACATACAGTCAAACTTCATAATTTTTGGTCAACACCAATATTTTGAAGTAATATTCATCATTTGATCAAGGGTTGATCATGATTCATCAAGAAAAGTCAAGAATTGATCAAAAGTCAAAGTTTATAAATTGGGCTTTCTCAAACAAAAGTCAACAAAACTTTGATCAGGCATAACTTTCAGATACTTTATCAAAAAAATTTCCACCACATCTCATTTTGAATATAATTCAATTCTCTACAACTTCATGTCTCACAAGCTTGGGTAGAAAATGCTTCATTTGGAAGTTATGGATCAAAACATTACAGGTCCTTTTAAAAGTCAACAAAAAGTCAACTTTTTGTAAAGAAGTGTTCATGAGCATGGAAACTTCAATGAAGATGAAACCAAAAGGGTTGTTTAGAAGACATCTTGAGCTTTCTAAAAAGTCCAAGAACACCCAAAAATGTTTAAAAAATTGAGCAAGATACACATTGTCCAAGTTGAGCATTTTTGAGGAGGTGCACAAAGAGAAATACTTGACAAAATAATTTTTTTTGCAAATGAGCCTAACTTTTCTTGATTCAAACATGTTCCTTAGCTGAATTGGAACCTCCAAGCCCAAGGCCACGAATTTATCTTTTATTTTTTATTTATTTTGGATTTTTAATCATTTAAAACCAATTTAATTAAAATAAAAGATAGAAAATCAAAAATTAATTGCAAAATGGATTTTCTCTCATCCTTGAGGTCCAAGCAAGCCATTTAATCTGATTATTTCGAAATAATCATGATTGGTAATGAGATTTGATTGAAATTGGCTCAAAATGGAAATATTTGGTTTGATTCCAAATCAAATAATTTCTCAATGATTGGCTTGATTTTTTCTCACAATTCTTGACCTAATTCAGTCTATTATAAATACATGATGTTACTACATGCACAAGAGATGAAATTCTGGCCTCAAGAACCATATTCCAAGCTTCAAAAAACCGTGTCTTATAAGCTACTAGCAACCAGGTTTCCAGTCCAATTCAAAGCATTATAAGCATTCCAACACATTCCTGGAGGTCCTCTGAATCGATCCAGATACTCACAAGCCAGCCAAACATCCAGAATCACGAAATCACGATTACGGTTTGCACATTCTAACTCAAGATCGGTTTCTGATTTTTATGCATATTTAACATGTTTTGATTGTTTGTTTGTGTTTAGAATGAAGTTTCGAAGCTTTCTGCATAGGTTAATTGAGTTTTGAGTACAGGAATAGGAATCCACCATGGCTAGGTTTGAAGGTCCGAATTAGGGCTTTGCAAATTAGGATAAATTAGACGAAACCAATGACTCCATCATGTTCAGCGGATCAAATCGAGTTGATCCATGTCTCCATAACAAATTTATGTTGCATGTTATTGGATTTTGATTTTTGCAGGTGTTATAGCTACGGACGAACCGTTGGTAAAGGTTTTAGCTACGAATAAAAACTGTAGCTAAAAGTTTGAATATTTAAACGAGGAAGATGCTTATTTAATTTTTGGCATAAAAAATTATATTTTTGCATGCATATTTTAATTAATTGTTAATTAATCGAAAAATTGACTTTTAATTGTTTTTTTTCTTGCTAAAATCAACCTAGAAAATTCCCAAAAATTATTTTCTCATCTAATTAGGTTCACTAACCTTAAAAACTTTTTCTTCACTCAAAAATCTTTTTCACTAACATATTTTCTATTATTTGCGATTCCTTTTCTTTTTCCGATTATTATGTATCTGCTTCCAGGTTGTAATAGTTAGAAAAATTTTCTCGCATTTCTTTTTTTCAATATTATGTAACTGCTCATGAGAAAAATTTTCTCGCATTTCTTTTTTTCCGCACTCCTATATTATGTAACTACCCCAAAGCCATGTAATAGCGTAGGATTTACTTTCTGCACTTTACTTTCCGCAATTTACTTTCCGCACCCATATAAACTGCTAGTAACTAGGCGTGTATGGCAAGATAAAAATGAACGTAGATCACTTCTAATTGCAAGATAAAATATCTGAATTCAACACACTCTTTTCACACATGCATCCCCTAGGCTATTCTCTCTCGTTGCCTTTCGAACAAATAGTCAAGTCCCTCGAACGTAGAGGTATCCTAGCACCGTTGCCTACAAATATATCATCATAGTCCCTTCGATACAAAGATTATAGTCCATCGATGTTGCCTACGAATATATGATTTAGTCCCTCAATTGTTGCCTATGAAAAAGTGATGATCGTCCCTTCGAATGTGCTAGGATACTCCTACAAGTTGCCTTCTAAGACTATCCGATGTCCCTTCGAACATCCATTTACATCCAACGAATAGGGTTACCTACCAACTAATGGTATGGATAGCACTATTCTAAAGGAAAACAAAATTAACACGGAAACGACCGTTCTGAGTAGGTAATAAGACTTTTAGTTGCTTACTCCATCCAAACATCTTTTCACACCTCACACTTTTACAAAGTTAAAACAATTTTTTCCAAAACGAAACATTTCCGAACACTTCGTATACATTCCAACGTGAATCATTACGAAGTCAAAGCGAAATGTCTTTTCAAAAATATTTTCAAACACACACACAGAAAGAAATTTTTTTATGATGATCGAAAGCAACTAAGAGCAGTAGATAACTACGAATGGAAAGGGTGCTAATACCTTCCCTTTTCATAACCTTCTCCCTAACTCAGAATCTAACAAGGGTCTTTTCATGTTCTTTTCACCTTCCCTTAATTGGATAAAAGAAAAGTCGGTGGCGACTCTTGCTATCCGCAACATTTGCGATCAAAAGCAAAACAATCCAAAGTCAGTTCTCCCACCGTATTACAGAAGTGATAGAGGTGGTGAGTACTTTTCTACAGAATTTGATGCATATTATAAAGGATATGGCATCATACATGAATGTCCCGCGCCTCGTATACCACAACAAAATGGTTAGGCTGAAAGAAAGAATCGAACATATCAAGAAATGATAAATGCTATGTTAATGCATTCTGAATTACCATTTAATTTGTGGGGTGAAGCGCTATTATCCGCATGTCACATTATGAACCGAATTCCTTTGAAAACTACCGGTATTTCTCCATATGAGACATGGACAGGAAGATCACCAAATATTAGTTACTTTAGAGTGTGGGGGTGTGTAGCATATTACAAGAATACGAATCCCAAAAGACCTAAATTAGACATCCAATTGCACTTACATATTCTTATTGGGCCACGAATTAGGCATGTTTAAAATATTTTTAAGTTTTCCATATATATATATATATATATATATATATATATATATATATATATATATATATATATATATATATATATATAAATTATCTTCGTGGTCCTTTAAATTATTTAATTGTAACAAGTCAGTCCTTTATGCTTTTTTCGCTTCATGTGGGTCCTTTATGTTAACTAACGCCATGGCCGGCCCAAGGGCCAAGCCACCAAAGCTAGGGTTTTAGGCCTCAAAAGTTTGGGCTTAAAAAAGGCCTCATATTTATTTTATTTAGTTATAATAATATGTAATGACACATTAAACACATAAATGTTCATAGTTGAGTTGGTAAAGCTTAAGCCTCTTTTTCTTTTGGTCTTGAGATCAACTCTTAGCAACCACAAGATTATTAAAAAAATTCTTTAGGCCTCCAAACATGTTGGGCCGGCCCTGACTAACGCTTGCCGTTGACCTTTTTTCTATTTTATTTTGTTCTATTAATTTTATTTTAATTTCTAAAATTCATGTCAAATCTGTTTTTGGTCTAAAAATTATGAAAAAATTTCTAAAAATAGTTCTTCTCATTTTACACTTTGTGTAATTTTCTGAGAAATTTATTTTTTGTTTTACTATTTTAATTTAATTTTTTCCTTTTGCATGCATTTTAATTAGATAAAAATACTTTTATGCACTAAAAAATTCTGAAAATATTATTATATGATCCAATGATGGTCTCTGACCTATGTTAAGTGACATGTTCGTACCATTAGTGTCATTTCAACTTTTTTGGAAAGCAATTTAGGAAAAAGTTCAACGGTGTAGACGTTAATTAACATAAAGGAGCCACATGTAGCGGAAAAAACATAAATGACTGACTTGTTACAATTAAATCACTTAGACCCTGGGGATAATTTTTCCATATACATATAATTATTGGATGAAAATTAATATGGTTTCCATTGATGTCCCTTTTTCCTTATTTGTTAGTGAGTGATTAAGAAATATCATAACGAAAAATCCTTCAAAGACAACAATTGTTCTCTTTGGAATATTCAATTTTTGACTTTGGTGGACTTCTGAGAAACTCTTTTGGTGGTTGGATTGCATGCTTTGTAGGAAGTTGCAGTTTCACATTACGCGAAGGGAATGCTAGTGATGATTAATGCCAAGCTTCATCCATTTCTCATGGTCTTGCTTTTACTTGGAATCTTGTTGTTAATTACGACAAAATTCAATATCAATTTGTTAGGAAAAGAATAATAGCCACCAAAATAAATGGTCTGCGACAATAATAATTCTTACACGAAAAATATAACAGAATAAGGAGAGAAAAAGACGAAAATTTGTTTATACAGTTCAATCAAACGATCTACTCTGAAGGAGAGAGCAACTCTCCAATTCACTATTCTCAGAAAGTTGTTACAAGAGATTACAGATGAGTTACAAGAAAATATCACTCGTCTTCAAGTTCTCAAGAACAACCTTAAAGGTGCTCATGAATTACCCTATTTTCTACCCAAGTGTTTCCCAACCCCTTCAACCTTCAATATATGAATAACTCAAACTCGAGGTGTAAACAAGTATTTTCCAATTCCCAATAACCTTAGATAATCCCAAAGGTTTTCAAAATCTTTGCATTGTAAGGTTTCCCTTGAGAATAGCCAAAACCATATACTATGTCTTCAAACTCTAATTCTCCCTTTTGGTGTAAGTTCTAAGATTGTAACACTATAATACCATAAGAGATACATATTTATAATAGCAAATACCCAACAACTAAAGCCCGAAATTATAATCCAATTACACATGGATCCATGGTCCGAACCGAAAGAGGCTGAAACACCCAAAAGGAGAAACTGTCAAAAAAGTCCAAAAAACAAAAATCACTATTCACCAGTCCGTACGACCACTATTTATCGGTCCGTACAGTCACTATTCATAGGTCCGTACAGTCACTATTCACCTGTCCGTACGATCGTATAGTTTGTTAGATTTTTCTTTTTCGAATTTCTGAAACTTCTGATTTTCGCGGTATATGTAATCTCCAAAATATATTTTCTTTATTTTCATCAACAAAGGTTTTAAGGCATATTTATAATAATATCCACCTTGACCTTAAACTGTGTTGATATCAATCAACAACGTTGCTGCTCTCTATCAAATTGAAACTCTAATCAATAATCTTGACCAAATTCAAACAATCCTTGAATCTTGATCTCGTCACTTGCATCCACTTGTTTCCAATTACCTTTTTCTGTCTAGGTAATTTAACAAGCCTACGCGTATGATTTTTCAACCACCCTTGACTGTACCTATTTTTAATTGCCTCTCTGAAGGTTTTTCTTCTTTTATTTTGTAGTCCTTTAGCCACATTAAAAACATAATATCCAAGGCTAGCATGATTGTCCCTTTGAGATATTGTAATAACCTTCCTTACCTTATCATGAGTCAAATGATAATCAGAGATCTCTATAATTGTTCCCTCACTAATGCTAGCACCCATAGTAGGAAACTTCTCCTCAAACTGAGTTTTCTCCGTTATAGTTTTTACCAGGTTTCTCTCTTGGTTTTCACTATTCTTCTTCTGAAGAAATTCTCTACCAACTAAGTAACTTGAATTAACCTCATCTTTTCCCCAAAAGCTCAATAACAACTCAGCGGTAACATGCATTTTTATCCCTTGATTTCTGCAAAATTCATTCCTGGTGACTTTTCTCATAATTTTATCCCCTAGGCACAAGATAATGGCACTTCCCTGCATGCATCAATACTTCACTCTTCAAAGCAGCAATACACTTCTCTTGAATTAAAATTGCTTACATCTTAATTTTCCACAACCTGGAGTCGTTGTTATTGGAAAATATTCCGATCTTCCATCTGCCCATGGTGCTCAATACCTCTTTGTTTCATGCTCACCGCACTACTTTTTGTGAATCTTGTTGTTAATTACGACAAAATTCAATATCAATTTGTGAGGCAAAGAATAGTAGCAATCAAAATAAATGGTCTGCAACAATAATAATTCTTACACTGAAAATATAACAGAATAAAGGGAGAAAAAGACGAAGGTTTGTTTACCCAGTTTGATCAAATGATCTACTCTAGGGGAGAGAACAATTCTCCAATTCACTATTCTCATAAAGTTTCTATAAGAGATTACAGATGAGTTATAAAAAATAGCATTCTCCTTCAGGTTCCCAAGAACAACCCTGAAGGTGCCCAAGAATTACCTTATTTTCTACCCAAGTGTTTCCCAACTCCTTCAACCTTCAATATATGAATAACTCAAACCCAAAGGTTTCCAAAACCTTTGCCTTCTAAGGTTTCCCTTGAGAATAGCCAAAACTCTATACTATGCCTTAAAACCCTTATTCTCCCTTTTGGTGCAAGCTCTAAGATTGTCACACTATAATAACAAAAGATATACATATTTATAATAGCAAATACCCAACAACTAAAGCCCAAAATTATAATCCAATCACACATGGCTCCATGTACCAGATCAAAAGAGGACGAAACACCCAAAAGGAGAAACTGTCAAAAAAGTCCGAAAAATCCAAAATGACTATTCACCAGTCCAGACGATCACTATTCATCAGTTTGTATAGCCATTATTCATCAGTCCGTACGATCACTCTTCACCCGTCCGTACAACCGTATAATTTGTCCAATTTTTGGTTTTTTCGATTTTCTAAAACTTCTGATTTCGCAGTATATGCAATCTCCAAAATATGTTTTCTTTCTCTTCATCAACAAAAATTTTAAGGTACGTTTACAACACATGGTTTTAGAAATGTGATTTGCGAGTTTAACTTTCGAACGATTTTGAAGTTTATTCAAGATAGTGTGCCTTTTACTCATCCTTATATACCTATAGTGGATTATATCTAATCTTTGATTCATAACGAGTGACAAGTTATCCTTATTCACAACTTACAAGAAGGAAATGCTAGTGTTGATTGGCTTGATAAATTAGGAGTCTAAGTTGTTAAAGAACTAAGATTGTTTTCTATTTGTCCCTCTCTTTTAGTTAATATCTTTTTAGTATACTCTATAGAAATTTAAATCCCCAAAACTTAATTTTCCATTATTTCCTTTTTTTCCATAGATTAAAAAATATCACATGGCTCTTTAAGCTTTTTACTTAACAAATTAGTTATTCTTATAGGTAAAAGGGTACACTGTCACTCTTTAAAATAAATTATGTTAAAACAAGTTGATGTCTTCGATATTTACACAATGTGATTGAAATAATGTGTTTAATCATTCTATATTTACATCCATTAAACTTTATGATTAGTCTAGACGAAAAAAGTGTTGAGAAAAAAACACAAATAATCATGTTTTAGAGAAAATTACGCAAATAATCATGTTTCAGAAAAAACTAAGAAGGAGGAGCCAGATGAGATAGCGCATCCACCTAAAATTGGCCTTTGGCGGCAACCCACATGGCGTATATAGTACCTTCAAGCCATCTAAGATGTCACACACACTCTTTTTAGGAGGAGGCGTAATCTTATCAAGATCCTCCTTGTATCTGTGTTTTCTATAAATAAAACCCCCTTGACACCACATCAACTGTGTCAAAATATAGTTCGACATGCATCAAGATATACTGTCTCCCCCAAATTATTTGGAACATTGGAATCTCCTTATGGTTGACGCCTAGTGGGGTGTTAATAATTGGAAAAAGTTCTGGTCCAATTAGTGTAAGATGTGACAGAGGCGTCACTGTTATCTATTAGATTTTCTTATTTACCCAGGGAACTATCTTATTCAACACACATATCAATATATCAATTAGTACATATTTGATACTAACCCTTGAATGTTTCTGGTTGATCAGAGGTATTTGATCAACCCACGCCCGCGATGGGCATCATCCTCAAATCCCAACAATACTACCAACAATCATACACCTCCCAACAACAAACTCAACACACATCAACCTCCCACAAAATGCAACAACGATACAGATCCACCAGCACCCAAGACCAATACCAATACACACACATGCCCCCACACAATCATAATATCATGAACAACGATCATACATTCGTCATCCTGATGTGGACCCATCATCATATCACCTTAGCTCAGACCTTGACCTACCTGAAGAATATTCTCCAACCAAGTCAAATTACCATCAGCCATCACATCACCATAGTACCTAACAATCACAATACCAAACTCCACAATATTCAATTCCTTTTTACCCCCTTATTCAGACGACCAATGCTATCGAGCACCCATGAAACTCCTCCCACACCAACACGACCAAACTTTGAGGGCATGGGTAACCGAATCTTTAGCAACGCATTTTTAAAAGCGCTTTCTTAGGGTACGCTATGAAAACGCATTTTTTAAGCAAATTTTTTTTAAGGCCTATGAAAGCACTTTCTCTTAAAAGTGCTTTCGTAGAGGTGCTCCAAAAACTTATGTTTGGCGTAGTGTTTAGTTTAATTTAAAAAATTGAGTTTGAATTCTATATTAAATACAAAATAACTTTAAATCTTTTGAGAAATTTTTTTAATTTAATTTCTACTGTTGTGCGAGAGATAGAATTATTATGGTTGTCCTAGACTAACTCAAGTGATGTTAAATTAGTGTGATGTTATTACTTCAACTTTTTTCATCTCTAACCATTCATTCAAATAATTATGTGATGCTATTTATTTTGTATAAATTTAAATTATATATGTGATGTATTGAAGTTTAATTTAACTATTATTATAAAAAGTTAAGTAAGATTTATTTATTTTTTATTTAGTTTTATGTTTTTTCATTTAATATCCAATAAATTAATATTTTATATTAAAATGGATAGGATAGCTCAAATGCTACAGGTTAGTTGAGTTAAATAACAATAAATCATTAGTTTATAATTTAATTTTAATGGATAATATTTATATATATTTATGTATTGGTGTAAATAGATAGTTGATATTCACTCATTTATAATTTAAATAATTTTTTTTTATATAAATAAGATATTAATACGTAAGATGAATGAATCTACTATATAAAGTCATATAGAAACTTAATGCGTGGAAAGATCGACAAACATAAGACATTTTGTATTTTTCTTTACAAAGGATTCTTTCATGTTTAATTTTCTATTTTCTATGTTTTGATTTTTCTTCTTTCTAAATGACTAACTTCATAAAAAATTAGCTAGTAAATTAGAAAATGATATATATATATATATATATATATATATATATATATATATATATATATATATATATATATATATATATATATATATATATATCTACTATATAAAGTCATATAGAAACTTAATGTGTGGAAAGATCGACAAACGTGAGACACTTTGTATTTTTCTTTACAAAAGATTCTTTCCTGTTTAATTTTCTATTCTCCATGTTTTGATTTTTCTTCTTTCTAAATGACTAACTTCATGGAAAATTAGCTAGTAAATTAGACAGTGATATACATACATATATATATATATATATATATATATATATATATATATATATATATATATATATATATATCTACTATATAAAGTCGTATAGAAACTTAATGCGTGGAAACATCGACAAACGTGAGACACTTTGTATTTTTCTTTACAAAAGATTCTTTCATGTTTAATTTTCTATTCTCCATGTTTTGATTTTTCTTCTTTCTAAATGACTAAATTCATGGAAAATTAGCTAGTAAATTAGAAAGTGATATATATATATATATATATATATATATATATATATATATATATATATATATATCTACTATATAAAGATATAATTTGAAAGATCAATGTTTTGTATTTTTCTTCTTTTTATGTTTAATTTTCTATTCTCCATGTTTTGATTTTTCTTCTTTCTAAATGACTAAATTAGCTAGTAAATTAGATATATATATATATATATATATATATATATATATATATATCACTTTCTAATTTACTAGCTAATTTTCCATGAAGTTAGTCATTTAGAAAGAAGAAAAATCAAAACATGGAGAATAGAAAATTAAACATAAAAGAGTCCTTTGTAAAGAAAAATACAAAGTGTCTCACATTTGTTGATCTTTCCACGCATTAAGTTTCTATATGACTTTATATAATAGATTCATTCATCTTACGTATTAATATTTTATTTATATAAAACAAATTATTTAAATTATAAATGAATGAATATCAACAATCTATTTACACCAATACATAAATATAAATAAATATTATCCATTAAAATTAAATTATAAACTAATGATTTATTGTCATTTAACTCAACTAACCTGTAGCATTTGAGCTATCCTATCCATTTTAATATAAAATATTAATTTATTGGATATTAAATAAAAAAACATAAAACTAAATAAAGAATAAATAAATCTTACTTAACTTTTTATAATAATAGTTAAATTAAACTTCAATACATCACATATATAATTTAAATTTATACAAAATAAATAGCATCACATAATTATTTGAATGAATGGTTAGAGATGAAAAAAGTTTAAGTAATAACATCACACTAATTTAACATAACTTGAGTTAGTCTAGGACAACCATAATAATTCTATCTCTCGCACAATAGTAGAGATTAAATTAAAAAAAAATTCTCAAAAGATTTAAAGTTTGATGTTAGTCTAGGACAACCATAATAATTCTATCTCTCGCACAATAGTAGAGATTAAATTAAAAAAATTTCTCAAAAGATTTAAAGTTATTTTGTATTTAATATAGAATTCAAACTCAATTTTTTTAATTAAGCTAAACACTACGTCAAAAATAAGTTTTCGCAGTACCTCTATGAAAGCGCTTTTAAAAAAAAGTGCTTTTATCACTATGCCAAAAACGACCTACAAAAGTGTTTTTTTTCTTCTTTAAAAGCGCTTAAAAGTGCTTTCGTAGGTGGCGCTGCTAAAGGTTTTAGCAGCGCTTTTTGTTTAGAAAAAAGCGCTCTTATATGTAGCCTATGAAAGCGCTTTTAACCAAAAAGCGCTTAAATAGGATACATATGAGAGCGCTTTTTGGTGAAAATCGCTTTCATAGGTTTTCTACTGAAAAATCAAATATTTAAAAAAATTTTAAACCTGCATTTTTTTGCAGCAAACCTGTAATTCCTAAACTGGTATTTTACAATCTTATATAGAAATACCAATATATATCAGTGTTAATCCAAATACCAAATATAAATATTATATACCATTCATATCCAAAATATATATACACCATGGTAATTCAATTAACATGTTTTTAAACGTAACAAAATACACCCTAACAAATGAGCTATATAACACTAAGTAAATCAATCCTAATGTACATATATATCCAAGGTCCTGATCCTGCAAGATATGAACATAATAACACGGTCAGTATTGTATACACAAAACAATGTATTCATAATTAACCATTTTCACACAACAATGTATTCGTACCTTATAAGATTCTTAGCTCAATAAAATATTGACACAACTCCTCTTTGAGTTCTTCCAATTGAAGTGGCGAGTAATATGGACACTTGTATTGATCAAAATACTACATTACAAAACCAAAAATATGCATGATTTAGTTAAATGTAATAAATTATATCAAAATCCGATAAGTAATAAAACAAAGTATAAATCCATAATAAGTTATAAATCCATACCGTGATTGGAATCTCGATTTCATTCATTTGAATGATTTCTTTGATAAACTTCAAAACGAAGTATCCGCAATCTATGTCGTTTTGTTGTTGAGGGCACTACATAGAAAAACAAATAAGATTATATACATGTATTGTTTTATCAAGTAGCATAAATATTATAAGCAAAATTGTTGAAATTTATATACCTGTACTTTGATACAATTAATGTTGTTTGATTTAGACCGTGGTACCCGTGCTTCCCTTTGACATCGGAATACTTGTATTGAACTGACAAAATTAAAATATTTATTTAGAACAATGACATAGAAATAGTTAAATATATAAACACAAACGAATATTTAGAATAATGTCACTTACGTATCAATTATTAGCTTCATTTCTGGATAATTTGTCCAATCACCGTCAACCGAATTCAGGTAATAGACCATTTCTTTTATGGGATTGATAGCAAGCAACAACCAGTGACATCTATAAATTAAAGCAACAATTTAGAAGCGAATTTTAATGTAAAAATACAAATATTAAAAGGAACTTAGAATGAAAATCTAACCTCAGATTATACGCCAAAAGATACAAGCTTTCAGATCGGCGTTGTCATGAATCTTTCGACCAAGTGTTCTCTTACTGAATCCGGTTCCCTAGAACTTATTGCTCCGCTGACACGGGAGGAAGACACGAAACGGAATCTATTTGACAATTGATTCCCGCGGATCAATTTGTCAAATAACATCCTTAAATAAAAACATAATTAATATTAGACTATTTCAATTAAATGTTTAAAAAAATGTTCAACCAATTAAATAATATATTGATCGGGTTACCGTATGTACGATTGTATCACACTGACGCCTAATTCTCGATGATGAAAGATTTGTTCCATGTCCTCTAGTCCAATTGTTTCGGTGCATGGAAAACCAAAGACACATGCATCCATATCGATTTGACGAATTTCATCATTCATCAAATCTGATGTGCCAACTAGTGTCTCCGACACGCCAAATCTAGGCACAAATTTACTGGACAGAACCTCTTCTTAGGTGGAACCCTATCAACTTTCTCGCTCACTGTTGACCGATCTTGAAAAGGTACCTAAAAATCATATAGAATTATGTAAGATACAAAGTTATGCGTTTTTTTATTCGATCATAAATGAAACACTTTAAAAGTACCTCTCTTTGATGCAATAGACTCGCCACAGAAAATCCTTTTATCCTTAGATGCGGGTTTTGTAGGAGTCTAAAATTACCATGTAAAAATTCAGTCGAATCATTGAATACTTAAAGATTTATAATGGTTTTCAACATACCTGATCATCTATGAAGATGAGGTATGATGGCCATGCCACAAAAGATCCTACTGCATCTCGCAGCAATGTGGTCTCCACAACAATGTCAGGTACCGGTAGCAATGCATTCATATCTAAAACAACATCAACTGATACCTTCATGTGGCCATCCGGGAGAGGTCTATGGTGAATTAAATCTCCCGAGGTGTTGTGCACTTTTCCCTTGCCAACTACCCGATAAGTCGGAGATGATAGATACAGCTGACAACATGAAATGCCATAAACCAATAATAACCGTTAGACTTCCTTTAATGTTGACAATAATAACCGTTACAATTATACTTTCTATAATATAATGGATTATCATCTTAATTACCTCGGAAAATTTATGTTGATAGTTGATACTAGCCTTGTCACTAGTTTCTTTGCTCCTTTCCGCCATATATCTCTTTGTCCCTCTGCTTCACGGACTTGGTTGTAAATCCTGCAATGTTTGCATCACTTCTGCATTGCTAGGATTTCTTTTTCTTGGATTGTTATACAGAGAGGTAGGAGTCACACCATGACCTTTACCCCTCACCCGTCCCGGATACTCAGCAACACATAGTGCTCGACTGAGTACGCTCCTGATATCCGGGTCATCACCTGTGGATACCGATTGCGATATAGTCTCCTGTAATTCATTTAAATATCGATAATTAAAGACACAATGTTAATTATATATTAATAAACATTTAATATAATTTAATTAAAGACATAATGGTATACTTACACACTCATCATACACATGTTGCAGATCGGGATTAACAACTCGATCTTTGCCAACACGAGCTTCCTTCCACAAAGACATGCGGGTAATGATGTTTCATTACTGCCTCTTCCAACTATGCATTGTTATAAATAATAAAATCATCAATACACATTGTTACAAATAATACACATTTAGAGAATTAATAGGATCGTAGAATTGAGATTTACTTACAATTTTTTCCTGTAAGCGTGCATATCCCAAACAACCTTTTTTATATGTGTCGCACCCCAAAATTTCCCCTTTGTTTTACCTCATTGTTTCAAGCATAGACATTCATTCATTGTGGCTTCAGAGGAGTTTTTACTGGGAAATTTTCGTGAAAATTTGTGTTGGGTTTCAAAGGACAGTTTGGTTTCGGGACTGATTCAACTTTGATTCAAATTATCACTCAAGAGGTTTCGAATTATTTGGTTCAAAAGGAACTGTTTGGAATTATTTGTCCGAAAGGAATTATTTGTTTTTTTTGGAATTTGAATTCAAAAATAATTATTCATTTTGGAATTTAAATTTTAAAAGGAATACTTTGTTTCTTGTGGGATTTAAGTCCAATGGAGGGAAGGATGTGTTCTTGGGTTTTGAATTCTTTAGCGGAGAAACATTAGTTGCAGAGAGTTTTGTTCCGTAACGAGTAAATTATTCGTTTCACTAGTTTCAAGTAAGTACATTAATGAGGATCCAATCTAGGATGCCATTCAAGTTGGTATTTTATTTCTATCAAATTGCATTGCTTTTTGCAAGAAAAGTTTGGAATTGTAAGTTTGAATTTGAAACATTTGTTTTATCAATTTGATATTACAAGATATTCTAAATTTTTACAAAAAAAAAAGGTACAAAGATGTCCTAATTTTATTCTAATGATACGAGTTTCTAAGGCTTGTTCGAGCGAATTGTTGTCTTCCTCCGAGTCATCCTTCACATCCAAGTACTCCTCTTCATCTTCACGCCGTGCCATTCGACCGTTGCTGTCAATCAAGAACACAAAACCCCAACACATTCATCATTTTCCCCAAAAAACAACCCTTCAGAAAAAAATTGTTTCAGAAATCAAGTCTGATACAGAGAAAGAAGAAAAGGTTCAGAACGATCTCACCCAAGTATAACTCTGAAGCCATTCCTCGCCGCCAAATACGTCTCCAAGGTTCGAATTTTATTATCACAACTAGAATCGCAAGAGGAGGGTACCTAGGGTTTTAGAACCCCTTTCAGTTTCGACCCAAAATATGGTAAATATCTGCAAAGCCAATTGTATTCAACATTAGAAAGCATCAGAAAACAAGGAATAAGCCAAACAGAGTACAAAATCGAGAGAGGTTAGGGTTTCATCCGAGGACGATTGAGAGAGAGAAGTGAGAGTTTCTGTCAAAACAATCGGTGAGAGACCAGTGAGGATCGAGTTTGAGCGGTGAGTTCCAAGAATCCATGGGGTTTCTGGGTCAAATAGTGAAAAACGCGTGAAGATGAGAGGAGGAAGATGAGGATCGTGTTTCACGAGAGAGAGAGAGAGAGAGAGAGAGAGAGAGAGAGAGAGAGAGAGAGAGAGAAACATATATCATTTTTGTCCATTTGAGTATTCACTTGTTTTTTTAATTTTAATTCCATTTTAAAAAAATAAAAATTAATTTCTTTTTTTTCTTTTTTTGTTTTAGTGATTAAATCCGGTGGTGACAAGTGTCACCACCTTGCTTTCAATTTATTTTATTGTTTTTTTTTCTTTTCATTTCTTTTATTTTCTTGCTGTTAAATAATTTGTTTATGAAAAAAAGAGGAAAAAGTAAAAATAATTGGTAAGTAGCACACTATCCCGGCCGTTGGTATATTTTGGAGAAAAAAAGATCTGACGCATCCAGTTTGCTAGCACGCGTTGAAATTTTGATGACCGATCATTCAAGGATCAGATGGATTTCTTCCCGCACCTCCCAGAGTCACTGCGATACATGCTAAATAATAATTGGTTCGAGTAGTTTTTATTTGATGATTTATCGATTAAACTATTAGTCGATTCTTCATCAAATAGAAAAAATCATTTCTAATAATTATTTAAATTTCTGATTGTATTCTGAGATATTTGTCTGTTTATTTACTCATTCAGTATTTATTCACCATTGTACACTTCGCACACAACTAAAATGTTAAAATTAACCTGATTCTGTTCGATTGGCTCATACGCCGATTTCTTAAAGGGTCTCATAGTTGGGGATGGGTATAGCCATCCTCACGAGGTTGATTAAAGCCCTTGTTGCTTTAATCAATCATAACCCGAAAATAACATTCGACTATATACCAATTTTCCATGCACCAGAGTCTCATGGTTGGGGATAGGAGCACCTATCCTCACGAGGTTAATCAAGTTCATATACTTGGTTAATCATAACCCGATTCCATATTTCATCTCAGCACGTATCTCAAAACACTTTCATAATTAATTTACAAACCTCGATCCAACGTCGAGTGCATTTTCAAAACCTTTTTTCATAATAAAATCCGAGTTTTTAAGTCATCGGACGCTAGGCCAATTGTTTAAAAACTTGTCCCCAAATAAACTCTTAGTCTTTAAGTCGTTGGACGCTAGACCAGTTGCTTAAAGACTTCTAAATAACGTGGAACTCGTTTCACCTCACTTTTTCATAAGAAAACCTTTTTGGGTGATAGACGACTCGTCAGAGCATTAGCTCCTCGGGTTTCTAGTATTCGAATCGTAAGACGTTAGTCCTATTGTTCGGTACTTTTTCACTCACTTAAAAAATAATTCAATTCACTCAACTCTTTTCTCGCTCATATGCGATCATCAAACTCTTTTCCAACGAAGAGTGTGCAATAGCCATTTCAAACACGAACGTGGACTTAAAGATTTTCAAACAAACTAAACAAGTCCAAGTTCAAGCATTTGAAATGTATGATGCACGATTTTTCTTTTAAAATCAATACAACAAACTTAAAACCCTTTTGAGAGGAACTACGGAGTTTTGACTTTCCCATTGCACAAGGGAATACGTAGGCACACGGTTCTGAAACCGTGCCAAACTCAAAATAATAATAAACAAACCCTTTTCTCCTTTTGTTCATAACTTAGAAATAAACACACACACAAATACTTAGAACTAAATGGGTCCCATCGAGTATGATGGATGTAAGGGGTGCTAATACCTCCCCCTTACATAACCGACTCCCGATTCCATGTTTTTGGTCGTAGATCGCCTTATCCGCATCTGTGGGGTTTTATCTATATTTTCCCGTTCCTTTTGGAACAAATAAAATTAGGTGGCGATTTCACTAGTTTTCGGAAATTTAAATGATTTTTGAAAATCGGGTTTTGACGCTCTCTCGCGATTTACGGCACTCACTTTCTTGAAATTCTCGTCTCTTCTTTGGCCCACAAAAGCAACCCATTTTTCGGGTGTAATGAAGCTCTCATATTTCTTTGGACGTTCAGGATCCTCTTCAACAAAATTTCCTTCATCGTCTTTAAGAAACTTATTTGTCAAAAAAGTTCTCCACCCTCTATGTCTTTTTTCGGCCAAGCCCATTATATACTTTTTGCAGGCATCTTCAATGTTAAAGGACCTCTACAAAAAAACATACGCATAAAGGGTGTTAGTATATGTAATTTAAAAACAATATTATCGTCAATATAAAGCAAATAACAACAACCATATATGATACCTTTATCTCGGTCCAAATTTTTTCTTTAGCCTCGTCCAACTCTCCTTTTTCCATCTAGGAGTGGTGATCGAATGTATACGAACAAGTCGATTTAGCTTGTCAACTTTGCAGAATTAGACCCAATTAGTTGGTCATCATTATTCCAATCTATATTATATGTAATACCTCTATCTCTATCACGGATGATTTTGTCATACCCCAAAATTTGCCCTCCTACTTCTCAAAACATTTCATACATCTATACTCAAGGATTCCTCAAGGATTGATCAGACAAACCCTCTCCTAGACAATCAACCCAAACTAGGGTTTGGCAACTCTCAGATCAAGATGGACTTCCAACATCTCCAATGGTCATCATACGTCCTCATATACTTCAAAGATTCTCCATGTCAAGTTTCAAGCCTCACAATTCAAGTTTCCTCAGACAATTGCTCAGATGGTTGAAAATCAGTTGTATTGGACAAAAAGTCAACTATGGTCAACATACAGTCAAACTTCCTGATTTTTGGTCAACATCCTCATTTTGAAGTCACATTCATCATTTGATCAAGGGTTGATCATGATTCATCAAGAAAACTCAAGATTTGCTCAAAAGTCAAACTTTTCAAATTAGGGTTTTTAATGAAAAGTCAACTGAACTTTGACTGAGCATAACTTCTTCATACTTTCTCAGAAATTTTTCCACTAACTCTCATTTTGAAGGAAATTCAATTCTCTACAACTTCGTGTCTCACAAGAATGTTCAAAAAATGCTTCATTTTGAAGATATGGATCCAAACATTACAGGTCCTTTTCAAAGTCAACAAAAAGTAAACTTTTTGTAATGAAGTTTTATTGAGCATGGAAACTCCAATTGAGATGAAACCAAAGAGGTTGTTTAGAGGACACCTAGAGATTTCTAAAAAGTCCAAGAACACTCAAAAATGTGGAAAATTGAGCAAAGTACACCTTGCACAAGTTGGGCATTTTTGGACAATTGCACAAAGAGAAATGTTTGTCAAAATCCAAAATTTTGCAAATGGGCCTAGTTTTTCTTGGTTTAAACTTGTTCCTTATCTTATTTGGAACCTCCAAGCCCAATGCCACGAATTTTGCCTTTATTTTTCTATTTAATTTGGATTTTATTTACTTAAAAACAAATTAAATTAAAAAATAAGGTATAAAATCAAAATTAAATGCAAAGTGATTTTTTCTCTCATTCTTGAGGTCCAAGCAACTCATCAAAGCTGGCAAATTTCGAAATTTACATTGATTTGGCAAGAAATTGATGAAAATTGGATCAAAAAAGGAAGATTTGATTTCATACAAAATCAAATATTTTTTACATTGATTGATCAATATTTGCTCTTGAATTCAGCCCAAAATCCATCCATTATAAATATACAATGCATACAACATGAGAAAGAACAAAAAAATTGCTTGGAGGAACCCTAACCTAAGTCAAAAAAACCGTGGTATTCAAGCTACCTGCAGCCCTAGTTCCAGCTTGTTTCAATTGGTTTTGAGCATTCCATTGCATTCCTTGGAGTCCCTGGAGTCGATCCAGACCTTTACAACTCTCAAAAACATCAAGAATCAAGCAATCCCGATTTCGGTTTGTCAAACTTTTTCCAAAATCGATTTTTAATTCTCATGCATTTTTAACATGTTTTGATGTTTGTTTTGTGTTTAGAACGAAGTTTGGAAACTTTCTGCATAGTTTGATTGCATTTTCGTGGCCTGAATCAAAATCCACCATGGCTAGGGTTTTCTGAACAAATTTAGGGCTTCCTAAAACACATAAAATTGGACCAAACCAAGGCTACTAGGACGATCAGTGGACAAAAACGAGTTGAACCATGGCTTCATAATGCATTTATATTACTTGTATGTGATTTTTGATTTTTGCAGGGGCCTTAGCGTCGAGCAAGACCGACGCTAAGTGTTTGAAATTCAAACGAAGAAGATGAAGATCTTCGCGCGTGTTCTTGGTTCCCAGAATTTAAATCCATTCAAAAACGCTTCGTTTCATTATTTTGACACCAAACACGGTTTGGTCCAGTGGTGAAGGAGGCGCGTACTTTCCCAGTGGGCACGAGTTCGTTTCCTGGCAGGACCAATTCTTTTTATCACTTAGAAAACTAACATATTTTTTTACTATTTCTTTTTCTTTTTTTTTAATATTTTCATGTTATTTAATTTATCTTCAATATTTTTTATCATGCATCTAAAAATCACCAAAAATATTTCTTTTTTGCATTATTATCAGAAAAATACTTATTTAATTTTTAGCATTAAAATTAATATTTTTGCATGCATATTTTATTTAATTACTAATTATTCATTAATTTGACTTTTAATTGTTTTTAAATTATCAAAACGATCCAGAAAATTACCAAAAAAATACCTTATCATATTAATGTCATTACTAATCAAAAACCTTTTTCCCCATTCAAAATTCTCATTTTTACTAACACTTTTCCTCTTATGCAATTTTCTCGTATTTTCCGATTATGTATCTGTTCACAGGTTGTAACATTTCAGACTATTTTTCTTGCTTTTCTTTTTCAATTATGTAACTGCCTATGGGATGTAATAGTTTAATTAGGACTTTTATTTTCCACACTCTTATTATGTAACTGCTCCAAAGCCATGTAATAGCGTAGGACTATACCTTTCCGCACTTTATATTTCCGCAATTTATTTTCTGCACCCTATAAACTGCTAGTAATTAGGCGTGTATGGCAAGATAAAATTGGGCATAGATCACTCATAATTTCAAGATAACATATATCTGAATTGACACACTCTTTTCACACATGCACCCCTTAGGGTAATTCTCTCTCGTTGCCTTTACAAGTACAAATGGTCATGTCCCTCGAACGTAGAGGTATCCTAGCACCGTTGCCTACAAACATATCATCATAGTCCCTTCGATACAAAGATCATGAGTCCCTCGACGTGGCCTACGAAAACATGATCTCGTCCCTCGATTGTTGCCTACGAAAAGTGATGATCGTCCCTTCGAATATGCTAGGATACTCCTACAAGTTGCCTTCTATGACCATCTGATGTCCCTTCGAATGTCCCTTCTACATCCAACGAATAGGGTTACCTACCAACTAATGGTATGGATAGCACTATTCTAAAGGAAAGTAAAACAACACGAAAACGACCATTCTGAGTAGGTAATAAGACTTTTAGTTGCTTGATCTATCAAAATACTTTTCACACCTCACACTTTTGTCAAAAGTTCAAACTCTTTTCAAAAACGAAACATTTTCGAACACTTTGTATACATTCCTACATGAATCATTACAAAGTCAAAGCGAAATTCCTTTTCAAAACATTTTTGTCAAACACACAGAAAGCACTTTTTTTGAAAATGATATAAGAGCAACTAAGAGCCCGTAGATAACTACGGATGGAAAGGGGTGCTAATACCTTCCCTTTTCATAACCTTCTCCCTTACTCAAAATCTAACGAAGGTCTTTTCCTGTTCTTTTCACATTCCCTTAATTGGATAAAAGAAAAGTCGATGGCGACTCTTGCTATCCGCACATTTGTGATACAAAAATCCCAAAGTCAGTTCACCGTATTACAGATTCCCCGCATAATAGTTATGCCTCGTGTGATATCCTTATCTAAAGTATCTTGTGGAACATTATCTTGTGGAACATCTCCTTGTGGAACATTTTCTGAATTATCTTGATTACTAGCCATTTGACCTGTAATAAAGAAAAATTAAATTAAATTAAATGACATGTATAAAATTCCATAATCATATATAATATAAAGCAAAAAAAAATGAAATGACGTATATTTAAATTTTATTGGATGATATAGGCTATATATATTATACTATAATGAAAAAAAATGAAATGATATAGGCTATATATATTATACTATAATGAAAAAAAATGAAATGACATATATATAAATTTTATTGAATGATATTGTCTATAATTATATACACTATTACCTTTTTCACTAACATCTCTTTCTTTTCTTGGTAGGAATATGTTCTAGTCGTCTCTTAACAACACAGATGGTTGGATTGATCCAAATACCCTCATTATGATCATTTCTAATGCATGATTCATTCTCATTTTGATCATTTCTAGTAAAAGATTCAATGTCAACACCAATATCGCCTTGATCTCCAATCTTTTCATCAATTACTTTGTTAGAGAAAAGCACTATAGACCATTTCGTACTTGTCGGATCAGTGACATAGAACACTTGTTTAGCTTGAGAGGCTAGAATGAAAGGCTCATCTTTGTACCCCGCCCTGTTAAGATCCACTTGCGAAAATCCTAACTTATCCATCCGTATACCATTATTATTTTCAACCCACTTGCAACAGAATATAGAAATCCGAAATCTCTCGTAATCAAAGACCCAATGCTCGATAACCCCAAAATACGCAGATTGCAAATTTCGGGTTTAAGTCCTTCACACTAGATATGTGCATTGCTTCAGCTACCAAGGTGACACCACTATTTTGCATAGTAATTTTATCATCTTGTTCTTTGGTATAAAATATGTATCCATTAATTGCGTATGCGCTATAAGAAAACACAACCAAACTAAGACCATATGCTAAACATCTCAACCTTTCTATTCTCGAGGGATCGAGCGATACTTTGAATAAATATGTTCCTTAAACCATGGTATGAAACTTCGATTGTGCTCTCGTACAATCCAATTCTCATTTCTATTCGAATTTAAACATCGAAGAACACCCTTGTGCATTTCAACATACGGCTCAACCTCAATCTCATTGTGCAGAACATACAAATGCACTTGATCCCGTTCGACCCTTGATATCACACAACTTTATTTCAATTAGCTTCACCTTCTTTTTTCAACAACATGAGATTTGGGGAGTCCAATTGATTGAACATTTGATAAATATTCACTACAAAACTCAACCGCTTCTTCAACAATGTATCTTTCGGCAATACAACCCTCTGGTCGACTCCGGTTTTTCACATACCCTTTTAATATTTTCATATAACGTTCAGTAGGGTACATCCATCTCATATAAGATGGTCCACACAATTGTGTCTCTTTCACAAGATGAACGACAAGATGAACCATTATGTCAAAAAACGAGGGAGGAAAATACATTTCAAGCTCACACAAAGTAACAACTATTTCTTTTTGCAATGTTGGTAAGATCTCAGGATCGATCACCTTACTGCAAATTGACTTAAAGAAAAAACACAATTTAGTTATTGCGCTTCTTACCTTTTCTGGCAGAATAGAACGTATACCTATCGGTAGAAAATGTTTCATTATAAGATGGCAATCATGCGTCTTTAAACTCTTTAACTTGAGGTCTTTCATAGACACAAGTCTTCTAATATCTGATGAGTAGCCTTCTGGAACTTTAACTTCACTCAGAAACTTATACAATATTTTTTTCTCCTTTTTAGATAGAGTGTAAACAGCAGGTGATAGGTTTGTCCGTCTTCCTTTCTTCACGGGTCCCAATTCAGTTCTTATTCCCATGTCTACCATGTCCTCCCTTGCTTTAAGGTCATCCTTAGACTTCCCTTTTATATTGAGTAACGTACCAATAACACTGTCAAAAACATTTTTTTTCAATATGCATCACATCAAGAAAATGTCTTACGTACAAAGATTTCCAATATGGCAATTCAAAAAAAATCGACCTCTTCTTCCACCCACCTGTGACAACTTTATGTGCAAAAGGCTTGCCAAACTGAATATTCACATCTTTCACCTTTTCAAAAATTTGATCACCTGTCAATCCAGGCGGAGCTCTACGTTGTTCTGCATCGCTTACCAACCTCTCGAACATTTTGGGACAATCGTTAAGATCTTCTTCAAGCGCTTCTATAATTTCTTCGACTCGATCATAATCGTATGTATCTGTGCAATCATTATTTGAAACATAGGTCCTCTTATCCCCCGATTCAACATTCCCGTTACTTTTCTCACCATGCATATTCCAACATGTATAACTTCTATCAATTCCATACCGAATTAAATGTGATGCCAACCGAATCGTCAACCGGTTCCATAGAATACAAACAAGGACATGTCATTTGGCTGGGGTCTTTGGCGTGCGCAACAGCAAACTTAACAAACTCCGAAACACCATTCTCGTAGTCTTTCGACAATCAATTTGAATACATCCATGTCTTATCCATATCAACTAATTAGTGCAAAAGCGATATCTGCGCGTCAAACGAAAGTATACACGGAATGGATCCGTATCAAGAAAACGCAACATACGAAAGACTATTTAAGAAAAATTCATCACAATACCAGTAATTTGAGAAATAAATTTACCTTGGATTTATCGAACTCAAAGAAACGCGGAGAATGAGCGTCGTACGTCGAACTAGGCCGGGAAACGCTACTAATTCCAAGAAACGCGGACAATTCCCTTGTTGTAGTTTCTGCAATTAATGATTTTGCGATCCAAGAATTAATCAACAAATTTTGACTTAAAAGAAATGATCCATCAATACATTGCAAGAGAACTTTGTCATTTTATTTGGTTACTTTGATTATCCGCGTTATCCTTTAAGAGCTAACTCAACACTTCAAAATAAATGAATTAAACATATTTTCCATTTTCAAGATGCACCCCAAAAAACTACTAGTACTAATTTTTCTTTGATATATGTGCAACAATCATTTAATTATTTTGTGTTGTTAATTGTAAGCAACAGACATAGTAACGCTTTTAACACAATTATTTGAACAAAGATGGTGAGATTATCAAATTCCTCCTCTACTATTTAGAGCTTTGGAAAAATTATTGGCCAAGACAAATACCACCAGCCTAACACAACAAAACAGCAGTTACTCTTTTCTAGAGTAAGAATTAATGCAGCAAAAACCACAAATGCAAAGATCAAATAGGACCTCATAACAAAACCAAACAAGATTCACAGCAAGTTTCTGTTACACACTATACCTTATTTCAATATATAATATACCATTCATCAATCCTAGAGAACAATGCAGAATTAATAAACCCTATAACTAGTTTGACAGCAAGTTTCTGTTAGACATGCAAGTTTTTGAAAGAAAACCAACGCACCTGTCAGACGACAAGGCGTGAAGAACGGCGGCGGAATCTGAGGAGTACGGCGGAGGTTGAGGATGAATAGAGCAATGAGAAGAACAGGTACGAAATGCTTGGTGAAGAGAAGGCTGGAGGTTGAGCGCAAGAACGGAAAGCTGGAGATTAAAGATGAACAACACAATGAGGGCCAAAAATTATATATAGGGTTTTCAATTTTAAATATAAAATAACTTACGAAAGCGATTTTAAAAGCGCTTTCATAGGCCTATCATACGAAAGCGCTTTTGGAGCGTTTTTCATAAGGCCACCTATCAGAGCGCTTTTCAAAAGCGCTTTTATAGGGCCACCTATAAGAGTGCTTTACAAAAGCGCTTTCGTAGGTTAGATATTTCAAATACCTATGAAAGCGCTTTCGTAGGGAACCCTATGAAAGCGTTTTTTTAAGCGAATTTTTTTTAAAGGATACGAAAGCGCTGCCAAAAATTATTTTTTTTGTAGTGTATAGGCCTTAAAAAATTTCGCTTAAAAAAACGCTTTCATAGCGTATCCTAAGAAAACGCTTTTCAAAGAGCGTTGTTAAAGGCCTTAGAAAGATCTCATCTTAAAAAGCGCTTTTGAAAAACGCTGCTAAAGGTTAACCTTAGAAAGCGCTTTTCAAAAGCGCTCTTATAGCTGGCCTTAAGAAAGCGCTTTTAAAAGCGTTGTTATAGGCCTATGATACGAAAGAGCTTTTAAAAGCACTGCTATAGGCCTATGATACGAAAGCACTTTTAAAGGAAAAAGTGCTCTTATATCTGGGCTTTAGAAAGCGCTTTTAAAAGCTCTTTCATAGACAATTTTATAATTAAAATTAATAACCCTAAATACGATTTCATTCTTTCTTTCTCAGAATTCGTTTCGATCCCTGTTCATCTTCTTCTTCTTCTCTTTATTCTTGTTGTCTCTTCATCCACCTCCGTCTCGTCTCTAGCTGTTCCAGCGCCGTCTCGTCGCCACCGTTTCACTGCAACCTCATCTCCTCCTCCCCACCTTCACAAACCCCTCCGTTTCACTAACCATCCTCGCCTACTCTCTCATTCTCTCACCCCTTTCTATCCCTCCATCTCTCCGCCAAATCCGATTCATCACCATTATCATGTTCCCGGCTTGCTTCCTTGTTGTCGGAGTTCGTCGCAGCACATTGGTTTTCCATCTTCGCAGTTATTCGGTAAGCTTTCAGGCCTTTTCGTATTCTTCTACATAACTGATATGTTGCTGACTCTATGATTAATCCATGTGGTTTCGATTTGTCTGGGTAATTCGAGTATTGTGAAAAGGCTATGTTGAACTAAAAAAACAAATGCTAGTATCTTACACTGTGTTTAGTTTCCGATAGAACAACATTTTACTAGGCTTCAAACGTTGCTTTTTGTTCATAGGAAATTTGAAATAAGGGTAAGAATGCACGTTGTAGTGAACCATTGAATAAACCATTGTATCGATTGGGCACATGACATTCAGTGTTAAATAAAATATGTTGAATAAACTTTGTTTAATAAATGTTGTTATAGTTTGCATAAACATTGAATAAACTTTGAATAAACTATGATAAACTTTTTTATAGTTAGCATAAACTCTGTTGTATTTTGAGGCATACCTGTTCATGTGTGTTGCTGCCCAGATATTGCAAAGAAGATAGAAACCTGGTTAAATTTTTGTTTTTGTGATTTTAGAAGTTAACTTGTATTTATCATAAAATTTTAGTTCAATTTGAATTATTAATTTTTTTTAATATAACATGCATACCATACAACTGACATTTGAGCTTGTACAATATTGTTGCTAGTTTCTATTATGTTGCTAGGAATTACATCATTCTGCCATACCATAGTTGTGCCATATTACATCGTTAGGGAAAACAATGGAAAGATAAAAGGTCTAAGTAACAATTTTTTTTGTGTAAGCATATTTAAAAGCTTAATTTAATATAACTCAATGTATTTGTAATGTGTTAAGCAACTTTACATTATATAAATTTCTTGAATTGTTTTATATGTTATGACTTATCCTTGATGTTGTTTTATATGTACAACGCTCGTTCCCTGTGTTTTCGTGAGTCTGACTTCTCGACATTATTGTTTGATAAGTTCGAGGTAAATTTCTTCCTCAAATTACTGGTATTATGATGAATTTGTCTTAAATTGCATGAATATGTTGCATTTTTTTTATGCAGATTCATTCCGTGTATACTTTGCATTTTGACAGAACCGCAATATACTGTGTTGTGCCATAATTAGTTGTTTTTGTTTAGCTTGATTAGTAAAACCATAGATAAGACATGGATGTTTGTTAAGTTTGTTATTGCGCACGCCAAAGACCCCAGTCGAATGACATGTCCTTGTTTATATTGTTGTTATGGGAACCGGGTTGACGTGGCTCAGTTGGCATCGCATTTAATATGGTATGGAATTGATAGAAGTTATACATGTTGGAATATGCATGGTGAGAAAAGTAACGGGAATGTTGAATTGGAGGATAAGAGGATCTATGCTTCAAACGACAATTGCACAAATACATACGATTATGATCGAGTCGAAGAGATTGCCTAAGTGCTTGAAGAAGATCTTAATGGTTGTCCCAAAATGTTCGAGAGGTTGGTAAGCGGTGTAGAGAAACCGTTGTATAATGGTTGTACAAAATTCACAAAATTGTCTGCGGTATTAAAGTTGTACAACTTAAAGGCGGGAAATGGATGGTCGGATAAAAGTTTCACAGATTTATTAGCCCTTATGAAAGATATGCTACCAGAGGATAATGTTCTTCCCAATCGAACATATGAGGCCAAAAAGATGTTGTACTCTATTGGCATGATCTATGATAAGATACATGCATGTCCAAAAGATTGCGTTTTGTTTCGAAACGAGTATGCATCGTTAAATGAGTGTCCTAAATGCGGTGCCCCTCGATATAAGAAAAAGTTATCTCCGACAAAAGTCTTATGGTATTTTCCTATAATTCCGAGATTTAGACGGATGTATCATAGTGAAATCGATTCAAGACACTTGACTTGGCATGCAGATGAAAGAATTATTGATGGAAAATTTCGACATCCGGCAAATTCACCACAGTGGATGAAAATTTATAATGATTATCCTGAATTTGGAAAAGAAGCAAGAAACCTTCGCTTGGCATTGTCTATTGATGGAATGAACCCACACGGTATTCAAAGTATCTCGCATAGCACATGGCCTGTGATTCTTATGATTTATAACCTACCTCCGTGGCTATGTGTGAAGCATAAGTACATGATGTTATCTATGTTAATTTCTGGGCCTAAACAACCAGGAAATGACATAGACGTATACTTGGAACCTTCAATCGAATATTTGAAGATTTTGTGGGAGAACGGTGTGGTGGTTTATGATGGGTATAGGAAAGAAAGTTTCAACTTGAGGGCGATGTTGTTTGGAACAATTAACGATTTTCCAGCATACGGGAATATATTCGGGTATAGAATTAAAGGTGAAAAATCGTGTCCTGTATGTGAAGATGGAATCGATATGACGCGATTGAAACTTTTTCAGAAGAATGTCTTTCTCGGTCATCGTAAATTCTTAACTTCTAAACATCAATATCGTAGATGGAGAAAAGCGTTCAATGGAGATACCGTACAATGTAGAGCTTCACCTAGATTGACAGGTGATCAAATTTTTGAAAAGGTGAAAGATGTGAGTATTCAGTTTGGTAAGCCTTTTGCACATAAAGTTGTCACAGGTGGGTGGAAGAAGAGGTCAATTTTTTTTAACCGCCATATTGGAAATCTTTGTTCGTAAGACATTTTCTTGATGTTATGCATATTGAAAAAATGTATTTGAAATTGTTATTGGTACGTTACTCAATATAAAAGGAAAGTCTAAGGATGACCTTAAAGCAAGGGAGGACATGGTAGAGATGGGAATAAGAACTGAATTAGGACCTGTGAAGAAAGGAAGACGAACATATCTACCACCTGCTACTTATACTCTATCTAGAAAGAAAAAGAAAATATTGTGTAAGTTTCTGAGTGAAGTTAAAGTTCCAGAAGGTTACTCCTCAGACATTAGAAGACTCGTGTCTATAAAAGACCTCAAGTTAAAGAGTTTGAAGACACATGTTTGCCATGTCATAATGGAACATTTTCTACCAATAGGTATACATTCTATTTTTCCAAAAAAAGTAAGAAGCGTTATAACTAAATTGTGTTTTTTCTTCAGGTCAATTTGTAGTAAGGTGATTGATACTGAGATCTTACCAGTATTGCAAAAATAAATAGTTATTACTTTGTGTGACCTTGAAATGTATTTTCCTCCATCATTTTTTGACATTATGGTACATCTTGTTGTTCATCTTGTGAAAGAGACACAATTGTGCGGACCACCTTATATGAGATGGATGTAACCTGCTGAACATTATATGAAAATATTAAAAGGGTACGTGAAAAATCGAAGTCTTCCAGAGGGTTGTATCCTTGAGTGATACGTTGTTGAAGAAGCGGTTGAGTTTTGTACTGAATTTTTGTCCAATGTGCAATCCATTGGACTCCCCAAATCTCATTTTTTCGAAAAAAAAAGAAGGTAAAAAATTAAATGGAAATGAAATTGTGACAATATCAAGGGATGAACGGGATCAAGTGCATTTGTATGTTCTGCACAATGACAATGAGGTTGAGTCGTTTGTTGAAATGCAAAAGGCTATACTCCAAGGTGAGAATCAAAGTAGAAATGAAAATTGGATAGTACGAGAGAACAATCAAAGTTTTATACAGTGGTTAAAGATCATATATATTCAAAGTTTCATTCAGATCCCGCTTCAATATCAGACAGGTTGAGATGTTTGGCATATGGTCCAAGTTCGATTGTGTTTTCTTATAGAGGATACGCAATTAATGGATACACATTTTATACCAAAGAACAAGATGATAAAAGTACTATGCAAAATAGTGGTGTCACGGTGGTAGCTGAAGCAATGCACATTTCTAGTATGAAGGACTTAAACCCTAAACATGAAAATCTAACATATTTTGGGGTTATCAATGACATTTGGGTATTTGATTACGAGAAGTTTCAGATTCCTATCTTTGGTTGCAAGTGGGTACATAATAGTGGCATACGAATGGATAAGTTAGGGTTTTTGCAAGTGGATCTTAATAGGGTGGGGTACAAATATGAGCCTTTTATTCTAGCCTCTCAAGCTAAACAAGTGTTCTATGTCACAGACCAGAAGAGTACGAAATGGTCTATAGTGATTTTATCTAACAAAGTGATTGATGATAAAAGTGTAGATCAAGGCGATTTTGATGTTGAGAATGAGTCGTATATTAGAAACGATCGAGATGAAAATACTATAGCGGATGAATCAAATATCAGAAAAAGATCATGATGAGGGAATTTGGATCAATCCCTCCGTCCGCTTTCTTAAGAGACAAGTAATTCGCAATCCAACCAAGAAAAGAAAGAGATGTTAGTGAAAGAGGTAATATAGTAAAATGTTATATACTTTGTCATTTTCAATAAAATTATATATTTGCCATTTTATATACTCAATTGATTATGGAATTAGATATTTGGAATTAAATATTTGTCATTAGATACTAATGTTTTCTTTATTACAGATTAGATGGCTAGTAACGAGGATCACCCACACGATGATTTTATTAATGATGGAGACAATGGTGGAGGCAAATCCAATAAGGGAGTGGAAAAAGAAATTAAATGAGGAAAACTATTATGAAGAATATCATTCGTGATAGAGATAGAGACATAAAATATGATGTGCATTGGAGTTCAAGTGACCAATTAATTGAGCCTAACGGTTCTAAATTGACAAGTTACATTGGTACAGTTGTAAGGAGAGAAATTCTAATAACTTGTGATGAGTGGAGAGATGATAAGTTGGATGACGCTAAAAACAAAATCTGGAGTGAGATACATGTACTTTAAATTATGTCTTTAAATTACGATTATGTATTTAAATTAATTATACTAACGCACTCTGTGTATGTTTTTTGTAGAGGTCTTTCAACATTGATGACACAAGAAAATATTATTGTCTTAGATTGGCCGACAAAATACTAAGAGGGTTTAGAACATATTTAAACAGAAAATATCTTAAAGATGCCGATTTTTTTTGTTGATGCAGAGCGTCCAACAGAATATGCATATGTGATTTCACTTAGAGAATGGGATGTTTTTAAAGCCAAACAAAAAACCCCAAAATTCCAGAGTGTAAGTGACGTAAATCGCCAAAGAGCATCATCTCTCGCATATCCATACAAAAAAAGGCATTTGGGATATGCACGATTAGAACAAAATATTGTAAGTATTTATAAATTGCAATGATATACTTGTTCATCAAGAGTTATAACTTGTCTTATTTTTGTGTTAATGTGTAGTTAAAAGAGGAGAATAGTTCTGAAACATCTCTTCCAGAACATGTTTTGTGGAAGGCTGCCCGTGTGGGTAAGGATGGAGTTCTTAAAGAAGATGTACAACAAATTTTTGAAAAATGCGTAAGTATAACATTAATTCTTTAATTAAATCAAAATTTTATTAACATATAATATTCATGTTTTTTCGATATTCATATGAATTTCAGGAGATTTTGTCTCAGTCTACATCTCCACCAGATGAATGCAAGAGCATACTTAGTCGAGCATTAGATGTTCGTGAGTATTCTGGTCAGGTGAGGGTTAAAGGACATGGGGTTACTCCAACATCCTTGAAAAAGAACAATCCAAAGACAAAAGCTGCTAGCAATAAAGAACTGCAGGCAAGGTTGGATGCATTAGAAGTTGAAGTTCTTGAATTGAGGAAGGAAAAAGCAACACACCAATCAGAAATGGAAGCTTCGGGTGTTAAAGAAACTAGTGACATAGCTAGTGTCAATTGTGCAATTCAACTGAGTATTCCCGAGGTAATTATATATATTATTATGAAATTAAATTAGTGTAATTTATTTAACTGACATATATACACATTAACGATATCATATTTATTATTGATTTTAGGGCATTTCACCTTGTCAACTCTTTTTAGAGACACCGACTTATCACATGGTTGGCAAGGGAAAAATACATAACACTCTGGGAGAAGTACTTCATCATAAACCGCTCCCTTCTGGATATTTGAAAGTATTAATTGATATTGCTTTAGAGGAGGGTGCGTTATT
This sequence comes from Vicia sativa, assembly GCA_021764765.1. Classification (NCBI taxonomy): domain Eukaryota; kingdom Viridiplantae; phylum Streptophyta; class Magnoliopsida; order Fabales; family Fabaceae; genus Vicia; species Vicia sativa. Next base: position 102,122,516 of record CM038792.1, read on the forward strand.
GCCAATCCCAGACGAAGTTTCAGATGCAACATTGGTGGGAGAGGCAATAAGAGCGTATGTTGCATGGCCGTCAAGACTCATTCGCATAGATGATGAGGTATACTTAAAACCATTATGAACCTTTAAGTACTCAAATTTTTTACGTTCATTTTACTTACATTTTTTTTTCATGGTAATGTTAGACTCCTACAAAACCCAAACCAAAAGATAAGGGGATTAAGCGGCCAATCGAGTTAGTGACATCAAAAAAACAAGTACAACATAATTATATGATATTTATGCTTAGATAATGTTAATTTGTCATCTTATACTTGACCATTCTAATTTTATGATATTTAGATTATTCCTGCTAAAGAGATTGAAGCTGTCAGTAGGGTAAGGAGCTTGTAACTAGCAACATTCCCATAGAAATAAAGATTGTTGCTAAGAGAATCGAGGCTAGAAAGAAAACTACTTCACAGTATAGGTCGTGCCTTAAGCTTCACAACTATTTCGCAAGGTGGTACTAGTCTTATACCCATGGATGCAGAAATTTATGGTTCTAAAGGAATGACAACAATTGGTAAGGAGGATTTGGAACAAGTTTTTGGATATTTGACATTAGGCGTCGCTGTTATCAATACATACATCAGGTATACTCCAATCAACTTTGTTTAATTAATTGAAGAATTTATTTACTCATTTCAATGAATAATTAATGTTAATGATGTTTTTATTTAAGGTTTCTGTATGACAAGTTGATTCGCCCGCGTGGATTGGAATCCAGATTCATTTTCATAAATCCCAACTCTGTCCATGCATGGTCAATCATCTCAAAACCAGATGAAGTAATAGCGTTTGTACTCCGTTTATTTATGGCCAACAAAGATACAGAAAAATTATTCTTTTTACCATATAATACTGGCCACAAGTAAGATTTTCATTCTAAATTTCCTTCATTCTAAATTTCCTTTGTTTAATATTACAGTGGACACTGGTTAATGATTACGATTAATCCTGTGAGAGAAATTGTATATTATCTGGATTCATTGGGCAATGATTGGACAACATACCCAGATATGAAGAAGACGATTAACACGTAAGTGCGATTGTTCTAAAATATTCCTGTGTGTATTTAATTATTTATGTGCGATAGTTCTAAATATTCGTTATTATTTTACTATAGCATTCTACAAAGTTTTCGAGCACAAAGAGATATTCAAGTACCAAGGAGTAGAGTCAACAATATTTCGTGGATCAAAGTGGAGGTATATATTTTCACAATTTTGATTATATAGCGATGATACTTGATAAAACAATTTAAGGTGTATATCTTGATGTATATCCATATTTTCTTTCCATGTGTAGTGTCCTTGTCAGCACAATTGTGTAGATTGCGGTTATTTTGTGTTGAGGTTTATGAAAGAAACTCTTCTTTTGGACCGACTAGAGATTCCATCCACGGTATGAATTTCTAACTTAGGAATTATTTTATTATTTCTCATAAAATGACTTAGTGTTTTAAGTAAATCATACTATGTTATATTATTATGTAGTACTTTGATGAATTCAAGTGTGCTTATTACTCAAAAGATCAATTGGATGACCTTATGGAGGATTGGTGCCAATTTGTTATGAACTTATGGAGGATTGGTGTCAATTTGTTATGGAGTTGAGAATTTTATTATAAGGTATAACTTTGAGTTTTGAGAATATAATAGATGTCGTTATAGTTGTGTTACAATATTATTGTTTTTGTTGTTGTTATTTGGTAACTTGTATGAATTTCAATTTTTTGATTTTGCTTCAGGTTATATAGGTGCAGATCGATGTAGAAGATAGAGCTATTTTGTAATTCCTTACTGATTTTGTTTCATTGTTGTATATATTAATGTTGTTGTTGTTTCATTGTTGTATATATTAATGTTGTTGTTGTTTCAAGTTTATGAAATATTGTGCAAAAATGGATTGAAGATGTATATTGATGTATACTGATGTTGTTGTTGAAATATTGTTTCATTGTTGTATATTAATGTTGTTGTTGTTTCAAATTTTATATTGAAGCTACGAATTCTGGAAAAAATCTGGTGCAAAAATGGTGAAATTAAATCTGACAGGCAACATTTTGTTTTAAATAAAAAAAAATTATATTCAAAAATTTATTAGGGAAAGCGCTGCTAAAGGGGGGAATAGACAACGCTTTCAATGAGAAGCGCTGTCTAAAGTGGATGAAAAAAACACTGTTATAGGGGAAAATAAAAAAGCGCTGCTAAAAGGAAAATAAAAAAGCGATGTATAAAGTAAAGCGCTGCTAAAGAGGGTATCTATAGCAGCACTTTTACAAAGCGCTGTCTAAAGCTCCACCTAAAATTCTTTCAAAAGCGTTGTCTAAAGTGAAAGCGCTGCTAAAGAGGGTATCTATAGCAGTGCTTTTCAGGAAAAAGCGTTGCCTAAATGGTATTTATAGCAACGCTTTTATAGTAACCTAAGCGCTGTCTATACCTTTAGCAGCGGTGGTTTTAACAGCGTTGTTAAAGGCCTAAAAAAGCGCTGTCTAATTCTTTATTTGGCGTAGTGTCTCCCCCATGCTAGTGTGGAATACCATTCAAGAATAGTCCATATCAAAGATTTGTGATTCTTGGGATCCATTAAGTGTTCATACATGGCTTCAGTGGGTATGAGAACATGCATAAAATACAAAGCGGTGGCACACCAAATATACCACAAATGGTTTATTGTGAACTTAACATTAAGGTTTATTAAAATTGGTAGGAGAAATAGTGTGTTTGAGAAATAAGGGGTGTCATCAGGGAGTTTATTCCTTATGATTTTTGTCATGTAATAAAAGAGATTATTTCTGGCATACTGCTTGAGTTGTGAGGGTGAAGAGGACATAGTAATTCCTGAATAGTAATTATCCAGAAACTACTTTGTCCTCTTCACCCTCACAACTCAGGCAGTATGCCAGAAATAATCTTTTTATTACATGACAAAAATCATAAGATATAATCTTCTTCTCTTTATTATATGAGTAGTTTTTCATTTATTTAGACATTTAAAGAAGAAGAAAAACAAAAACACTGAAAATAGAAAACTAAATTAAAAACAAACATACAAAAAGAAAAATACAAAAGGTCTCACAATCTTAATTTTTGCATGGGCTGAACTTTCTATATGAAGATTTTTTTTTTAAAGTTGTTGATTTATAAATATCAATAACCTTTCTACATTTTAAAAGAAATACAAAAAAAATGCTAGAAATCGAACCTTGGACCAACCCTCTTAACTCAGCTAACAAGGGAAATCATATGAATACACTATAAATCTATAATATCACAAAGATTATTCTCGAATACGTTTCCGATATTTTGTGTCTTAATTCCACAATTATATAAATACAATATCTTATATCACTTTCTAATTGAATGACTAATTCTCTATTCTTTTAAAAACTAGAAATATAACAAAAAAAAATAAGCATTTGTGAAATAATAAAACAAACCGTTTCGCAATATTAGTTCAGTGGTCAAATTAAAATTAAGTGTTCAAATTAAAATTAATCTAAATGTGATGTTCAAATTAATCTAAATTAAAACAGTAAATTGGTTTTAAAAATATAATATAAAATAGAGTAGTAATGTTTGAATTTTATATTAAAAAAATTATTAAAATTATGAATTTAAATTTTAAAACTTATATATATATATATATATATATATATATATATATATATATATATATATATATATATATATATATATATATATATATATATATATATATATATATATATATATATATAGAGAGAGAGAGAGAGAGAGAGAGAGAGATCTTAACCATTTAATATATTATCAATTCTTTTTAAATTTTATAATAGAACTCATAAATATTTTTAAGGAAATGATTTTGATACAATTTCTTAGGTGTGGTTTGTATTTTTTTTCCAACGAAAATATGATAAATGTATAATTTTTTCCATACATATTTGTAATTTCCTTTTATTTTTACTCCTTACAAATTATTTAAATATATTTATCATATTTTTATTGAAGAAAGTGTATCTATATATTTTCTTTTTTAATATTTATATGCTTCAAGCATTGCTTTCCATAATATAATTTATATTGAATTTAATATTTATTTATGATTTAATTATATTTTTATTATAATATTATTTATAAAAAATTATAAATTTGAATACACAAAAACTGATTTAAAATAAACCACATTAAATAGCTTAAACTGAATCAGTTCTTTTTTTTTTTTTAAATTGTCATCCAAACCCAAATCATATTACATTTACTTTAACTTTGGATCAAATGAATTTTTACATCCAAAATTGATTAAAATCATACTATGAAAATCTAAATGTTTGATTTCACGTGAATACCCAAAATTGATGATGTATGTCTAGTTGAATGTTAAAATGTTGGATTTCTCTTCTGTATTAAATGTGTCACTCAGTTTTTAGTATGCGGTTATTCTCAATATGTAGTAACTGATAATTTAGCAAGTGGTTATTGATAGTTCAGTAAGTGACTGTTGATACTTTATCATGTGGTTACTAATAATTTAACTTGTGAATTGTGATTAGTGATATTTCAACATGTGATTAATGATAATTCAACATGTGGTGAATGCTAGTTATCCACTTGATTAATCCTATATAAATTATGTAACACATGTTTTTTTAAAAAAAATTAACTTCATCAACGGCATTCCAATAATACTCTCTCTTGCACACAATTGCTCTTTATTCTTCTCTATTTTTCTCAATTTGCAAATAACTTGTAATTAAACAAATTTGTATATAGAGCACATGTTCGATCTTCAACTCTCATCCATGAAAAAAGGTAGTACAACCTCCAAATAATTTTCAACCAATCTACTGATTTTCAAGGGAGAAAGCTATGATAGATGGTGTATGCAAATGAAATTGATATATTCCAATTTGTGTTTGAAATCATGCATGATTGTTTTTTGGCATTAGAGACAAATGCTACTGAGGCACAAAGAGCTCCTCGTCATGAAATAAGCAAGAAAGATGGAAAATACATGACTCTACCCATTCCAATGACAATAATTCTCAATATCATCATTAAAAATGACTCTACTCCAGAGCTTGCTTGAAACATGATGTCTGACATATTCTATGACAACAAAAAATCTAGGGTTGTTTACCTAGAGCAAGAGTTTTTATGCACTCATATGGAACAATTCTCTTATGTATCTCTTTACTGTCAATATCTCAAATCCCTCTCCGACCAACTATTTAATGTTGGGGATCTTATCTCCAGTGAAAGTATGGTCCTACAACTCATATCAGGCTTAATTGATGCCTATGCTACTATAGGCTCACAAATTCGTCACAATGACTCTCTTCCACCCTTTATAAATAACACTTCATGATCATCTTAAAAGAAACATCTAGAGTGAAAATGCAGCCAACTCAACTGACAATGCTTCCTTCACCGCCTCACACATTGATGCATTGGCTTCCACTCCTTCCAAATGTATCAACTACGAAAGAGGTAATAAAATCCATGGTAGAGAAGGAAATGATCGTGGATACCTTAGGTAAGGACTAAACAATGGACGCGATGGAGGTCACTATCAACATCCATACTGGATTTTACAATCCTATCCACATCAGCAACAACAACAGACTTAACCCCCAAGGGTTGGCCTAGCGGTGGAGGCTTGCGTCTTGAGAGTGGGCTCCTCTCAAGGTCCTGAGTTCGAATCCTGTTGGGTGCTATCAACTCTTGTGTTGGGTCAATCCATACAGAACTTTGTCCTGACTTTAAACGGGGCCCCCGCTAGTGGACGGTGGGATTGGTCCCTCTTGGATTAGTCGGTTGCAAGGCCGGATACCAAGATTTCCAAAAAAAACAACAATGAACTTATCAATCATATTCCAAATAGAATTAACAGTGAAATTTTCCACTGTGGCAACAACCTTAGTCCACTATGCCATGTCTGTACTCAACAATTGGAAACTCGAACAAACAAGTTGGTTATCATGGGCAAAATCCAAATCACCAAGCTCATGCAGCGACCATTGTAACGTACCACCCAGTCACCAAAGATCCTTGCAATATGCCTCAACATACATTCAGGTTGTGATGTATACATTATCTATTTCTCCTCCAAATAATAAATGAAATATGGACACCAGGGCTACTTTGCATATGATGGAGAACGAAGGTAATATTATGAATTATTTTAATACGAGCAATAATATTACTATTGATAGTGGTCATAATATTCTGATTATTGGTTATAGATATACATCATTATCTACCTCTCCATACTCTTTAAATTTACACAATGGATTACATGCCCCTAAACTAATAAAAAATATTGTCTTTGTTAGAAATTTACTATTGATAATGATATTTTCGCTGAATTTAACTCCTTTAATTTCTCTCTGAAGGATTTTCATACAATAATGCATTTAATGAGATGTAACAGCTTCGACGACCTCTACTCACTTATCATTGGACCTTACTCTACAATCCAACCACCGTTTAACTTTACCGTATTATCTAATAAAGTATGGTGCAACGATGTTATCTAAACATAATAAGTTTCAGAACATTTTCTTTTGCCATTCGTGTATACTTGGGGAAACAAATAAAATTGCCTTTTTTCTAATTCATTATCTTATACTTTAATGTTTTTTGATATTGTCCATATTATGTTTTATTTTTAGATGATTTCACGAATTTTCTATGAAGGGTTTGTAAGTTTCTCTTAAAAATTGCAATTGTATGAGATTTTGTAATTTTCTCCTTATTAGTTTTATATTTGAATTTTTTTTACTTCTTTTCTTCTTTTGTGGGTATGTTTCCACTTGCGTAGACATTTGTTTTTTTTTGTTGCTATTTTCTCAACCATTTTATATTTATTACCTACTAAAACATTTATTTTACCGAATATTTCAATTAATTTATCAAATACCAATCATCTGTTATAATTTTTTAATAAGAAATGATTCAATAAAAAAGAGTATAAGGGATACTCCAACCAATTATAAGCAAACCAAGTTACCCAATTTAACTAAAGTAAATAATAGGTAAAATGTTCCAATCATAAAAAGTACAATAAATACAGAATTTACAAGCTATGTTCATCCAAATCCAAGACCTATGAATGATCTCGTCATGCATCCATCAAAACTAAAGACGACTCCTTTGAAAGGAACATAATTTCGGATCAACCAAATACTCCAAAGGAGACCATCCAAATCACACTAATTATTTTTCTATCAAACTTATTTTTCACCTTCTGACAGAATAAGAAATAGTCTACAAACTCTCCAAGAAACAAGTCCAAGTTGTTTCCTATCCAAGGCATAACCTTTTTCCAAATTCTTTTGAATTCACACTAACGAAAGATATGCATCCTAGATTCGACTTCCCTAAAACAAAAAACACAACAAGTATCTCTACCATTTGTCAAAATACCCCTTCTTACCAATTGATCCTTAGTAGGAATCCTATTGTAAATAAATCTCTATCCAAAAAGTGAATGTTCGATGGCACCTTAACCTCCCGCATATGAGATAAAGCGTTCAAAATATCTACCGAAATCAAACTTTAATTAGACAACAAAATAAAATATCAAAGCATGACTTTAACCAAAAAAAGAGTAGTTTTCTTCCCTCATCTTAACAAACTCGTCATTTATATTCTGCATCAACACCACCTTCGACACCATCTCTTTGATTTCCTCCCAATGAATGTAATCGACTCCATCAAGACTAAACACGATGTCCTTAAACTTCCAAGACCATGAATTTCTAGACCAAACCACGAGACTGCATCCACCACACTAAACTATAAACTAACAATGATCGACTATAAATTTTCAGGTGAAGTATATTCTATCATATATTTTTACTAAATAGAAACAATTTTATAAACTCAAGTTAGGCAAAATTAATTTTCCTTATTTTAAAACCAAACTTACTCTAAGGTGTACCATGATAACGAAATCAGAAAGATTTTTTTTTTAAAAAGTGAGTTTATTTGAAAGTGTAAACTAAATTAAATTTTAAATTAGCAAAGAGCACTGTTTTTCCATAGTGTAAAGCCAATTTCGTTTGCTACTTTCCGTTTTTTTGCTTTAAAGACAGAACAGAAGCTTATAAAAGCACCCTCTATTAGCTTCACACTTTCATTGAAACCACTTGCTTCATTCATTTTTATTACTTCACAAAATGAAACATTCTAAAACCTTTTTCTACTTCTCTTTTCTTATATGCAATTACACATAACAAATACCTTTCTTTTTTCTTTTTTAGTCAGAAACAAAGTACAAAAACATAAATTAAGAACAGACAATTAAGGTTTAGCTCCATGTCTGACTCAAACATAACTTTCTACTGTCTTTCATCCATTCTTTCTCTTCTCCTCATCTTCATTCTCATCAAAAGAAAACCAGCCAAACCCAAACTCAATCTTCCTCCAGGAAAAATGGGTTGGCCTTTTCTTGGTGAAACCATTGGTTACTTGAAACCTTATTCTGCTACAACAATAGGTGAATTCATGGAACAACACATAGCAAGGTAAAAACAAAAACAAAAGACCATTTTTTTAGAGAAACAAAAGTGACCCTTTGAATGATTCTGTTTCTAACAAGTTAATTGTACACAGGTATGGTAAAATTTATAAGTCAAAATTGTTTGGTGAACCAGCAATAGTTTCAGCAGATGCAGGGTTGAATAGGTTCATATTACAAAATGAAGGCAAATTATTTGAGTGTAGCTATCCTAGAAGCATTGGTGGAATTCTTGGGAAATGGTCTATGTTGGTTTTGGTTGGTGACATGCATAGAGACATGCGTGTGATATCTCTCAATTTTTTGAGTCATGCTAGACTTAGAACACATCTTTTGAAAGAGGTTGAGAAACATACTCTTCTTGTTTTGAGTTCTTGGAAGGAAAAATCCTCATTTGCAGCTCAAGATGAAGCCAAAAAGGTAACAATAGTTTCTCTTTTGTTTCTAGTATATTAGAGTGCAACGGATTCAAACTCGCGCATCTGCAATCAGATATCTCTGTACTGCTATCAACTGAGTTTGTCTGTCTGGGTTGAATTGCAGTTCACATTTAATTTAATGGCAGAGCACATTATGAGTTTGCAACCTGGGGAGATAGAGACAGAGAAATTAAAGAAAGAGTATGTTACTTTTATGAAAGGTGTTGTATCAGCACCATTGAATTTTCCTGGAACTGCATACTGGAAAGCATTAAAGGTAGTAACAAATAATGATGATGGTTTTTTTTGCTGTGTATAATTTAAACAACCTCATTTTTGTTAGTACTATATTTAGTGTTTGTTTGAATGTTACCTTGTTTTTTTTACAGTCTAGGTGCAAAATATTGAAGTTCATAGAGGAAAAAATGGAAGAAAGAATGAAAAGAATGAAAGATGGAAATGAAAATTTGGAGGAAGATGATCTTTTGAATTGGGTTTTGAAACATTCAAATCTTTCAACAGAGCAAATTCTTGACTTGATTCTGAGTTTGCTTTTCGCTGGCCATGAAACTTCTTCTGTTTCTATAGCTTTGGCTGTTTACTTTCTTCCTGGTTGCCCTCGAGCTATACAACAATTAAGAGTAAGCTATCACTATCTCTACTGTCAAATCCTATCTGATACATTAATTATTTAATAAATTTTATTTAAAATATTTTTTTATAATAATACTAGAAGAGATTATTATTATTATTATTATTATTATTATTATTATTATTATTATTATTATTATTATTTTAAGGCCAATAGTAATAATTATTTTTTGTTCTATGTTGTAAAAAAATAATAGGAAGAGCACAAAGAGATTGCCAGAGTCAAAAAGCAAGCAGGGGAAACAGAACTGACTTGGGAAGACTACAAAAAAATGGAATTTACTCATTGTGTAAGTGAAATATGATAAATATATTAGAAGGGTATTCTTGTCCTTTTCAAAGTGTTTGCAACATAGCATCATTAGTGGTTTAAAGTGTTTCAAAGAAGAAGAACTCATAATCTTTATATAAAGTGTTGTATATTATATGCATGATAACATTATTGGTTGCTATGATTTATTTACAGGTTGTGAATGAAACACTTAGGCTAGGTAATGTTGTGAGGTTCCTTCATAGGAAAGCTCTTAAAGATGTTCGGTACAAAGGTACATTAGTACTATGAATAAATTCTTTTTAAGTAGTAAGTTCAAAATTTCTTTAGTGAGAAAAAGGAATATGGAATATTTATAGTAAAGAGAAAATTCTGTTTTTTGTGTTTTAAAGGTTATGATATTCCTTGTGGGTGGAAAGTCCTTCCGGTTATTGCAGCCGTGCATTTAGATCCATTACTTTTTGACCAACCTCAACACTTCAATCCATGGAGATGGCAGGTTTGTTCTTTCTACTTAATGACATTAGACCTAATTTGCATTGTGCAATATTCATTCTAAATTTTTTATTAAGAGTATGAGAGGATGTATTAAAAGAATCACATGGGACAATATTCATTCTACAAGTTATATTATATTATATTTTAAAAATTTAGTTTAGATGTTCTAAATTACAAATTCATTAAATTAGGTTGAAAAAAATCATAATCATTTGATATTGATTTAATAGTTTTTGATGTGTTGACTAAACATGTCTTATATGATTATTATCTATCTATTTTCTAAATTAGAAAGACAATCAATTAGGTTAAAAAATTTAGTTTAGATGTTCTAAATTAGAAATTCATTAAATTAGGTTAAATCATAATCGTCTGATATTGATCAAATAGTTTCTGATGTGTCAACTAAACACATTTTATATGATTAGTTTCTGATGTGTCAACTAAACGCATTTTATATGATTATTATCCATCTTTTTCCTAAATTACAAAACGGTAAATTATATTTTAAAAAAACAAAATCGTATGATATTGATCAAATGATTTTTGATGTGTCGACTAAACATGTCTTATATGGTTATTATCCATCTTTTTTAAAATTGTAAGTACAGTAAATTAGATTTAAAAAATCATACTCGACTAATCTTAATTCAATAATTTTTGATGTGTCGACTTAACATATTCTTATGTGATTATTATCTCTCTTTTTTCCTTTTTCTTTTTCAAAGGTAATGCTTAATTAAAGAAAGAAATGAATGTTATGTAATTATTAGGAAAAGAGGAAAAAGAATAATAATAAGTATAGGGGTCCCCAAGCACTTAAATTTGTTATTGTAGTGGATACCCACTTGAAGGTCACATAACTTTGAAGGGTTAGGATTTTTGCCAAAAATGTAGCTTGGTATTGGGTCATTAAGCTTCATAAGTTACTATCTTGCTACTTTTAACAACACAACAAATTTTTACGTTTGGTGCTTCAAAATCAGACCAAACATAACGTACACCCTATGCACGGATTTGACAAATTAAACACAAAAATGAAAATAATGTTTAAACCTTAAATTTGACTTGGTCCTATAGTTATAACACACTTTAATTCATCAGCAATGCATATGCTTTAAAACCTCACCAAAAAAAATGCACATGCTCTAAAGTTCTAAAAATCCATATTCTATAATCTATACTAGAGTCTTAACTATAAATTATTTAGTGTCAAGTGATGGGTCAATTTTAAGACATGCTTAATTATTTAATACACCTCCCTCAACCAATGTTCATTGCTAAAGTAATGATTAGAGTTCATAATAATTGTCTTCAAGTATTATTAATGTTCATTTCTTTGACTAAAATAATGATATAGGGAATATTGATTTACAAGTTTCTTTTTTATGTAATAAGGGAGTACTAGTACTATACAATTTAACCTTTGGTTTTTATATAGTGATAGATACTGTGTTACAAGTCAACCATCACAACAGAGAATCAAGTGGGTCTATACAATGCATGTGCTAAAGATTTAATTTTTAATTTGTCTTATTTAAATAAAATTATTTTTATGACAGAGTAAAATAAAATAAAATTATAAATTACAACATTCTTTTAAACTAATAAATATTTAAACTAAGTGTCATAACTGTTTACAACATTCTTTTAAATTATATAATAAAAACACTATTATAAATAAATAAATTAAAATAATTTAATCTAAATGGACATTATATCTCAATAATTTTTTTAGTTTGTAGATAAAATTATAATAATCATAAATCCACACATAATTTGTAAATGATAGAATTTAAATTTTATCATGAACTCAAACCCAAAATTTTATTTTTTTTGAAGTAGCAGGGGATCCATACCCTACCCTAGTGGTTAGTAGCATTGGCATTTATTTGATAGATGATGAAGTGTCATGTCATGTCATGGTCAGCGATGGGTATGTTGTGAACAGTATAGTACTACTATACGGATGTAATAGGGTCCCACTAAAGGGGTACTATGCTGCTATGACATTGGTATGATGATGATGAGCAAGTATGGCTGTTTTGTGAACGTGTGGGCAGGTCCACCTCTTTTATTCATGCCCATGTGGAACTGGCCCTATCACCTGCACGTGCATCTCTCCCTTTTCTCTTTTATTTTTTCATTCATCATCCACCTAAAACATTGTACATGTGTCAACCCCCAAAAAATCAACAACATATTAACATTAATATACAATAATCCCACTATAAACTTGTATCGAAATCGATTTTAAGAGTGTGCAAAACGGCTTATAACATATAATCTCACTTTTTATGATTAAATTTTTTTATATTGGATCCATTCGGTTTATGTGTAACAAGTGGAAAAATGGATGAGTATGTAGATAACACAATTATGATTGAGAAAAGTACTGTAGTCCCCTCCAGCATCAGAAATCATCAGTGTTATTACATTTATTTATAATCCATACCCTTGATCGAGTGTATGGCCACGCCTGCATGTGTCAGTCATCATTTCATGTTTTATTCTATATATTCATTAATCTTAATTTTCACGACCTCTTTTTTAATGATGTTATACTAGAAAACCATTTGATATTGATGTTTTATTTTTAATTTTTATGCAGAACAATGGAAATTGCTCAAACGCAAGCAATAATAATAACAATTTCTTACCGTTTGGAGGAGGACCACGACTATGTGCAGGATCAGAATTGGCTAAGCTAGAAATGGCTGTTTTCATCCACTATCTCATCCTCAACTACCATTGGGATTTAATTGATAATAATGATCAAGCTTTTGCCTACCCTTTTGTCGATTTTCCTAAAGGTCTACAAATTCAAGTTCAACCCCATCAATTATAAGTTCAATTAGTTATTATTAGTTAACACATCACATGCTACCTACTAGCTATATACGTATATATAGCCTTTTGTATTGAATTTGGAGGGGTTTGGGTCTGTAAGTTATTTCTTTCGGTAGTTCACACACAATTGAAGTACAAGGGTATTGTTAATAGGACTACTTTCAAATTTTTATGGTTTCTTCTTCCTCTAGGCTCTATTAGGTTTTCAATGCTTGTTACCCTACCAACACTGTAGCATTGTACATTTTATATATTCCTTTCCATGAGGCTAGGACCATGAGTGAATACTTATTCATTTGTATGATTATCTCACTATTGTCATCTACTATTCTATTATATAGTATAAAACTCCAATTATCTTTTGTCTACAAACTATGTTGTTCTATGGTGGATATTTTTGTTTTTCATAAAAAAAAAAATTTCAAAACATGGAATAGTAAAGTAAGAGCTACACGAAGAAAAAAACACACAGCAAAAAATGAATCCAAAAAGAAAAATAAGACAGGGAAAATGTTGCATTTTTTTAACCCACATACACAAAAAAGTAATTAAGCCCGAGCTCCAGCATGTGTCCAGCCTTGCCAGACTCAAGAACCCCCATTGAACCGCTTAGTAATGGAACCTTTTAAATATAAACTGTTCAAATGTCTCACGAAATTAGTTTGACGAGTGTCTCATTCTGCTTAAGTTTCATTATTGTTACTAATTTGTTTCCAAACAATTTACTCCATCCAACCTATTTTGCATGTACCATTTCTTCCTTGCCACTCTTTATTGTCTTTTTTTTATTTTTTATTTTATTTTTATGGATGACCTTTGGGATATTCCATTAAACATAAATGAAGTTGGTGGGGTGATTTACACAAATTCTAATATTCTTGATGATGAACCTTTGAAAGTTAATGGTCACAGAGAATGGTGTGAAGGGAAATAAATATTCAAAATGTAGCAGAAAATAAAAATATTTTCTTAAGTTGATCTTTACGAATGATACGTGATAAAATGAATACCTCTTGTGGTGATTACCACCTTTGATGTTGAATAAGAGTAATGATCACGAGAGTTGAATGAAGAACAATGTTTCTATTCAATCCACTCTAATATAATGCCTTCAATCTCAGTGCTAGTTGTTATGAATGAAGACTTTAAGTGTGTGTATGTGTGTGTGAAAGAGAGAGAAGGAGAGAGAAAAATTACAGCTATGGTTTCATAAACTGGATTTTATCAAGTGTGAAAGCTTTTGCACATCGATTCTATTTATATAACCACTTGTGTGGGCCGCATGCTAAAAAGTCCACTTAAGTGCATTATACCTTATACTGTACCGTATTTCACTTACGCATAGTGTACCTTACGATGTTCTACAATTCACTTAAGTGCATTGTACCTTACGGTGTTCCTAATTTATTTTATATCTCATCAATTCGTCCTTATGTGTGTGACCCTGTTGGTTGTTGCGATGTTGAGAAGTATATTAAATCACACATTTAATATAATAAATAGTGATCAGTATCTAGCAACACATCACTGCTACAAAAGTCATAAAAATATCATGTGATTTGACAAAACCTTTCCGTGATAATACTTGTATGTACAATTAACTTTTTGCCTTTATGTATATATTAAACACAAGACATAGACAATGTCACCTTTGTCTAGTCTAATATTGTGCCCTTTGACATTTATCTTGTTACGCGGGATGGACAAACTCCATTCAGGTCACTCATATCTCTCAACATTCTTTGAAGAGAACCCAACAACTGTCTTTATGGTCATTTAGTTACGGATAGTGTTTGATCAGCAATAAAGTACTCGACTCCACATCTAGGGTCCATAGTGGTATCAGTTTGAAGGGTGGTATACGCCAATATCAATATAAAAATAACTTATGACACTTTGCACAATATTATATGCAGTGTACTTATAGCGGGTTAATCCAGTATAAATATTACTTCTAATACTCATATATTTGTTAAAACTTATTAATTGTTTATCCATGATCCGTGAGATATGATTATCAGTCTATCCCCATAATATTCGCAATGTTTTAATGTTATCTCACTTCACAATAAAGCTCAACTAAAGATAATGTAATAATAATGTCATTACATTTAACTCAATATTATGATGAAGTCACACTTAACATTTCGTTAAATGCATTAGCTTTTCTATAGACTTCATTATTTTGGAAAAACAAACATAGTAAAGAAATTCAGTTTTGATTATTAATAAATAATCTGATACAAGTATCAAGTTCTAATAAAACTATTGGCCTCTAGGACTTACACCAATAATTTCCCACAATCTCTAGAGCCAATTAGGAATACCCCTTATACTCATAGATCTAGTATGTCCACCATGCTTATGTTACGCAACAAGCTTTGTTAGTGGATCAACAACATTGTCAAGGGTTGATACTATATATATATATATATATATATATATATATATATATCATTTATCTATTATCTTTAGAATAAGGTGATATCTCCCAAGTATTTGTTTGCCTTTTGATGAGATCTAGGCTCATTAGCTTGTGCGATAACACCATTGTTATCATAATAGAGATTAATGAGATCCACAATGCTAGAGACTATGACAAGCATTTTTCATATTTTGGCTCAATCTTAGTTAGAATTAGCTTGTGCGATAACACCATTGTCATCATAATAGAGATTAATGGGATCCACAAATAAGCATTTTTCATATTTTGGCTCAAACTTAGTTTGAACTTGTTGTTTCATATAAACTTCGTAGCCTCAAATCTACATGCAAGACATATGTGGTTACTTACCACTCCATGTCTCATATAGTGTCTTCTCAATATTTTTGGATGAACATTGTTAAGTGTGTCAGATGTTATAAATAGAGCATGTCCCCCAAAAGAAGTTTAGAAGATCAACATGACTCAACATGGATCGGACCATGTCTAACAAGTTTTGATTTATTCTCTCTGATACACCATTCCATAATGGTGTTCTAGGAAGAGTTAGTTTGGATAGAATTCCACACTCTTTTAGATGATCATCAAACTCTAGGCTTAAATATTCATCACCTCAATCTGATTGAAGAGTTTTAATATTCTTACCTAGTTGGTTTTGTACTTCATTATTGAACTCCTTAAACTTTTCAAGGGACTCATATTTGTGTTTTATTAAATACACATAAATTTATCTATTGAAATTATTAGTAAATGTGATGAAGTATTGAAAACCTCTTCTAGATGGTGTGTCCAGTGGTCCACATACATCAGTACATATGAGGGCCAAAAGATAATTATCTCTTTCACCTTTTCTTGTGAATGAGGACATTGTCATATCTCTAATTAAACAAGATATGGATGTCTTATACGATTCATAATCAAAAGAATCCAAGAGTCTGTCTTTATGGAGTTTAAAAACGTGTTTCTCATTTATGAGGCCTAAGCGATAATGCCAATTGTAAGTTGGATTTAACTCGTTAGGTTTCACCCTTTTAGTATTAATATTATAAATATGCTTTTCAATATCAAGGACATATAGTCCATTTTTCATTTGTGTGGTAGCATAGAATACATCATTCAAATAAATGGATAAATAATTGTTCTTTATTATGAATGAAAAACCAAACTTGTCCAAACAAGAAACAGAAATGATATTCCTACTACTTGCATGTACATAATAACATTTTCTAATAGAATTATTATACCACTAAGTAGAGTCAATACATAAGTTTATATGGCTAAAGCATCAACCTTTGCTTCATTTCTAACTCGTAGATCAACTTCTCCTTTTGCTAATTCTCTACTCATTTTTAGCCCCTGCACATTAATACAAATGTGAGAACCATATCTGATATCGAATACATATGATGCAGAAAAAGATAAATTTAACAAAAATACATGAAGTTGAATTCTCTACTTCATTCTTCTTATCTTCCAGTGTCCGGTCTTATTTCAATGGAAACAAGTGTCTTCCTTTGTTATATCTCAACTAGGCTTAATAGCATGAGCAGTAGGTTTGAATTTAGAAACTTCCTTGCCTTCTCTTTACCACCTTGCTTGGTGGGCCATTTTTCCATTATTGACCATCATAATGGACTTCCCTTTCGACTTTTGATTTTGCTCAGTAGTTCTTAACATGCCTAGTAGCTCTAGAAGATTTTTGTCCATATCATTCATATTTAATATAAGGACAAATTTAATAAAACTCTTTGGAAACTTTTTAAGGATCAAATAAGTCGTAAGCTTTTTTCGATGGGAAATCCCAACCTTTCAAGGTTCTCCCCATACCCAATCATCTTGGGTAAATAGGGACCTACATGGGCTCTCTCATCCATATTTCCTTTAAAAAGAGATTTTGAAACTGCAAACCTCTCATGCCTTGCATGCTCTTGATAGGGCATCTTCAGGTGTTCGATCATATCAAATGCTGCCATGTTCTCATGTTGCTTTCACAATTCTGTGTGCATGGTGTTCGCGTTAAAAGGTGACGCGCTAGAGGATTTGAACGTGAATTCAGATTCTCTGGCTCGAAACGATTTACTCTTTTGATTTGTTTATAAAGATGCCGCGAGCATCAAGCTTTATTATTTTCAACACAAGAAAGATGATTTAATGATTATGAAAAAGGGGAAAGCTGTAATACCCTCAATTGATATTGATATGTGTAACGACTAGCGTAAACTAGACGCAACGCATTGGGGAGATTCTGAGTAAGGGGGATTGTTATATAAAGGGAATAGATGGAGCACCCTAAATATATATAGTTATCTATAGCTTTATATATGAATATGTTTGATATGTTTGTGTGTTTTAATTGCTATTTCTATGATTGGGAAAGTTTCTCCTTTGGGATTTTAAGAAGGACAGATTATGAAGGATTCTAGGTTTGTTATTATTGTGCTCGCAAAGATCTGTGGATCTTCTGCATACATATCCCTTAGTGGGAATCGAGCATTTGTAGCTCGGATCTGTGGATCTATGGTTTGTTTGGTCCGAGAGAAAGAAATTTGCTCGGCAAGGATGAGACCTTGTGCCTACGTATTCTCAAAAGGATGTTGAGAAAGTCGAGCAATCGTAGTTCCCACTTATGCTAGTGGAAAGCAACGGATGTTAGTAAGAGACAGACAAATGTCATCTTAATGAAAAATGTATCTAATCTATTTCATCACATACATTTTTTTGAAAAGTTTGTTTGATTAAAATCTTTCATCGTAAGTTATAGGTGTTTTGCTTGAGTGTACAAGCGTTACCACTTACATGTTTAAGAAAGATGTTTGAAAAAGATGTTTGAATCTTTTAATTGTAAGTATTGGGTGTTTTGCTTGAGTGTACAAGCGTTACCACTTACATTTAAGAGATGTTTTTGTTTGAAAACAGTTTGAAAAGAGTTTGAAAAGTTTTTGACTGTATGTGATGTAATAGATGAGATACTTCTTCCATAGAAATGATAGATGTCTAAATCTCAAGGAGAAATTGATTGGATTAAAGGGATGCTTTTAAGAAGCCCATGGGTCCTTGTATTGTTAGCCCAAGAGGAGGCATTCCGAGGGTCATCGAGGTCATCGAGGGTCCTTGTATGAAGCTCAAGAGGAAGCTATAGGTATGGTGGCTTTGTGTTAAAAGGATTTCACCGAAACCATCCTTTTGAATTAAGAGCAATTTCACCGGAAATTATACTGGGTTCTATCCTAACGCTGGTGATTCTTTGTATTGGAAGCCCAATAGGAGGCTGTTAAGAGATTTCCTATCTCTTTCATTGTATGATGCCCAAGAGAAGGCTAAACTCAATGAGGAGTTCTTTTGAACGAAGCCCAAGAGGAGGCTGACTCAACAGGGGAGTGATGTCTTATATGAAGCCTAAGCGGAGGCTAAACTCAGATGAATGAGTTTCTTTGTACAAAGCCCAAGAGAAGGCTAACTCTGTGGGGAGAGTTATCTTGTATGAAGCCCAAGCGGAGGCTAAATTCATGTTGTGGATGAATTATCTTGTATAAAGCCCAAGCGGAGGCTACAACTGTGGGGAACCTATTGGTTAGACTAATTGTTATGTTATAATCGGACAGTTGTATAAACAAGTGTGTGTGTGTGTGTGTGATATGTATTCACAGGAGTTTATGAAGGAAATATAAACAATGTATGATGTTTATTTACAGAAGTTTATGAAGTAAATATAAACAAGTGTCTGTGAAACGAACGTTTAAAACGAGCGTAACTTGATTATTTACAAGTTTGAACTGTGTACAAGGAAGTGAATATGTACACGAACGAGTATTTATGTACAGAGAAATATGGATGTACATAGGGGGGTTGGGACTTACACCATAAGGGAGGCCCATTGGTTTGAAAGCAGTTTCACAGGGAATAATGCTCCTTTCAATACCAATGGTATTCAGTGTATATGTACAGACGAAACAGAAACGAACGATCAAAGTTTATCTGTAAAAGGTATCTGTATTATGTACAGATAAAAGTTTGTATGAAAAGAAATTGATATGTACAAGGAAAAGGTATGTATGTACATAAAAGAATGTTGGTTTGTGTATACACAAGTGAAATAAAAACAAACGATCGAAGCTTGTATATACTTGAGTATAAAAAGTATCTGTGTTATGTACAGATGAAAATTTGTATGTATTTGAAGAAAGTTTGATATGTACAAAGAAATATTATGTACATAAAAGAATGTTATGGGACTTACACCATAAGGGAGGCCCATTGGTTTAAAAGAAGTTTCACCAGGAATAATTCTTCTCCTAGAACCAATGGATTCGGCGTATAAACAAACGAATGAAAACAAACGAAAGAAATTTGTTTATGTTTGAAATATTAACAATGATGATTTGAGTATGTACAAGTAAAATTAAATATGTACATAAAAGGATTGGGACTTACACCGTAAGGGAGGCCCATGATCGATTGAGAAATTCGAGAGAAAACGAATTTGGTTTTATCGTTTGAATCGGATCGATCATGGTAAAAGATGTAAGTTTGATGAAATTTTTTGAAAAATGATTTTGAAAGTGTTTTGAAATGTGAAGTTCATTTATGAGAAGTTTTGAAAAGAATCGGAAGTCGAAAACTTGAAAAATTCACCTTTAAAAGGTGTTTTGAAAAGTGTTCAGAACGTCGTTTTCGGCTCGATTAAAATATAATCAGATGAAAGGTTTTTCTGAAAATTTTTGCACAATCATAAAATAGATACATTTATTTACAAGTGTACAAAAAATCACCTCAAAATGAGGAGTTTTGATTGGTTAAAAAAATGTGAAAGTTTTGTAAAAAACATGAAAAAATATGAAGGTTTTGAAAAAAGAATGGTCTTCACAAGGATTGAACCCGGGACCAAAGGGGTGGCTACGTGGCAGAAAACCTTAAGGGCGAGCTAGCAACCACTGGGACAAACGCGCCTTGGTGTTTTTTGAATCAGAGCACGTGTTGATAAAACATTGGAAAGTTTAAATATTCAAACTCAAGAACACGCGCGCATCCATGTTCTTCATGTTTGATTTTCAGATTCAACAATTCAAGCTAAAATCTTCATTTCTCAATGAAATTGGATGAAGTAAAAATGAAAATTGCTCGATTTTGAACAACGAACACGATGGTAACTGTTAATTGCATTTATATTTAGCCTAACACAATTAAATTTCCAAAATCGTGATGAACCCTAAACCGAATTTTCAAATTAAATGATGCATGATTGATGATTCTTTCGCGAGGGTTTATGATCGTGATGAGTGCGTAAAGAGATTGGCCAAGAGTTTTTGCATTTAAATTCAAAGAATTATGATATCCCGATCGTGTTCATACCTGCAAGTTGAAATCGAAGAAGGTGCAAACGTGTTTCGAATGAATTTGAAGATTGTGTGAGCTTCAACGGATGCTAGGAAGTCAGGAATGGTATGCTTGCTTTGAATCTCCTCGATCGTGCTACACAAGTTCACCGCACAGTTCAAAATGGAAGCTCGATTTTGATGTTAAACCCATTAGCTTGCTTGCTAATGGTTAGGATCATGTATGTGAAGTATATGGAAGGTGTTAGAGTGATCGAACACAACTTGTTCAAACAAAACCATGAATTGAATGCTTATGGCGCTTTGGAAGTTTGAAAAATGAAAAGTGATTTCGATTTTACTTGTTTTCAGTTTGATTTTAAGTTGTAAACAAGTTTGATGGTGATATTAGAGCATGTTTGACACCAAAGATCTCATGTTCATTCACAATTTTTCAAAATTGCATGATCTCTCCATTTTGAACTATGATTTGAGAAATTGGAGAAAGTGGAAGGAAAGTATGTCTTGGCATTACTTTGGTGTAGTTTTGAACTTGAAATCATGATCTATTTATAGGCCAATGGTTCTGAAAATGTTAGGCAAGAGTACAAGCTTTTTGGAAATTCAAAGATAACTTAAAGGGTAAGAATGACTTTTGCAAAGAAAAAGGAAGTTTCCTCTTTTTACCATGTGTGAAAAATCTCCAAATTGATTCTATCTCATCTCAATCATATCTAGCTGATATTTATCAGCTCAATGATCCATTTGGCAAGGTTGTATTGCTTCTAGATGAAGAAATCTCAAAAATGACCTATAATTTGAAGTTTTGACTTTGAAAAATCAAGTTCATGGAGCCTTATGTTTCAATTTCAAAACTATAGCTAGACTTCATGGATTTGAGATTTCTTGGACATTTTGGAAAGCTTGTTTCAAGAGCTACAACTTTCATATTTTGAGTTTGTTCCAATTCAAAATGGAACTAGGTGAAAAAATGGCATGAAGTTTGGAAAAAATAAGAAATTTCAACACTTAGAAATTTTTCTAAGTATAGAAACTTTTGACTTTTTGTTGACTTTTTCAAATTCTTTGATTTTTTATGATCATGATGGATCATTTGAAGTATTTTGATGATTGAAAAAGTTTTGTTTTGAAAAATTTGACCAAAAGTCAAAGTTTGACTTTTCTGTGCAGATGAAATTTCATCAGATGTTTCTGGAATTGACTGATGAAGTCTGTGAACTTCTGTGATGTTTTGAATCCAGAAATTAGGTCAAGATGTTGTAACTAAGATATAATGACCAATCTCTATCCAAAAAAGTCATTTCTTGCTCAAAAAGTCAGAGAACACTCATGCTCGATCAAAACCCTAATTGGTCGATCCTCGATTGATCTATGAGAAAACTTGGATATCTGATGATCAGAGGTTGATGATTTGATCAAGATAGATCAAATGAGGTGAGAAAAACTCAAACCCTAATTGGTTGCCTCTTGAATCAGATGAAAATCTGATGAAACCCTAATTTTGACCTGTGAATGCTACACCCGATTAATGTTGTCTGAACTGTTAGTGATGCAATGATGCAAATGTAAGGTGGTATATTAGGTCAAAAATTGGGGTATGACACATGGTTACTAGCATGAATCAATCATTTTTATTGGCATCATTGACATGCTTCTCATAAGCATCTCTTTCAGCCTTAGGATCTGAATTAGGAGGATCATCTTCAAGAACAAGTGTCTCTAAGACATATTTCTTTATATCATGTTTGTTGAGAATCCTCGGGATTCAGTGCCAATCCATAATATTTGTCCCATAATATTTTCCAATTAAGTGTGTTTAATTTTTTTCATTTTCTTGATTTTCATACTTCAATTTATCTCTTAATATTGTTTTTTTCCTTCAAACCATGTTTGATCTATGTGAATTATGTGCTAGTATATTTTAAATTACTTTCTAGCATCTTTCTATCTTTTTTATTATGCAAAAGAGGGTAAGTATACTCTCATAGTGAGTAAAGTATACTCTCTACTCATATAAAGGGAGTTTAACCACACCAAAATTTATCAATTTATTTTCTCTTTTACCATTTCACTGAGAGATGTGTTGCCATCATATAAATGCAGGAGAATATGAATTTATGTGTGTTCGTGCATAAAATTTACTACTCGGTCTAGGAGCGATAGAAAGAGACCGAGATGGGCCTACTAGCTATTAACCAAGCAATACTTTAATGGAACCCTTGATCAGAACCAGTTATTATAGCCAGATGCGCTAGGCATATATCCGTAGCCTAGCTATGTTGGTCGGGTAGTGCCATGCCGGGTTGGTCATAGTTACGTAATCCATTGAAGAACGGTTACAATGTTATAATACTTATGTGACGGTTACTAACGTTACAAATATTTAAAAGGCAGTTACGAGCGTTACAAGTATTAATGGACGGTTACACCATCATGGTCATTAATCATGGCTACGCTATATATAGAGGCCTAATGGCCAAGGAGAAGGGGATCTCAACCAACAACTCTCTCTAAGTATCTCACTACCACTCTCTCTCCAAACCTCTTATCTAAGGGCTCTCATCTGCAGGGTAAGTTAGACACATAGCTTTGAGGTCATGCATCCCTTGCGTGAGCCTCCAAATCCCTTAATATCCTAAATATAGTTTTTTAGCAAGAACATTTGGCGCCCACCAGTAAAACTTTCCCGGGCCACCCAAGTTTCATACTAATACAATCCTAACGACAATGAGAGGGGTGTGGCATATCACAGTCTATGCACAACCTTATGCTTATATGGAACTAGATGAAATAATCACTAATTATAAAGCCAATTGCCGATTTCATCGATCTATTCCGAAGAATCACTATAGCCACTACAGACGTAACTCTTACGCGATCAATCACTTTATTATTGTATTGTAACGTGTTATATCTACTAGTCTGGGGATGGGGACTTCAATCGACAGAAACTTGAACGTTCTGTTTCTGAGAAGGGTGTTTTTGATTCCCAGTCAATAGATCAAAGTTCAGACAACAGAATGAAAAAAATTGAGATTTCACAAATCGTAGAACACAAGATCAACGCAAAGCCGCGTAGATTACAAATTTATACTTAAACATTTATTTAAAATATTCTTGTCTTAGGCGAGATGATGTCTCTGTCGATTGTAAGAAATCTTATATAAAGGGGTTGTCCTTCTCCCCTGCATGGGAAATGAGGCACCTTAAACAAACTTAGTCTGTGTAAAGGAAACTAGGATGTAACAAGGGCTCCCTGTTGAGTTCCATCTCGATGGTTCTCCCTAGGCAAAGCTCACGTTTCTCCACTAAGGGTTCCCTACCGAGTTCCATTTCGATGGTTCTCCCTAGGAAAAGCTCAGCGTCTCGCAAAAAACCAAAGCTCCCTGCCGAGTTCCATCTCGATGGTTCTCCATAGGAAAAGCTCGGCGTTTCGCCATAACTAGAGCTCCCTGCCGAGTTCCATTTTAATGATTCTCCCTAGGAAAAGCTCGGAGTTTCTCCATAACTAGGGCTCCCTGCCGAATTCCATTTCAATTGTTCTCCCTAGGCAAAGCTCGGCGTTTCGTGTAACACCCCTTCTAAAATACCCCGCGAAGATAATAATTAAATCAGAGTCAACATATAATAAAGGGCATTACAATTCAATTTAAATAAAAAATCTCATAACAATAGTCATGCTTCACTGAAGAACTTCAATAAAATAATCAAAACAAATAACATGTTCTACGCAGCGGAAAATACCAACCAAACCGGAATAAAATTCAATTTATAATTATTCCCAAAAATTAATCAAAGAACAATAGAGTATAACATTAAACTCTCAGCCAAACGTTCCCCAGTGGTACAACTATCAGAGCATGACACTGACACGCGGATAAATAAACGCATAGCTCAAAAGCCATCCTCACCAGCTCCTAAGCGGCTAAGACTTCAATCTGAAATCATCAAAGTAAGAGTGAGATTTCATCAACAATTAAAATGCATTATACGTTTCTAAAATCAATAAAACAGTTCAGTACATCATTTCACCCTCATTAGCATAATCAGATTTCAGTATACAAACACAATTCATACAGTTCATTTATACACAATAATAACAAAAACAAGATTATAACACTGGAAACCATCCTATCATGTTAGACTCCATATGCAACGCAAGACTCTATGCATGTGGTACCAAACGTGAACTAAATTCACACCCTGTTCCGTTTCCGCCTTGGACACATCGTTAATCATTAATTCGCCCATACACCACTGGGACACGAATCCAGCCTCACCACCACTAAACCACTGGGTACGAGTATTGGCTCTGCAAGTCCAATTTCACACAATGGGAATTAACTCCACCAGAATGCATATGCATGCACATCAAAAGCATGCAACATTCAAATAACGGAATACGATATCACAACAATATTCCATGCATAACCAACACCAACAATCATCACACAGTAACAACACAATCATGAATAGAAACAGGAACAACACATAAGCATTAATCCTTACCCAGCCTGTCAGAACATCTCTAACCAGTTCATAGCCATTTCTAGAATTACCTTAGTTCACAAATCGGAAAATCGACTCTTTTTAAAATAAAATCCATGAAATAGTATTTTCTTCATTTTATAAAATAGTATTTTTAATTTAAGGAATACTGCCCAAAATGGCACTCGAATCGGAGTTACGGTTTAGAAAATACGAGTTTTTAACGTTTTAAGTATTTTTGAAAATAACATAGTGGTAACCGGTTCCTCCCAGGAAGAACCCGGTTCCCACAAGTTTGAAATGCACGCTCTATAGATTTTACTATGGGGAACTCGGTTCCTCCAAACTGGGAACCGGTTCCCACTAAAAATAGTCATTTTCTGTGTAAATTTCCAACTGGGAACCCGGTTCCTCCCCAGGAGTAACCGGTTCCCACTAACCCATAAATACTTCTCCCTGGTTTTTGTACCAAGAACCCGGTTCCTCCCACATGAGAACCGATTCCTGCGACCTACAGAACCAAAATCCTGCAAATTTGACAGCAACATATTTCCAACCTTTTCCTTTTCATTCCCATACGAATCATAGCATCAAAAACACCAAAATTCAACCAATGAACATCAATACAATAACACATAGCATAATTCCATCATTCCCAATAATGCCATAACAAACTAACGGTTCAATTTCACACAATTCGACAACATTGGGGATGATCCTATAACCTAGAAAATCCTAATTCGAGTTTCCTAACATAATCAACTACTCTATTGATTCTCAAAACCCATAATACATCATAATCGGATAAAATCACCCTTTACCTCGTGAGAATTTTTCGGACTCTGACGCTTTTGGGTTTTCCTCTTTCCTCTTCCTCTTCACAATTGCACATATGATGCAACTTCTCAATTTCGCTCTTTTTCCTCTTTTTCCTTCTTTTATTCCTTTTATTATTCTAAAATAATAAAAATAGAATAATTAGTGTGAGTAAAGTCTTTTACTCATCACACCCACACTTACACTTCACACCACCAAAAATTCCACCTCTATTTTATTTAATTAATTCCAATAATTCAAAAATACCAATAATTAAATTTATAATTAAATTAATAATTAAAAATTCTAATTGTTTAATTATTGAATTATTTGGGGTGTCACAACTCTCCCCCACTAAAAGAGTTTTCGTCCTCGAAAACATACCTTAGACGAAAAGTTCGGGATAAGAGTCTTTCATCTGGATCTCCAGCTCCCAAGTAACATTTCCACCTGCTGGTCCTCCCCAAGCTATTTTCATAAGCGCTATCTCTTTACCTCGCAACTGCTTCAACTTCTGATCCTCAATCCTCGCAGGCAATGTTTCAACAGTCAAATTATCTCGTACCTGTATATCATCTACCTGAATCTCATGAGACGGATCAGCAATGTACTTCCTCAACTGAGATACATGGAAGACATCATGCAAATTTGTAAGCGACGGCGGTAAAGCAATCTGATAAGCAACTTTCCCAACCTTCTTGGTAATCTGAAACAGACCAATAAAACGCAGAGTTAACTTCTTTGACTTCAAAGCTCGACCAATACCAGTCATCGGAGTAACTCGCATAAACACATGATCTCCTTCACTAAACTCAAGGTCCTTCCTCCTCTTATCATGATAACTCTTCTGACGACTTTGAGAAGCTCTCATCTTCTCCTGAATCATCTTAATCTTTTCTGAAGTTTGTTGGACAATCTCCGGTCCAATTATAACACTTTCTCCAGATTCGTACCAACACAGTGGTGTCTTACACCTCCTACCATACAATGTCTCAAACGGAGCCATACCAATACTCGAATGAAAACTATTGTTGTAGGTAAACTCAATAAATGGTAAGTAACTATCCCAAACTCCACCTTTCTCCAACACACAAGCTCGTAACAAATCCTCTAACGATTGAATCACTCTCTCCGTCTGACCATCAATCTGCGGATGATAAGCAGAACTTAACCTCAACATAGTACCCAAAGCTTCTTACAACCTTGTCCAGAACTTAGACATAAACCTTGGATCTCTATCCGAGACAGTACTAGAAGGAATACCGTGCAAACTCACGATCTTCTCAACATACAACTCAGCCAACCTCTCCATCAGATAATCCATTCTTATTGGAATAAAATGAGCAGACTTCGTCAACCGATCGACAATAACCCAGATAGAATCACAATTCTTAGCTGTCCTCAGCAGACCAGACACAAAATCCATAGAAATGTCATCCCATTTCCAATCCAGAACAAACAACGGTTCCATCAGTCCCGACAGTTTCTGATATTCAATCTTCGACTTCTGACAAATCAGACAAGCATAGACAAACTCAGCAATTTCCTTCTTCATTCCAGGACACCAAAACAACATTTTCAAGTCATGATACATCTTAGTAGCACCAGAATGAATACTCACTCCACTACGATGTCCTTCTTCCAAAATACTCTTCCTAATTTCTGCAATATCTGGGACACAAACCCTATCATCAAATCTCATAACACCATTCTCGTCAATTCGGAATTCACCTCCTTGACCTTGGTTGATCAATGTCAATTTATCAACTAAACCAACATCAGATTTCTGTCCAGTTCGAATTTCCTCCAGAATACCACTAGTCAACTTCAACATACCCAACTTAAGACTATCAGAAGTAGTCTCACATACCAAACTCGAGTCTCTGAATTGCTCAACTAAATCCAATTCACGCACCATTGACATAGACATATGCAACGACTTCCTACTCAATGCATCTGCAACCACGTTTGCCTTACCAGGATGGTAATTTAAACCAAAATCATAATCTTTTAGAAATACTTCAGACTCTTATGATTGTTGAATACCTCAAATCGAGATCCATACAAATAATGCCTCCATAATTTCAAAACAAATACCACAGCTGCCAGCTCTAAATCATGAGTCGGATAATTCCTTTCATGAATCTTCAATTGTATCGAAGCATAAGCCACTACCTACTTATCCTGCATCAAAACACCACATAATCCCATCAACGAAGCATCACAGTACACCAAAAAACATTCCGTCGGATTCAGCAAAATCAAAATCGGAGCACTAGTCAACCTCTTCTTCAGTTCTTGGAAATCTTTCTCACACTCAGAATCCCAAACAAACACTTGACCCTTTTTTGTCAACTTAGTCAACGACAAAGCTAACTTCGAAAATCCTTCAATGAACTTTCTGTAGTAACCTGCAAGACCAAGAAAACTACAGATTTCAGAAGCATTCTTCGGCGCTTCCCACTGAGATACCGCTTCTACCTTCGTAGGATCAACAACAATTCCATTCTTAGAAATCACATGACCAAGAAAGCTTACTTCACTCAACCAGAAATCACACTTAGACAACTTCGCATAGAGCTTCTTTTCTTTCAACAACTCCAACACAATCCTAAGATGCTCTGCATGCTCTTCGTCATTCTTTGAGTAAATCAGGATGTCATCAATAAAGACTACCACAAACTTATCAAGATATGGATGAAATATCCTATTCATATACTCCATGAAAACATCAGGTGCATTAGTAACTCCAAACGGCATAACATAATACTCATAATGTCCATACCTCATTCTAAATGCAGTTTTCTGAATATCTTCCGTCTTCACACGAATCTGATGATATCCAGACCTCAAATCAATTTTATTGAATACACAAGCCCCAACCAGTTGACCCATCAAATCATCAATCCTCGGTAATGGATACCGATACTTGATTGTAACTTTGTTCAACTTCCTGTAATCAACACACAGTCTCATCGAACCCTCTTTCTTCTTAACCAACAACACAGGAGCACCCCACGGTGAAACACTCAGACGAATGAACTTCTTCTCAAGTAACTCTTCTAACTGCTTCTTCAATTCAGATAATTCAGATGCCGACATGCGATAAGGCGCCATCTACAACGGACTAGTTCCAGGAATCAAATCTATAACAAATTCCACTTCTCTCTCAGGTGGCAATTCACTAACATCTTCCGGAAATACTTCGGGAAATTCATTCACCACTGGTAATTCACTACTCTTAGCCTCTCCTTTCGCTTCTGTCGAAGAATACAACATAAACACCATGGCACCATCATTAACCGCTAAGTTCATCTGCTTAACCGACATAGTCACATCTTCAATACTAGCTTCTTCAGGAAAAATAATCGTCTTTTCAAAACAATTGATATGAACCTGGTTGAATTCCAACCAGTTCATTCCAAGGATGATATCAAGTTATTCTAACGGTAGGCACACTAAATCCATACTGAAACCTCTACAAAAAATCACAATAGGACAATTCCTACAAAAAATTGAAGTAGTCACTGAACCCGACGCAGGAGTGTCAATAACCATACTTCCATCCATATTAGATATATCCAAATTCAACCGTTTAGCACAATCCAAAGCAATAAAAGAATGAGTCGCTCCAGTATCAATAATCGCAGTCAAAGGTATGCCATTATTAAAACATGTTCCTTTAATCAACCGATCATCTGGCTTAGTCTCTGATCCAGACAAAGCGAACACTTTACCACCAGACTGCTCCTTATTGGGCTTAGTACACTACGGATGAGTATGACCCTCTTCGCCACAGTTGTAACAAACTACCTTCTTTGCTCTGCAATCAGTAGCTACATGACCAAGTTTCCCACAGTTGTAACACTTCTTCGTGTCATTCTTGCATTCATGAGCTCGATGTCCCATTTCACCACACCTATAACACTTAATAGGAGCATTAGAATCTCCCCCACTAGGCTTCTTCCAACCACCGGATCTCTAATTATTCCTGTCATAAGGTTTTCCACGATCCTTCTGTTGCTTTCCTTTTCGATCAACATACCCTCGAGAATTTGTTCGAGTATTAGCAAGATCCTCTTCCAGAATCCTACTGCAATCCACCAAATCAGAAAACCTACGAATACGCTGATACCTGATACCCTGCTTAATCTCATTGATCGGAAAAATAGCAAGTGTACTATTTTCGTCGATGTAGTTATAATGAGTTTCCCCAAGTATCGATCTCGAGGACTGCGTAGTAAATACCTATTCGTTCTCTTAATTCAATTGAACAAAAAAAATGGTTGGGTTGAGTTTAAAACTTTCAATTATACTCGTAACAAAATAATGACTGATGAAATATATGGAGAATGATGCTAGGGTGAGTGGTTAATTTAACAAAATTATGATCCGAATCAAGATTTCCTCATTGCATATGAAAACTTTCAATTACCTATCTATAGATTATTCTTCCCTAAGTCCTTAATGAAGAAAACTATTAAAACCTCAATCCTTATTCAAATGTCCATTCAAATAACTCTTCATTTTAACCATAAAAATATCAAGAATTCAAGTGATTATAAAGAGTTCCTAGTCCTAGGTGAGACTCCTAATAACCTAATTGCGTAGAAACCCTAACAATCACAGTCCTGTCAATTATTAGTCATAGGTCTACATGTATTTGTCCGATACATGATCATAGGAATACCACACAATTAAATTGAAATAGAAAAACACTGCATTAAGGAAATCAAGTATCTGAATTCATAACAATCATCAAATCAGGACCACCCCCTAGCATTGGGGGTTTAGCCTCTCATAGTATTCGAAGAAAACATCAGATAAAAGTTACACATTACAAAGAATAACGATGACGTTGATCTTCAATGGTGGCTGCCCTTGAATCTCGCCGTCTCTGAATTCCTCTTCGTAGCTATCTTCTCTTCTCTGTAATATTTTTCTCGTACGTTTCAAAAGTCCTTTTTCCTTTTCCAAAATTCCTTCTAATAGTCTCAGCCTCAAACAAGTCTTAGCCAAAGTCGAAAGTACCCTTAATGACAAAGAAAAGGTCCAAAACTCAAAAAGTGAAGTTTCCACACGCGTCCATCAACACGGGCCGTGTTGATTAACACGGGTGCCCGTGTTGATCTCTTGAATAAAAAATATTTTCTTCCAGGTCAATCAACATGGGCAGTGTTGATTCACGCGGGCGCCCGTGTTGATTCACTGACTTTGGTTGTTTTGCACTTTCCACTGGCTTTTCAACACGGGCAGTGTTGATTAACACGGGTGCCCGTGTTGATTCACTGACTTTGGTTTTTTTGCGTTTTCTAGTGGCTTTTCGACACCGGTTGTTTTGATTAACACGGGGCCCGTGTTGATGCATCTGTAGCCTCCCATATTCTGATTTTTGCACTTCTTTTGTCCCGATTTGTCCTATTTTATTCTTCTGACCCTGAAAACACTCAAACACATAACCAAAGCGTAAAATGCGGTAAAATGATATATAACACTAGACAAATAAATGAAACAATAACGAAATTCAATGCTAAATATCTGTGTAAAAACCACCGATCAAACTCCCCCAAACTTAAATTGTTGCTTGACCTCAAGCGACAATTACCAGAACTCATGAAAATCAAAGTAGATTGGTACTCATATGCAAGAGTTCAGTTCTCATTGCTCAAAAAGTAGTGCGCTCGACATTCACATGACACGAAAAATACCTCTCCAACTATGCTTCGCACTTAAGTGTTCTCTTTCCGCTTTTCCTCCTCTTTCATTTGCACAATCAGATTAAGGCACTGAGAATTATGATAATCATCACATGCACATGACTAGCCAAGAACTTCACTTATTCGGGCACCAAACGAGCAGCATTTGCCACTTTTTAATACCAATGAAATTTTCAAACCTTTTGGTTATTTATTGTCCTTTATCCGGACGACGTTTGGGGATCAACCCCCTTTGGGCTGAATAACCTGGTGAGGGCTACCCAACTTAGCGGGCCGGTTACCTTTTACCGCCTTTTCATCATTTAATGCCATTCTTATTTGCTTCTCAACCAATCATACTTGCATGTGAATCTGAATTATGCCAAACTATATAGATAAACTACTCAAGGAGTACTTCGCAGACTTTAAGCACTATAGTACGAATTTACATGTTGGATTCGTATAACTGTCACATTATTCCGAATTTCCTACCTTCAAACAATCATCTCTGCATCTCACACAATATTATTCCCGATCTTATCGAAATACAAGATCTTGTGTAAAACAAAACAAAAATTTTGGTCAAAATTTAGAAACATTTTGGGAGAATTTCTACTAGTGTTATTACACAGCATTTAACATCAGCTTAACAAAAAATAATCAAACAAAGCAATAAAACATAACAAAGCAATAAAACCTCCCCCAAACTTGAACTAAACATTGACCTCAATGTTTCAGACCAAACTCGAGAGAAGTGACTCACAAAGGGTAATGCAGCACCAGTTGCTGCCTCCTAGCTTTCGCAAGATAGGATCCCTTTTTATTACTTGCAAACATAATAAAAAGAAAAGCTAAGTTATGAAAAATATGGGCTGCCTCCCACACAGCGCTTCATTTAACGTCGCATGGCTCGACGACTCATCCCCTTAAGGTGGGTACTTTCTCTTTCACACCTTGTTGCTTGTACTTTCCGCAGCCCAAAATTCAACCCCATAAAAAGCATTAGCTACTGCGTGATTCACGTTACTTCCAACTTTCATCTTCTCACCTTTGTCTACCTTCTTCTTTCCCTGCTTGGCTTCTTGACTGAACATTGGAATTTTAATTGATGCCACCTGAGAGATTCTGCCTGAGACTTCTTTAGGTATTGATTTTGAACTTTTGCTCTCTCCATCTACTTTGACCATACCAACTGAAAGTTTATTATTTTCACCTACACCTTGTTTCTTGACTTCAAACACCTTCATGGTTATTTCCTCATCAAAATATTTTAAAGTTAGAAGACCTGTCTCGATATCAAATTTGCACCTGCTAGTCAATAGAAAAGGTCGACCAAGAATGATCGGGGTCTCTTCATCTTCAGGTATGTCCATGATCTGGAAATCCACTGGAAAAGTAAAATTTTCAATCTCGACCAACACATCTTCAGCTATCCCATATGACTTCTTGATGGTGTGATCAACAAATTTTAATTTTGTTCCACTCCCGCTTATCTTTTCAATACCAAGCCTCTTGAAGATTGATAATGGCATTAAACTCACACTAGAGCCAGAATCAATTAGAACCCTTTTGAAAGTTCTATCTTTTATAGTGCATTGTATTGCCAATGATCCAGGATCCTTCTACTTGACAGGTCTTTTTCTCTTGGATGCGATTGCACACAATTTCTCATCAACGGGTACCTGTTCATCATCTGTTGGCCTCTTTTTTGATAGGATCTCCTTCATGAATTTTTGGTACAAAGGCATTTTCTCGAGTGCTTCAAATAAAGGTATGTTGATCTCTAGCTTCTTAAACAATTTGACAAATTTATCGAACTTTTTCTCTTTTGTGTCCTTCTTTGCCACTCGCGAGGGATATGGCAGCCTAATCGCAAGTTTACTCTTTTCTTCAGCTGGCTTCACAGGTAGCGCCACTTCTTCCTTTTTTTTCTTGCTCTCTATCACTTCTAAATCCACTTCTATAAGTTCATCATCAACTTTTACCTCATCTTCTCTTTCTTTGGCAACGTTTTCACTCCTTGTTGCGACAGCATTCACATTCTCATGGTTCTTCTGATTGCCTTGTGCTTGCATCACTACTTGTTGCACAATTTGCCCCATTTGAACCTCCAAATTTTTAATTGCAGTTGTGGTGTTCCTGTGATTGCTTCGTGTTTCTTCTTAGAATTGGGAAGTGTGGGCAACCATCTTTTCAATGGCCACTTCCCATTCTGCCTTCTGAGGAGCTTGTTGTTGATCTTTCCAAGCAAAATTCGGATGATTCTTCCACAAAGGGTTATATGTGTTAGAATATGGATTATTCTGCCTCAAGAATTTTATCTTCTCAATTTGTTTTGGAGTTGCAAGACATTGTGCAGTCATGTGTGGTCTACTACAAATGTCACAAACCACATTTTTAACCTGTGCTACCTGTTGAGTTCCCATGTTCATAGCTTTAAGCTTTTTCTCCACTTTTGCAGCTATCGCCTCTTCGATTTTAAGTTGTTTATTTACTTCCAACTTCAAATCAATCACTCCCTTTGGTTTACTTGTAACCCTGTCATATAATTCCAGATGCTCCTTTGCAGCTATAGCTTTAATAATCTTCTTGATGCCAGTGGCTGTTGAGAAGTTGGATGAGCCACCAGCTGTTGTGTCAATGAGTTGCTTCATTTTGATTCTCAGACCATTCACAAACATCTGCATCTACTCAGTCTGATCTAGGTTATGAGTTGGGCATGCCACCAGGAGTCTCTTAAATCTCTTGAAAGAGTCTCCTAATGATTCACCCTCCTTTTGCTTGAAATTCAAGATCTCATATCTTTTTCTCATGAACACCGATGTTGGAAAATACTCATTGAGGAACGTTGTTTCCATATATTTCCAAGATGTAATGCTGCCTGCTAGAAGATAATAGAACAACTCCTCTGCTTCATCTGCCAAGGTGAACGGAAACATGCGCAACTTTTTCTGTTCTTCAGTATGCCCATCTATCTTTAGAGTGGTGCTCATAGTCAGAAATCGTTGCAAATGCTTGTTAGCATCTTCATTAACCCTTCCAAAAAAGGATCTCTTCTCCAACTGAGTGATGGTGCTCGGGTGGAGCTGAAAGTTAGGAACATTCACCAGTTGGTTGACAATGGTTAGTCTTCCCCCCGGTGCATTTGTGCCTCCGTAATCTCCTAGCAGTCTTTCTTGTGGTGGATCTATGGTCTCAGCTTCTGATTTTGAACCTGAGTGTACTGAATTTTTATCTTCTTCTTCTGCCAGTATTGCTTGCTTCGCTTTTCTTCGCCTAGCATGAAAGGTTCTTTCTATCTCTGCGTCAAAAAGATAGTCAGTTGAGGATTTACCTCGCATAAAATATTAGACACAATATTAGTACTGATATAATTTAATAGGAAAAATAAAATTTTAATTGCAGAGCAATAAAAGTTCAATTGAACTAAGATTAAAATCTGTATTTTGGCAGTCCCCGACAACGGCGCCAAAATCTTGATCGGAAAAATAGCAAGTGTACTATTTTCACCGACGTAGTTATAATGAGTTTCCCCAAGTATCGATCTCGAGGACTGCGTAGTAAATACCTATTTGTGCTCTTAATTCAATTGAACAAAAACAATGGTTGGGTTGAGTTTAAAACTTTCAATTATACTCGTAACAAAATAATGACTGATGAAATATATGGAGAATGATGCTAGGGTGAGTGGTTGATTTAACAAAATTATGATCCGAATCCAGATTTCCTCATTGCATATGAAAACTTTCAATTACCTATCTCTAGATTGTTATTCCTTAAGTCCTTAATGAAGAAAACTATTAAAACCTCAATCCTTATTCAAATGTCCATTCAAATAACTCTTCGTTTTAACCATAAAAATATCAAGAATTCAAGTGATTAAAAAGAGTTCCTAGTCCTAGGTGAGACTCCTAATAACCTAATTGTGTAGAAACCCTAAAAATCACAGACCTGCCAATTGTTAGTCATAGGTCTACATGTATTTGTCCGATGCATGATCATATGAACATCACACAATTAAATTGAAATAGAAAAACACTACATTAAGGAAATCAAATATTTGAATTCATAACAATCATCAAATCAGGACCACCCCCTAGCATTGGGGGGTTTAGCCTCTCATAGTATTCGAAGAAAACATCAGATAAAAGTTAAACATTACAAAGAATAACAATGACGTTGATCTTCAATGGTGGCTGCCCTTGAATCTCGCCGTCTCCAAATTCCTCTTCGTAGCTATCTTCTCTTCTCTGTAATATCTTTCTCGTACGTTTCAAAATTCCTTTTTCCTTTTCCAAAATTCCTTCTAATAGTCTCAGCCTCATCCAAGTCTTAGCCAAAGTCCAAAGTACCCTTAATGACAAAGAAAAGGTCCAAAACTCAAAAAGTGAAGTTTCCACACGCGTCCATCAACACGGGCCGTGTTGATTAACACGGTGCCGTGTTGATCTCTTGAATAAAAATATTTGTGCGTGTCAATCAACACGGGCAGTGTTGATTCACACGGGCTCCCGTGTTGATTCACTGAGTTTGGCTGTTTTGCACTTTCCACTTGCTTTTCAACACGGGCAGTGTTGATTCACTGACTTTGGTTTTCTTTTTGCGTATTTTAGTGCCCGTCTTGATGCATCTGTAGCCTCCCATATTCTGATTTTTGCACTTCTTTTGCCCCGATTTGTCCTGTTTTATTCTTCTGACCGTGAAAACACTCAAACACATAATCAAAGCGTAAAATGCGGTAAAATGACATATAACACTAGACAAATAAAAGAAACGATAATGAAATTCAATGCTAAATATCTGTGTAAAAATCACCGATCACTCATCACAGAGACCATTCTCAAACTTGATACATTTGGAAAATTCTCCATCTGCATCATTATTGTAGTGAGCATAGTACTTCGCCAACTCAGTCAATTTGGAAGCATACTCACTCACAGTCTTGTTGCCTTGCTTGAGCTCCAGAAACTCGATCTCTTTCTTTCCCCGAATATCTTCAAGAAAGTACCTCCTCAGAAAAGCTCTCCTAAACACAACCCAAGTCACTGCAACACCATCTTGCTCCATCTTTGTCCTGTAAGCAACCCACCAGTCAATAGCTTCCTCTGCTAGCATATGAGTATCGTACCTCACTTTTAGCTCTTCCGCACAATCAATCACTCTGAAGATTCTCTCAATCTCCTTCAACCATCTCTGAGCACCTTCCGGATCATGCGCGCCTTTGAACAATAGAGGATTGTTCCTCTGAAAATACCCCAATTGTCTATCAGCACCAATACCAGCTCCCAGATGATTTCCTCCGAGCACACCAACAAGTATTCCCAAAGCCTCAGCAATAGCAGCATCGTTTGTTCTGTTACCTCTTCCGGCCATTATTTTGTAACATTACAAAACAACCTCATTAGAACACAAGTATCGACAGTGTTACCTTGCACTAGTCGCATACAAAAGGGATAATGACACTAAGACACTGGTCACAACGACCGACTATGCTCTGATACCACTATTGTAACACCCCTTCTAAAATACCCCGCGGAAATAATAATTAAATCAGAGTCAACATGCAATAAAGGGCATTACAATTTAATTTAAATAAAAAAATCTCATAACAGTAGTCATGCTTCACTGAAGAACTTCAATAATATAATCAAAACCAATAACATGTTCTACACAGCGGAAAATACCAACCAAACCGGAATAAAATTCAATTCATAATTATTCCTAGAAATTAATCAAAGAACAATAGAGTGTAACATAAAACTCTCATCCAAACGTTCCCCAGTGTTACAACTATCAGAGCATGACACTGACACGCGGATAAATAAATGCATATCTAAAAAGCCATCCTCACCAGCTCCTAAGCGGCTAAGACTTCAATCTGAAATCATCAAAGTAAGGGTTAGATTTCATCAACAATTAAAATGCATTATACGCTTCTAAAATCAATAAAACAGTTCAGTACATCATTTCACCCTCATTAGCATAATCAGATTTCAGTATACAAACACAATTCATACATTTCATTATGCACAATAATAACAACAACAAGATTATAACATTGGAAGCCATCCTATCATGTTATAATCCATATGCAATGCAACACTCTATGCATGTAGTACCAATCGTGAACTAAATTCACACCCTGTTCCGTTTTTGCCTCGGACACAGTGTTAATCATCGATTTGCCTATACACCACTGGGACACGAATCCATCCTCACCACCGCTAAACCACTGGGTACAGGTATTGGCTCTGCAAGTCCAATTCCACGCAATGGGAATTAACTCCACCAGAATGCATATGCATGTACATCAAAAGCATGCAACATTCAAATAACAGAATACGATATCACAACAATATTTCATGCATAACCAACACCAACAATCATCACACGGTAACAATGCAATCATGAATAACAACAGGAACAACACATAACATTAATCCTTACCCAGCCTGTCAGAACATCTCTAACCAATCGCCATTTCTAGAATTACCTTAGTTCACAAATAGGAAAATCGGCTCTTTTTAAAA
This sequence comes from Vicia sativa, assembly GCA_021764765.1. Classification (NCBI taxonomy): domain Eukaryota; kingdom Viridiplantae; phylum Streptophyta; class Magnoliopsida; order Fabales; family Fabaceae; genus Vicia; species Vicia sativa. The sequence goes on from CM038792.1 coordinate 102,161,055, forward strand.
TAAAATTCATGAAATAGTATTTTCTTCATTTTATAAAATAGTATTTTTAATTTAAGGAATACTGCCCAAAACGGCACTCGAATCGGAGTCCCGGTTTAGAAAATACGAGTTTTTAAAGTTTTAAGTATTTTTGAAAATAACACAGTGGTAACCGGTTCCTCCCAGGTAGAACCCGGTTCCCACAAGTTTGAAATGCACGCTCTCTGGATTTTACTATGGGGAACTCGGTTCCTCCAAACTGGGAACCAGTTCCCACTAAAAATAGTCATTTTCTATGTAAATTTCAACTGGGAACCCGGTTCCTCCCCAGGAGTAACCGGTTCCCACTAACCCAGAAATACTCCTCCCTGGTTTTTGTACCCGGAACCCGGTTCCTCCCACATGGAAACCGATTTCTGTGACCTGCAGAACCAAAATCCTGCAACTTTGATAGAAACATATTTCCAACCTTTTCCTTTTCATTCCCATACGAATCATAGCATCAAAACCACCAAAATTCAACCAATGAACATCAATACAATAACACGTAGCATAATTTCATCATTCCCAATAATCCCATAACAAACTAACGGTTCAATTTCACACAATTCGACGATATTGGGGATGATCCTATAACCTAGAAAATCCTAATTCGAGTTTCCTAACATAATCAACTACTCTATTGATTCCCAAAACCCATAACCCATAATACATCATAATCGGATAAAATCACCCCTTACCTCGTGAGAATTCTTCGGACTCTGACGCTTTTAGCTTTTCCTCTTTCCTCTTCCTCTTCTCAATTGCGCGTATGATGAAACTTCTCAATTTCTCTCTTTTTCCTCTTTTTCCTTCTTTTATTCCTTTTATTATTCTAAAATAATAAAAATAGAATAATTAGTGTGAGTAGAGTCTTTTACTCATCACACCCCCACTTACACTTCACACCACCAACAATTTCACTTCTATTTTATTTAATTAATTCCAATAATTCAAAAATACCAATAATTAAACTTCTAATTAAATTAATAATTAAAAATTCTAATTATTTAATTATCGAATTATTTGGGGTGTCACATTTCGCCATAACTAGGGTTCCCTGCCGAGTTCCATTTCAATTGTTCTCCCTAGGAAAAGCTCGGAGTTTCGCAACAACTAGGGCTCCCTGCCGAGTTCCATTTCAATGGTTCTCCCTAACCAAAGCTCGGCGTTCCTCCAGAACTAGGGCTCCCTGACGAGTTCCATTTTAATGGTTCTCCCTAGGCAAAGCTCGGAGTTTCGCCATAACTAGGGCTCCTTGCCGAATTCTATTTCGATGGTTCTCCCTAGGCAAAGCTCAACATTTCACCACAACTAGGGCTCCTTGCCGAGTTCTATTTCGATGGTTCTCCCTAGGCAAAGCTCGACATTTCTCCATAACTAAGGGTTCCCTGTCGAGTTCCATTTTGATGGTTCTTGTTGTTAGACGGCGTGGCAAGTGATCAAGAGGGGGTGAATAGATTGCCTCTTTCATTATCACGGATTTAAAATTATTTATCAGAGTTAATAGCGAAACTACGGAAAGTGACACACGATCCTGAATTGACTTCCGTCTATTTTGAACTGGCTATGAGAAAACCGAACATGCGATAGCTTGCTGGATTTTAATTGAGATGAATTAACATAGAATTTATATTGAATCAATGCACTTATCAATATAACACTATTTCCAATGAATAAAATCAAGCTAGCACTTTTGTCAAACAATTGGAGTATACTTGTTCAATGATCAATGACAATGGAGTTTTGATAAAGAGTTTCTTCCAGCCTTGTATCAATGAACGTGAAAAGTTGCACACCAATTAAATCACAAACGTGTTGTAAAAGTAAAGAGAGAGAGAGAGAGAGAGAGAGAGAGAGAATATGATATGCAAAGCAGTTTGGTAAGGAAGTTCCCTACTATCGTCCTTGCGTGTGGGTACGTTTCCCTCTCAATTTCCAAATTGGAATTGAGAATTTTCTAAATCAATATGCTGAAATATTATTTACAAGGTTGCGATACAGAGACAGAAAACTAATCACTCAGATCTTTTTCTTCTTGTATGAACCTTCTCTTGATATGAGCTGATCAAGAATACACCTGCAAGATTCACATATAATTCACCGCTTCCATGACCTGTTTGCGAAATCACCCCGATCTCCAAACCATACTGTTTACTGTGGAAAATGGAAAACAAGCGTTGGTCCTCCCTATGTCCTAAAACTAAGGGTTACTCGCAAGATCGACCAGTTGATCTTAAGACACATGCTAAGATTTTTGATATTGTACTGGTTCTGTCGAAATTTACCCTAGTCAAGAAACAGTTTTCTCAAACCAAGAGAACAAGTACAACAACTTTCCACACAGAGACTTCGACCGAATGACTGGTAACTCGTGACCAACAGTAGGTTCTGGACAAAATGAGACTCAACAAACTAACTAATTGGTGACTCGTGACCGACAAGCAGTGTTGAAAAGTTCATGCAAACTAGAAGAAAACGTAAAGACTTTGCTCGAAAATGAATACGAAAAAGTAAAGACATTTAAAAGATAAGTGAAAAGATAAACTGATTGCATTGAAATAAAGGTGGTGATTCACGTACATCAAAAGCTTAGAAACTCTTTCTTTCTTAAGCGCGAAATTGGGGAGAGTTTTGGCAAGCAGTTTGAGCATACAAGTGAACACACCAAAAATTACAGCGAAGTAACTTATTTATAGTAATTTACAAGATAACTACTTAAGAAAATCTATGGATGAAATTGAAACTAAAATGTAACTGCTACATAAGATTTCGCCATCCACTTGGCGCCTAAAACCCACGATCTCTTGAAGTAACTGCCCACGATCTTCAGAGCTTGACTTTTTCCTGCTCGTGATTACAAAGGATTCCTTCACTTAATCCATAGCATGTCAAATCGACCAACATTTTTCTTATTCATCCAGTCGATGTGGTTCATCTTCAACACATTTGTATTGACCCTTTTTCCTTCTGGCCACAGGTCTCAACTTTTTCCATGTTTATTTGATACTTTGGTCGAATCGACCAATTTCTCGGTTCATTCTTCTGGTCGACACATTTCTCTCTCACATTCGTGGCTTAGTTTCATAAATTCTTCTGAGGAACCTATATTCGTTAAGGATCGGCCCCTAACTTATAAGGACGTTTGCCTTTGATACATACCCTTAAACATGTTTAGAATTTTAAGGTAACAAAATGTCCCCCAGAGATGCCATTTTCGAATTTCCTTATTTTTCGACCACATGAGATAATGGCATCTATGAAGCTTTATACCTTCAGTCGACCAAGTCGTTTCCAATACTCCAAAAATCAGTTTACTATTCTGATCTTTTCGTGACGTCAGACAATTATGATAACATACCAGGTTTTTCGCTTCGAGACGTGGGATCATTAGTGTTGACCATAATTACACTTTAGTGGAAGACATGGCCCACCACGCTTCCACTTTAACCTGGCTACATGTGTCCTTCGACTGGACAGGATCCCCAACCTAGGAAATCACCAAGATTTTCCCTTGCTCTTCTTCACTTTATCTCGAACCTACAAATAGAAATATTAGTTATTTTCTATCTACTTTTTTGCTTCCTCGGTTTTTCTTCCTTCCAAAGTATTATGGGTTTTGGGAATGTAACAAGGTCTGAAGCTTGTTATCCGATCAAAGTATCATGTAGAAACTGAATCTGAATATCACAGGTTCAAAGGTGCGACGTCAAACTGGAATTTCACAGAAAATACCAGAAAATACCAAGTCACTATCAATAACAAAGTCACCAACAGTCACCAACAGTACCTGTAGTAATGATATCCCGCCCCAACTCACAGGGTGATTCTAGACTCAACGGGGGTCCCTAATGATAAACAGAGTCGATGATCCTTTATTGAGTACTTTGCTGATTACACAAAAGGGTGTAGGGAGAAAGCACCGTCAATCGAATCTCGTCTAAGTTCGGTACTTCATGCCTCCTCACACGTACCACAGGATGCGGGATTCGACATGAACATCCATCTAGGCTATATGTCATTGGTCGGGGTAGTGGGCCTTTTACCTCAAGTAACACCCACCCAAATCAAGAGGTCAACCATTACAGCAGCAGTCCAGATACAGGATATATGAAAGCGGTAAATATGCCACATAAAATGCAATGCAAAGCATACAAAGGATGATAAATCGAATAAGCAAATAAACACCCAATAGACATGAAAAAGAAAGTTAGGATCAACTCTTGGACGGACCAGCAATAGGTCAACTGTCCCCAGTGGAGTCGCCAGCTGAAACCACCCAAATCAAGAGATCAACCATTACAGCAGCAGTCCAGATACAAGATATATGAAAGCGGTAAATATGCCACATAAAATGCAAAGCATACAAAGGATGATAAATAGAATAAGCAAATAAACACCCAATAGACATGAAAAAGAAAGCTAGGATCAACTCCTGGACGGACCAGCAATAGGTCAACTGTCCCTAGTGGAGTCGCCAACTGAAACCACCCGGCTGAACTTCTGACTGATAGGGGTGTACCAATGGAGTCACCACCGAACGTCTTTTATCTCACGACGGAGAAAGGAAAACATCGAGTAAACCTGAAGGGGGAAATCGCGGTCCTATGACCGAGAGATCAAGAGAATCTAGGTATGGGAGTTGGTTACACGAGGGGAAGGGATTAGCACCCCACACGTCCGTAGTACTCTATGGTATCCACTTTCTATTTCTAGCCAAAGAGTGTGTTATATCTATCTATGCTTATTCGCTACAATGCATGCAAAAGAAATGAGAAAATAAAGAAACCACGGGGAAAAGAAGGAAGTAATTACAAAGTTTGATCGATCGAGCCCCGTGACAAGATGCCTACGTATTCTCGCGTCCAATAGGAAAGTCAGAGCGTCGTAGTTCGGCTCACTTATTTTGGTGGGTTTTGTGTTTTTTACTTGTGAATAAGGTTTTAAACACAAATGAAAAGGTGTGCGCGAAGGCGAGAAAGTTTGTGTTGGTTGGTTGCTTTTACCTTGAGAAAGGAGTTCAAACCATTATTAAGTGTTTTGTTTTCAAAAGGAAAAGAAACACAAGTTTTAGTTTTATTATATGCATGGATGCAAAAGAAACTAGCAAAATAAAAGAGAGACTAGCTAAGTACTGACCCTAATGTTGTCATGCAAATATTGGACCTATGGTTGAGGATGTAAGGGAATCTCTACCTACGTTAACATGCAAAGGATGTGAATCCTAATTTCTAGGCTAGAGAACCTACCCTAACCGAGCAGACCTGAGGGAAAAAACAAATAAGCAAGCAAGCACAATCCACAAGTAGAATTGCCCTAAACGGGTCTTTAAATAAACCAGAGAGGTTCCTGAACATGCTCCAACTACGGAAGCCCCATCATGCATCTCTGTTCCTACTTCTCATGGCAAACAAAAGTTGTAAAGCCCTACTTCTCATGATATTTAGGAAAGTTGTAAGAGAATGCGATAAATAGTGTAGAAACTACCAAACGGATATAGAATCCGAAGAGCACTGCGAGCTAAAAAATACTCCGGAAAACTTCAAGTACTGCAGCCATGCAATAAGAGTAAACTGGTGAGAATAGTTCAAAGCATCAAAAACAAGCGGAATACGCGTCGATACGCATCCAAAGTGATAACGCCTGCAAGAACAAGATTAGACCGAACAAAATAAGGTAGGGAGATGCACACGTGGGTGCACAAGCATAAAACACCTGTAAGAAGGGAATTAGACCCAAAAGGCAAGTAAATACTGTATACGTGTGTATACAAACATCGGAGAAATGTGTCGTATGTATATGCAACACAAGCCCCTACATCAAATAGAGCTCAAACAGCAGCTAGGCATGGCTAGAGGACTTGTTGTTTGCTGTTAGAATCAAGAAAGAACAGAAAAATGCACCAGTACAGGTCGCACTAAGCCTGCTATATCGCGCTAAGCGCGACCCAAATAGAGGCCACCGCGCTTAGCCTGCCCTGGACCGCGCTAAGCGCGACCTGTAAAACAGAAGTCAGTGAGTTTGGCGCTTAGCACACTCCTGGTGGCACTAAGCGCGGTTTGCAACCTGCAAAAGCATTGTTTCTGGTCCGGATCACCTGTCCATGATGTTCTCATGCCAAAATTCGACCCATACAGTTGGACCACAGTCCCACAGCAGATAAAAGTCAAATGAACACGTGAGGAATGCAAATTGAAATGATAAATCCAATGTTCATAGATGAAGAGCACATGCATGAACATGCGAGGAGTGCAGATCGAATCGATAAATCTAATGTTCATATGTGAAGCTATAATGAATGGAGATATTCGAAGTACAAGTGAAATTTGTAATTTAAACATTCATGTACAAGGTTGTAATGCATGAACATATTGAGAGTGCAAGTGAAATTCACCATTCTAATGTTCAAGTGTAAGATCAATGCATGAACATGCTAAGAATGCAAGTGAAATTCACAATTCTAATGTTCAAGTGTAAGATCAATGCATGAACATGCTAAGAATGCAAGTGAAATTCACAATTCTAATGTTCAAATGTAAGATCAATGCATGAAAATGCTAATAATGCAATTCACAATTCTAATGTTCAAGTGTAAGATCAATGCATGAACATGCTAAGAATGTAAGTGAAATTCACAATTTTAATGTTCAAGTGTAAGATCAATGCATGAACATGCTAAGAATACAAGTGAAATTCAAAATTCTAATGTTCAAGAATGATGACAACTGACGCATGAACATGCCAAGGATGCGAGTTACGATAACAATCCTAATGCTCATATGCAAGGAACCAACGCAAGCAAATCATGCTACAAAAAGTGTTGGAAACTCATCTCAAGTATATGTTAGGCATTAATGCAAACAATTGAAATGAATATGCAATGGATTTATGTACAATGCATTGTGTGCCTAATAATCAAAATGCTTTGATGTCTACATGTCAATGCATTTCGAATGCAAATTGTGCCTCAAGTCATCATGAATCAATGTAAGTCCATCAAACTAAATGCTCTTCAATGCATGAGCATATGATAGATGATGCAAGATATGTGAATTTGTGACTTATATGCAAGGAAGATACAAATGCACATGAGTATATGCATGCTATGTACAAAAGCCTTCACTCCGACACAAATAAGATCGCAAAATCTAATTTGTATCAAAGAATTCAAGAGTACAAGTTCAAGAATCAAAATCTACATTGAATTTTCATGACATTTCAGTATTCAATTTCAAGAAAAGCTAAAAGTCATTAACAGCTTAAAATAAGTGCTTAATTGAACCTAACACTTACTTGAACTTGAAGTTTGACTCAAATCAAAAAGGAATTCCTTGTGCTCTTCCAAGAAAATACCAAATCTGCAGCAAATTGATAATAATCCTTGAAATTAACCTTGAATTCTTGAGGAAACTTGAAATCTTCAATGGAGGATTGAAGAAGATGAAGGAGAAATCCTTGAATCTTGAAATTGAAGAGAAATCAAGATGAAATAGTTCCTTCCATGTCGAATTTGAGCAGAAGAAGGAGAAGAAGATTGAAATTCAATAAGAGAAGCTGCAATGAAAGGAAACCAGAAATCGCAGGGCACACTTAGCACGGTTTGTGGCTGAGACAGGTGTTGAACGGAGGTCCGGTGGCGGCCTGTGGTGGTTGCTTGGAGGGAAAGTTACAGTTTGAACTTTGTTCTTGAGTTTTGCTTTGGTTTTGAGAGAATTAGAGTGAGATTGGTAGTGAAAATTAAGCAAAATGATTGTGTTGTTCTCTCCTCTCCTTTGTGAAGGAAAAAATCTATTTATAGTTTTTACGAATTGGGCCTAAAAGCCATAATCAACCTAACTCATGATTATCCAAATAATTTTCGTAATTAATCCAAAACAGCCAAATCCGTGCGGAATTTGGAGTCGGAATGTAAATGAAAAGTGTTCGGAATGTGATTTTGCTTGTGTGAATCAAAATTTCGACTAGATCAGGTGAACGGTCAAGAAAATACAAATTTTTGAAGTTTCAACACCATTTTTAGACAACTGACACTTGCAGAATTTTATTCGCGCTCTTCCGAGAAAATGCCTTGAACGAGGGTCTTCTGATCAAAATTTGCAAATGAGTATTTCTGAGACAATCGAAGCTAACAAAATTTGTGAACTTTTGGAACTGGTCCCACCTTGTTTTGATGAAATTGAGCGAGCTATGATTTTTCGAACTTCGCATCATCAGATGAAAATTGCTCGGTTCAACCCAAAATCAACCTCATAGAACAAAATTCTAGTATTGATTGGTGAGGAATCATCTCCCGAGCTACAAATGAAAGTTGTAGAGGATTTCGATAAAAAAAATTAGAAATTGGTCCCGCTCAATTCTGAATTTCCAACTGGAAGATAGAGACTATTTATCGGGCAGAACGCACGGTTCAACACTAAAATTCGGCTTAATCCACTGGAGAAAACAATTTCTTTGAGAACCCTCCTCACAAAATCTGCTCCCAGATTTCTTCCGGTCAAAAATCATCAGAAAATACCCGACGAGATGAGAGATACGCCTTCTGGTGTGCGCAAAATGCGCCGAAAACCCGAAATCCGCCTTATTGAGAAATAAGTGAGCAAACTCTTTTTTTGTTCTGCCACTCGGGATACCTTGAACCTGGAAAACTCATAACGAATGCTTATGCATGTGACTATATGTATACTTATGTAATCGAATTATAAGCCAGATATGCGGAGAAGAAGAGGGTAAAGTTTGGGGTATAACACTTTTGAATTTATTTTAGAGTCACAAATTTCTTCAACATCAATGGAATTTGGGTGTTGATAGGTCTCTTGACCAAATCCACCAAGAGATTTGATTGATTTTGACGAAGTTAGATCGAATAAATTTATTTGATGCAAAATAAAATTGGAAATTATTTCTTCCTCTTCATCTTATTTTTCTTTTGTCCCGATTCGGAAAAAGTCATCAATTAGTGGCATGAATTTTAATGTTCTAACATAAGCCCCAAAAGATGACTTGATCTTTGATCTTGGTTCAACACCTGTGGCGCTTGTCCTGTGGTCGCGTTGATTTCTAATCAAGCTTCTGGCAAGTTTCCACTAACGTTGTCCATTTAAAATTCTCAATCATCTTTGGTCAAGTGATGTGCTAATTCCAAAACCGGTGATATATTTGACAAAAAGTAATTGAAACTTGTCGTGTGATCGCGTTGATTCTATCAAGCTTTTGGCAAGTCTTCATGCGTAAGTTTCAAGATGGTCACCTTGCTGACGACTAACAATTAACAATTCGATGATATACTTGACGAATTTCAAGATGGTCATCTTGCTGACCTTTATTAATTGCTTTTATTTTCCGCTTTTACTTTCATGCTCTTTATTTTTTATGCACTTTATTTTTAGCATTTACATTTCATACCATTTTTCTTTCTTTGCTCATTTGAGCATTTTATTTTCTATGTCATTTTTCCTTTGCTCACTTGAGCATTTTATTTTCTTGCCATTTTGAATTTTCTCACTTGAGCTTTGTTTTCCTTTTCCAAAATACCTAATAATTCAACTCAAAAATAAAAAAACTCTTAATTGGGCTTGGTTACTATCCTTGTGCTTAGAGCTTGATCGTTGGACTTAGGATTAGGACCCTTACCTCAGCTTGGAGATTTTTGTGCCCTTGGTGTTCTTCTGTCTTGTCGGGTTATTATCTTTGTATGCAGGTTATTCTGTTATACTCGATTAAGAGTGGATTTCCTCCCAACACAACTGTTACTCTGCCCTTTTTTCTCAAGACAAGAGTTCACTTAAAAGCATTGATTTATCTGAAGCTTGGTTTTTTTGTCTGGTTATTGGTTGTTTACGTGGTAATCCAAAGGAGGAGATATGGTATTGGCTCTTGATGTCAAGTACTATTCTTCTCACTCGATTAGATCTTTCTTTTCCCTTACATTTTACTTTATGCACTTAGGTTAGCCTCTTCATCTCCTCCCCATTCTTTAATTTTCAAAATCTTCCCTCTTTTTCAAAGGGTTCTTGTTTTCAAAACTTGAACCGCTTGCATAAAAAACTTGGACTTAGGTTCATGCATTTTCAAACTTCTTTTCTTAATAAACTTTCAATTCATTTGAAATACTTTGACTTTTTTCTCACAAGACTAAAAAACACCTAACCTCATTCAAACATTTTTGAGCTCTTTGTGGCTTTTCTAACAAACATTTTCTTAAAATCAACCAACACACAATTTTGGTCTTTTTTAGCCGAACTATTTGGTTTTGATTTCAATATTGCATATCGTTGGTATGTAGGCCTGGAACTCATTGGAAGTTCTATCAAACCAAAATTATAAAAAAAATACTTCTTTTCTCCTCCCACCATCCATTTTGTACACATACTCTTTTTAGCACACATATACAAATTTTCAAAAAGGTTCTTGCGGAGTACGGTAGATGCTTTGGGTGTCTAACACCTTTCTTTTGCAAAACTAACCCCCGGTCCCAGATCTCTGATCTTTTTTTTAGGATTTTATCCGCTCTTTTTCCTAGTATTTCGGATAAAATAAAAGTGTGGTGGTGACTTTTTTGTTATTTTTGAGTTAAGTCAATTCAAATAGCTCATATTCAAATGTGTCTCTAACATAAAAGACGGATCATTCACTAAAGCACACAAAATTAGGGCTTAGAAGCAACAAAACTTGCACAAGTTTAAAGTAGTTGATAAAGATCTAACAAAATGGTCTTAATTAGAGAATTAAGACATGTGTGACTTGTGTCATAAGTTAAACAGAAAATATGATTCATGAGCAACCAATGTAGAAGATGAAACTTCAATACACAAAGAAAGTCACCTAATTGATAGGCAACATCACAAGAGATGGAAAAACACTTGTCTAAAATCAATAATGGATGATATAAATCAAGTTTGAAGATATAATTTGATACTTATAGGTCCTAGGACAGTGGCATCTCCCTATTAAAAGCATCTATTATGAACTTAAAGGAACTCTAAGCAATGTTATCAATATAACATGTTAAAGTGTCATGACAATATATCACAAATTTAGTCTCTAACGCACAAAAGCATAGGTGATCAAACTATGTTGCAATTAGGGTTATTAGATGTTATAGGGATAAAACCAACATCAATATACCTCAAGGAGACATGGATCACAAGATCATGATCAAATCCAAAGAGAAAGAAAATAAAGACCATCAAAATGGCCAATTTAGCTTCCAAGATAAGACCAAAATGAAATGACAATGAAGTGTCACTCAAAGGTTCATAGAAGCATGGATATCATATAGATAGATAGGAGTATGAAACAATATTCAAATATCAAGAATAAATGGACACAAGTCCTCAGGCACAAACAACTAGCTAGGTCAAAACTAGTAGGCTATTGCTCCTCTCTTGCCACCATGTTGAATAGACAATGAAATGTCATTCAAGGATCAAAAGAGCATTTTATGATAACAATAAAGCTTCAAGATATCATAATCATAATAGAATTGAATTAAAATAACTTCACATGAGGCATTAAAGATGGTGCACAAAAGCTACCTCGTAAACCATGATCATAAGCAAACATCAAACAATATTGACAAAAGAGAAGCAAGTCATGAGAACTTGAATGGTTTAATGATGAATTCAAGTCTCTAACAAGAAATTAGGATGATAAAAATAAAAGGAATATATCCCTCATGGATTGCACAAGTGCATTCCATATATCTCTAGTCCAAACAAACATCAATGCATGCATGGAAAAGATGATTGAGTAAAAAATAGAAACATAGTTTGTAAAATTGACACAAAAATAATATAAGGTCCTCAAGACATCCATAAGTCATAAACAAAAAGCTTAGAATAAGGTTAGCAAAGTTTATGTTGCAAACAAAATCAAATAAGTTAATCTAACCTAGCAAAGTCCCTAATTAGAAACCCTAATTAGACTAAATGGGAAAAAAATAGAAAACCTAATCCTAAAATTAAGAAAAAATAGTTCTAAGGTCCTAAGACAATATATTACCCTAATTTAAACAAAAATTAACTTAAAAGTCAAGGAAAATTAGTCAAACAATTGTAACTTTTAACCTAAGCAACCAATGTTGACAAAAACTGATAAATCAAACAAAAATAAGAAAATGGCCTATAAAAACCAAACAAAATTGTTTTAAAACTCCTAAGACTTAAAAAAGTCAAAAACCAAAAACTTAGGTCCTTGAATGTTTAAAAAAAGATTGAAAACAAAATTCATCTTTCAAGACTAGTTTAGGGAAAATAGAATTCCAATGGATAAATTCAAAAAAAATTGATTTTTAAAAATTAAACACATTCATGGACCTAAATCAGAAGTCAAGTGAAATTTACAAGTTCCAAATAATCTTCAACTAAATCAAACTTGTAATCTAAGCAACCAAAACTCTAAAAAAGGCATTTAAACTCTTCGAATATTCAAAATTAATGACAACACATGATAAAACTTTAAATAAAATCCTAGAATCACTATGACATTATGAAAAAGGTCAGAAAGTATTTTTTTTTTTTGGATTTTTATGTTCAAGAAAAATGATAAAAATAATTTAAAAATGCAAAAAGTATGATGTAAATTAATTATTTAATGCAAAAATTATTTAATTGGATACAAATGCAAAAAATATGAAATAAAATTCAGAAATGTAATATATATGAGTAAAATGATTCAAAATATTTTTGGTGAAATTTTTATATTGAGAAAAATATTTTTAATGATGATGAAAATGCATGAAATGCAATATAATGTGAAAATTTAATTAATTAAGCAAAAATTCAAAAATTATGAAATAAAAATCACAATAATAAAATAGACCTATTAAAATGTCTAAACTATTTTGATAAAAAATTTGTATGGTGGAAGAGTCCAAAACAAAAATAAACAAAAATATTCAACAAAAATCAAATAATTAAAATTAATTAACTTCACTAATTCTTTTAACCAATAAAATTATTTTTAAAAATTTCAGAAAAATTACCAAAAATATTAGAAAATATTCTAAGCCTATGGTATTTTATTCAGAATTGTTGAATGAGTTTTGAATATAAAATAAAATAAGAGAAATCAGTTAAAATAAAATGATATGAAAATGCATTCACATTAAAAATAGCCAATCAACGCGTGCCACCTCACTTCATCCCTAACCTCATGAAGTCCTAACATGTATATTTCCTATAGTTCATGACTCAAACTTTCAGATCTCATAACTTATTCATTTCTTAACCATTTTCAGTGATTCAAAGCTTAGAATAAACACAACATGGCATGGAACAACACCTAACTCATGGATTTCAAAATAACCGACTATACATCAAGAAATCATGCCACAAAAAATGAAAAAATCACCCATGTAAAAAATTTCAAAACTTCATAATACGAATTACACTTCAAAACCAAGCTCATTTATACATCAAATCTAATGTTTGGCCAGCTATACACACGCATACATGCTTTATTTCATCAAAAACCAACTGAAAATGAAGATTCAAGTTATGAAATTTACCTTGACAGTTGGAAAATAAATCCAACTAGGGCCTCTGAATCAACAAGAAACCCCACTCCCCTTGATCTTTAAGCTTAAATGAAGTGAAAATGAATGAGAAACCAACACTGGAATGAGAGATATGAAGAGCTCGAAACAAAAATTGAAAGATGAAGCTTGAACTCAAATCTAGATTTCTTGAGGAAAGAGGCATCTAGGGAAAGAACGAATGAGGTTGTGAGCTTATAAAGAGCTCAGAGAGTGAGGGTATGATGGTCTTTGGGCCTTAAAAATCCGTTGGATGATATTTTCCAAAACATCAGAAAAATGGGGTGAGTGTTGTGTTGTGTGTTTTGCTTGCATTCTCAAGGCCTTGATGTGTGTTTTTGTGAGTTGAGAGTGAGTGGAATCAAATGGAAAAAAGTTACACATAATGAGATGGCCTGGTTCTCTGTGGGTGTGCAAGAATTTTGAATTGCAAGTTTTGTTATTTTTGGCAAAACAAGGAAAATGTGATGCATGTACTATCATGGGTCATGCTGGACTTATTTTGGCAATGAGAGAGTGAAAAAAATCGTGACAAGCTTGCACTAGAATTCTCTGAATAGAAACAAAAGCATATTGTGTACAAAATCACCAAAACTTGACTGCATGCATACATGGCCAACTAGCTCACTGTATGCCTAGTTTAATGAGAAATGGCTCGTGTGTTTCCCTTGCATTTTGGGCCATGAATAGAACTCTCAATAATATTCATAATGGACTTGGAAACACAAAAAATGGTGATGTATTGAGTGAGATATAGTGCATCGAATTTTAGGACAAATAAGTCATGACAAGGCAAGCCACACACGCGCGCAAGGCAGGCAAGAAGTCTAGTTTTGACTCAATTTTCCAAAGATCACAACTTGCTCAATATTTGGCCATTTGATATGGTTCAAGGCTTATTGCAAAGCTCTGTATACTTATTTCAAAATGAACTAGGAACATTTTTAAAATTGGACCTGAATTAAGAGAAACGAGCCCTTATATTATGCACACCACCTGTTTGTTGAAAAAATGCGTGCAGGATGGCCAACGGAAGGCAAGTCTACCTTGCATTTTGCATGGAACTTCTAACTCAAATATATTTAAAATGGTGCATTTTTTATATTTTTCACACATTGACAAAGTTGTAGAATTTTTCTCAAGCTTTCCAAAAAGGTATAGTTTGCCACCATTGGATAAAAATTGAACATATTATGATGTGTCAAAGTTCTATAGGATAAAGACTTAGAAACTTTTCCAAACTTCTAATAACTTCAAGGACAAGTTAACTCCAATTTCTTCAACTTTATTGATTCAATGATGAATTCGGTCATGAAATATGAAAAGAGAATATTTGATCTGATGGTTGACCAAAAGTCCACATGGTCAACTCCTTATTTTGACTGATTTTGACCAAAATGACCATTTTGCCTCTTGTGATCAATTGAATTGCTTCCAATCAAAAATGAACCTCAATCTTTCAATCATAGATTCTCAAAAACATATAGAAACCCATGGAATCAAGTTTGAATGAAAAAATTGAAGAACTCCTGATTAAATCCAAAACCCTAGTTTTGGACCTTGTGTTAGGAGCCTGATGAACAAGCTCCAAAACCCTAATTCATCTGGATGTCTTGAGCAATTATTTGAAAAAGATGCCTCTAATGACAATAAAAAGATGATGCTTCAAGAAATTGTCTTAGACAAGATTCAAACTCCACAATGGGTCAAAACCCTAATCTCATCAGATGAATGACACAGATGAATTCCTCTTCAAACTTTTGCAAAACTTCAACGCTTGAGGAATCAATTAGACAAGTGAGATGTCTTAAGCCATAATAAACCTTTGTGACTTAAGATATCCCAAGATATGAGATAATGAGACTCTCCTAGCACAAATTGTCAATACAATCAACTTCTATAACATGTGGGAGACTTGAAAACTAAAGAACTTTGATTCTATCACAATGTATGAATGCAATGCAATATGATGTATATGATGAAACATAAGCCTGAATCAAGAGGGTAAAGTTTAGGTGCAACAATATACCGGGACTCAAACCTAAGACCTTGAGAGGATCCCATCTTTTGTATTTTATGTTAATGCAAGTTTTATTCTACGCTTATGTGATATTGTGTTGTAACTAAATGTGTCAATTAATCTATCTTGCCAATAAGAAGATGTATTTCACATTTTCTTTTAATTTTTTTGCAGTGTCCATTTATGTTCTAATATTTGTAGTATTTGTGCATTTTTTCTTTTTCCTACACGTGGTTTTATTGTCATACATTCTACCCCTTCATAAACAGATCAATAATATATGTTAAGGACATTGAAAAGCTTTCATGGTAGGCTTGAAAGAGACTAAAAACTTTGTATATGTCTGACATATAAACTAAGTAGTCTTGCAAAGGTCCAAAAAATCGAGTTTATCAACTCAACAATATTGGTTATCATGTGACTCTGTCATCGACCTAAATCATTCACTCGAGTCCATTGCTCTCTTGAGGTGTTGTCGGCCTTCCTTAAGGCATGTACATTTTCTAAACATATTTCATTGCGATAGTAACAGAACATAGACTCATTTAACACATACCCTATATTGTACAGATAAGTAATATAAGTGGAAATTATAATATTAAAGATAAATAAAAATTGTTATAACAATATTTTGACGAAGTTCTTAGTCTTTGTTCTCTCGTATGAAATTTTGGACATTGTGTCTATTATAATACACATGTGAAAATGAAGGTTCTTGTTATTCATTTTCAAAATCTTATGCAAGCTTTATTGATGCATGCCTTTGTGAAATAGATACAATTTAGATTGTGTGAATGCCTTCTCAAATACTTAAGAAAAAACTCTAAGTACCACTTGTCTCACTTTTTATTTAGTAGAATATTGATAATTTAATTAAATTTAGTTGTTTATTTTTTATTTTAATTAAATTAAAATTTCCAATTAATACTTTTTTGTTATTTAAAGTTTTTAATTTGGTTATTTTTAATAAATTATTTATATTCATTAATAAATGAAATAACTAAAGATTTAATATATGTGCAAACACATCATTTGGAGTCTCTTTTATAATAAAAACACTTAAATCGCTGTCGCACCCCAAAATTTACCCTCTTCTTTTTTATTGCACGCAATACATTTATGTCATGAGTTTTTGTGGTTATGAGTTTAAGGTGGCTCGCAGTGTTTCTTTTTATAAGATGTGGAAGATGTTTGTGTTTTCGATCAATCTAAGAGGATTGAAAATGACAAGGGTTTAACAGTGGACCTAATGCTCTCTTATCTGTCAGTTCTTGGGCATGAGTTTCTGCTTCAGAGATCATATTGATTTTTGTCTCTTTTTTCCACAAATCATTTGCCCATCAAAAGGTTTAGAGGGTGAAGTCGGGGATTTATGCTCACATGGGTTACATTTCATTTCGGACTTTCTTGAGGGGTTGAGTATTCTTTAATTGAGATGGCACCTTTGATTTAAAGAACATGTTACCATTATCATTTAAGAGCCTTTAAGTTTTTTGAAGCAAATGTTGCAAGTTGGTACAATTGAGAAATTTGAGAAATTCCTTCAAGCTTTACTCCGAACGAAGACAATTTGACATACAAGTTGATACATGATATGTTGAATTACAAATTTAATTTTAATGTCATTCAAGTTTCAATATCCTTTTAACATTTTTTTTCCTATTGGAATCAAGTCTGAATGGGAGGAATTTGTCTATTTGACACACCAAAGTTGAAACTTAAAGGATTGTAAACTTTAAGGTACTCTAGAGAATTTTCCAATTATGTTGCAAAAGGAATTCATGCTTGCATTCAAAATTCATATGAAGTTTAGATTACAAGTCCAAATTAGGATTATCGCTTGACAAAGTTTAACAAGAGAATTTCATACATTCAAGATTTACCAACAAGAGACAATTTCAAAAGATTCTAATTACAAGCACTATGTTTCTACAATACAAGAAATCGTAAATTAATCCTATGGTCACTAATGGCGGATTTTCCTATTGAAATTTCTTCCAACTCCAAGCTTTGTGCTATGTCCTCACCTTTGTCGCCATCACATGAAACAAAACACAAGAGAATGGTTAGTGATCAGAAAAGCAAAATATAAACAAAAATTCATAAGAAATTAAGAGAACGATCCTTTCTCAAATCTCATCATTAGGGTTTGTGTTAAGGAATCAGGTTAGAGGGTTTAATCATGTTCAATGCCTCATAATCTGAAGATTAATCATGGGCTGTTTTTTTTCCAATTGCAAATCATAAAGTAACACTTAGTTCACAAAAAGGAAAAGGGAAAAAGGACCAATACAACAGGCAGCATGGTTATCAGTAGCACATGATTTTATGGCAAGCAATACAAGCCACAGAAGCCAGCAGCAGCAGGTAAAAAAACAAAAGATATATTGGTTATCAGCACCACAGAGGGCAGCAGGCAGCATAGAAAGCGACAGCACAACAGGTTATAGCAACCAATGCAAGCAACAGAGACAAGAGAAGCAGAAGGAAAGGATAACCAAGCACAATATCTGTTCTTAAGATATACCAATCAAAAAGGACAAGCAGAGTATCTATTCCAAAAAAAAACAACCAAAGAGTGAACCTTAAAACAAGTATAATATTTGTTCTTAAACCACAATACCAAGGGAGAGACCAGGGCAGAATATCTGTTCAAAAAAAAATAAGAACCAAAAACCTAGCAGCCTTGAGTTCAAAAAACAGGTAAAACCAAACATTGTTCCCACAACGATTTCACAAAGAAACTGGAAGCAACCCTTAACCATCACCATAAACCGAATTCCAAAACCAATCACAAAAAAACAAGGCAGCGTATCTATTAAAAAAGAAAGAACAAAATAATTCATCTGTTCTACAACTCCTTTGTTCCAAACCAGAAAATACCAGAAACCACAACAGCTATTCAAAAACTCAGAAAAGAGAAAGCGATTTCAAGCTAAGAAACAAAAGGTGATCAAGTTTCCAACAGATAACACAACTTAAACCCCAAGCTTTTCTCATCACGTTCCAAAACCTAAACCCTTCAGAGTAGTGTGTTTTCAGAAAGCATGGTTTCTAATAAAAGAGAAAGAAGAAGAGGAAGAAGTGTCAGAACGAACTCACCAAGTCAGACCATGTTCTCAATCATCATCATCATAAGCATCGATGCCACCGCCGGGTTTAAGAAATCAGAGTTAGGGTTTCCTACAAAAATCAAACACAAAGTCGTGATCAGAGGAAACAGATGATTCAGGAAACATAAGAATCGGAGCATATCGCCTCTGTCCCGCCGTCTACCGCCACTAAGGGCGATTTCCGACGAGGAAACCAAAACAGAGAAACCACGAAGCAACAGCAACCATCGTAAAACACAAAGCCAACAGAGACCAACGGGACGGCGGCGGATCGATTCAAAGAGAACCGGAGTTCCAAACCGAGGCACATGAGGGCGTGGCGGCGGAAAGATGAAGTTCTGGGTTAGAAACGAGGAGAAGAGGTGAGCGAACGAGAAAGAGGGACAAATTGCATTTGGTTGGGCTAATTTTGTTTTTATTATTTATTTAATTAAGTTAATCAGTTTTTTATATTTATTTTATTTATATTTTGGTGTCTAGGTCTGGTGGTGACAAGTGTCACCACCTTGGTCTTTTGTTTTTTTTTATTTATTTTCTTTCCATTTTCTTTTTTTTTGTTAAAATAAGTTAATTGGTAAAAAAATATATAAAAATATTTGGTAAACACTATATTACACTATTGGGGCCATTGGAGCATCGCGGAGAGAGATCCAACGCACCAGATTGCTAGTCCGTGATGAACTTTTGCGGACCAATCAACAAGATCAGATGGATTTCTTTTCGCACATACAGGCTAACTCAAAAACTTTTATCTTTTCAATTAATTTATTTTTATGTAATTGATATTTTTTTGTGTGACGTACTAAGTAATAATTAGCTCTGATAGTTTCTATTTGATGACTTATCGATTAAACTATTAGTTGATTTTTCATCAAACAGAAAAAAATCGTTTCTAATAATTATTTAAATTTCCGGTTGTATTGTGTGATAATTATCTATTTATTCGGCATTATTCACCATTATACACTCCGCACACAAATAACATTAAAATTAATCCGATTTTTACCTCGATTGGCTCATATGCCAATTTCTTAAAGGGTCTCATAGTTGGGGATGGGCATGGCCATCCTCACAAGGTTGATTAAAGCCCTTGTTGCTTTAATCAATCATAACCCGAAAATAATATTGGTCTATATACCAATTTTCCATGCACCAGGGTCTCATGGTTGGGGATAGGAGCATCTATCCTCACAAGGTTAATCAAGTCCATATACTTGGTTAATCATAACCGGATTCCATATTTCATCTCAGCACGTATCTCAAAACACTTTCATAATTAACCTACAAACCTCGATCCAATGTCGAGTGCATTTTTAAAAACTTTTTCATAATAAAATCCAAGTTTTTAAGTCGTTGGACGCTAGGCCAATTGTTTAAAAACTTGTCCCAAATAAACTCTTAGTCTTTAAGTCGTTGGACGCTAGACCAGTTGCTTAAAGACTTCTAAATAACGTGAAACCCGTTTCACCTCACCTTTTTATAAGAAAACCTTTTTGGGTGATAGACGACTCGTTTGAGCACTAGCTCCTCGGGTTTCTAGTATTTGAATCGTAAGACGTTAGTCCTATTGTTCGGTACTTTTTCACTCATCTAAAAATAATTCAACTCACTCAAAACTCTTTTATCGCTCATATGCGATCACAAAACTCTTTTCCAACGAAAGAGTGTGCAATAGTCATTTCAAACGAACGTGGACTTAAGCTTTTCAAACAAACTAAACAAGTCCAAGTTCAAGCATTTGAAATGTCTAATGCACAATTTTCTTATAAAATCAATACAACAAACTTAAAACCTTTTTGAGAGGAACTACGGAGTTTTGACTTTCCCATTGCACAAGGGACGTAGGCACACGGTTTTGAAACCGTGTCAAACTCAAAATAATAATAAACAAATTCTTTTTCTTTTGGTATTCATAACTTAGCAATAAACACACACACAAACACGTAGAACTGAATGGGTCCCATCGAGTACGATGGATGTAAGGGGTGCTAATACCTTCCCCTTACATAACCGACTCCCAATTTCATATTTTTGGTCGTAGATCGCCTTATCCGCTTCTTTGGGGTTTTATCTATATTTTCCCGTTCTTTTTAGAACAAATAAAATTAGGTGGCGATTTCACTAGTTTTCATAAATTTAAACGATTTGTGAGAAATATTAAATTAGAAATTTACTCGCGGGTATAAAAACATAACTTATACCTGCAAGTACAGACTCAAATTTGTTATAAATTTAAGAGGAAAAATTTATTTTGATTTAATTTTAAGTTTTTTATTATAGAATATGAGAACGAATCTGATAACAAAAATACTAGTATTCACTTAAAATTTGTCTCTGAATCTGTTCATTCATTTTATTATATATTTTATTATTTTGTGATGATTTGTAATATTAAATATGTAATTAATGTTTTGAGATTTCAATTTATATTTTTTATTTAAAATATTTTATAAAAAAACATTTTTTGAGATTTTATTATTTATAATTTAATTTAATTTTGAAAAATAAATATTTTATTTAAAAAATAATTAATGAAAAATTCTTAAGTGGACACAACTATAAGAAATAATTCTACACACAATCAATTACAAAATTTTAATTAATTAAAAATAAATATTGTATTTTTACTCTACTTCATAATCTCAACCACACCATAAATTCAATTTAAAAAAAAATCTACTTTTATTGATTATTTCTAAGAATGTTGATTTATGATTATTTTCATTCAAGAATTTCTCACAGTTAATTTCATTAAATGGATAGTATTGAGGATATTTGAATTCAATCTAAATTCTTCTAAGATAAATTTGAGTGTTAATTCTTCATTTTCGTTAGAGAATAAAAATTATTTTTAGAATTAAGTTTGAATTTGAGAGAAATAAAAACTGTTTCGGACTTGCTTGTTTTCATGCAATTTTTTTATTTTTTTGGGTTCAAATTCAAATTATAACATTGAAGTAGGCAAAAATTGCAATTTGCAAACTAGAACCATAATATCTAAACTTTTGGGGGAGCCGCTTAAGTAATGATGTCTGTTGTGGGCACAAACGGCGCATTTTAACTCTTCTTTAATATGATTAATTAATTAATTAGTTAATTAGTTTTAGATAGTCAAAGAGAAATTCTACAAGGCCCCACCCAAAACTTGTCCATTTATCCACCTTCATAATATTGGGGGCATGCACTCAAATTCTAGTACGTCTTTCATAATATAAGGATCGAATTTAAATCCTCCGTCCTAAATTAAAAGAAAAATTTATTTTATATATGTATTAAATAATTAATGTATTTTATCTATATGTAGATTAGATACATTAATATTTAATGTATCTTAAAAATAAATTTCTCTTATAATTTGAAATGGAAGGAGTAGGATTTTATATAATCTCTTTGATATAAATATTTATATAAATTTAAATATATCTTAAATCTGTTAAATAAAGTAGTATTTAGAGTTGAGTTAAATGAATTATTAATGGTCTTTATTGTGCAGTTTTGACAATTTTAAAACAAAAAATGGTTCAAACTACAAGAAAAAAATTATAATTCGATTTAATTCAATTGATTTTTAAAAATAAAATCAAACTAATACGATTTGAATAAATTTGATTGATTCAATTTTTTATAAAACTATTATATACATATAATTATTTATATATTATCATAAAAAAAGTTATAATTGTGAAAATAAATTTATAATTTAATGCATAAAATTGCATATTATAATTTTATCTAAATCTAAAAATAATACTACATAAAATTGTATTCTTAAATAAATATTATACAAATAATACGATAAAATATATTTTGTGAAAATAGTATTTACAAATTAATAATATTTTACTTTTTATAATTTATAAACTAAAATAAATATCATATAAAAAATATAATAAAATATACACATATACATATTAACTTCTCTAAAGAATTAAAGAAATATATATTAGTTAGTAAGATTTTACAGATCACACGGCTCCGTTAAAAAATAACTCAGATACATCTAAATCAAATGTGATTTTTTTAGTTTCGATTTAGTTCGATTTGATTTTACGATTTTCTGTTGAACCTGTTTGGTTTAAACACCCAACTATCACGTAGAGATTAAATAGATAAGATCGGATTTAAATACGATTTTATAGAATTATTGTGACTATTAAAAGAATATTTTTAATTGTTTTTTCATAATTTAACCAAGACTATAATTTGCATAATGTAATAATCTAGATTCGATTCACCTAAATTTGATGACATCTAGAACTATTGTCATAATTTAGACCCTAGTTTGTTAAGTGTAGCTTTCGTTTGATTAATATGTATGCAGTTGCTATGGCCATGGACATGGATATACGTCTTCAAAATTGAATAAAAATATGAATTGTTAATAAAAGTCAACATTAAAGTTATATATAGATATAGATGAGATTAACATTTAAGAAGAAAGTGCATGGCTGAACCGTGAATTGCGCAAAGATCACAAACTCATTGACAGGTTATATGTAGCTTCCTCGTTAGGCCAACTTTCGCTTTCTAATCTCTTGGCATTCCTTTTTTTATGCACCTTCGACCTCTCAATATCCATGGTCTATAAACCCGCACGTTGTCTATGACTTATTAAGACAAAACTAACAATCATTAACAAAATCCAAATATTGGCTCTTTTGTGCTTCAAATTTTAAATAATATGTATCTGTTATCAAGTCATGTTCACAAAAGATCGACCATACTAACTGAATTTTAATAAGGTTTACAAAATATCCAACCTACATAGAATGTGGATAGGGATGAATCAATTATCACAAGAGAACAAATCAACCTAAAAAGGTGTCGACAAATTCAAACTCTCCATCAAAGAATAATTAGTTGCCAATTAGTTATATAATAAAAGTACATAAAATATTAATCTATAGTATCTCGTTCGAAATTAAAGACAAATATATTTTTTTATTGGAAGAATTCAAAATTTTAGAAAGAGTTTATACATAATGATGTTTATCATCTTATAAATCGGTTTTGTAAAAATGAATTATGTCAAACTGTAATTCTATCACGGTACCACGAGTCTATCGGTTTGGATCACTCATCGTTTATATGCGCATCAAGTCCAATGGTATTGCGCAAAAGAGAGTGTATTGAAAAAAATCAAGTCCCACATATTGATGATTCAGGTCACCCATCACTTATATCCACGCACTAAACCCAATAGTGTTGGCGTGAGGGGTGTATTGGAAAAAACTCAAATACCACATTAGTTAAAGATAGAGCCTACAAAGGATTTATATAAAATAACATCTCTCACCTTACAAATCGATTTTTTAAAGATGAGTTAGATCAAACCCTAACGTGGTATTAGAGTCTAACAATTGGACCGCAGACTCCACAGTTTAAATCCTCACATCAAACCCAAAAAGGGCCGGTGTTGAGTGTGAGGGAGTATATTGGGAAAATTTCAAGTCTCACATTGGTTGGAGATAAAGTTTGAAAAAAGTATATATGGAGTCTGACTAAAAAAACTCAGAAAACTCAGAAAATCAAAAAATAATATCGTTTTATTTGATTCCGCCATAGATGCGATGCATTTGGAATGGAACCTTGGGTGTTCTAAGGTGCGTTTTGGAAAACTTCAAGTCAATCTCAAACACGTTGCATTTTAATATAGATGTGAAACGTCCAGGAAATCGTGTCATATTTAAGTTTTCTAGCATTTTTTAGAGAGATGTGTTTTCTAAAGAGAGAAATTGAGAGAGACAAATAAAATATTTTTAGGGATTGCTAAGCATGAAAATTGGAAGATATTTGAAGACATCTAAGAGGTTGGGAAACACTTATATATATTTTGAAATTTAGAGTGATTCATGTATTGAGAGTATAAGAGATTAATCACAAATTGGGTAAAAAATATGATATGCTCTTATGAATTTGAAGAGTTATTTTTATGTAACTCATTTGTAATCTCTTATGATAAGAATCTTGATTAGTGGTGGAACGAATAACTTCTTTCTTTCCTAGAGTAGACCATTTTTCATCAAATTTGATAAATAGTTTATGTGTGTTATTGTTCTTAATCTTAAGTGGTTTCACCGTTATTGGTTAGGTAGTTAAGACTTTCATGGTAAAATCGAACTATGACAAGGTTGGGTTGATCAAACTAAATAATTTTGGCTAGGAAGAGATAAATTGAACAAGCTATCATTTTGAGGTCATTGCAAACAAGAAATACAACATTGGCTGGAGTTTGGGAATGTTAGGCATGATTCTAGTATATTGTTTAAGTATGTCCACTTGGATAATTAGGATCCGACAAGGGTAGAAACACATGAGGGTAATTTATATTTTCTCAAAGTGATTGATGATACTTTTAGAAGAGTATGAATTCATGTTTTGACACATAAAATGACACCTTTGAAAAACTTAAGGGGTGATACACTCTGATTGGAAAACAATTGAGAACTAAATTAAAAATGTTAAGAATCGATAATAGTTTGGAATTTGTTTTTAACCAGTTTAACAAGTTTTGCAGGAAACATGGTATAAAGAGACAAAAAATTGTTGATGCGACATCGCAACAAAATGGTTTAGTTAAATGCTTGAATAAGACCATTTTTTTAGCAGGTAAGGTGTGTGTTGTTGGGAGCTAAGTTTCCAAATATTTTAAGTGGTAAAATTGTTTCTATTGTAGCTTAATTGATCAACAAATATCCATCCGCAATAATAGATTTTAAAATACTATTGAGGTTTAGAGTGGGAAACAAGTAAATTATACTAATGAGAAGCTTTTCAAAGCTTTACCATTTGCATGTATCAAGCAAGACAAGTTCGATGTTAGGATTTTTAAATGTGTCTTCATTGATTATTTTTCTGGTGATGTAAAGGAATACAATTGAGGAATATAGAAACTAGAGAATCAAAAAGTATATTAACCATGAATGTTACTTTTGATGAGATCCGTATAGGGGTGAAGTGAAGGTTAAAAACACAATAAATTGAATTTTGTTTTTGCTTAAATTTTTTATGGATTCTTTAAGATAAAATTTAATTCAAATGCAAATGTGTAATGTAAAGAGACAACTGAAGATATATTCACATAAGAAATTATCCTGGTTCAACTCACAACTTGGATTTATGTTCAGTTCCCTCACATTTATATTAATAATATAATAAAATAAAGCCTACTAGAAAGCCGCAAAAAGGTGAGTAATAGTCTCAGTCAAAAACCTACAAAAGGAACCAGAAAGCCTACTAGTGTTTGATAGCACCCCTATTCTAAACAGGTTGACTCTGGAAGGTAATTTATCATGCAATAAATGTCAATAAAAACCCAAGATCTTAGACAAATCCTAACTACTCCAAATAAGAGAAAGGATATAAATTTGAAACAAAAGTGGCTTCATAGAAGAAGTCAAACTTTGTGGATGAGGTAAGTGGAGAGTGTCATCACTAGAATAATTCCAAATTTACTTATCTATGGTTGGGGGTAGGCTAACATCTTTAAGCAAGGCAATAAACTCCTAAAGAATTAGAAACTTTCCCAAGAAGAAGTATCTCATCCATCTAAAGTCCTATGTAAGGACCACATATATAACCTCCCATATCTCGCCCATCAACCCTTCTAACTAGAGAGAATTGGAGAAAATACCAAAAAATTTAGACTTTAAGGGGATGCCCCCTAACCAAGAATCCTCCTAAAAGGTAGTATGAATACCCGACCCCACTTTACTAACAATTCCATTAAAGAAACAATTCGAGCTACATTCCTCTTTTGTCCCAATGAGATATTTCTCTTTCCTCCAGGATCAGGAATAACATAATCCCCTAGACATGCCTCAACTATGAGATGATATGGAGATATCTCTATATCTAGCTATCATAATATTTCTCTAGAGATCTAAATCGTCTACTAGTAACCTTCATCTCTACTTTACCAAAAGAGAAAAATTAACCACCCAGAGATCCCTCATTCCAAATCATCTACTTTTAGGCTTTACATTCATCATCCCAATTTACCAAGAAATCCTATACACATTCTTAACCCCACCAGAAATCTTCTTTGAAAATCCACAATCTTCTTTCAAACCATAACATGCATTTTCAAAAAGTATAATAATAAGATATGTATAATATTAAGCACCAAATTAAGGAGAACCACTTTATCCCTTAGAATCATGTATATATGCTTCAATGAGTTGAGTTTTATTATCAACAAGACAACCAAAGGTTTCCAAGTAGACTCAATACAAGGATAGGCCCCCACTGGCGGCTTGAGGTACTTAAAAAAAAAAGATAGGTTATCTCACAGTGAAGAAAGTCTTCGAATAAATGAAGAAAGATAGGATTTACATTAACCCCAATAACACTACTCTTGAATAAGTTAACACGAAGACCAAAGTCCTCTAAAAATCTCTAAAAATAGCCTTAATACACAAAATTCTCTAATACCTTAAGTCATTTCCTTGATAACATGAACCATGGTGGTATAGATTTTATTTTAGACTTTAACTCTAAAGACTAAAGTTTGGAACCTAGAGGTCATAGTTTATGCATCTTTATATTTTTTCATCTTGGACATTTCATATTGAACTATCAAAGCATTCTCTTTGAACTCTTTTACTTGTTTGTTTCCATCATAGTTTAAGACACGAAGAATAATAGGTAGACTTTTTGACTGGGACGATTTTACTAGTCCCTGGGAGGAGGAGTTCAAGGGACACAAGATAAGGAAATTATACCAATATTGAGTGATCGGAAAAATAGCAAGTGTACTATTTTGCCTCTATAGTAATAATCAGGAAATTCCCCGAATGTCAATCTCAAGGACTGCACGTGAATATCGAGTTCCAATAGTGATTCAATTAAACAAAAGTTATATTTGAGGTTTTGATTTGTAATTTAAAATTAACAATAAATAAAAATAACAGAAAATTGACTAAGTAGTTTTAACAAATATGATAGCATGCTAGGGCAAAGTGTATGATTTGCCCTATAATTACCTTGAATCTTGATCTCTTCAACAAGTTCATATCCTTCAACTATCAGTCCTTTAGGTTATTTTCCCCTAAGTCATTATTGGGAAAACCTTTCAACATTCATCCTAAATCCTAGGTCCTTAGAGAATTATGATGAAATCAAGCTTTATTGTATCAAAGGTTAAATCTAGTAACTATAGGGTATCCCTAGTCTTGGATGATATCTACTATAGTCTAATCATACAAAAACCTTAATAACCGCGGTCCAACTGATTGTTAGCCGTAAATCAATCTTAATTGGTCAGATTAGAAAAGCATAAAAATATTGTATAATTAAATTGAAGAGAGAAGACTATTGTATTAAAGAAATTCTAGAATCAGTTTACAAGTTAAATCAGGGACACTCCCCCTAGAATTGGGAGGTTTAACTACTCATAATATTGTTCAAAATAATTTCAAATAAAATAAAACTAGACATTTCAATAGATAATGAACTTTGATTTTTAATGGCTTCCGCTAATGAAAAATCTTTTGTCCTCCAAGAACTGCATAAGCTTCAATCTTTAATCCTCTCCCGTTTGAATTCTTTTCCTGGCAAAAAGTCTTATAAACCAAATAAGGGTTTTCACTACTAACTCACATTGGGTCAAAAATATAAACCAGACCCGTAAAACGGCTCAAAACAACTTAATTTCTAAAGTCTGCAACTTTAATGAACTTTCTAGGCATCTACCGTTCGAATCAGCTTATGAATTCAACATGAAAGTTGTAGCTCTTTCTCTCAGCATTTCGAAAAGTATTAGAACGCGTCAATCCGATTCTCGTAGCTCCAGTTATGAATTTTATAGTGAAAATTGATCAATCAACACATTTGCTGACACGGTCTGTGTTACCTGACACGGGTGGACGTGTTGCACCTCCTGGAGCATGCTAGAAACTTTTCTAAAACACTGAATTTTGCACTTCTTTGCCCTGATTTGTCCTGTTTAATTCTTATGAGTTTGAAAAACACTAAAAACCATAACTAAAGTATAAAATGCAGTAAAATCAAATAAAACATTTGACAATTAAAAGAAAAGATAACTACTATTAACGATAAATAAATGTGTAAATACCACTGATCATTGAGCAAGTACCCAATGAGTGCGTTGAAGGATGCCCAAACCAAATCCATGCCCTAGTTGGTCGTACCTAGTTAACTTATATTTGGTTGGGGCTTAACATCTCCAAACCAATTCACATTCCTTTGTGATTCAATTAAAGGAGTATATCGCGGTCATAGATTCAGTCAAGGGAAGGTAATAATTGTCTCTCCATAAACACTCATCTTAGCCTTTGATCCAAACCCAAGATAGCCTTTGATCCAAACCCAAGAGATACCATATTAACTCCATTGAAGGAACAAGAGGAGATGCTCACAAAATTCCCTTAGAAAAGTATATAAGAGATTTTTGTACTCCCTAGGCGCATTTATTGTTACATAAATGGTGAGGAGAGTAATGTAGATAAAAAAGGATAGAGTCATTAATGAGAGGGCATTTGGTAATCCTAATTTATCATAACAACAGTGCAAGAGCTATTACAAATTGCATGTCAAGGACATGGAGGCTTTTGATTTGAGAAAGCGACATACAGAGAACTCCGCACCCCTAAACATTTTTCGTGAGTATATCTGACTTGAAATCCTCTATACTCATGATATTCCTCTTATGTGGCACCCAAGTATGACATTATAGGACTTGAGACCAACAGGTGGTGTAAATATCATAAGGTCAAAGACCACCTCCCAGAAGATTTTTACTAACTCAATAAGGAGATTGAGTGTCTCATCTAGAAACGTCACCTAAAAAAAGCAATTTTGAGGAGGATCCACAATAATCAGGCGGCTATGGATCTACAAGGCTATTAAATTATGGAACTTCAATGAAGTGTCCTTGCCTCCCACGAGGCTATTGAATTTCATATCCTTGTCGCCTATGGGGATATTGAATATTAGAAGTCTAACGATCCTTTATTCCCACGAGGCTATTAAATATAACAAGGTGGTTGATAAGTGAATTAATATTTTTCGTCATTTTCTATGTTGGTGTGGATATTTATGGAAATTAACTCAAGGAAAATCACAAGATTCATCCAACTTATTTCTACCATAAACATAAGGCGTTCCAAGGGTCATTTCTCAATACTTCAAGTTTGTCTCATTTAAGGGGAAACACTGGAAATTCCAATACATACGTGAGGCTTTCTAGGGAAGGTGATTTTAAGAGAGAAGCTTAGAGAGACAAATGAATGGAATCTTAGGGATTGTTAAGCCCAAGAATTGGAAAGTCTTTTAACATATTTAAGGTGTTAGGAAGCACTTATAAGCACCATGAGATTGAGTATGATTCATGTATTCACAGGATAAGAGAAATTAGATAGAAAATAGGAGATGTTCTCATGAACTTGAAGATATATTTTCTTGTAACCCATTTGAAATCTCTTGTGCAATAATTTTGTTTCGTATTGGATCAAAGAGTTGTTTTTTCTCCCATAATTATGCAAGAATCTTGTTTCGTATTGGATCAAAGAGTTATTTTTTCTCTCATAGTAGATCATTTTTTAACGATTTAGATAATAATTTATGTGTCCTTGTTTTGTATCTTAGTCTTGCTATTGTGGTTCTTTGTACTAGTTAGTAAATTATTTTGCTTGAAATTGTTATTGTGGTTGCTTTTGTTCTTTATCGTAAACATCATACTTTTTGGTGTATGTGAATATTTCAATCTCACAATATATTTACACTAATATAGTATTAATTAAATTTTATATAGTATTTTATTTCAATTATGTCCAAACACACCATATTCATTATTTATGAATAACTTTTGAGATTAATTGACATGCACTGTAGTGGAAAAGGTTTTATAACATTAGTGCATCACAAGCACTTATAAATATTACTTTATTAATAATTAAAATAAAAATCAAACATAATTTAAAATCTAACAATTATTATTTATTGATGGTGTAAAATTTCTTTATACTGTCAATATATTTGAATTAAATTCATAACTTTTTATACATTCATTGCAAAATAGAAAATTATTTTATAATAAAAATAAAATGACATTCATTTATTTAAATTGAGAAAGTATACAAAATATATTAAAAGCCAGAAAAATATGCAAACAAACTCGCATAACTAATTAATAACATCATAAATTGCATACATGCATAATAATAGATATAAATAAGATAAAATTGAAATGTATGAGATATTCATACTTTAGATAAAATTGAAATGACTCTAAAGTTTAATCAAATATACATTAAATTTTATTCGAAGATGTTATATTAATTTGAAGCAAATAAATACCTCAACAAGATAGAAAAGAAACAGTTATACACAAAGATGGAACAAGGCAAGAAGTTATTAGTAGAACTAAATTATTGACTTGAGTGAAGAATTGAAGCAAGACAAAGGTCCATAATGCAACCGCAACTCATGGCTGGATAAGCATGTTTGATTTTACTCATGACGTTAATGAATTGACATGAAACTAGTTGTGGTGTTCTTTCTAATAATTCATGGACTTCACATACTTTAATACCTGGCATGGCCCCAACAAAAATTGGATTCGATAGCATTATTGATCAGTATTATCATGATGATACAAACAAAATCTAGATACGGTGCCTACAAAATGGATACTTTGATAGGGAGACGAAGTGAATGCTCCAAAACTAAATATTTCAAGATATGTAAAAGAATATTTTTTTGTCTTGAGAATAGTATAAATTATACATAGTTGTGTTTTGACCTAACCTAATCTAGACTATCTATCAAAAATATTTGCAGTCTATTAGTTGATTTTTCAAATTTACAGTTTTTTAAAAAAAAAATAAAGATAGAATATGATTAAGAAGTTTTAAAAAATTCGGGAATTTGTATCAAAATTCAGAGGATTTTTTTTTTTCAAAGAGAGATGATGAAAATCAAAATACATTAAAAGATGTTAAATCCATAAATAAAAAGAAAATAGGAGAGCATTAGCATGTAACTAAAGTTGGTTAACAGTTTATTTAGATGTAAAATTAATATTTTTGAATGGCCCTTTAGATGAAGAGATATATGTCACACAATCTCAGGGTTTGTGATTCAAAAGAAAATGAGTAAAATATATAAGTTGTACAAAGCGCTCTATGACCTCGAGAAGGCACATAGAGCATGGAACAAAAAGATTGACTCATACTTAATTTAATTGGAATTTGTAAAATATAAGTCTGAGTATGGTGTCTATGTTCAGGTTTGTAGTACAAGATATAACAATCGTCTGCTTGTATATCAATGGCTTGCTGGTAACTGAAAATAGCTTGGAGAACTTGTCGAAGTTCAAAGCGATGATGAGAGAATTTGAAATGTCAGATCTAGGAAAATTATCTTATTTTCTAAGCATATAATTTCAAATGTCAGAGCATAATATGGTTCTGCATCAAATGAAGTATGTCAAAGAGATACTCAAGAGATTTATAATGGATGATTTGAATCATACATCTTCATTTGTCGAACCAAATGTGAAGTTGAAGAGGAATATAGAGGAAGGCAAGGTCGATGTAACTTTGTTCATGCAAATTGTGGGATCTCTAAGGTATGTGCGCAACAGTCGATCTGATATAGGTTTCGTAGTCAGATTAGTGAGCATATACATAAGTGAACCAAGGGTTTCATACATGAAGATCGATAAATTAAAAAGATCGATAAACTGTGGAATACTATTTCGACAAGACTCTGAAAGCAAATATGCTACAGTTAATTATTTTTCTAATGTTGATTGGCGTGGAAATAAGGAAGATCGAAGAAGCACAACTGGATATTTTCTTCAAGTATTTGGTTCCTCAATCCCATGGTGCTCAAAAAAACAACATGTGGTGGCATTATCATTGTGTAATGCTGAATATATAGTAGGATCATATGTTGCATGTCAAGCAATTTGGATCAGATCAGTACTTAAAAAAATGGAGGTCGAGGTGGAGAAACCTCTTATATTGCAAATCGACAACAAGTCAGTCATAAATCTGGCGAAGAATCAAGTTCTGTATGGAAGAAGTAAGCATATCGAAGCTAGATTTCACTTCTTGAGAAAAAAGGTAAATCGATGTGAACTTTAAGTAAGGCATTGTTCGAGTGAAGCACAGTTGGCCGACATCTTCACCAAAGGATCGAAGATCGACAAATTTTTAAATTTGAGAAATAAATTAGGAATAGTTCTTATTGACTATGATTACTGTAGATTCGACGACTAGAATTATAGGGGATGTTGAGATATTATATATAATATCAAATATAATTCAAGTTTGAAAGGTTGAGATATTAGATATAACATCAAATATAATCCAAGTTAGATATGTTGAGATATTAGATATAATATTAAATATAATTCATGTTGGTAAATACAAACTCAATTATAATTATATATAAATAGTTATAGTTTGTATCATTATTTGTATAATTCAAATAAATAATATAATTTTTATTTTTTTATTATCTCTTTTTCTTCTCGTTAAAAATGTCTCAGATACTAACAAATATTAATAAGAATGGTATTATTAAATGTATCTTATTTAGGTTGAGAAGCGACAATTTGTTGTTTACCTATAATTTTATTCATGGAAGTAAATAAATTCATACAAAACATGAAATTGTCATATTTTCATAGTTTCATCTTCTCGAGAATGTTTTTGATAACTTTAAAATAAATACACTAAAAATAAATATATTAAATTACTCAATGTCAATCAATTATAGTAAACTTAGACGATTTTTTTTTTTTGGAATAACCAATTTTAAAAAAAAAATACAAAAATAACCAACTTTTGAAAAAATTTACGCAAATAACCAACTTTCAGGACAAAATTACACGTAGGAGCCATCAGATGGCTCCTCCTCTTAAACTTTGTACATAGGCACCATCCCACATGGCTCCTCCTTGTCAATAAGCCATGCAGGATGGCGCCTCCTCCTTGTGGTGTACATGTAGGAGCCATTTCAGATGGCTCCTACATGTATTTATTTTTTTATAAATACACACCCATCCCTCCTTCATTTTTCACATTTTTTCAACTCCTCATCTCATATTCTCTCTCATATTCTCTCTTATTCTCTGTTACTCTCTCTTTTTTTCTATCATGACATCTCCATACATCCATTCCAGAGATGGATACGTTGTTTTCTTGGCCTCAAAACCTCCAATGAAAATGAAATTTTGGCACATATTTACCATGGTCAAACTGAAAAAAGAGTTGATGCGTTGGTTAGAGGGAGAAATAGAAGATGGTGATAAAATTAGAAGGATCCAGAGGAAGAGAACAACCATGAACTTCGCAACTGGTCAACCTCGAATTTGGTTGGAGGAAGTCAAAACAGACGTCGACGTTATTGCGATGATGTATGGTTCCGATGAGATTGTTTTGACGGTTGTAGTGTCTTAAATGATTTTTTGTGTTGTTGATGCGTCATTTTTCATGTTGTTGTTTTAATCGTGTAGTTTTTAATTTTGTTGTCTGCTTATTGGTGTTTGTAATAAATGCTATTAATGGAAAAAGAAGAAGATTTGTTACAATATTAAAAGTGCAGATAAATGAAATACAAATTTTAGGATGTTGAGGTTGTAGCGCGTTGGGGACAATTTTTTCGATTGTGTCCGGATTGACGACATAGACCACACTTTCTTTCTAGTTTATCGTCGTCCATTTCGGTTGTTATCGCTTGCTCTTGGGACGACCCTTTTATTTCTCCGCATTTGATCGTTATGCCAAACTATTTCCCCTTCGCACGCAGCCAATAACTGCTTTTCGGTTTGAAGGCATTGTTGTATACGTTGAGCAAGGTCTGAGACTTGTAAATTGGAGAAAGAAGTACTAGTGCATCTTGATGAACATGTGCACACGTTGCAATGACATGAAAGGTGGCATTGAAAGGCCCGAAATTTTCCACACGCACCACCGAGATGGTAGTTTAACCTCGACTTTGTTCAGCAAACCCTCATTGTGGTCGATTATCTCTTTGACAATGAAGTTATGGTTATGTCGTTCGAATCTTGTAACAAGATGAGTGCTAGCTTGGCACTCGGCCTTAATAAATTTCGTGCAGCTTTCACTTCACACTTGTCCGGATTGTACCACCGCTCCACTTTTCACCTCTCTCGCAAATAAGGAGGCCATTCTAAAATATGTTGTACTAACCAACGCAGTTATTGGGAGTGCTCTTATGCCTTTGAAGACGCTGCTCATTGATTCGACTAAATTTGTTGTCATGTGGCCCCAACGCACTCCATTGTCGTATGACCGTGTCCACTTTTCCACTGCAGATTATCAACCCACGCACCGCATCCGGGTTTTCCAACTGATCTAACAACATAATATGTAAAACCTGGTTGTGTTAGCGCACGACGCATTCATAACAGCTTTTCCAAGACGCTTATCTTTGATCTCGCATGAAGTTTTGAACGATATGTCTCGCGCAATAAACATGTGTAGCGGTGGGTCGTGCCAACCGCTATGGATTGTTGTACACACTATCAATCGAGGTATGTCCGCGAAATTAGACAAAGATCACGTTGTGGTGCTACGTGTGTTCAAGATGCTTTAGGAAGAAACTCCGCTTCTAGTCTATGCCTCTACAAGAGCATAGGCGATTGGGAACACGTTATTGTTGCCATCCCGTGCCACGACCATCGAGGGTGCCCTTGTATTTCCGACAACCATGTTCCGTCTATTCAGATGATAGGTTTGCAGTGCAAACCCGTGATGCAAGGTCAAAAGCCCGAAAAGTTCATCGAATATACCATGTCCACGACATGTACCGCTTGGGAAAACGCTTCGGCTCTAGAGCATAAACTGCTCTGTGAGCATACGTCATAGCGGCATTAATGTAGCGAGGTAACTCTTTGTACGAACCCTCCGGTTTAGATTTGCTCGATAGCCTTGTTTTTGCTAACCGTGCCTTTCTATACGAGGGGGTATAGTTGTATATTGTAGTGATGTGGGATATTATTGTTTTCACCTTCAATGAAGGATCGCAGCTAACAAGAGGTAAGATTTCTTGACAAATGAGATCATGACTTAATTTCCGGTGATCCTGTGATTGTGTGGAATTAACACAAGTGTGTTCCGTCATAAAACCTATCACCCAGGAATCACTACGCAATCTATACGATGCAGTTAGATGGAAGTTACACTCAGGGTGGGTACAGATGATTCTGTATCTCTCTGCTGTTGTTCGATCCACATGAAAGTCATAGTTGTTTATCATGTGGAAATTTTTAATTGCTCGAACGTAATCTTCTTTTGAATGAAATTTGTCTTTGACTTTTAAATTTGCATCTGACTGCACTTCAGGGTTGTAGAATATATCAGATGAAGGGTCATCTGTGCACATGTTGAGGGTGGTCATGTACGGAGGTGGTGTGAAGATCGATGAGGCAGGCTTTCTTTCTCGACCTCGATTCTTCATTTACCATGATGTTGAATCGCTCTCTCGCTTTCTCTTCTTCGTCGAGAATATCCACCTCACTTGTTCCTCCTCCGTAGGATCAACCCTCTCGTGTCCGAACACGACGTACAACCGAATCGAGTCGTACCGAATATTCATGATTACAAAACATGTTTTGCGATCTTTGTGTCCTTTAACCTACCGGTACAATGTTACTTGGTTCTCACCAAGAAAACCGGATGTTCATAGAAAATGTGTGACGCCGGACCTCGAAGTTTGGTCTCGAGTCTTTTTGAAATATGAAAATTCGCATTGCTATTTAGACAAAATTGGATATTTTCGTTGTTTCAATAAAAACCGGATACCTCATTGTTGTATGTCTCACCATTGAAATTTACAAATGATAATATATTGGGTACATGACATTTTTTCTGGTTTGAGTGTTTGAAATTTGGGTTTTGATTTGAATGTGTGAGATGTTTGGGTGTCTAAAAGTGTTTGATTGTGTGAGATAATTATAGATGGGAAAAAATCACATGCGCCTAGGGTGGCTAGGGACGACCTATTTATGACTAGGTCTGTAAAAAGCCAAGTTGAATGGCTCCTATGTGTAAAAATACGATGGAGGCGCCATCTCCTTTGGATTTTTACAGGCCTAGTTATAAATAGGCCTGCCACCTAGCTGACACACTAGCCTCGCATGCATGCAACTCGCCACCTAGTCGAACGTAGTGCCACCTATTGTCATAAGCCATCTAGGATGCCGCCTTGTAATAAAGGGGCGCCATCCTACTTGGCTCCTCCTTGACAAGTGGCATGCATGCATGCAAGGCCCCAACCACCTCATTTATTCCTCTCTTCTTGAATCACCTATAAATATGGCCTCTCATTTGTGTTTTTTCCATCACCACTCTTCACTCTACCTCTATCTCTAAAACAATTCTCTCATTCTCAAATCATCAGTAGAAATTTCAATCATGAGTCTCTTGACGTTAGGAGAATCTCACCGAGGAACAAGGGCAAACATTTCAACCTATGTAAGTTTTCTTTCATTCTTTTGTTTACATTCTTTTTCTTACATTCTTTTTTTATTATGTTTTAAATATTGTTTACACTTTCTTACACAATTTATTTTCACATTATCTATAGGACACGAAAAATTTAGATGCGCACATCATTATGTTGTTCCCAATCCGTTCATCGTTCCATACCTTGAACATGCCGGTTTTGGAGAGGTTATTAAAATCTCCAACTACACAATCGATTCAAAGTTCATTCTTGCATTGTGCGAAAGGTGGAAACCCGAGACACATACATTTCATCTACCTATAGGTGAGTGTACCGTCACACTAGAGGACGATACATGTTGATGGGTCTTCCTATCAATGGTAAGCGGTGAATGGTCCATCCAACAACCAAACAATCTATGCGAGGAGTTGGTTGGAGATATGGTCGAAGGTCCTAGTGCAAGAGGTCAATGTATATTTCTATCCACTCTTAGAGAGTATTATTATTCTCTTGTTTTGGATGAAAACTCCACCGAGGAACAAAAAATTATAAAAACTAGAAACTACATAATGTTAATGTTTGGTAGTTTTTTATTCCCCAAAAGTACCGGGAATAGTGTAAATTTTATGTATTTGAGTTTACTTCGAGATGTCAATAAGATAGGAAGATATAGTCATGTTTTCCGTTTTGCCCATATACAGTAAAATCGTATGAAAGACACATCAACTTTCAATGGATGTGCTTTCTTACTTCAAACATGGGGTTGGTGGAGAATGCAATCACTCAATCCCGTCAACGACCTACCGTTCAGTTTTCCATACGCAACAAAGTAAGTACATTGCTTATTTATTAAAATATTTTTATCTTTCATATATATATAATCCTAATATATTAAATGTTAATTCATTTAAGTTTAGCGTAGTGGGCATGGATTACGGAAAGAATCTGAGACATAATGTTCTCCTATATCGTAATCTAATAGACCACCTTGGACCAACCGATGTACGTAATTTCGATTAACTCCAAATTATTTTAACTTTAACGTATATTATTTTTATCATTATTATTAATCTCCATTATTTTTATCAACAGTTTACATGGAGACCGATTGGTTTGGACCATGTACCAAATGATGAAGATGTAGAGGTTTGGACTGCGAAGACTGCAATCATACGGTTTAACATTGTGGAAATGCACCACAGCGACCGTGTGAAGATGCAGTTTGGTATGTTCCAAGACATACCCAGCGATCCGATATGCTTGGATCCTTGGTGTCATACCCCAATTTTTGACCTAATATACCACCTCACATATGCATCACTGCATCACTAACAGTTTCAGAATAGAATAGATCGTGCGTGGCTTCTAGAAGTCAAAATCAAGGTTTCTGCAAAATTTCATCTGTTCAAGATGTGATCAATTAGGGTTTGAGTTTCCACTCACCTCAAGTGATCTATCTTAATCAACCATCAACATTTGATCTTCAGATTCCCAACTTTTTCTCATAATCTACCATGAATCGACCAATTAGGGTTTTTATCGAGGATAGTGAACCATTGACTTTTTGCTCAATGAATGACCTATTTGCTTGGAGATTGATCTTAAAATCTTCAATGCAACATCTTGACCTAATTTCTTGATTCAAAACATCACAAAAGTCCGTGTTTCTTCATCTGATAAATTCTGAATCGTCTGATAAAAATTCATCTGCTCTGAAAAGTCAAACTTTGACTTTTGGTCAACTTTTTCAAGACCAAACTTTTGCAATAATAAAAACATTTCAAATGATCCATCATGATCATAAAACATCAAGAAATGTGAAAAAGTCAAGAAAAAGTCAAGATTTGAAAATTTTCTAACACTTAGAAAAAATTTTAAGTGTTAAGAAACAAGATTTTTTTCCTACTTTCATGGACATTTTTCACCTAGATCCATTTGGATTCAGAAAAAACTCAAAACATAAAAGTTGTAGCCCTTGTTACAAGCTTTACAAAATGTCCAAGAACTTGCAAAAACACTTTGTCTATCTATACTTTTGATTTTGAAACATAGAGCTCCAAAACCATGGAATTTCAAGTACATGCTTCAAAATTACAAGTCATTTTTTGCAGCTTCTCCTTCTAGAAGCCTTGTCATCACTTAGAGGTGTGTTATAACTGATAAATATCAGTTTGAATGATTGAGAAGTGAATTGAATCAAAGAAGAAAACTTAACCATGGTTAAAGAAAGTAACTTTTGCATTAAATGCAAAAGATTCCATTATTACCTCTTAACCAAGTTGCAAGTTTCCCTCAATGATAACTTTTCCAAATCATTCAGAATTCTTGGCCTATAAATAGATGTCATTTCCTCATTTCAAAACTACACCAAAGTTATTATAATCAAGTTTTCACTCTTCCTTTCTTAAAATTCAAGTTTCTAAGTCATAAGAGGGAATTTTTGCAAATCTCCAAATCTTGCAAAATTTGAGTGAACTTAAGTTTCTAACATGTTCTAAATATCATTTAGAAGTAGTTTAAAACTTAAAAGCAACACAAAAAGTGATCAAACTCATAAACATAATCAAAAAACCAAAACTTGCAAAACGATGCCTTAACTTGCCATCTCTTAATTTGCTCGTGCTAACTTTGATTTATCACTTCAAACACCATCCATATACTTCATAGAAGTAATCCAGATCATCATCACCGACCTGTAACAACTCTAAACCCAAAATCAAAACTCACTTTAAGTGGCTGCAAGTTGACTTGGTCAGAGAGTTCTAGTCATCCTCAAGACAAATTAAGGGTAGGAACACATTCAGGGAGGTTCAAGGAAGCTAAAGCAATCCTTACTTTGCACCTGGAAGGTGTAGAACTCGAACTGGTTTTTCATACCAAGAGGTAAGTTTTTCAAACTTTGAATCCTCAATTCAGGCACTTTTAGCTTTAAAATTGAAAAGCAAAATGTAGACAGTCAATCACTAAAGCTATTTGGGTTGTTAATTGGAACTAAAAACAATTGAGTTTCAAGAATTAACAATTTTTTTAGTTAGGGTTCAAATTGGGATTGTTAAAATTTGTGATAATCTTTGATTAATAATAACAACAAAACACATATTCATAATCGTGGCAAAAATTTAGATGAAATAGCATTTTACACTTTTAAAATTGATCAAGATTTGAAGAAATTCGAAATTCCCATGGCCATGGTGTATTTGCGCGAACAACAGCAAAGATGAAGAAGATGAACTTCAAAAATTCAATTTCTGACTCTAGTTTAAAATATAATAACATGGAAGAGGATAAATGAATGAATGTATTATTGCCCCAGCGGTTGCCAGCACGTTTTTCATGTTTCCTTTGCCTTGCCTATGGTCCAGGGTTCGAATCCCCTTGATGCCATTTTGTCAATTTTTTCACTTTCCTTCATTTTTTAAACATTTCAAAGACTTGTTTTAAAATATAATTAATTAGAAGTGTATAAATAACAAGACAAGCACATGGCTCAGTGGTAAAAAATTTCAATTCAAAGCCAAAGGTCCTGAGTTCAAACCTCCTTAGGACCAAAACCAAATTTTTACCACTTGTTTTCTTCACCTTTTCTATCAAACTTCAACATTTTCAAAAACCAATCAAAACTTCTCATTTTGAGATGATTTTTTGCACACTTGTCATTTAATATACCTATTTTATGATTATGTCAAAAAAATCCAAAAATATTTTCTTTTGATTATATTTTTATTAAGTCAAAATGAAACATTTTAAGTATTCTTAATACTTTTCAAAGATGTTTTCTTTCAAACTTTCAAAACTTAAATCTTTTCAAAGCTTCTTGTGAATATATTTCACTTTTTCAAAATCATTTTCAAAACCTTTTCAAAACTTTTCATCAAACTTACACACCTTTTCCATGATCGATCCGATTTGAAGATAAAACCGAATCAGTTTTTTTCCTCGAATTTCTTAATTGATCATGGGTCTCCCTCACGGTGTAAGTCCCAATCCTTTTATGTACATATTAAAATTCTTTGTACATATTCAATCATCTTCAAAAATATTCAAGCATAAACAAACTTCGCTCGTTTGTTTTCATTCGCTTGTCTATACACCGATTCCATTGGTATTAAGAGAAGAAGTATTCCTGGTGAAACTCCTCTTAAAACCAATGGGCCTCCCTCACGGTGTAAGTCCCAATCTTTTATGTACATATTCAATTTTCCTTGTACATATTCAATCATCTTTGTAAATATTCAAGCATAAACAAATTTTGTTCGTTTGTTTTCATTCGCTTGTCTATACACCGATACCATTGGTATTAAGAGAAGAATTATTCTCGGTGAAACTCCTCTTAAATCAATGGGCCTCCCTTACGGTGTAAGTCCCAACCTTCCTATGTACATATTCATTTCCTTGTACATAAATACCCCTTCGTGTACATATTCATTCCCTTGTACACATTCAAACTCGTAAATATTCAAGTTACACTTGCTTTAAATTGCTTGTTTTATACACTTGTTTATATTTCCTTCATAAACTCCTGTGAATACATAGCACACACTTGTTCATATAACTGTTCAGTTATAACATAACAACTAGTCTAACAACTAGGTTCCCTTTAGCCTCCGCTTAGGCTTCGTATAAGATAACTCATTCATCTGAGTTAGCCTCCTCTTAGGCTTCATATAAGAAAACTCATT
Organism: Vicia sativa; assembly: GCA_021764765.1. Lineage (NCBI taxonomy): Eukaryota > Viridiplantae > Streptophyta > Magnoliopsida > Fabales > Fabaceae > Vicia > Vicia sativa. Next base: position 102,202,860 of record CM038792.1, read on the forward strand.
TATCGAGTTTAGCCTCCGCTTAGGCTTCATATAAGACAACACTCGAGTGCCTCCTTTGGGATTCGCTCAAAAGAACTCCTCATTGAGTTTAGCCTTCTCTTGGGCATCAAACAAGAAAGAGACAAGGAAATCTCTTAACAGCCTCCTATTGGGCTTCCAATACAAAGAATCACTCACGCTAGGATAGAACCCTAAGAGGATGATTTCCCGATGAAATCACTCTTAAAATCCTAAGAGAATGGTTTCCTGGTGAAACCACTCTTAAAGCCAAAGCTAGCCATACTCTATAGCTTCTCTTGGGCTAACAATACAAGGACCCTCGATGACCCTCGGAATGCCTCCTCTTGGGCTTACAATACAAAGACCCCTGGGCTTCTTAAAAGCATCCCCCTAATCCAATCAATTTCTCCTCGAGATTTAGACATTTATCATCTCTATGGAAGAAGTATCTCATCTATCACATCACATACAATCAAATACTTTTCAAACTCTTTTTTCAAACAAAAACATCTCTTAATCGTAAGTGGTAACGCTTGTACACTCAAGCAAAACACCCAATGCTTACAATTAAAAGATTCAATCATTTTTCAAATATCTTTCTTAACTCGTAAGTGGTGACGCTTGTACACTCAAGCAAAACACCTATAACTTACGACGAAAGATTCAATCAATCAAACCTTTCAAAATGTATGTGATGAAATAGATTATATACATTTTTCATTAAGATGACATTCGTCTTTGTCTCTTAATAACATCTCGTTGCTTCCACTAGCATAAGTGGGAACTATGATTGCTCTGACTTTCTCAACTTCCCTTTGAGAATACGTAGGCACAAGGTCTCATCCTTGGCGAGCAAAACTTCTCCCTCAAACCAAACAAACCATAGATCCCTTTAGATCCGAGCTACAAATGCTCTGATTCTCATTAAGGGATATGTATGCAGAAGATCCCAATGATCTTTGCGAGCACAATAATAACAAAACCTAGGATCCCACATAATCTTCCCTTTCTTAAAATCCAAAGGAGAAACTTTCCCAACAATAGAAATAGCAATTAAAACACACAAACATATCAAACATATTCATATATAAAGCTATAGATAACTATATATATATATATATAGGGTGCCACATCTATTCCCTTTATATAACAAACCCCCTTGCCCGGAATCTCCCCAATGCATTGCGTCTAGTTCGCGCTAGTCGTAATGCATATCATATCAATTGAGGGTATTGCAGCTTTCCCCTTTTTTATAATCATTTCTCTTGTGTTGGAAAAAATAAAGCTTGATGCTCGTGGCATCTTTATAAACAAATCAAAAGAGTAAATTGTTTCGAGCTAGAGAATCTGAATTCAGATTCGATTCCCTCACGCGTCACTTTTTAATGTGAACACTTGGCATCTAAAAAGGGTCGATGCCCAATGTGGACTTAATAATTGGAGAAATTTTGCCAGGGAGTATTGTAGGATGTGGAAAAACCGACCAGACCATATCTTACAATGTCCCGTTTATGAAGATGACGAGATTATGCAACACTCTCGTCAATACATTACTTGGTACCAGTCAGTCACAAATCCAGAAATGCATGTTTCTCAACCCCGCTATTTGGTCGACCCTCACACCCAGTGGGGGCAACCTCCAGAGTCACAACAACAACGAAGACAACGCTACCGCCAACAACAACCTCAACAACAATACCAACAACAACCCCAACACTACCAACAACAACAACAACCACCCCAACACTACCAACAACCACCCCAACAACACTACCAACAACCATCAACTTCCCGCCAATCAACCCGACGACATAGAACCACCAACACTCAATCCCAACCCCAACCCCAACAACAACCTCATCACCCACCCACCCAATACTCACATATGTCACACACCCAAGTTCAATACACCGAACAAAGGGCATATGTCCAACCCCGCTATATGGGTCCATCAATATCTCACCTCATTGCACTGCTTCCAAGAATATTCCCAACCAACCCAACATTCCACCAACCATCGTCGTATCAAACCCCGCCATTCATATGGTACGAGACTCCTAACACCCAATTTCCTTTTTACCCCACACATTCACAATCCACATATACGGATGAGGACTGCTATAGTCCCCAAATGGAACCTAACCCCCAACCACAACGACCAAGTTACGAGAACATGGGACACGTTTAAAACTGTGCAACAAGCAATGTAAATCTTGAGGCATTCATGGATCCCGATCTCATTCACTACGACGACCATCAACCCATGACCAGTCCCATCGATCCAACAACAATGGATCCGAACCTCGCATCAGACGAGTTAGGAGAGGACGCGCATGTGGAACCGGTGGTCATCTACGAGTCCCGGGTCGCCGTGAATAAACTTATGTAATCGCTTTTTGCTGTAATGAAAATTTATAATACAAGATTTATTTAACAACATTGTCATGCACTTTAATTTAAATTGAAAAAAAAAAATTTAAAAATAGCCCTAGGCGCCATCTCATATGGCTTTTCCCATGTGTTTTACACATAGGAGCCATCTGAGATGGCTTTTAGGGCAAAAAAAATGAGAGGAGGCGTCATCCTGGCTGGCTCCTGTTTGTAAAAATCAATGCAGGAGCCATTTTAGATGGCTCCTACTTGTATTTTACACCTGAAAGTTGGTTATTTGCGTAAAAAATTTCAAAAATTGATTATTTTTATATTTATTTTTTTTAAAACTTGATTATTCCAAAAAAAAAATTCAAACTTACACAGATTTTAAAAAGCACTTGTAAATTGGCTACTAACTTACTAATAACTCTTTATTCATAATATATAACTTCTCATTTTTCAATTTTTAGCCAAACTCAGTTTGATTTTAATTTAATCGCTCAATGTGTTTTACAAATTTTGATTTTATCAGAACTGAAAACAAATTTAACTATCATTTTTTATACTTAATTAGTGGTTGTTAAATTATTAGGAATAAATTGTTACCGACATGATTGAAACCCTACTATTTTATGATTCCGGCTGGATTTACTTGTCAACATTCAAAAGAAAGAAAGAAAAAGGCATAGCTATTATTAGCACCTCGGATTTCTTATAATCTATCTATGCTTTTAAAGATTATATCTGAAAGTTTGGTATTACATTTTACTGACTGAAAATTCATTTTAAAACTTCTTTTGCTGCTCTAATATAGGTTTTTAAAACAAATGGATGTTTAAGAAGAAGTGCAAAAACTATTGGAAAGAGAGGTGCTGATAGTTATATATGCTCTTCGGCTTAAATGATAACATTTGATTTAGATCCAAACCATAATAAGGAAGTTAAAAATAATTATGAATTGAACCGAAAAATTAAATCGAATTAGTTAAAATAATTGAACTGTTATATTTAATTAATAAACTAAATTATATTACATAAACAGTTCTAAAAGTGAATGGAAACTAAAGCCATAGTCGAAATAGAAACTAAAAATAATAAAGAATACTAAACAAAATAATTCTTTAATATATGATTCAGTTTAAACAAAATAATTTATAACGATTTGGTATTATTTAAAATTTTGAAACGGTATATCTAACCAATAACTATGGTTTGATTCGATTCTAAGTAATTTGAAACACTTCAGTTCAAATAAAAATTTATTATAGTTTAGTTTGATTTGATTTTCTCACAAAACTATCTTGTAATCAGCCTTAGATAAGATACTATTGAAATTTGAAGGGTGGAAAAACAAAATGGAAGGGTATGCAAAAATATCTCCTACAAAATTTCTTTGTACAAATAAAACTCGTTGGGCTTCTAAACTTTGTTAAGATGCGTGCGTGCCACATTTATTTGAAGGAAATTATTATCCACGCTGGATGATTTTATGTGATACCCCTCCATTATAAAATGTTGGTATCTTAATTGAGAATAAAAGTTGTACATAAGAAAAAATAATTGATGTTGAGTAATATAGAAGGGAGAAGTTATACACAATGTATTAGAGTTTTTCAGTGATTATAGGATGTTTAAAACACAATTCACTTGTATAGAGAGAGAAAAATTGTGTAAGTCTTCACTTTTAAGACCAATGAACTTTTGAAATAACTCTTGATTCAATAATCAATAACTTTTGAAATAAAAAAAAAAAAAAGTTAGAGAAGCATCTTTTTTTTGTTGTTGTCTCGACTAAAATTATTTTGTTTATTTAATTGTCTATTTTAGTAACTTCTTCTTTTTTTAATTGGTTGCAAATGTCACCAACTATGCCGCTATTCTATTTGTTAACTTCGGCATTGGCTACTGTGCACGACCTTAATAGGTCATCTACCGTGCGCAACCTCTTTTTTTTCTTTTGTTGTTAAATTATTGCGCGACCTCTTTTTTTTTCTTTTGTTGTTAAATTATAATGAACCGTTGGATTGTTTGAAAGTTGGAAGGACAAACATATACATTGTTTTGTAAAAATGGATACTGCATATATATATATATATATATATATATATATATATATATATATATATATACTCCAACGTTACATATCTCTCCAACTATTTTAAATAAAAATAAATATTTATAACGATTTAAATGTTGGACAATATTTTTTTTTAGTTTTTAATAAAAAAATTAATACACATTATGTGATTAATTTAAACTAATATTAAAATTAAATTAAAAGTAAATATTAAAAAAAAAACTTAATTGATATAATTTTTAATACAATGCTTTTTAGAAAGTTTTAAATAAAATATTCGGAATATGAGATTTTGAAGATAGTTTTTAGAAAATCACAATCTTTTTTATTTGATTATTTTTTAAACGTTACTAAATATATTAAAAATAAATATTAAATAAAAAATTAGTTTAGATATTTTTTGATATAATATTATTTTTATAACAAATTTTAAAAATAATTATGTATGTTAGAATATGAACTAATTTAATAAAAAATTTAATAAACGTTATTTGATTAATTTAAAGTAATTATTAAATCAAAAACTCAAAGTAAATATTAAATAAAAAGTCAATTAAGATAATTTTTAATACAATGTTTTTTAGATATTTTTAAATAAAATATTTAAATATAATATTTTGAAGATAGTTCTTAAAATATCACGATCTTTTTTATGCGATTATTTTTTAAACGTTACTAAATAAATTAAAAGGAAATATCAAATAAAAAATTAATTTAGATATTTTTTAATACAGTATTATTTTTTATAACATATTTTAAAAATAATTATGTGATTTAGATTATGAACTAATTTATAAATAAATTTTAAAATATAGGTATTTGGAAATGTTTAGAATTCTTTGGCACAACTATGTGTGAACCATGTCAGACATCCGACAGATGGTGGTCAACTATGTGTGAAGTATATCAAGAATGTAATAGATGATGGTCAACTATGTGAACCATTTCAGAGTTATAATAGATGATGGTCAGCTATGTGAACTATTTCAGAGTTATAACAGATGATGGTCAATTATGTGCCAACAATATCAGAGTTGTAACAGATGATGGTCAACTATGTGTCAACCATGTCAGAGATGTAATAAATGATGATCAACTATGTGTCAACCATGTCAAACATGTATTGATGATGGTCAACTATGTGCCAACAAAGTCAGAGATGTAATATATGATGGTCAACTATGTGTCAATCATGCCAAAGATGTAACAGATGATGGTCAATTATTCGTGGACCATGCCAGAGTTGTTACAGATGATGGTCAACTATGTGTAGACCATGTCAGATATGTAATAGATGGTGGTCACCTATGTGTCAACTATGTCACAGATGTCACTTATGATGGTTAACTATGTGTGAATCATGTCAAAGATGTAACAAATGATGGTCAACCATGTGCAAAATGTAACAGATGATGGTCAACCATGTGTGAACCATGTCAGAGATGTAATAGATGATGGTCAACTATGTCAAAGATGTAACAGATGATGGTCAACCATGTGAAAACCATGTCAGAGATGTCACACATGATTGCGAACCATGTTAGGGATGTAACAAATGATGGTTAACTATGGCAGGGATGTAACAGATGATGGTTAACCATGTGCGAACCATGTCAGAAATGTAACAAATGTTGGTCAACCATGTCAGGGATGTAAAATATGATGGTCAACTATGTCAGACATGTAATAGATGATGGTCAACTATGTCATATATGTAACTAATAATGGTCAACCATGTCAGACATGTAACAGATGATGGTCAACCATATTCGAACCATGTCAGAGATGTAACTGATGATGGTCAACTATGTGGGAATCATGTCAAAGATATATTGATGATGGTCAACTATGTGCGAACTATGTCAGAGATGTAACAGATGATGGTCAACCATGTGCAAGATGTAACATATAATGGTCAACCATGTGCGAACCATGACAGAGATGTAATAGATGATGGTCAACCATGTGCAAGATGTAGTAGATGATGGTCAACCATGCTAGAGATGTAACAGATGATGGTCAATTATGTCAGACATGTAACTAATGATGGTCAACTATGTTTGAGATGTAACTGATGATGGTAAGCCATGTCAGGGATGTAACAAATGATAATCAACTATGTTAGAGATGTCAGATGATTGTCAACCATGTGCGAACTATGTCAGAGATATAACAGATGATGGTCAACTATATCACAATTTTTTTATTTGATTAATTTTTAAATGTTACTATATAAATTAAAAGTAAATATTTACAAAAACAAAATTTAAAGAGTTTTAATGATAATTTTTAATAAGATAGTATTTAGATATCATTATTTTTTATTTAAGATATCATTATTTTTTTATTTAATTAAGTTTTAAACGTTGTTAAATAAATTAAAAATAAATATTTAACAAAAATATTAATTTAGAAAGTTTTAAATACAATAATTTATATACATCATTTTTAATACAATGTCAGAGATAGACAAATGATGGTCAACCACGTGTGAACTATGTCAAAGATGCATTAGAAGATGGTCAATTATGTGTGAAGTATGTCAGAGATACATAGGAAGATGGTCAACTATGTGTGAACCATGTTACAAATCAAAAGAAGATGGTCAACTATGTGTGGACCATGTAAAAGATCCACAGGATGATGGTCAACTATGCGTTAACCGTGTAAGAGATACATATGATGATGGTCAACTATGTGTGAACCATATAAGAGATTCATATGATGTTGGTCAACCATGTGTGAACCATGTCAGAGATGCAATGGAAGATGGTCAACCATGTGCGAACAATGTTAGAGATGTAATAGATGATGGTCAACCATTTGGGAACCATGTTAGAGATGTAACAGATGATGGTCAACTATGTGCAAGATGTAACAGATGATGGTCAACCATGTGTGAACCATGTTAGAGATGTAACAAATGATGGTCAACCATGTCAGATATGTGACTAATGATGGTCAACTATGTGGGAACTATGTCAGGGATGCAACAAATGATGGTAAACCATGTCAGGGATGTAACAAATGATGGTCAACTATGTGCAAGATGTAACACAAAATGGTCAACCATGTGCGAACCATGTAAGAGATATAACAGATGATGGTCAACCATGTGTGAACCATGTCTGAGATGTAATAGATGATGCTCAACCATTTGGGAACCATGTCAGAGATGTAATAGATGATGGTAAACTATGTGTGAGATGTAACATATGATGGTCAACCATGTGCGAACCATGTCTGAGATGTAATAGATGGTGGTCAACTATGTCAGAGATGTAACAGATGATGGTCTACCATATCAGACATGTGACAGATGATGGACTACTATGTCATGAATGTAACATATGATGGTAGACTATGTGCGAACCATGTTAGGGATGTAACAGATGATGGTCGACTATGCCAGGGATGTAATAGATGATGGTAGACTATGTGGGAACTATTTCAGGGATGTAACTGATGATGGTCGACCATGTTAGGGATGTAACAAATGATGGTAGACTATGTGTGAACCATGTCAGGGATGTAACAGATGATGGTCAACCATGTGATGGATGTAACAGATGATGGTCGAACATGCTAGAAATGTAACGGATGATGGTAAACTATGTGTAAGATGTAACAGATGATGGTCAACCATGTGCGAACCATGTCAGAGATGTAACAGATGATGGTCAACTTTGTCAAAGATGTAACAGATGACGGTCTACCATGTCAGGGACGTGACAGATGATGATCTACTATGTCAAGGATGTAACAGATAATGGTAGTCTATGTGTGAACCATGTCGAGGATGTAACAGATGATGGTTGATGATGTCAGGGACGTAATAAATGATGGTCGACCATGTCAGAGATGTAACAGATGATGGTTGACCATCATCAAGGATGTAATAAATGATGGTCGACCATAATCAGGGATGTAACAAATGATGGTCAACTATGTCAAGGATATAACAGATGATGGTACACTATGTGTGAACCATGTTATGGATGTAACAAATGATGGTCGGCCATGTCAAGGATGTAACAGATGATGGTCTACTGTGTCAGGGATGTAACAGATGATGGTAGACTATGTGTGAACCATGTCAGGGATGAAACAGATGATGGTCGACTATGTTAGGGATGTAATAGATGATGGTCTACTATGTCAGGGATGTAACAGGTGATGGTAGACTATGTGCGAACCATGTTAGCAATGTAACAAATGATGGTCTAAGAGATTATTGTCACCACAAATACGTTTTTTATAATACTCATCTAAATATGTGGTATTTGAAACACTCAGGAGTTCCTCAATGTTATATGAATATATCTAGGAGTTTCTCATCTTAATTTGTAACATATGAATATTATTAAATTTTTATGAGTTTGGAAGGAAGAAGATCTAAATAGAAAAATTTGAAGAAAAAAAATTGAAGAATATCTACAATATAAATTAACTTTAATATAGCATTTATGATAATTTAAAATAGGATATCAAAATTTGCTTTCAAAAAGAAAATAGGATATCAAAATTTAAAAAAAAAAAAAGATCAATGTTGCAATTAAACCAAAAAAATTAAACTCATGAGAATTTTTTAAAAAATATTAAATTTTAAATAAACTTTAATTTTGAAATTAAATAAACCTTACTATATAAATTTAAATTTAGAATTTTGTTTTTTTAAATTTCATAAAATACAATTTACGTAATATTTTTTAATTTAAATATAATTTATTTCTTAATTTAAAAAAATAACATTCAATTTTAAAATTTAAAATTAACTTCAGATTTCTTAATATAAATATAATTTATTTTTTAAATTTAAAAGAAAACAGAGAATTTTAAATTTCAAAAAATAAAATTAGTGTGAGATTTTTTTAATTTAAAACTTTTTTTTTAAATTAAAAAAAAAAGTTGAGTTCTTAAATAAAAAAATTATTAATTTTAATGTAAATTATAATTATGAAGTTATGTCCTAATTAATTATTAAGTTTCTAATTCAGTAATTATTTTGTTTGTTTTCAATGTATTACACCTTTTCCTTTTCCAATTTATCGTTTGCTTTTTCAAGGTACATCTCTATCTTTGTTTTTTCTCTATCTTTATTTTTTAGACACTTTTCCTTCTCACACTTTTTTCTTTCTCTCTGAGTTTCAATTTCTCTCTTCTCTCTCATTTCTACACAAACCCTAACATCATCGTCATCTCTCTTTCTTCATCATATCTATCGTCACCACCACCTCTCTCTAAAAAAACCACTAGCTTAGGTCGATTCCAGATTCGAAAGTTCATGGAGCATAGAAGCATAACGCTGAAAAAGAATCTGAAATCCAAAGGCTCTCAAATTGAAGCTGAAGGTGTCAAAATCACATGTCAATCTGCAAGGTTTTTCGTTTTCCCCTTTCTTGTGTTCTTCAGTAATCATATATCATTGAATTAACCGATTTAGGTCATGTTTATTTGTAAGTTAAATTTTGATTGAATGAGAAATTGTTTTTTCAATTGTTGATTATGTTGATGCATGTGTTGCTATAATTACTAATTGTTTAGGGTTTATATGATTCAATTATTGATTTGTTAATTATGTTTTGGGTTAGGGTCACAATGGAACGTTAGGGTGAATGAAATGTTTTGTATTTTGTAACCTTTGTTGATGATTGAATTAATTGCGGGATGAGAAAATACCGTTATTTACAAATTGTGGCAATGAAGTTGTTATTATTGTTATGCTTCTTGCTAACTTTTTATGTTTTCCCTATGTCATTATGTAGATTTTTCTTCTAGAAGGCTCTTGGAAGTAGGTCATTCTTCACTCTTACTGTATTGAGTTTCTTTCAATTATATGCAGTGTTTTAAAAACCGGACCGGAGATTAAACCGCTGAAGGTACTGGATCACTGATTTATTGGTTGAACCACTGGGTCACTGGTCGAACCGCATGACTAAACCGGATTAAACCAGATTAAACCGGATAATTCAGTTGATTAAACCGGCCTTTATAACAAAACGATATAGGTATAAAACTTGTCGAACCAGATGACTCAATCTCTACAAAATATAATTAGAACTAATTTTTTTTTAAATATCATTTCATAAATAAATTCACAATTTGATAATTTAACTTTAAATTTTAAATATTTTAAAAATATCATATCATAAATAAATTTACAATTTGATAATTTAAATTTAAATTTTAAATATAAGTATCATATATAATAAAATAGTACAAAATTACAAAGTATAATTGCAACATAGTATAATTGAATAATTTATAACAAAATAATTTTATTATCTACTATTTAGTTTCAAGGAGTAAAGATTATTTTAATATTAAGATATCCTTCTTCAATATCAAAATTATCTACAAAATCAACCGCATCAACAACATTTTCTTTGTCAATAATATAATTAATTAATTTTATTTTTTATTTAAATATAATATTTTAATAAAATAATCTAAATAAATAAAAAAATTAAATTGCATATTTTTTAAAAAATTTAAAAATTTTGAATAAAAAAATTAAAAAATACAGTTGAACCACCGGTTTTTCCGGTTTTCACCGGTTCTTACCGGTTCAACGACATTCCCGATCCAACTATTGAACCAGGCCGGTTACCTGGCCGGTTCCCGGTTCGACCGGTCCGACCGGCCAGTCCGGTCCGATTTTTAAAACACTTATTATATGTACACGGTTGTGAGTTTTATTAGTTTCTAAATATTAAATTTCAAATATTTTATATTCCAGGCGGAGTTACTGTTGCGGAGGAGTTCAAAGTTGCGTGAATATTATGACCAAAACTCATTATATTGTTCAGAAGGTTAGATGGTCGCCGAAATTTACTGGAAAGTTTCGACAATTCGGTTAAGAAAAATTCAGATGTTGTTGATCGAGAGAAAAAAGGATATGTCATTTTCATTCAAGATTGCAATGGCTAAGGCTACAAAATCCAGACTTTGTTAAGGAAGTGATTTTATCTGCATAAATAATTCAAGTTTTGAATCTTGCATAATTCACACGATGTGATTTTAATTCTATCATTAATCATCATTTACTATTACTGGTAAGTCCTTGATGTTATGCAGTTTTCCTTCGATTCAATTTTTTTTTAAATGACTTTTTTGGTGATTTTAGTGGAAATACAAATCTGATTTTATCTGAAAAAGATCTTGATTCCTAATTTAGTTTTTAAAAAATATGATATTTGTTTAATCTGAAAATCGACATTTGTTTAGTGTGGTTTGGTATGGAAAAAGATTTAGTCAGATTTAGTCATAAAAATGAAACTTTATATATACACATTAAACTGCAACATTAGATTTCATCATTTGTTCATCTCTTTTCTTAAATTTGTAACATTATATTACTTGATTTTCAATTTTTCAGTATTTTAATTTCTCTGTCAATGCAGATAGTAGATTGGGGAAATTTAGAAGCACTTCCATTAAGTTTGATTTTAGACAAATTGGTATAAAATAAACATCACATTTGTTTCAGTTTGGTATGCAAGAATTGGTATTCTTCTGCAAAGTGTAATTATCAAAATCATCAACTTTGTTTCAATATATTTTGTATTTGTTGTAATTACCAATGATTATTTTTATAGTTCACAAATCTGCTTTTGGTGTGTTTGATGTAATGCAGCAGTTAAACAAATGCCCATTGATCATATGTTAGTTACATGACACAGAGAAATCACTACCACCTATGAAACATAAGTTGATTTACCTATTGTTGATAATTTAGATTTAAATTATACAGATTGTATTGTGTATTTTTGGCTTAGGATGATAGCAAATTCTCAAAACGGCAAGGCGGAGGGCAACCTTTTGGTTGCCAATAAGACGAGGCTATTTACTGGATTTTATTATCCTGAACAGATGCATTTCATGACCAAAATCAAGAGTTTTGAAGACTAAAATGGTCAGCACCTAAGTGTCCATTAAGTTAATTATAATGAAGATGGTTCACTAAATCTGTATAATATAACTACTAATTAATTCTGCAAATTATGTTTTTCCTTTTCTGATGAAAAAATGTTTTTTAGGTTTACGTAGAATGACTGTTTTGTTGAGAGAAAAATGTATTATTAGTCTTTTGTTTTAGTTTTGTTGATGAATGCAATGTTTATATTATATCATTGGAAAATTGATAAAGAGCGCATCCAATTTTGGTTTTTACACTTGATTACATGGTCTAAAAATTAAAGTCATCTTATAATTAAATATTAACGAGATGGATGGAGTTGGAGAGGAAGTGTTTTTGCTTTTTACCCAGATTTTTTTATAATTTAATTTGGTTTATGTATAATATGCCTAAATCAAAATATTAAAATTTGTAATTTTGGTATTTAATTTTCAAGATTTTTTATTCAATATTTTTTTCGAAGATTTTTCATGATTTTTTTGTTAAATATTCTTTTAAATATTTTTATTTAAGTCATTATTATATATTATTTTATAACCAAATATTTGAGAATATGTTGAATTTTAGAAGTAATGAAAGAAAAGAAGGATTAGTTTTAATTGTATGAATTTTTTTCAATTGATTTCGTTGAAAAATTGAGAAAATGTTGAATGTTTAAAAATTAATAAGAATCAAAATAATTTATAAACCATTTTTTTTATTAGTAGCTTAAATCCAAAAATAACTCAATCTATATTATTTGATATATTTTTATTAAGTTAGAATTTGCAATGATAATATTCCTTGACAATAATAGAAAAATAAATAAAGTTATAAGTTTTTTAAATGATACGGGTAGAATTATAATTTTGAATGCAACATAACTGTTAATCTACTAAATAGTAAACAAATTAAAATTTATATATTTTTAGTATGCACTAATTATAAAATTAGAAATTGAATCATATATATTTATTATAGTAAATAGCGAGTAATGGAAGTAATAAAAAAAAAGTGAGTAATGGTACATTAATTATATAATTAAATGTTATATTTTCATATAATTATATATAACTAATAGTGGAAAACTATTTTTTTTCATATGATACTCTTGATAAAATAAGAATTTGAATTATAAATAATATCTGATAATAAATAGTGAAAAATTGAGTTTTTATTTATTCTTTTTAGGATGTAAAATATTTTATTTTCTTAAATTATTTGTAAATTTAAAAATATTTTTTTTTAAATTATAATTAATTTTAAAATATTTTATTTATTTAAATAAATTTTATCCCGTGCCTAGTATATGAGTAATCTAGTAACAATATTGAAGAAAGATCAAATATAACAATTGCTAATTAAAAAAAAAAAAGAGTATCATGGTTGTTACTCAATTTGATATAATAGAGTTAATATAATAATGGTTTGTTAATCAATACATAATAATATATAATATATGTAATAATTATGAATATTATATTGTATATAATAAGAGATGGTAGTGATATTGTGTGTGATAGTGCATTGAATGATATTGTAGATACCTAATCAAATGGTCCTTGTTCATTTGAGAAAGAAAAAAAAGTCTCACACGTGAGAGACCTAAGTGCATTGCGCACAGGAGACAGAGTCGTTAACTTTTAGCCTTTATGAATAATATTTTATTTTTCTTGCTTCTTCCTTTGTTTCAAGTTTGAAGACCTTTTTACCTCAATCTCTATTTTTTTTTTCCAATAAAAATGTCACAATGCTTGTATGTTTTGGTACCGTTGTTAAATCGCATCGCATGAGAATCTACTCTTTGCATTATTATCTCAAATGTTTAAAGGAATGACTAAAATTATATAATCGTAAGTAATCTACATTCTTAATATATATATATAGTTGTTCTCAATATCTCATAAATCTCTATCTTGGAACAAACTATATAACATAAAGGGAACAAATTATCTTTCATCATGCAGTTTTATCAATTGCATATAGTTGAAAAACTTGCAACTTCGCAATATCTTGGTGATCATATCAGCAACATTGTAATTAGTCAAAATCTTCAGCACTTGGACTTCTTCACGCTCGATTACCCCTTTGAAGAAATGAAACCTCACATCTATGTGTTTGGTTCGCTCGTGGTAGGTTGAATTATTCGACAAATGTATAACACTTTGACTATTACATTTAATAGTGATAACTCGACCTTGAAGTTTCAGCTCCTAAACAAAACCTTCAAGCCACAATGTTTCTTTCATAACTTCAATGAGGGCGATATATTTTACTTTAGTGGTTGATAAGGCGACAACCTTCTGGAGTGTCACTTTCTAGCTGATTGTTGTGCCAGACATAGTGAACACGTATCCATAAATATATTTTTTGGAATCCATACAACCTGCATAATTAGAGTCAACATATCCTTCAATTACTGCTTTACTATCTTCACCACATGCTTCATCTTAAATTAGGACTATATTCAGAGACTCATTTATGTACCTTATAATCTACTTCAATGCTTGCTAGTGAGCCTTTCCAGGATTCGTCATGTACCTTCTTACAAGACTTACTGCATATCATGTCGGGTCTAATAAAGACCATAACATACATCAAAGAATCTATTATGGTAGCATATGGGATGTTATTCCTATAAGCTCTTCCGACCTCGATACTGGGACACTAATATATACACAACTTGAATTGAGGGTTTGTCGAAGTCACAACAGGCTTTGAAATGAACATACCAAACTCGTCGAGAATCTTTCTTAAGTATGTCTCTTGAGATAAGCATAGTTTCTAATATTTCTATCTCTTTGCATGTCAATCCCGAAAATCTTGGATATAACTCTGATATCCTTCATGTCGAACTTCTTATTGAGTTCAACTGTCACCTTCATTACATCACTGACATTGTTGTTTCCTATAAGAATGTCATCCACATAGAGCAACAAAATAACAAATGAATTATTAGGTCAAAATATAAAGTAAACACAGTGGTCAAACTAACTTCGAATAAAACCTATGTTAACCATGAATTTGTCGAATCTCCTATTTCACTGTATTTAAGAAATTTTCAGTTCATATAAACATATATTTAACTTGCACACATAAAATTTATTTCCCTTTTCTGCATACCATTCAGGATGCCTCATCAAGGTTATTTCACCTAGATCTCCATAAAAGAAAGTAGTTTTCACATCCATTTTTTCCAGTTCTAGGTCGAGTTGTGCCACCATGGCAAGTAACATTCTAATGGACGGTGCTTCACAAACAAGATATAACGCATCATGAAGTCGACACATTTTTTCTTAGTGAACCCCCTTACGACCAATCTTGCCTTGTATCTCATTGATGTTACTCGTTCATTCCTTCCTTAACTTTGAAAATCCACTTATAATAACTAATTTGGCTCCAATAGGTTTCTTGGTCAGTTCCTGAGTGTGGTTATCATGAAGAGATTTCATATCATCATCCATGGCCTTCGGCCATTCATTCTTATTTTGACTCCTCATAACTTCCTTATAGTCTTTAGGTTCCTCATCTAAAACATTTGAAGAGATTAAGGCATAAGCTTTGCGATATGCATATCAAAGTCTATAAGGTGGCTTGATGGTTTTTCTCGACCTATATCTTTCCAATAGGTAGTCATCGATAGTTTTCTCAACTTCCTCAGTATCTTCAGCATTTTATGCTTCTTCTTAAACTTGTTCTAGGATACACAATTCAACAACTATGTGCTCCACCTGAACAAGAACCTCTTCTTGTTCCAGCTCTTCTTCAGATATCTCTGCACTTTGACCAACGGCATCAGTTTTCTTGAAAGTCATCTCAGCTTTATTGAAAACTACATCTCGACCGATGATACACCTTTTGTAACCTGGCTATAGACATCATAGCTTTATCAGCTTTGAATCCTTATGGGTATCCCGATCATGTATCTCAAAGATCTAGGTTCGACCTTGTTTCGCCCAATATGATCATAGGCTACACATCTCATTAGAAACACATTTGCTTATCAAATATGTTGTTGTCGAAAGAACACTTTACCCAAAACATATTATTTAACCCAACACTAGTCAACATTCATCTAACTCGTTCCAAAATGGTTCAATTATACCTTTCAACCAAACCATTTTGTTGGGGAGTATGTGCAGTAGTTTTGTACCTTGCAATACCATAGATCACGCAAAAACCGTTGAACGCCTTATTGCAAAATTCAAGACCATTATCAGTTATCAACCTCTTAACCTTTCTACCAGTCTGATTTTCGACCAAAGTCTTCCAACTTTTGAAATTCTCAAAAGTTTCATCCTTAGTCTTTTGAATGAATATCCATAATTTTCTGGAATAATAATCAACTATGGATAGAAAATACCTTGCTCCTGAATGTGATGGACACCTTGCAGGCCCCTAAAGATCAACATGGATGCAATCAAGGGATCCATATGTTCTTTGTTTGTCTTTATTGAACTTCACTCTGCAAGATTTTCCAAGTACACAAGGTTCACAAAGCTTTAGCTTTTCGACTTTGTCTCGACTAAGCATATTTTGTTTCCCCAATTTGATCAAACCCCTTTCACTGACACGACACAACCTCATGTGCCATAATTTTGTCTTCGAGAAAGGTTTGTGGATGCAACATCTGCAGAACCACTGACAACTTCAAACTTAATGGTATACAAGCCTTATTTTTTCACGCCTCTCAAGATTTCCTTTGACCCCTTTATGAATCTTAGGACACTTTTCTCTTCTTGGAAAACATATAATTTCTTTTCAAATTTACCGCGAGAAATCAAATTTATCATCAAATCAGGTACATACCCGACTTCATTTAATAACCTTATTGACTCATAATGGAGCTTGAATCTCACAAATAATACACATACAATCTTGCAAGCTCTATTATTTTGCAACAATACAAATTAATCATCTTGATCACATAGTTCTTTGAACAAGTATTTGTTTGGAGTCGTTCCAAGTGAAACTCGAATCTATAATTGATTGAAAAAATAGCAAGTGTACTATTTTCACCAATGTAGTAATAATGAGTTTTACCCCAAGTATCGATCTCGAGGACTGCGTAGGAAATACGGAGTTGAATAATTAATTCAATTGAACAAAAACAATAGAGTTGGTGTTGGTTTGTGATTAACTTCTATGATGGAATAATTAATAGATATTAAAACTTGACTTTTCTAATAGTGAATAATATGCTAGAGAGAGTGTATGATTTGCCTATTCCTGACACTGACTCTTTGATCTTCTCAACAAGTTCATTACCGCAATTACCAATTCTTAAGATTATTTTCCCCAAGTCCTCAGAGAAAATCCTTTACCAATTCTACCTACTTCTAATGTCCATTAAAATTAGTGAAGAATGTAAGCATTTTATTATCAAGAATACCTCGGTTATCATAGACTTCCTAGTCCTAGGTGAAACTCGCTAAAACATGTTCGCTTTGAAAACCCTAACACGACTGTCCAATTCTAATGTGTTAGGCACAGTTAACCCTATTAGTCCGATAGAGCAAAGCAATATAGTAAACAAAACTCACAAATTGACATTAATAAACCTTAACATTGATAAAACAAAGGAATCAATATTCTGGTGACGAATCAGGGACACCCCCTAGCATCGGGGGGTTTAGACCTTACAGGAATATTGGTTCCCTTGATCTTCAATGGCGGTCACCCTTGAATCTCTCAGTCTCCAAAACCCTTGATGAAGCTATCTTCTCTCCTTGTGCAATTCCTTTCTCCACGATCAAAAAGTCCCTCTCCTCTTTTACAAACTATGTTAAATAGTGTCATCTTCAATTCCAGTCGTAGCAAACGGTTAAAAGTGCCTTTAATGATCAAAATAGATGAAAAATCTCAAAAGTAAAGTTTGCTGCTCGCGTCTGCCAACACGGGCACCCGTGTTGGCTTCTTGACTTTAAAAAAATCACGTTTTGGTATCAGGGTCATCAACACGGCCATGTTGATTAACACGGGTACCCGTGTTGATGCTCTGACTTCAGTTTTTTGATGCTTTCCTGCAGCTTTTCCACACGGGCCATGTTGATTCACACGGGGGCCCGTGTTGACTCCTTTGTAGCCTCCAATCTTTTAATTTTTGCACTTCTTTTGCCCCGATTTGTCCTGTTTTATTCTTCTGGCCCTGAAAACACTCAAACACATAACCAAAGCATAAAATACGGTAAAATGACATATAACACTAGACAAATAAAAGAAATGATAACGAATTCAATGCTAAATATTTGTGTGAAAACCACTGATCAATAATCCACTATTTACTTGAGTCGTTGCTTGAAACCACAAGAATATTAGACGAGTCAAAATCATCTTAAACAATAGCTGCCTTGCCATTATTATCACCTCTGTGATAATTCAGCGTTCACGGCTTTCTTTTCTTGTATGACCATCCTTCTAACACTGATAACATTGAATACCATATATATCACCACTATAAGACTTTTGCTGACCTTTTCCATTCTTCTTGTCGAACTTGTCATCCTTTTTCAAGAATTTTCCCTTAACGGTCAAGCCTTCCCTAATAGATTATGGTTTATGTTCATTTTATTAGTTCAAATCCTTAGAATACAAGGCTGATTGAACTTATTCAAAGGTCATATACTTTCTTCCATACAAGAGAGTTTCTTTAAAGTGAGCATGTGATTTGAATAAAGCACACAACAACAACAATGCTTCATCTTCATCATCGATCTTGACATTAATACTTTCAAGATCAAGAATCGCTTATGAACATATCCAATCACGAGCCAATACTTTGTCTTCACTAATTTTGAATGAATATAGAGATTGCTTTAGGTATAGGCGATTGACCATAGATTTGTTTATGTAAAAACTTTCGAGTTTCACCCATAAACCTGATGTCGTCGTCTCCTTTGAAACATGTCAGAGAACCTTATCCCCAAGGCTCAATAGAATGGCGTTGGGTTTTCCATCATAGTCGCTTTTTCTTTGTTAGCGACACGTCCATGGTTAAGCTCTCTTCAATCATTTTAAACTACCTTTTTGAACTAGTAGAGATTTTATCTTCAAGCACCACATACCAAAATCGTTTACTCCAGTGAACTTTTTAATCTCATACTTCATTAACGACATCTTCTCCAAGCTCATTGCACCAATTTATTGTAAAAAAATGATGCCATAACAACACAATATAATTGATTTATTGATCAGTAATAAACTCACAAGGGTAGGAAAGAGTGAAGCAAGGAGAACACAATGAAATTGGTTATAAACTGCTATCGTTTAATTTCTCTTTGAAACAAGATTACAAGTGTTACAAAATAATAAATAATGTCTCTCACCCTAATTAAGACTTTCCTTGTTACAGTGATGAAAGACTAGTATGCTATTTATAAGAAAACTAACACAATAAATTAATTTATACACATGCTCATTACACAAGCTAACTTATGGAACAAGCTAAATTAAATAATTGGGCTTTACAAGGTCCATTTTGACATGCTAACAATCCTAGCATACTTCGACTACAACATGTGAACAAACTTCGACGACATTGCTAATATCATATCAAATTGTTGAACCAAAAAGCTATCCTTCGCCCATATTAGAGATCAATCCAATATCTTACACTATGATATTTGACATCATACCATATGTTCAATCTTTTATTTTTGTTCATTCTCTTTACAATTTTTTTTCTTTATTTTACTAGTTGTATTTTAAGAATCTATTTGAAATATAGGTACATTCAACTGCAAAACACTTCTTTAAATTTTAAATTTTTAATAGTGAATGTTTGATTTGGTTTAATAAAATAATTTTTTAGTTTTTGAAAATTTAAAATAATAAAATTTGTTTGATAGTTTAATTTTACAATACTATTTTTGAAAATTATTATCTATTTGAAAGTTTTAAAAACTAAAAAATAAAATGGGTTTTCGAGGTTTTGATTCTTGGTTTTTAGTTTTAAAAATTAGAAAAAGGAAAAAATAAGAAAAGTGATACATTTTTCATTAACGAAAAATTTGTAATATTCTGCAAATTTAAAATAGTTTTTAAAAGTTGGATTATCATATATGTTTTATTATTCTTTAAAAAAATAAATTGATTTACAAAATATTTTTAAAAAATTAAAAACTTACCTATATGTGACTATCATGGTGGGAAATTAATGAGAATTTGTAGTGTAATTTCATGGTTAATCCTAGATTAGTAAGAATGGAATGCTAGTAATTACATGTTAAATTTCAATGGCATTAAGGCAATTTCTCAACCTACATATATAAGGTCTTCTGGGAGAAGGAGAGAGAGGGGGAGGTAGATAGAGAGATGTTAGACTTTAGATTTAACACATAAGAGGAGAGTGAATTTTGTCGTTTGCAAAAATGTGATGTTGAAAAACTTTGCAAATTTTTATTGAAAAACTTAGAAGCGGAAAATAAAATGCAGAAACTAGATTACATAAATTAAAGAGTTAAGGAAAGTAGAAGAACACCAAGATTTATTCAGGTTCATTCAAAAACGATTTAGTCATGTCCCCAAAATTTAATCTTGAGAGTTTCCAATAAATGTTGAGAGATTTTAGTAAGAAAAACTCATGGACCTCCTTATATAAGGATATGATGGTTGATCTTAAACCAAATAATACAAGATGATAGATATGGACGTTTACGTCTTTTCTTTAGAATAAACTTAGGAGTAAAGTGGTAAATCTTTCTTCCCAATGATTAGTCTTCACTCCATAAACACGAACCTTGATCTCAACTCTTTGGTTTTACACAGGATGACCAATAACATGTGAGATTTTAACATCGGGTTAATCTCGAACATGTGAAGCTTTTAATATCGGGTTGAGCTTCAATCTATATTGGTTTTAGTAGCAAGTTAACTAAGAGCCTATGAGATTTTATCACAAGCTTATCTTCAACATAAATTTGGAGTGAATCACACAATTCCAAATCAAAGCTTTTAATGAGTTTAGTTTCTGACAAATAAATCCCTAAATGGATGTAATTTCACTAGTATTTCCTATAAACTAAGTGAACTTAGGATTTTCTAACCCTTAGGAGTTAAGTCTCAATACATACTCGCACAAGGTAGAAACAAAATTTGATTCATGAAGACAAACTTTAAGACCATTCGTGGCTAGATTTGTTCAATCACATTGCCTATGTTATTCCCTCAAATTATTTTGTTGGGCTCTTCTAACCACTTGGTTTGCATCCCGTTCCTATTGCCCAATACTACCTTTGAGCCATTTTGGCCTAAGTCTCCTTCTACCACCTTAAGTATGGGATGTTCGCTGGTTGAGGCATAAAATGTTGTTGCACCCGATTATTAGGAAAACCTTCATTGTTTGCAACTATTGGATGTCGACTACCCTAAGTGCTCGATTTGAGGAACCGTTGAATATACGTCGGGGAGCATAAAAGAAATCAACAATTCGACCCATTTGATGTGCCAATTATTGGTAATTGTGATTTATGTTTTTTATTACAAGATTAAACACAATACTAGTTTGTTGGGTAAGCATATTAACCATATCATAGTTACCATCATCCATTTGTTGCATCATAGCCAAGAGGAACTAGTCAATAATGATTGCATAACCCAAGTGACATATCTTAATCCTCATTAAGTTTGTGCCATTAGACTAGGATTATTGATAATAGATCCTTAATGCTACATATTGATCAAGAGGAGATCCAATAGTCGTTGTGTTATCTGTGACACACGTATGCATTAGTCCTAGGATACTATCATTGCAATTGACATGCCATAGGAATATTCTATACTAACAGGGTAGCAAAACATGGTAGAAAAAGACATATGGTCTCCTATAGTAGTCTCAGATAACCTTGAGAGTTGTTGGAAATTTTTAATTATGGTGGGGATCTACCAAACTCGAAAAGTCGTTGAAACCGCGTTGATTATAATAGGAGTGAAGTGATTACTCCAACGACCATCGAGTTCTCGCACCACCAATCTTCAATTCGATTGGTCATTCTTCTACATTTGGAGCGTTATTCTAGGGAAGGATGTTTTTATGATTGATGAGCCACATCTAGAATTTTACCAACGCTGCACGCATAACACTCGACATTTTAATATTGTATGCATGAAGAACAAAACAAACAATAAAGCACAAAAACTTTTCTCGCAAAAGTTTAAATTTCTTGCACAAAAGTGTACCATTGGGCATGTTAATGATTTTGCTGGTATTTTTAGTAATAAATCACAAGTTTCGCTCACTCAAGGCATTAAACTCGAAAAATCCTAAGGATAATTTGTGTAAATAAAAGTTGAGAAAGTGTATTTATATTTGAAGATTCAACATTTGAATGTAGAACAATTGTATAGAAATTCTAAGAAGTGAAATGCATGATTGTTTAAATGACATAATATAAATAAATTAAAATGAAAATAGAAAATTCATACAATTTTCACAAATTCTTTTATCTCGTTGACTTGATGTTTAACTTCTATGAGAATAACAAATAAAATTGCAAACCATTGTCACAAAGATAAAATCACTTATATACTATGTACATCAATAATCGCCGATAGCGCTTAATTCTCCAAGACTTTTACGTTATTACATGAGCTTTTGTATGTGAAGTCAAGCTTCTCCAACATTATATTTTGACGAAGACAACTACTATGTGCATTTATCAAAGGATGAGAAAAAGAAACATGAGCTAAATGGTTATGGATCAAGATTGTAACTTTATGAAGACTAGCATTGATCTTAATTTATTAAGGTATAAGCATGCAATCTATATTGACAACTTAGTTCTCAAATTAATCAAAATATTTACTTGCATGCATAGTCCCTTGTGTCGCAAATATCACACTATTTCTGCACTAAAATTTAAATATTTTTCAAATTTTAGTATAGGAAATCGATTACCCCATATTCTAAAATCGATTTCTAACTGAAGTAGTGGCATTTGTTACTGCAGATTTGGACAAAACATTTTCAAATCAACCCCTTTTGGATATTATATATTTTCATTAATTCACACACTTTCATATGGGTGTTAAGTGATCGCGACTTTATACATCTTATAGAATCTAGACCGCAAGTATACAATCCTATCGCGTGTAGTTTTAAAGATTATCGAATTCCAAGGGACTAAATATTGATCTAAGAGTTGTTATTATTTTTACCGGGTGATATATACCGGTTAGGTTATATCGTATCGTTTCCATAGAGATTGGTTATTGATTCGTCGTTCGACAATTGTACCGTTAACGAGTTTGGGATTAAATGAGTTGAAAATAAAAGACAAAAAGTAAATGAACAAAAAGTATAAAGGATAGACAGCTTGTCTGGAACGAATGAATACTACCCGTCACAAACTTAAATCTACCTTCCAGTTATACTCAGCCCACGATACTCATCTGTGTCATCACATACCTCTCACAACCTAAGCTATTTCTAACCCAAATTGAGAATCCTCCCGAATCACGTCGATATCTATTTCTGGCATACCTCGACAACCAGAAGTCAATTGCGTCACCTCTATACCCATCTTTGGTATACTTCACCAACACATAGGCATTAAGATCAGATACTTTAAGTAAATGTCAGCTCTAAACCCATTTTTAGCATTTAGAAACTAACAGATAATCATCCTAGGTAAGAATCTAAGCAATCTATCTCTAGCAAAGCTCAAATCCCTAACATAGAGTAAAAACCTAAGACAATTACCAACATAGATTCATAAAGCAAATTTTATACAACGCCAAGGGCAAAAAATATACATGTGTTCAAGGTAAATATATAAACATAACCAACATAGTAGAGAAATACAAAGAGAAGAGATGAGATACACTACTCATTTACACCGGTTTGTCAGAGCCTATCGAAGAGCAATCCACCTCCAATCATCCATGAGCAAGACCCTAGTGTTGTTTTCTAAGCTAAATTATCAAAAACTATATGAGCGGTGGAATTGGGAGCAACAACTTCACACCCCAAAACCATAAAACCAAAAATGAAGTAAAATGAAAGTATAAAGAAAATTTCTTCCGCAAGAATCGCCCGGCGAAATAAAGCATCGCCCGACGAACCTTCTTATAAACTTGGCTCACATTAAGCCACGTCCTCAACCTGGCATAAATATCTACCATCGGCCGACGATGCTTAGCTTTGCCCGACGAAATCTCTTTTCCTCGCCCAGCGACCAACAGCAAAACAAGGCAGGGCAAAACCTCAAAATTGATCATCTTCGTCTCGCCCCACCGTCGCCCGGTGACGCAGAAGCGATGGCCCTCGCCTGGCCATCGCTCGGCGAAACTCTCAGTCCAGCAAATTTTGTTTCTTTTCCTGCATAACTTCCAATGGTTCATCTTTTAGCCTTATTCCTTTATTGATCAACTTGCATCTTGGAGCTCCATTTAGACTTTATTATGAATGCTCCAATAATGCAACAAATACCTACAAAATATATACAAAACTAATCAAATGGTACAATATGTACACAAAACGCAATAAAACGTATTTACACAAAAGCGGGGTTATTCAACGATTTTAACAACAAAAGAATAGATAAGTGCCACAGAACATATATACAAAATAACTACATTTTGGCACTTATCAAAATCTAAGGCTAATAATATAAATAATGTTTGGTTTTAGGGAACCTAACTGATTAAGATCTAGTATAGATTCAGAATGAAAGTATCGGTATGTAATGGTCGAGCTTAGGGATTTAGCAACTCATTGACTTAAGTTGTATTATCAAAATGTGTTTCAGTAGAAAATACTTTTTTTAAAATCCTCTTCTCACTCGTGTTTATTGATTCGATCCTATAATTAAACCTGCGAGTGCTATCGCTTCAATTAGAGTTTAAAAATAGTTTTTGAAAATAAATAAACCTAATTAACTTAAAAGCACTCGCTATATTTTAAGTTGATGCTCAATTACTAATGTCTAGTTAAAATCCCACACTCTCGATTTATTGATCCTAACTTAATCTGACTTTACTCTCGTAATAAAACAATTGCGTCGTAACTAATAATTGAAATCGAAAATTAATCTTTTTTTAAAACGGAATAAATCGAATGGCATTTCTAAACCCCGTTGTCTATGTGACCCT
The DNA here is from genome assembly GCA_021764765.1 of Vicia sativa. Classification (NCBI taxonomy): domain Eukaryota; kingdom Viridiplantae; phylum Streptophyta; class Magnoliopsida; order Fabales; family Fabaceae; genus Vicia; species Vicia sativa. Next base: position 102,228,296 of record CM038792.1, read on the forward strand.
ACATATCGATAACTAAATTTAGCCTAGCATGTTAAACGATTCAGTTATAGCACAAAGGATAAATGTATAGCCAGATAAAACATGCATTGCAGATAACGCATATAATAGATAAAAATTAATTTAGCCAATAAATAAATAAATGAACAATTAAATAAACCAATAAATAATTTAATTAAAATAAACATGAAAATAAAAGGCTGAATCTTTGGCAAGCTCCAGGAGTCTCCCACAAGTCGTTGAGATCTGCCCTTCGTTGTCCAAAAATTCAAAAGTGATGAAAGAAATAAAAAGGCGCAACTCTCACGTAAGGTTAGAATTGACAAATGTTCGCAGCAATCTCCGATGTGGAAATTGCTACGAGAAAAGAAAGACAGAACTAATAAATAGAAACTAGAAATTAAATGAAATTGGAAATAAAATTGAAACTGGAAAGTAAAACTGGCAGAGTAACGATATAAAATTGCAGAAGAAAAAAATGTCTTTGGATTGGAGACTAAAGTTTTATTTATAGAGGTAGTGGCGTGCTGGGCAGCTGGGTTAGTTGAGATATTCTCGCCTCCTTTTTCTCCTCCGTAGCGGTCGCTACGGACTTGCTAGTGAAGTGTAACGGTCGTTACATGCTGGCTTGAAGGAAGATTCGTCCCTAGCACGACGGCCGCATACCTTTAGGCTTACGGTAACTATTGTTACACCCTTGCTGGGGCTTGATGCACGCTGAAGTGGGTCATTCGCTTCTTAATTCATTTTTCAGCTTTGCTTCTTTTACACCCCTTAGTTCTTGTCATACACCACACACTTCAATAATTGCTTCTATTTTGTGAACTTTGAGTATGATTTATCCGTCTTTTCTCGACTTTCTTCGCACATGCCTTATAATTGGTAAAAACCTGAAAACATAGAAAATATCAGCATAATACGAATAAAGATTAATTTAATTAATTAAAATGCGGATAAAAATCATATAAATCGATCCAAATAATCGATACATTTTCGTGTTATCAAACTCCCGTACACTTGAGCATTTGCTTGTCCTCAAGCAAATGATAGAATTTGAAATAATTTAGCATAAAGTTTCTAACGCAATCGCACGATGCAACTCGAATTGTACGTGGTTGATAGGCATTGCGTTTAGAAAGATGGAACTAGGTTCTGACACTGATGATACAAAAATGACATGAAACCATAGTCATGGTCCAAACCTTCCTTCCTATGCAAACCAGTTTGAATCATGCCATCATAGCTCAACCTAATTCTTCTCGTTCGAAATCAACCGCTTTCATTCTCACGCAATCACATTAAGCCCTTTATCTCTCGCACGCACATAGTAGAGTAGCCAGTTAGTGATTCTGGTCATTTTATGCATGGGGTTCTGGTACGCAAGTTGGTAACCCTTTTTCTCTTCCAAATCATAATTCTTGGGGATCGAACCATGGTTCTTGTAACACCCCATCTAAATACCCCAAATATATTAATTAAATTAACATTTAAATCATCTTTAATCAGAGTTTAACACGGTAATCACGGGATGTCACAATTAATAAATAGAATAAACCTTCAATCAAGCAAAGAGCTATGCTACAATCGAGGATCATCATCCAACACTAATCATTGTAAGACCATGTCTTACACAATGAAATACCAAAACTAAAATTTAATAAAACATCAAGGTTCTCAAGGAATTCAAATCCAAAATAATTAAACAATAATGATTCTCTTAACTAAGCTGCTCCTCAAGTGTTACAATCTAATCGAGCATGACACCGACACGTACTAAAAGATAAGCTCTAGAGCCATCCTCACCGACTCCTCACCGCTAATTTAATCAAATGGTAAAGTAAGGGTGAGACTTCTCATAATTAAAGCATATTATAAGTCTTTCAATCAATAATATATCACAAGCATATTATTTCACCCACTTAACATAAATCCATATTCACACACACACCACATTCATCATGCTTAATCATAATAATCAACGAAGAGTAACATCGAAGACATCCTAACGTGTTACCACTTCATATAAATATAATGCACTCAATGCATGCGGCCGACTCGTGACCAAGTCACCCAACACCGATCCATCATCAACCGGATACAAGATCATCGATTCGTCCATAACCACTCTGACACGAATCCAAATTTAACCACCCATCCTTACCGAGTATCGCTTATCGGAATCCAAGTCAAATTCGCACAATGGGAATTAACTTCACCAAACAATGCAAATGCACGCACATCACTAGTATGCAACATCAATCAGTCTATGTATACATTCATTTAACATAACTGAATCACAACAATCAACATGATATATCAATCAATCATGCATACATCTAACATCAGCATAAACATGCAAACCAATCAACATGATATATCAACCAATCATGCATACATCTAACATTAGCATAAACATGCTATTACATCTACACATTACCAGTATTTGCATCACCGAAAGTCCTCTACTACACATACATCATTATGTGTCAGTTAATAATCACTTATTTCGAAATTCAACCCCTTCCCAAAATAATTTCAAGTTTTCTAAAATATTTTCATTTCATAAGATAGAGCGTTAAATTTAGGAAATAACGTCCAAAACGGCCAAAACGGACTTACGGTTTGAAAGTTATGAATTTTGAAGTTTTAGAATTTTTAAAAATTAAGGCGTAACTCGGTTCCTACCTATACAGAACCGGCCTCAGGTTCAAAAGGCGCTCGAAAATGTATGGGAACCTGCTTCACCCATACAGTGAACCGTTCCCGAGTGCATTTTCCGTGTTTTTACAGATTTTCAACGTGGAACCCGGTTCTCCCCATCGAACCGGTTCCTACGCACTAAAAAGTGATTTTCTCGATTTTTGACAAAGATTCATCCATTTTTACTCAAACCCATTCTTACCCATATGAATCCCATCATTGGAAACACCAAAATACATCATTTTGCATCATTCATTACATCAATTATCATCTTTCCATCATTTCTATTCATTAACGACACCTTAATCATATTCCATACATATTCGACATTCGCACTAATCCGACACCAATCGACACTATTAGGTACACATCCATGGAACCTAGAATTTCCTAAACATAGATTTCCTAACATGCCATGATCCATAATATTAAAATCAAAACCTATAATAAACCATAACCAATCGAAATCACCCCTTACCTTGTGGGTTCTTCGACTTTTGACGCTTCTAGGTTTTCTTCCTCCTTTTCTCCTCTTCTCACTTCACGTATTCTTGTTTCTCCAAAAATGATTCTATTTTTCCCTCTTTCTTTATTTTATTCCTTTAATTCCTTTTTAACATAATTAAAATAAATCAATTAATGTGAGTAGAGTCTCTTACTCCTCACACCCCACTTTACTCAACATACATCCAATAAATCCATAATTAATCTCAATAATTCAATATATTAAATAAATTATGTTCTCAATTAATTTAATAATTAAAAATCATAATTACTTAATTACCGAATTATTTTCGGGGTGTCACAGTTCTCCCTACCAAGTTCAGCACCAGATACCACTGAACAGGCTTACAACTGGTTTTCATATTAGTCTTTATAGGTTCTGCAACTGTTAGATTAAATGACCCGGTGAGGGTCACCTAACTTAATTAGCGCATTCCCTGTTATAACTTGATATTTAACTTAACGAATGCTGTTTGTGTTTCTTAAAAAAAAGGAAGATAAAAATTAGCAAGTACAATGAATATTTTGCATTGTAATAAAGAAAAATAAGATTTTTTTTCACCATAGTCCTTCCATTCTATTTGTTACTTGCATTTTCGGTGTCGTAAATATTATGTTGTGTAAACTTGTGCGGTTAACCTTCTAAAACTTGTGCGGTTGACCTTCTAATGGAAATAAACTTTCAATTTTATGACAAGATTGTCCTTGAATTCTTGCAGTAGGTAGACCACGTCCATTCCTGAATTTGTTGTTCAACTTAACTTTCAGTGAAGTAAAAGTAAGCATCATCCTGTGATTTCGAATTTGTGATTAAAAATTCTTATTGTCTAGTGAATCACAATCAAATAAGAGATATGATAATATATTTAGAGGATATTTTAAGGAAGGTAGCTAAACTTTGTCATTTCCACAATATTATGTGTACTTGGAACATACAACATGTCTGTGTTTTTCTATTATTTATTGATACCACATCAAGGCGTTGCAATATCTACATTCAGATGATATTATTCATATACAAGGAGATGAATGAGTACTTAATTGGTTATTTATTTAATAGTATAGTAGTGTAGAATCTAAACTTAATTGCTAAACACCTTCATTGATTAAGGCAGGTTGGTTAGTGGTCGATAATGGTGGCCACATATCTTCATTTTCAAGACTTGAGCCATCATTGGTATATTTTGTTGTTTTATATCGATTATTATTGTAAGAGACATATTAGTATGATGCGTGATATACAACAAATCTTTTAAATAAAAGAGTTAGGAAGATATTGTATATTACTTTCCGCTCTTTTAAGTGTCGCTTTATAAAAAAATGTTTTTAATTAAGTGTCCTTTGTATAATTTAATGTCATAATTTGTCAATTGACCCTTACTTTCTCAATAAATGAGAGAGATATGTAGGTGAATTTATTAGAAAAGAGAAAATAAATTAGGATAATAAAAAATAACTCAAACAATCCATTATTTTGGTTGAAAAGTTTTCGCTAAAATAACACTTAAAAACAGAGAAAGTGCAACTTAAAATATATCTTAGTTTGAATCATCTTCATCATAACTCTCAAAATCAAAATTAACTTTAAGTGTAAATTTATGACAAGTTAGAATTGATATTGATGTCATTATGTCTGCATCCAAACTTATTCGAGGAACATTTACTGATGGTGTAGAAAAATAAAGGGTGTTGCTGAGGTGTTTTGTGTGTCACTAAGGGATAAACTTAGGACAAGTTGGAATTGATATTGGTGTTAGTGTTTGTATTCAAACTTATTTCAAAAATTGATATTAAATTAATTTTGAGGTGTTTGATTTTTAAAATATAATTGATTCTAACTTTAAAATTGATTATATTAAAATTACAATTTATAACATCTGAATTTAAAAATAAAATTTACATAAAATGTATTGTGCAACTCACTTTATATAAATATATCAAAATACAAATCATTCATATTAAAATCAGTTAGACAAAATTTAATTATGTCAAAATCAACTTAATTATAACCACGAGTACTAGTTTAATACTATTGTTAAATTACATTTTGAGTTGTTGGGTGTTTAAACTTAAAACAACACGAGTATTTATTTAATACCATTAATCAAAGCCAAAAATAAAATTGATGCTCTTACCTCCCTACGAACCCCCGAGTGACGTGTTTCGAATTAAACCATCGTTTTTCCTTCGACTTCCTCAAGCCACCTTCATAACAACAAACAAAACCCAACAACAATATAAATACATTGAAGACAGAGCAAAACAAGCCACGCTAACAGAGAAACTCGAAATCACCATAATCAAATCGCAAAGCAGAAATGTGGCGCTGCGTCGCTCGTGGACTCCGCGTTCCACAATCTAACAGATCCACTAACTCTCTCGGATCTCACTTTTCCAGATTCTTCTCTGTATGTTTCTCCTCTCACCTTCTTCATTTTTTTATTATTTATTCGATTGGATCATTTTGCATTACTGGATTCTGATTCGTTCAATTCAGAATTTGAATTGAATTTTGTTCCGGTTTTTTAGGGTTGAGTTTTTATTGATGCTGAATTTTGTTGTTTTTGTTGTTGTGTAGAGTGGTGTAAACTCGTCTTACACTGTTGTAGATCATACTTATGACGCAGTTGTGGTGGGTGCTGGTGGTGCTGGTTTGAGAGCTGCTATTGGACTGTCTGAACATGGATTCAATACTGCTTGTATTACTAAGCTTTTTCCAACTCGTTCACACACTGTTGCAGCTCAGGTATATGAGGTTTTGTTGGCAGTTGTTTGGGTTCATTGTTTCTTATGCATGTGTATAGGGAGAGGTTTTTATTGCACTCGTGTTTTTGAAATATGGGTATTTGTTATGGGTTTTATTAGTTGAGTCTTTTGGTTGCTCGTTGCTGCTGTGATATTGCTAGTATGATTGTGTACTGTGTTTTCTTTTGAGAAGTTGGATTCTCTCTCTCTCCCCCCAGAACTTTGGTAGTACACATCTAGAAAAAAACACTGTCTTTTCCCGTCCGGATGTGTATGTTTTTCTTGATGACATAAACACGTTTTTTTTTGTCTGGAAGTGTATTTCCAGAATCAAGTGCGATTTTTAAGAAACACGGGGTGAATTAAATTGGGTCTCAAATATTCCGTCAATATGAATTTGGTTTCACTTGATACCATCTAAGGCTCGACTTTTCTGGGTAACTCGTCCTTGTTTGACATTCCATTGTTACTTTGTGAGACATGAAAATGTGAAATTTTAATATTGGAAAGACAGAATATTGTTTTTTGATGAAATATAAGGATTTAATCAGCGTTGTCAACTTTATGTTTTGAAAAAAAATATTAAGTTAGATATTCTCCTAGAGACTCTAGTTTTTGTCTCCTCAAATAGTTAGTTGTGAAATAAAACGTACTAGTGGACGTTCGGAGTAAAACTTTCTTCTTTTCCTGAATATACTGGAAATGCTTACTCATGAGAATAAAATCTCTGTATAGGGTGGCATCAATGCAGCATTGGGAAATATGACTGAAGATGACTGGAGGTGGCACATGTATGACACTGTCAAAGGAAGTGATTGGCTAGGTATAAGCTCAGTCAATCTTTGAATTATTTTTCGTTTATAATTATTTACCTCCAACGAGCAAGATATGTCCCGGGGTTGTTTTACCTAAACAAAAAAAAGAAACTTGTCAATTTTCTATCTGAAATGATGCTTTAGCAATTTCCAGGAAAAAAAAATCCTTAGGTGCTTAGCCTTGAGCAGCTGAGTACATATGAACTGAGATTTTTCTTTTGGAATGTTTTTATCTTTCATGTTCTTGATGCTAGCTCTTTAATTTGCAGGAGATCAGGATGCCATCCAATATATGTGTAGGGAAGCGCCAAAAGCAGTTATTGAACTAGAGAATTACGGGTTGCCTTTTTCTCGAACAGAAGAGGGAAAAATATATCAGCGCGCATTTGGTGGCCAAAGCTTAAACTTTGGAAAAGGTATGTCCAGGTTTTGGTGCAGGGTTGTCTGCTTTTTCTTTTGAGAAGAGGTCTGATGTTAGCCTCTATTTATGGCTAAAATACAGGTGGTCAAGCTTACCGTTGTGCATGTGCTGATCGAACTGGGCATGCTTTATTGCACACTCTCTATGGCCAGGCTATGAGACACAACACACAGTTTTTTGTGGAATATTTTGCTCTGGATCTTTTAATGAATAGTGATGGTAAGTTGTTGCAGAAAACAGCCTGCTTTCACATAATTTGCAATAAATTACTCTAACCAAGGTCTCAACTTTCATTGATAAATAGAATTATTTGTTCTCTACAGATTATAAATGAGTTATGTTTTTTATGCCTATTGCCTTATCAAACATGTTACAGTGGTGAACAGGAGGAAAAAATATTTGTTTGTTCCATAGATAATGATTATGTTAACTAATTTTCATATTGGATATGTAGGTACTTGCCAAGGAGTGATTGCCTTAAATATGGAGGATGGGACACTACATCGTTTCCAAGCTGCTTCAACAATTTTGGCCACAGGGGTAACATAATTTTTCTGTGGTTGATTGTCATTGAAGTTTTTGTTGCTCTTGCTTGTCATGGATCATTGAGTTTTATTCTGCACCAGGGTTATGGTAGGGCGATTTCAGCAACCTCAGCACATACATGCACTGGAGATGGCAATGCCATGGCTGCACGTGCTGGGATCGGACTTGAGGTTTTCTATTCTATAAAATTTGGTGCTTTTTAATAATAAGATGATGTCCTATGGAGTGGGTCTTTTATATTTACATACCTTTATCTTATATGACGTAGGATTTAGAGTTTGTGCAATTTCACCCAACTGGTATATATGGAGCAGGTTGCCTCATAACAGAAGGTTGGTAGTTATGTTTTCTTTGCATATCCGGGCTTGCTTTTGGTTGCACCTCACAAGGCACTTTGTCCTGTTGAATTGTAATAGAATGTTTTCCATCTCTATTTTGGACTTTTAGGTTCTCGTGGTGAAGGTGGAATTCTTAGGAATAGCGAGGGAGAGCGGTTTATGGAACGATATGCTCCCACAGCAAAGGATCTTGCTTCCAGAGATGTTGTTTCACGATCGATGACTATGGAGATCCGGGAAGGTCGTGGTGTAGGTAAGCTAGCTTTTCATTGATATATCCAATGTATTTCATAAAAAGTTTTGAAAAAGAAGTCAGGATGCCACTGATTGTTGGTAATTATAGCACATCGATTAATGGTAGTCCGGGGTTTAAGCTATGTAACTTTGTATGTCAGGTTTTCTTTTCTAGAGATTTTGAAATTTCCTATAAATAATGTATTTTCTAATCTTGAAGAGACAGAACTCAATGTATATTTTGTACATTGGAAATAATAAATAAATAAAATACTGTTTTCATGTTCTTCATTTTTATATAAGCTGTTATCAAGTTGAAAAAATCATTTGCAGGACCCCTGAAAGATCACATCTATCTACACTTGAATCATCTACCCCCAGATGTGCTCAAGGAGAGACTTCCTGGTATCTCTGAAACTGCTGCTATTTTTGCTGGTGTGGATGTTACAAAGGAACCCATTCCCGTTTTGCCAACTGTGCATTATAACATGGGTGGCATTCCCACAAATCATCATGGAGAGGTATTGAGTTTAAACAACACTTTGAAGTAAAAACTTCCAATTGAAAGACTTAAAAATATAAAGTAATGAAGAAAAGAAGAACATAAACCTAGGATGATTAATCACAGCATCCTGGCAAGATAAAGTTTCATGTATCAGAACACTCACTGCTGTTGACCACTTCATGAATTAATGTTCCATGCTTGCTTTTCACTCATCTCTATTTGCACTCTGCACACCTCTGACATGCATAATATGCGCGCAAAAGCATGTAGAACACAAGTAATATTGAACTTTTGGCTTGTTTTCAAGCCATAATTTTAGTAATCATTAGTTGCACACTGGCACCCCTATATGAATAACATGGAGCTAAATTAGATTGAAATTGTTTAAACAATCATCTAATATTATTCTATAAACAAAAAACCTAGGCTTGTTTTAGATTTTAACTAGAAAAGAGTTATCTCATGTCAGTAAGCAAATATAAGTTGGTGGTAGTGTCAGTTGCTGCCCCAAATTTATATCATCACTGATAATGGATGTTTTTTGAAACTATTTATCCACAAATAGCTAACTAGACTAGTTTTTTTGGATTGATGGGTTGGAAGTTGTATCCTACAATATTTTCAATAAGCACAGAAATTGCAATCTTGTTCTTTATGTATATATTTTTTTCATTGGAAAAAACAAAAAAAAGACTTAAACTAATGTGCTTTGATATGCAGGTGGTTACCATTAAAGGCGACGATCCAGATGCATTAGTTCCAGGATTGATGGCTGCTGGAGAAGCAGCCTGTGCATCAGTTCACGGAGCCAACAGACTTGGTGCAAATTCACTTTTGGATATTGTTGTTTTTGGTAGAGCTTGTGCAAATAGAGTTGCAGAAATTAATAGGCCAGGCAAGCTTCTTTTCCAGTTATGAAATTAAAATGGACGTCCTACTGAAATTAGTGTGATGAAAATGCATATATCATCTATGTTACAGGACAGAAACAAAAGCCTTTAGAGAAGGATGCTGGCCAGAAAACAATTGCATGGTTAGACAAATTATGAAATTCAAATGGTTCATTACCTACTTCAAAAATTCGGTTGAATATGCAACGAGTAATGCAAAGTAATGCTGCTGTATTCCGTACACAAGAAACATTAGAAGAAGGTAATCTACCTATTGCCAATAATGTTTCATTTTGCAACCATTTTCTTTTCTTTTACTAAGTGTATGGTTACCTTTGCTGATTTTGTAACAGGTTGTCAATTAATTGATAAAACCTGGGAGAGTTTCAACGATGTCAAGGTTGAGGATCGGTCTTTAATATGGTAAATCCTTAATAAATGTTGAAAATCCCTAATATTTCGAGGAATCTGCTTGGTAATTTTAATAGTTTATTGGCTTTAATCTTTATATTACAGGAACTCCGACTTGATCGAGACTATTGAGTTGGAAAATCTTTTGATAAATGCCTGCATCACAATGCACTCTGCAGAAGCTAGGAAAGAGAGTAGAGGAGCTCATGCCCGTGAGGACTTCACGGTAATTTTTTTCACCTCTTAATGTTCAAATTTCATACCATTTATGTGAACAGAGTAATTTAACTTGTTGTGTTGGATTCTACAGACAAGAGACGATGAGAAGTGGATGAAACACACTTTGGGGTAAGTCATTCTCAAATAATAAAGTTACTACTTTACGTTTGCCTTTTATAAATATACTTTTTTTGAATGACAAATATTAGTATAGTTAGTATTATCCTGGGTGTGGAGATCCAACCATTACTTCCTTATCACTCCATATCATAACTCCCTTTCCTTCCATCCAACCAAGCACAATAGAAATATGAAAACGAATATAGTCAAAGTTACACTAAATTACTCTGGGTTATAAACGAGATATCATAGGATATCTTTCTATCAGAAACTGAGTAGTCTTGACTTTCATAGAGATATTAGTGCAGTCTCCTAGTTATCACTACCAAAATTTCCAGTGGCCCGATGGAACCAAAAATTGAACACTCACTGTTATTTATTCAGCATATTACCAATATTATTTCTGAAATTTGCACATGTTAGCTAAAGCTTTTATGTTTTAATTTGCAGATTCTGGGAGAATGAGAAGGTCCGATTGGATTACCGGCCAGTGCATTTGAATACATTGGATGATGAGGTTGAGTCATTCCCTCCTAAAGCTCGTGTGTATTAATTAATATAATATTAATAGATGGCTCAGGCATATTGTTTCCACTTGTGCGCAAGTGAAAAAAGATGCAATAAAAATGTCTTGAGATCTATGATTTTGATTTGATGGAAATTGTTGCATTCGTCATCGATGTTAACTAATGTTCACAGCATCTCCGAATAATACTCTCTGTATTTGCAGAAGAGAATAATAGGAAAACAAAAATTTCATGGTTTTGTATGTTGGTTAGTTACTTGTACTTGTGTGCACTGTATGTTAAGTTGTGCATCTTTTGTTTTATTTTACTATTGTAACAAAATCGTTGGATATGAAAAATAGAGTTTGAATACAAGGGAACATAACAAAACTCATGTTAAATAAATTCAAGACCCCATGTTTGGGTCTTGTATTCCCCAGTTTTTAGATAAAGATCTCTGTTTTTTTGATATTTTATTGTGATCCAATACTGTAAACTCAACTTCAGCGGAATTGTCTTTATTTGAGATAGTATTGATTATGTAAATCAATTTTATAAGTAGCCTAGTGACTGAGATTTCACACTACAAATTAGATTCTGTCTCTAGTCAAATGTTTTTTGCACAACTGTCAAATCAATTTTATTTTTATCTCTAAAATATTTGACAAATATTTTCATCTTATAAATAATGCTAGGTTTTGAATTCAAATTAAACAACTCTAAATAAGGGTGACTATTATAAAAGAAACTGATTTCACAAACAGGGTTGCCGCAGCACCCACGTCTCATACATTAGACAATTGGTATATATTGTGGGTTCTGTTTGGGTGACTTTAGGGAGGGAAAGTTACCACGACTTTCTCTCTATCTCCCATATCACTTTCACTCATTTACTTTCCCTTCAATTTATTTATTTTCTCTCTAAAACATAACTAAAGTCACCAAAATACACAATCCATTTCCGTATATTGTTCACTGACTATACGTAACTGTTCCAAACTTTGCAACGATAGCTGATCCATACTCTGCAGCGATAGCTAACTTTAGATTTAGATGGGAAGTTTATATGTGAAAGAGGGTCAATGACCTTATGTGGAGTGGTGCCACTACAGTATTGTCATCCCTACCAAATTGTTCAAATTTAAAATTTATGTATAATTTTCTAGCATTTTAGTAACCTGGTCAAATTTAAAATGTATGAATTTTCTAGCATTTTAGTACCGCGTCAAACTTCAAATTTGAGGTGTGTTATTTACACATCCGAATTGTTGACATTGTATATTACTAATAGTAGTTTCCTTTACTTTTTGATTATCTTTACTTTTGGATTCTATAATTGGATTAATTTGTTGTTCAGCTCTGAACCTCTCAGAAACCTTTGAAATTGACAAAAACACTATTTGGATTCTAGAATACGAAGTTAAGTTGAGACATCCAAGTTCTACAATTCAAAATAGAGTTGAGTTGAGACATCCAAGTTCTACAATTCAAAATAGTTGAATTCATGAACAAATACATGAGCTAAAAATTACATTAAGCTACATGAATTTCAATAACATTACATATCAAATACCAACAATAAATTGTAAATAATTAAAAATATAACTAATACAAACAAAAGATCTGACAAACTAGTTACTTCTTATCCCGATTTAAATATGCATGTCGATGTCTCATCAAACATTACATGACGAGTCATGCTTGAATAAATAGCATCAACAAATCTGATTAAGATAATATTTAAATAGATAGTATCAACAAATCTGATTAAGATAATATTTATCCAGTTTGGCCTAAAAAAACAATACTAACCAAATATTAAGAACATGTTTTAACATCATTGTCGTTTTGTAGTTGCATATATTTTAACATCTTTGTCGTTTTGTAGTTGCATGTTAATGAAGCAAACACATTCATTATCATTGACTAACAAATGATCATATTCAACACTAGTCACCTTATATTGCAGTGATTAAAACAAGTATTTATATGGTTAGGGTTTAAAGGTTGTGTTTGTGAGATGTAGATAAAGTTGTGTGACCAGATCCTTGAATAGGAATACTTTATTCACTTCCAACAATCAATTTGTTCACTTCCAACAATCAATTTTTTATTTAAATAACTAAAATTAGAATAAGACGTGAGATTATCTTATGATGTTAAATGAGATGAAGCTCTGGTGTCCTTGTACCACATGTTGTTTGGAGAATTATGTGCATAATGGGGAATTTCAGCAGTGTGAGTCTGAAGGCGCTGACCTAGGATGCCTGGTTGTTTCGAAAGTTTGGTAGGGTGAGTCTATTGAGATATATGGTAAGGGAAAAAAATGTACATCCTAATAAGGTGTGTCTCATCCCCAGGAAGACCAAGGTGAACTTTGCTACCATAGTTCAGAAGACTGGAAGGGAGTAGTTGCCATGAGACCATTAGAGCGTGAATCGCCACATTGTCCATGCCCTCCATTATGATTCTGATTGTTGTGGTTATGACTAAATCTAGAGTGGTTATTTTGACGATGATTGAAGTTTTGTTTAGTCATCAGATTTGTGTTGAGCAACATTATGCAAAGCAGTGTGAGAACTAGTGTTATGCATTTTGCCATGCCGAATTCCTCCAAGGTGAACATGCAGCGAGCCTAAAAAATGATGGCAGTGGATTGCTTAGGAGAATTAGGGTAGCAACCCCACAGTACAGATCAGAAAGATCAAACACCAATTGAAAAACTAAACGATGATTGCTAACAGATGCTCCAACATTCTTCAACTAATCAGAAAGTTGTTTGAGACGTTGGACAGAGACATTAGGAAAATTCTACATGCAAGTGGATGAGAAGTCCTACTCAAGAGAAACAACACGTGAATTTTGACCATGTGGATCCCTTTTCAATATAGTGGTAAGGAGATCAAGGAAGATGATAGAATAAATTTATTAGAGCACTGTAAAATTAAGGGTTGTTCACATTTCAAAATCAACATCGGCGGGGACATATTTTTCTTTTCTTGATTGCGGAATGATGTGATAGACCGCTTTATGAGCATGAACATGAACTCCAAATAGTTCAACCCACACAGCGTTATGATCTTTGTCCATCTCTAAAATCAAAAGAATCGCTAGTGACAACAAGGACTGAACATTAATAAAAAAGTGCTCCGACCCTGAGAGCTTATTAGAAAAACTTATTAGAGTAGGCCCTAAACCCCAATGGTGCGGAAGGAGAAACTACGAAGCTTATTAGAAAAATTTATTAGAATAGGCCCTAAACCCCAATGGTGCGGAAGGAGAAACTACGACGACAATTGTCAATGTTGATATTTACTTCTACATCATTAGATATGAAACTACGACAACAATAGCGTGCGTCAATGTTAATAAGATTTTTTTACAAATATAAATACATACAAATATAAATATATATTTTATTAAAAAATAATTAATTAATTAAATTGTTGTTTCTCTTATTTAGAAATTTGAGTAATATCAAGAATATAAAAGTATTTTTAGTTTTTAAAACTTTAAAATCTTGTTACGGTAATTTTGAACAGATATTAAAACACATAATGAGCAATCTGATTGATAGAAATGAGTTTTTAAAGAGTTAAAATTATTAAGAACAATGTTGTAATAAAACCTACTATAATTACTAATAGTTAGAACAATGTTATTTGAAAAAATAATAAAGCCTACTGTAATTATTTTAGGATTATTGCATATAAAATTTTACAAAAAAGATTTAATAGATTTTAGGATTGAAAAATATATTACAATGTCAAGGAAATATCGATAAATTAAAATCTTTAAAATATTTTTAAATTTTAAATATGATTTTAAATTTTTAAATTTTAAACATGGTTATGGTTGTGATTGGTTTAAAAAATTTATTAAATTTTAATGTGATTTGTAAAAAATTTACATTGTATATATATTTTTTCTCATATTTTTTTATAGATTGACTCATTTAAACTGGGCCGCCGATGTAAATAAAGACACGCCGAACCGAACAGAGAAAGAGAAATAGATTGCAACAGCAACAAAACTCCATCCACACAGGAAAAACAGGAACTAGTTAATATAAATTAAAACAAAAACAAAATGATGATCGGAAAGCAAGAAAATAAGTTTAAAAAAACAAAAAACAAATACACGAGCTTAATATTTGCATACTACACATGAAAAACCTAAGCTTTGGAGTTGCTCTGGTGCCTCGCTGTTTCCTTCTTTCACAACGCTACCCTGCGTCTTGTCATAATCTTCACATCATAATAATAAACAGATCTTAATTAGCTTTAATAATTATTTTTCATCTTAATAATAAACAAAACAAAAAAACAATAAGCTTTGGTAATTAAATTATAACCTGGATGACTTTCATGGACAGACTTATGTTGCTGAAGAGACTGGTTCCCACCATATGTTCCTCCAAATCCTTCTTCATCAGATCTCGTAGCATACCCTTCTCCAAACGAATGAGACATCACATCCCTTCATAATATCATTTAATTAATAATTCATCTTAGAATAAATACATAGAAGTTCACAAATCACATGAAAATTACTGTTTTTATGTTATTTTGAGCTTACCCATGCTCAGTAGTTTCCTTTTTCTCAGTATTAGCCTTTTGAGCCTTGTCCATCTTAGGGTCAGAATCAGGTTTGGTGCAAAATCTAACTGATGAAGTTTTTCGACAAAGGTTAGAAGAGAGTGGGCGTGAGAATGAGACTTGTGGGAAAGTTAAAACGGTCTTTGTAGTGTGGATCATTTTTTTTCTATCTTAAGATGTTGCGAACTTATAGCATCAAGAGTGGGAGTCCTGTGATATCGGCAAGGAAACAGAAGTCGATTAGGGTGTGTAGTAATAATAGTACATGAACATGGTGACATGATACTCCACATGTCACTTGCAACATGGTTTGTTTGTTTTGGACAATTTGTATGACTCGTGTCCTTCGCATGATATAGTGGGTGTCACACGTCAAGGTTATTTAGAATAAAGTAATATATGTTAATTCATCCTTGAAGACACGTTATACTTGTGAAGTAACCCAACCAATGCCACGTGCTTCTTGTCTTTATGGAATGAGATTAAGTTTTAGGAATTGAACCGAAGTTGGGAGTTGCTCGGTTTAAAAAGTTTGAGCATCTAGCATGTTGGACAATTTTAAGAGAACTTGGATCATGGGAGATTTTATATTTAAGACAAGATTGTAGACGGTCATTTTACAATGGAGGTAAAAGTATGGAATCGTTCAAAGTGGTTTTCTATAATGGACATAAAACGAATGTTTTGTAGGCTAAGCATCAGTAGATATCACATATCTCTTAATGTCAATT
The DNA here is from genome assembly GCA_021764765.1 of Vicia sativa. Lineage (NCBI taxonomy): Eukaryota > Viridiplantae > Streptophyta > Magnoliopsida > Fabales > Fabaceae > Vicia > Vicia sativa. The sequence goes on from CM038792.1 coordinate 102,244,576, forward strand.
ATCTTATTCTTCGAAGTTCTCCTAATAATTGATGACGATATTATGTCAGTCATTAGAGTGTAATAAGGTGATTTGTTAGAACCGTTTTTTTTTTCTTCTTAAAAATAATTATAATTTTTTTATTCATGCATGATATTTTGATGATGGGAATATTATAGGAAATTCATAGAAGTGGATAAGGTTCTTGACATCATTCGTGAGACAAGTTTAAGATTAGGCCTCAAATTGAATATTTGATAAGATTGTGATATTTTGGCCTTCATGTGATGGTAGTAAATTTCGCGAGTATTTTGGAAGGCTGATGTTGGGATGAAGTTACTTGGAGGGGAAATTAGTTGAGATGACAATTTTATCACTAAGTTGTCCATGAAGAAAACCTTCAGGACTATTAAGCTAACACATCTTCTACCTCAATCATGCATGGGTATTATCAAATTAATTTTTAGCCTAAAAATGTTTCAATTTGATCATGTGGAGGATGCAACTATTTGGTTTGATAAAGAGTTGAGAAAGACAGCTAAAAACATTGAGGTTGGTTGAGGTCTTTTCTTCGGGGACCGTCAATGAAGGGTGGTTTCTTTACCCATTAGAGTTGAGGCATTGTGTTTGTACTCTGCATTAGAGGTTATCTCATACGCTTTTGTGGCTTATATGGTCCAATCTTGAGTGTTATAGGATCATATATTGAGAAATAGATGTTGTATGGATTCAGATTTCGACAGAGTTTTGGATGGTCTAGGGGTTGCAATGCCAAATTTTTACCTTAAGAGTTTTACTAGCAAGGACAATGTCTCTCCTAAAGCACAACATTGTTTTGGCAAGTGTAATTTTTAATAGAACAATTAAGAAAATGGATGTAAAATTTGACATGACCATATGTCTGAAAGCCATTTTTGGTTGTTTGTAAGTCACACATGTTATTGGTGAGCTTTGCCTTGTTTGTCGTAAGATGCGTTTGGATTCATTTAGCAAACACAAGATTCATTGTAGGGAGCTTCCATGCTTAAATGCCTGCATAACCTTATTAGGGTGTATTATTTGTCATATTTTGATGGGCTGAAGTATTTGTGAAGAAACATCCACCTGTGAATTACTTGACTGTTTCACATGAGGGTATATCAAAACTTAGGACAACAAATATTTTGGTGTATGAGTGAGTAGGATGAGAGTATGCTTGTGTGGACTTGACTGACATTTCTCTATTGATGGGACGGAGGACTTGAGGTTTTACTATGGGAGAGATAGCTCTCAAAACTACTTCAAGTAAAGTGGTCAAACATGATAAATCGTGTTTTGACAATCAAAATGTTTTCATAACAATTTCTTTTGACATTTTTAACTTCCAAGCATCAGAAGCAATTGATCTTTTATATTGAATTCAAAGACTTTGAATAACAATATTGTATCTCATAGGTCTATAAATATAGCTTTTAAGATAACTGATTTTGTCACCAAAAAGAAAAATAACAATACAACTTATTATCTCTTTAGCTATTAAATTAAACACTGTATAGAATAATAAAATAGTGCTTATTTATGTGGGGATGAGTTGGAAGATTTATTTTGATTCAAAAACTAAAATCTCTTAATTTGAAGAAAAAAATGACAAAATACCCTTTTACGTCCTTTAATTTTATCTCGGGGTTCATTTTGCTCCCTTAATTTTTAAAAAATCCACTTTGATCCCTTAACTCTAAAATGGACCACGTTAGTCCTTTTCGCCCAAATGTCAATAATGGCGTTAAGTTTTGTTGGTGTGGTAGGTGACATGTAACATTCAACTTTTGTGATGGATATAGCGACGGAAAAATCTGACACTAAATGAGGATTTCTGGATTTTAATATGTTAGGAAAGGAAATTATACTCTATGATTCTTATTATTATTAGAGTTAATTGTATCCATGATTCTTGATCGCGACTTTATCGTCTAATTTAATCGGGAGACTGCAAGTATACAGCCCTATCGCGTAGTTTTAAAAGATATCGAACCAAAGGGACTATAAATTGAACTAACGTAATCTAAACTTACTGTGTAAAGCTATAGCTATCAAATAAATAAATTGGGGAATTTTTGGGCAATAAAACTTAATTTTAATTAAAATAATAATAAGGCGAATATCGGTATGTATTTCGTTAATCCTAAAGAATCCGGTTTTCCACTGGCTTATTTTCAGGAAATGATAATAATTTCTTTTTCAGCAAAAAGTATTTATTTAAAAACCTATTCTCAAACTGTCGCTCTATTGAAGTAGATTATAATTTTAAACTCTAATGTATGCTTTCGCTATCCCACTGATTTTAAAATTACTTTTTGAAAATAAATAAAATTTAATTGGTTTTAAAATGCTGTCGCGGTTTTTAAAAACAATACCTAGTATCTACTATCTGATTCTAAACCTCAAACTGTCGCTCTGTTGGTTTCTAATCTTAGTCAGTTTATTAACCTCAAACTTTCGCTCTGTTGGTTTCTAAACCTTTTTTAACAAAACAAATTAGATAACTAAATCAGAAAAAAAAGTGTTTATTTTATAAAATATAATTAAGCCAGTTTATTCCGGATACTTTCAAATTAACTCATTACATACCGATATTTAAATAATTTAGCCAGACATATTCATAAAAACAAACATGAATAAATTAAAGGTTTTAACATTCATTAATAAATTCATGGCAAACAAATATATCTCATGCAGCAATTAATTAAATAAATAAAGCGATGTAAATAGAAACCTGAATTAAATAAATGCTGGAAAGAATTGAACCGGAAGTAACCTGCATAACGTCGGTTCTTCAACAGGAATGTAAAACAATGCGGGAAAAATAACTTCTGAATTCTGAATTACAATGGAAAATAAATGCAGGAAAATAAATTTTGAAACTGGGAAAATAAAGCTGAGAATCGGTGTCTGAAATTATGATCTGGAGAGGTCCTTTTATAGTGGTAGGAAGTAACCACCGGTTGAGATATTTTCGTAGCTTCCTCCTAAAAATACTCGCTCCAACTGCCCACTTCTTGAGATGGACGTCCGGTTTCTCTCCATGAATATAGCCACGTGAGACAGGCGTCCCACGCTAGGTGGCTTTGAGCGGACACTGGGAGGACCGGGCGCCTCAATTGTAGGAAGGAGGGTTGAGACGTGCGTCTCACCCTTGAACGTGGCCTTTTAGGGTTTTGCTTCGTTTGGGCTTTTGGTTGCTTTGGGCTTTTGATCCATTGTTTTGCTTTGCACACCCCTTTTCTTCATTTCTTGCATAATTAATTAAATAATCCTCTTAATTTCTTCACTTTGCTCAATTTGTTTATTTAAAATAAAATACGAAACAATAAAAATACCAAATAATATGGAAATAAAATGAAATAATTAAATAAAAATACTAACATTATTTATGAAAATTAAATCAAATATACTATATAAAATCGTGTTATCAAACTCCCCTATACTTGAACCATTGCTTGTCCTCAAGCAAAAAGTAAAAATGAAAATCTTTGAAGCACAATTAAACACAAATATAACAACATATATCACTTTGTATCGGGTTGCAAATTGATTTTCATCGAAAATTAAAGTTGAACTTAAACACCAAGGTTACCGTAAACACTAGACAACCCCATCTATGCACCAATTCAAGTCATGTCATTATAGCTTCAACCTAATACTATGTTTTATTTCACCCGTTTTCATTCTAGTGCAATCACATTAAGCCCATTACCGTACACGCACATAGTGGAGTAACCGTTAGTGAATTTGATCTTAATAAGCCGTTAGGAGTTACGTAATTAAACATTTGGTACTCCTTTTTCCAATTTAAAATTGCGGGGATCGAACCGTAATGCCCTACCAAGTTCACACCGGGGACCACGAACCAATTTTATAATGGATTATTTTGCATAAAATTCATATTTTCAGCAACTTTTTGGATTAAACGATCTGGTAAGGACCATCTAACTTAGTAAGTGCATCTTAAATAAAAGCAATTTTCTTAAAGATATTTGATCAAACACTTATATTCATCGGTTCTCCACGTAGTTTGTGTTTTATGGCGGTGCCGACTGCTTAATAAACTACTCGGGGCTATATAAAAACTAAGTTTTAAAGGTTCTTGGTATAATAAGTACTTAAATCGATCTAGCATATCGGGGGTTTTAAAGTGTTAGGATGATAACAATTTTGCTAAGTCGTACTTGAATCCTTATTTAGATTAAGCAACCTTAATACTAGTTGAATATGTTTATAAATGTGTTTTAAATTTTTCGTTATGGCTCAAGAAATAGGAAGAATTCGAATAAGCATTAAATTTTGCATATAAGATTAAAATTAACATAAACATGTATTTTATTGAATTGAAATTTGCGATACAAGAAAATAAATGAATAAAAGGGAAATACTACAAAGAGAGCAAAGGCAATATAAATGAACAAGGAAATGATCTGACTCCCCTATACTTAAAAGGAGCAATGTCCTCAGTGCGATAATAACAAAGGAGAATCGAAATGAAAGATGGGTGAGTAAATTCGTAGCAACGATAATAATGCAACTTAAGAAGAATAATGCAACAGTAATAATAATGTAATATAATATAATATGCAACATTATAATAAAGGAAAACATGAATTGCATTAGAATGGAGATCAAAGTTGCTTACAATTTGAAGGATCAAGTATTAGGGAAGAAAAACATAATAAATATAACGAAAGCATTGCAAATCCTAATGAAATCAAACTAAACTAAACTAAATAAGAAGAAAGAAATAAATACGGTGGGTTGCCTCCCACAAAGCGCTTTGTTTTATGTCGTAAGCTCGACAAATAAAACTAAAGATTAGTCGTCTAATCGAGCTTGTGGCTCGTCTAGATTTATCTTTTGAGAATATCCCCTCGATTTCGGTAAGATGGTAATGTTTTAAACGCTGCCCGTTTACTATAAACGGTTCAATCGAAGGTCCCTTAATCTCTATTGCTCCACTTGGATAAACTCGAGTAATTTCGAAAGGTCCAGACCACCTAGATCGTAATTTCCCAGGGAATAATTTTAATCGTGAGTTAAAAAGTAATACGCAATCACCTACATTAAAATTCTTCCTAGATATACGCTTATCGTGCCATTTCTTTGTGCGCTCTTTGTAAATCCTAGCGTTTTCGTACGCATCCTGTCTAAGTTCTTCCAATTCATTAATATCCAGGATACGCTTCTCTCCAGCGGCAGTATAACTTAAGTTCAGATTCTTAATGGCCCAATAAGCCTTGTGTTCTAACTCAACTGGGAGATGGCATGACTTACCATAAATAAGTTTGAAAGGAGTAGTACCGATGGGAGTTTTATAGGCAGTTCTGTAAGCCCATAAAGCTTCATGAAGTTTAAAGGACCAATCCTTTCTGGAAGTAGCGACAGTTTTTTCAAGGATTTGTTTTATCTGGCGATTTGAAACTTCAACCTGTCCGCTAGTTTGGGGATGGTAAGGTGTAGCTATGCGGTGTCGAACTCCATATTTCCTTAATAATTTTTCAAAGATTTTGGAAATGAAATGAGATCCACCGTCGCTTATAACGAGTCGGGGTACACCGAACCTAGGAAAGATTATGTTCTTGAATAGCTTAAGTACCACTCGGGTGTCATTTGTTGGAGAAGCTATAGCTTCAATCCATTTTGAGACATAATCCACAGCCACGAGTATATACTTATTACCGGATGAAGATGGAAAGGGTCCCATGAAGTCTATCCCCCACACATCAAAGATTTCGACTTCTAAAATGCCTTTTTGTGGCATTTCGTCACGTCTAGATATATTACCGGTGCGTTGGCACCTGTCGCATTTTAAGATGGTGGCATGTACGTCCTTCCATAAATTAGGCCAATAGAGACCGGATTGTAAGATCTTTGCACATGTTTTGGATGTACTAGCATGTCCTCCGTAAGGTGAGAATAATGTGTGTTATAATGTTTTCAATCTCTTCTTCCGCACACATCGGGAAAATTCCATCGGGACCTCTCTTGAAAAGTAAAGGTTCATCCCAGTAATATTGTTTAAGATCATGGAAGAATTTCTTCTTCTGTTGATAGGTAAGTTCAGGTGGTAGAACGCCTGCAGCAAGGTAATTCACGAAATCAGCATACCAAGGCACAGAGGAAATAGCTAAAGTGGTTTCCATGAGTTTATCGGTTACATGTCTTCCAAGTGGGCAATCGCTTTATCATAATCGGAATTCATCATCAATCGGCACTTGTTCATGTTTAAGATTTTCTAGTCTAGAGATGATCCGCTACTACATTTTCGGCCTTTCTTATCTTTGATTTCTAAATCAAATTCTTGCAGATAATATCCATCTCGGAGTCTAGGTTTAGCGTCCTTTTGGTTAAGAGATACCTAATAGCGGCATGATCGGTGTATATGATTATTTTGGATCCTACTAAGTAGGAGCGGAACTTGTCTAATGCGAAGATCATCGCTAAGAACTCTTTCTGTTGTAGCATAATTCATTTGCGCTTCGTCGAGTTACGCTTGCATAATATATGACGTGAAGTCTTTTATCCTTTCGCTGTCCTAAACAGCTCCTACGGCGTAGTCACTTGCGTCACATTATTTCAAAGGTTCATTCCAATCTGAGTTTGCATGATAGGCGAAATTAATGCTTTCTTAAGTGTCCAAACGCTTCTAAACATTTTTCGTCGAAGATAAATTCAGCGTCTTTCATTAATAGCTCAGTTAGGGGTTTAGTTATCTTAGAGAAATCTTTAATGAAACGTCGATAAAAACCGGCGTGTCCCAAAAAGCTTAGGATTTCTCTAACGGTTTTTGGAGGTTGAAGGTTCTCAATAACTTCGATTTTAGCAGAATCGACTTCAATTCCTCTTTTGGATATAATGTGTCCTAAAACAATTCCTTCTTGTACCATAAAATGGCATTTCTCCCAATTAAGCACTAGATTAACCTTCACACAACGTTCCAATACCCTTTCTAAATTTTCTAAACATTCTTCAAAGCTTTGTCCACAGACGGAAAAATCGTCCATGAAGACTTCCATAATATTGTCCAGAAAATCAGCAAATATTGCCATCATACATCTCTGAAAAGTTGCAGGAGCATTGCATAAACCAAATGGCATTCTTCTATAAGCAAAGGTTCCAAAAGGGCATGTGAAAGTTGTTTTCTCTTGGTCATCAGGATGAATAGGTATCGAAAGAAACTCGAATAACCGTCTAAGCAAATGAGAGTGTCTAGCTAAGCGCTCCAACATCTGATCAATAAATGGTAAAGGGAAATGATCTTTTCTGGTGGCTTTGTTAAGTTTTCGATAATCGATGCACATTCTCCATCCAGATTCGATTCTTTTAGTTATAATTTCTCCTTTCTCATTTTCGACTACTGTGACACCTCCTTTCTTAGGTACAACATGCACAGGGCTAACCCATTTGCTATCAGATATAGGATATATGATTCCTGCCTCTAACAACTTCATAACTTCCTTTTTAACAACTTCGCTCAAAATCGGGTTTAGTCTCCTCTGGTGTTCTCTTGAAGTTTTGCAATCGTCTTCTAGCATAATGCGATGCATACAGATAGAGGGACTTATTCCTTTGAGATCAGTGATATTATATCCTAAGGTGTTGGATATTTCCTAATCGTAAAAGTTTTTCAGTTTCAGATTCTCCAAGTTTTGCGTTGACTATCACTGGACGTTCGAGTTCGGAATCTAGGAATTCATACCTTAAATTTTCAGGAAGTGTTTTGAGTTCTATGGAAGGTTTCCTTAAACTTTGAGTGGGATCTGGTGCTATAGTTAAGCATTCACTTATATTATTATCCAGACTTTCATCCAGATTATCCGTATTTTCAAGCTCAGCTTCTTTTCTACATTCGTCGATGATATCCATGAAATAACAAGTATCTTCTATTGCGGTGCTTTGAATTGAGAGAGGATAAATTGATTTTCTCTTCGCTACTTCAAAAGTAAGTTTTCCTCTTTTCACATCTATTATTGCACCTACTAAGAAAGGTCTTCCAAGAATGATTGGAGTAACCGTCCTCCCTTATGTCCATGATAATGAAATCGGTTGGTATATAGAATTGGCCAATACGTGTGAATATTCTCAAGTACTCCTGCAGGATATTTAAGCGACCTATCTCGCTAGTTGAACGGACATTTTGGTTGGTCTCGCTCTCCCATATCAAGTTTCTTGCGGATGGATAACGGCATCACACTTATCTGGCTCTAGATCACATAAAGCTTTGTCTATGACAAATTTGCCAATTACACATGGAATAGAGAAACTTCCAGGATCTTTGAGTTTAGGAGGCATTATGTCTTGAATAATTGCACTACATTCAGCAGTAAGCATGACAGTTTCATTATCCTCAAGCTTTTTCTTATTGGATAGAATCTCTTTAAGGAATTTAGCATAAGAGGGCATTTGAGTTATAGCTTCGGTAAAAGGAATTGTAACATTAAGTTGCTTCAGAAGATCCACAAATTTCTTGAATTGTCCCACATTCTTAGTTTTAACTAACCTTTGAGGGTATGGAATAGGAGGCTTATAAGGTGGTGGAGGTACATAAGGTTCGTCCTTTTGTGTGGTATCTTCATTATTATCTTTCTGAATTTCCTTTTCTGGTTTATCTTTAGTTTCAGATGGTTTGACAGAATTTTGTTGCATAGCTGGGCTATTGTTTCTGGGATCTACAGGTCCATCATACTCGTCCCTTCTTAAGATAACTGATTTGCATGTCCTTTGGGATTAGGTTGAGGCTGTCCAGAAATGAACCAGCAGAGCAGCAGCCGCTTGTTGTTGAGCTACTTGAGATTTGTGTTTCTAACATTTTATTGTGTGTAGCTAAAGCGTCAAGCTTGTTAGAAAACCGCTTCATTTGCTCATTAATGTGTATATTCGATTTTGAACTTCCTTATTAGTCCGGCTTGAGCACTATTGGTTTGGTTTTGAGTAGCAATGAAGTGCTCTATCATGATTTCCAAATTAGACTTCCTAGGAGCATTTGTTGTATTAGGACCATTGTTAGGATGATTTGGAATAGCTTTAGGATAACCGGTGGTGTAGGGAGCTTGTCGGTGCATATAACGCGTTGTTATTCTTGTAGGAAAAGTTAGGATGATTCTTCCAACCGGGTTATATGTGTTCTTTGTAAGGATTATTCTGCGTAATTTGCTTGTTCAACTGGAACTCTGTTAGAAGTGGGCATTCGGAGCAAGATGTGATTGAATACCACATAAGTCGCAAGTTTGAGTAATTGCGAAGGATGAGCTGCGGGAGCGATGGTAAGTTCCTCGAGCTTTTGGTGAGAGCTTCCACTTTAGCGTTGACTTGATCCGACTATTCACTTCAACCATGGCACCTTTAGTTTGAGATTTCTCTGGTAACTCTCCATACCCCATTGGTAATGGTTCTGAGCCATGCTTTCGATAAGTTGCTTTGCTTCAGCATATGGTTTATTCATCAGTGCGCCACCAGCTGCAGCGTCTATAGTCAATCTCGTATTATACAAGAGACCATTGTAAAACGTGTGAATGATCAGCCATTCTTCTAAACCATGATGAGGACAAAGTCTAAGCATGTCTTTATAACGTTCCCAAGCTTCAAAGAGTGATTCATTGTCCTTTTGTCTGAAACCATTGATATTGGCTCTGAGCATAGCAGTTTTGCTTGGGGGAAAATATCTAGCCAAGAATACTTTCTTCAACTCATCCCATGTGGTGATTGAGTTGGAAGGAAGAGATTGGAGCCATGCGCGAGCTCTGTCTCTGAGAGAAAAAGGAAATAGGCGCAATCGTATCGCCTCGGGGTTTACACCATTCGCTTTCTTGTGTCGTCGCAACAACGACGATGAAGATTAGGGTCGTCAGTAGGGGCTCCAGAAAACTGGTTCTGCTGAACGGCGGAAAGAAGCGAAGGTTTTAGCTCGAAATCGTTTCGAGCAATAGCTGGAGCAGCAATACTATTATGAGGCTCCGCTTGAGAAGGAACAGCGTAGTCCTTAAGAGGACGAGGAGCAGGAGGAGCTATATCAGCCATCTTCGTGAGTTCTTCAACGTCAGGAAGTTTGGTTGATCGAAGATTGTTGTGTTCTAAATACTCTTGAATTCGTCTTAATCTAAGGTAACGCCGACGTAAATAGGTATATGCAAAGGAGAGCGAGTATTTGGCATACAGAGGAAAAGAAATAGTTGCTATAGTCTATACTTAAAATTACGATATCAACTTGAATAGTCCCGCGCCAAAAACTTGATCGCGACTTTATCGCCTAATTTAATCGGAGGCAAGTATACAGCCCTATCGCGTAGTTTTAAAGATATCGAACCAAAGGGACTATAAATTGAACTAACGTAATCTAAACTTACCGTAAAGCTATAGCTATCAAATAAATAAATTGGGGAATTTTTGGGCAATAAAACTTAATTTTAATTAAAATAATAATAAGGCGAATATCGGTATGTATTTCGTTAATCCTAAAGAATCCGGTTTTCAACGGCTTATTTTCGGAAATGATAATAATTTCTTTTTGAAAAAGTATTTATTTAAAACCTATTCTCAAACTGTCGCTCTATTGAAGTAGATTATAATTTTAAACTCTAATGTATGCTTTCGCTATCCCGATTTTAAAATTACTTTTGAAAATAAATAAAATTTAATTGGTTTTAAATCTTGTCGGTTTTAAAAACAATACCTAGTATCTACTATCGATTCTAAACCTCAAACTGTCGCTCTGTTGGTTTCTAATCTTAGTCGGTTTATTAACCTCAAACTTTCGCTCTGTTGGTTTCTAAACCTTTTTAACAAAACAAATTAGATAACTAAATCGAAAAAAAGTGTTTATTTTATAAAATATAATTAAGCCATTTATTAGGATACTTTCAAATTAACTCATTACATACCGATATTTAAATAATTTAGCGGACATATTCATAAAACAAACATGAATAAATTAAAGGTTTTAACATTCATTAATAAATTCATGGCAAACAAATATATCTCATGCACAATTAATTAAATAAATAAAGCGATGTAAATAGAAACACGAATTAAATAAATCTTTGGAAAGAATTAGAGGAAGTAACCCGTACAACGTCTCGGTTCTTCAACAGAATGTAAAACAATGCGGGAAAAATAACTTGAATTCGAATTACAATGGAAAATAAATGCAGGAAAATAAATTTTGAAACGGGAAAATAAAGGCGAGAATCGGTCGAAATTATGATCTGGAGAGGTCCTTTTATAGTGGTAGAAGTAACCACCGGTTGAGATATTTTCGTAGCTTCCTCCTAAAATACTCGCTCAATGCCCACTTCTTGAGATGGACGTCCGGTTTCTCTCCATGAATATAGCCACGTGAGGCAGGCGTCCCACAACTAGGGGCGACATGGCTTTGGAGACGGACGCCTCCCACTAGGACCGAGGCGGGCGCCTCAATTGTAGGAAGGAGGGTTGAGACGTGCGTCTCACCCTTGAACGTGGCCTTTTAGGGTTTTGCTTCGTTTGGGCTTTTGGTTGCTTTGGGCTTTTGATCCATTGTTTTGCTTTGCACACCCCTTTTCTTCATTTCTTGCATAATTAATTAAATAATCCTCTTAATTTCTTCACTTTGCTCAATTTGTTTATTTAAAATAAAATACCTGAAACAATAAAAATACCAGCGTAATATGGAAATAAAATGAAATAATTAAATAAAAATACTAACATTATTTATGAAAATTAAATCAAATATACTATATAAAATCGTGTTATCAATTCTTGCTGTAAATATGGTAATATGGTAACTGTCATATCAGTAAAATTAGAATAGCTTGATTGTAGGAATATGTTACTGAATTATAGGAACAAATTCATCTAATTAGAGAGCTGTATATGTGTATATAATTCCCTAATGTTTCTAAAGGAAATACAATCAAATTATTTTCTTCTTCTCCTTTTAGTTTTACATGGCATCAGAGCAGTAACGATCTGCTCCATCTTTTTCTAAATATATTTTTTTCAAACTTTTTTTTGTTTCTAAACCATTATGGCCACTGATGGAAACAAACTTGATTACAATAGCTCTTACTCTCTTCACCATTCCGATAATCCTGGAATGGTTCTTGTTTCTAAATCTCTCGATGGTGACAATTATTCGACTTGGCGTCGAGCTACTACCATCTCATTGAATGCAAAATCTAAATTTGGTTTTGTTGATGGAACCCTTGAAGCACCTTCTGTCGAAACCAAACCGGTAGACTATGCGGCATGGAAAAATGCAATGATATAGTTTTGTCATTGATTATTAATTCATTAACCCCTGATATTGCAGATAGTGTTATTTTTTATGCACTGCTCATAAAGTTTGGGGAAATCTTCAAAATCGTTTATTTCAAAGCAACACACCACGCATTTTCCAGATCGAGAGAGAGAGAGAGAGATTTCTTGCCTTACTCAAGATCAAATGACAGTTGATGTATACTACACAAAATTAAAAAAAAAATTGTGGGATGAACTAGGATCCTACAATGATGTTATTTTCACATGTGGAGCAAACAATAAAAGACGTAAGTTGATGCAATTTCTCATGGGGTTGAATGAATCTTATAGTGTTGTTCGTGATCAACATCTCTTGATGAATCCTCTACCTGATGTTTCACAAGCTTATTCTTACATCATTCAAGAAGAAAAGCAACGAAATTTGGGTGCAAGAAGAGAGACTATAGAAGCTTCTGTCATGGTTGTCCAAAGAGAGGAACCAATAGCCCTTGTTGTTCGACACAACTCTGGTCAGTCCTCTCATCCCAACTCCAATAATTGTAAATCGCTACAATGCTCTCACTGTGACAGAGACCATTACACGAGGGAGACATGTTGGAAGTTACATGGTTATCCACTAGGACAATCCAAACATGCCTCGACCAAAAACTATCATTTCAAGTCCAACGTAAATAATCAATCTTCAGCCAATAATGTCAAAGAAACCTCATCAGCACATGTTCAGCCTCTTGTGAATGGATTGACTGAACTACAATTACAACAAATTTTGGCTGTTATGCAGGGCAATGGAGAATCTCAATCGGCTGCTCCCAAGGCAAACAATGTCAATTTTTCTTTAGGTTTGTCCGCACCAAAATTGATAATTGATAGTGGTGCAACAAATCACATAATTTATTCTCCTTCTTTACCTGTCAACAGTAAAGAAAACACTTCTTTACCACCAGTTGTTATGCCAAATGGAGATCAAGCTCCAATTACTTCTACTGGAAATTTACCCTTAAATTCAATTATTTATTTGAAGAATGTACTTGGGGTTCCATCTTGTAAGGTGGATTTGATGTCTATGAGTCGAGTCACAAGTGATTTAAATTGTTCAGTAACCTTTTTCCCACAATTTTTTATTTTGCAGGATTTGATGACGGGGATGACGATTGGTTTGGGTGAACAATGAGATGGACTCTATTACTTGGTTGCAATGAATAAGTCACAAAAGGCCAATACCGTCAAAGCTGCCTCCACTTCAAACACCTTGAGTATCTTATGGCATAGGCGTCTAGGACACTTATCCTCTTCCAGATTAGACTTTATGGCCAAGAACTTCCTTCACTTCCCTTTCAAACAAAATAACAATTGTATTGTTTGTGCTCTTGCAAGACAAACCAGACTCCCTTTCTCTACAAGTTCTATTTCCTCTGTTAAACCTTTTGAATTAATACATTGTGATATTTTGGGGCCTTTTAGAGTCCCTTCACTATCTGGTGCAAAATATTTTTTGACTATTGTGGATGAATTTTACTTGGGTTTTCTAATGCATCATAAAAATGAGAGAAAAAAATTTGACCAATTTTTTCTCTTTAGTGAAAACCCAATTTGATACCACAGTAGCAAATATTCGGGTTGAGAATGGGGGAGAGTTTTCTCTATGCGAGAATTCTTTAAGCAACAGGCCACTAATTACCAATATTCTTGCATTTATACACCTCAACAAAATGGAGTGGTTGAGCGCAAACACAGACATATCCTTGAGTCAGCTCGAGCTCTTTGTTTTCAATCTCACCTTCCTCTACACTTTTGGGCAGAATGTGTCTCCGTTGCTGTTCATATAATTAATAGGTTGTCCACACCTATACTTTCTCACCAAACTCCTTTTGAAAAACTTTATAAAAAAATTCCCTCGTATTCCCATCTTAGAGTTTTCGGATGTCTAGCTTATGCTACAAATGTTCATGTGTCACATAAGTTTGCTCCTCGTGCCACCAAATGTGTTTTTATGGGTTATCCAATTGTTCAGAGAGCTTACAAATTATATGATATTGAATCTAACAAAGTTTTCACTAGTCGTGATGTTATTTTCCACGAGGATATTTTTCCCTACGAATCCATTTCTTCTTCACCATCTAAAACAGATTCTGTTATACCTATTGTTGTCTTAGATTCCTCACTCATCCACCAAACACATGAAGAATCTAACCATGTGGCTCCTACTTTTCTAGCATCCCCCACTCCTACTTCTCCAGCAGCCCTCACTCATGCTTCTCCAACAGCCCCTTTGCGTCGTTCTCAAAGAACCCACGTTCCTCTGGTAGCCTTGAGTGACTATGTTTGTAATCAAGTAAGTTCTCTCGAACCGTCGCCATTCTCGCCATCTTTTTAGAGTAAAGGTACACGATACCCAATCTTCAATTTTATCTCATATGATTGTTACTCACCACAACATAGATCTGTTATTGCTACTATTACTCATGATGTTGAACCTACATGTTATGAGCAAGTTGTTTCCCAATCTCAGTGGAAAATAGCAATGCAATCTGAGTTGGCTGCTTTAGAGGCTAATAATACTTGGTTTCTCGCACCTCTCCCTCTTGGAAAATAAGATGGTTCTCTTGAACTCTATAAAGCACGGTTAGTAGCAAAAGGATACACACAACTTGAAGGGATTGATTGCCATGACACTTTTTCACCTACTGCTAAAATGGTTACAATATGTTGTTTATTAGCTTTGGCAGCTGCTCAAAATTGGTCACTTAATCAACTTGATGTCCACAATGCATTTCTTCACGAAGATCTTTCTGAAGAAATTTATATGTCTCCCCCTCTTGGTTTTCAATAAATCCTTATATGGATCAAAACAAGCCTATCGCCAATGATTTGCCAGGTTCTCTACATCTATTCAAGGGGTAGGTTTTATTCAATCAAAAGCGGACTACTCATTGTTTACGTGTAAGAAAGGCAAATCATTTACTGCCTTATTGATCTATGTTGATGACATCCTTATAACGGGTAATGATCTCAATGTCATAACTGTTCTTAAATAGTTTATGCATAATCAATTCCAGATTAAAGATTTAGGTGACTTGAAGTATTTTTTGGGCATGGAGATTTCTCGGTCAAAGAGAGGCATATTCATTTCGCAAAGAAAATATGCTTTGGAGATTCTAAAAGATGGAGGATGTTTGGGAGCTAAGCCTGTGAATTTTCCCATGGAGCAAAATGTAAAATTGTCAGATGAAGGAGAATTATTGAAAGATCCATCCTCATATAGGCGACTTGCAGGAAGCCTAATTTATTTGACTATTACTCGTCCAGATATCACCTACTCAGTGCACATATTGAGTAGATTCATGCATACTCTTGGCAAACCTCATATGGAAGCTGCCATGCGAATATTGCGGTACCTAAAGAACAATCTAGGTTAAGGTTTATTTTTCTCTTCCCAAAATGATTTATCTTTACGTGCCTTCTGTGATTCAGATTGGGGAGGTTGTTCGGTATCCAGAAAATTAACTACGGGGTATTGTGTTGTTTTGGGATCCTCACTAATTTCTTGGCAAGCAAAAAGACAAAAAACAGTTTCTCTATCATCAACTGAAGCTGAATATAGAGCTATGACGGACGCATGTTGTGAGTTGTCTTGGCTACATTCATTGTTGAAGGATTTTGAGACATTTCACTCAAAAGCAGCATTGTTGTATTGTGACAACAAAGCAGCTTTTCACATAGCGTCTAATCCGGTATTTCATGAAATAATTCGACATATAGAGATAGATTGTCATTTTATTTTGGACAGAATCCAAGATGGTACAGTTGCAACTGAGTATGTTCCTTCGGCGGAACAAGTTGCCGATGTATTCACTAAACCACTAGGGCAGGAATCCTTTCTTACAATGAAGCACAAGTTGGGAGTTCTTGATATCCACTCTCCAACTTGAGGGGGAGTGTTAGGAAAGGTAATTATATTCTATGATTCTTGTTATTATTAGAGTTAATTGTATCCATGATTCTTGTTGTAAATATGGTAATATGGTAACTATCATATCAGTAAAATTAGAATAACTTAATTGTAGGAATATGTTACTGAATTACAGGACAAATTCATCTAATTAGAGAGACGTATATGTGTATATAATGTCCTAATGTTTCTAAAGGAAATACAATCAAATTATTTTCTTATTTTTCTTTTAGTTTTACATAATATATTCTTCATCTTCTTAAAAAATAGCGTCTCACTGATTTTTTTTTGTTGCATGTGTAGCTGAGTTTAAAAAATGAATGTTGCAATGAAACAATTCCCAAAACATGTTTATACTGCATCTGCATAAAATTAAAATTGACTGAACCATTTAAAATTAATTCAAAAGCCAATTAATGAGAAACCAGAAACCCAATAATCAAGAATGGAATACCAACATTCTGGAAAACTGGCTGCCCGACCATTGGATGGACAAGTTGCAAGCCTGCATGCCTCCGAGTATGGAACCTTTAGCTGACATTTTCTGTTTTGCAGGTGCTGGTAATAATGATTTATCGATCAAGGAGATGTTAATGGAGATTGAAGGCTACAATCATGTGAATATTGATTGTGATTGGACTAGAATCTGGAAAACGGAGGTTCCAGAATGGTGTAACACATTTATGTGGCTGCTCAAGCATGATCGCTTACTTACGAATTTAATTAAACATAAAAAAGGCATGGGTTGCGCGAGCTCCAAGCTGTGTGGGAGTACTTGTGAATCTACCATGCATGCCATGAGAGATTGCGATAAATGTTTGAGTGTTTGGAATCCTTTCGTACCAAGTGAAATTTATGCTAAGTTTTTCACAGTTTAGATTGATGAATGGATTCATATGAATCTCAACTATAATGGTGATTCCAACGCATGATGGAAAAATACTTGGATTATTGTGTGACATGCCCTTTAGACATGGCGCAACCTGGAGGAGCACACAGAGGATTATGTGAGACCTATGGATCCTATTGTGCTGAAGATTTTGAAACGAGGAGATGAGTATCAACAAGCAGTGAAGCTTTTCAAAGTTAGCCAAGATGATTTTCATGGAAAGAATTTGGTAGGGTGGAAACCTCCTATTACTAGCATGATTAAATTAAGGCAAAATATCTTTTTTGGTCCCTTTAGTATACCTCGGGGTCCATTATGGTCCCTTATCTTTAAAAAGTTCCAAAGTGGTCCTTTAATTATGTAAAAAGGTCCACGTTAATCCTTTCCGTCCATTTTTTTCAAACGACGTCAACTTTATCTGATGTGGCGCTTGACGCGACGTTGATGTGGTACGCATGGCATGTGACTTGAAAAAATTTCAAGAAAAACTCTAAAACATTTTGTTGAAACCAGGATTCAAACTACAGTCACATAACTTGCTAAATTAATACTTAACCACCACACTACTTCACCTATTTTATTTAATTTACAAAAAGAAATACATATTCAATCCAAGTTACTTTTAGCTTGTTCATCTTCTTCCCAGAAAACTCTGTATCTATACATTATTTATTTTCAGAATAGTTATTTTTCAATTGGGTACAATTCCAAATTAATTAAAATAGAATACATCTAAACAAATACAAATTCATTAAAAACACATGATGACTCATAACCGAACAGAACATCACTCTCTTTCATTTCAACAATTTAAACCTAACAACAACAAACTGTAATCATGTTATCTATTTCCAGAAGAACGAAACCAGAAAAACAAAAATCTAAAGAGGAAGCAATTCAAAATGCATGAAATCAAAATCGGTAATATCGTTAAGTTATATTAAGTTGCAGTAGCAATTTTCTGACCTTGATTTTCTCTTCCTGTTGAGATTACCGTAAAACACCCATTGATATAAACCATGAAAATTAATTGAACCAAAATCAATTAATTTGTTTCTATTAAGCGATTAAATCCCCAAACTTATTTGAATTAGTGATTCTATGATAACAAAATTAGAAGGGAAAGTTAATAGGTATGATAATTTTATTTTTTCCTTTTGAGATTTTTACTGTTGTTAAGGATGGTGTTTGAGATTCTATGTTGGATTCCATTACCTTTCTCCACCCTCCGCCACCACATAACCCCCAGACAACTTTGCATTCCTGTTATCCTAAAGTCGTTGTCGATATCCAAGACCTTAACCTCAACAAACAAATCCTAGACCATGTCTTCAAATTCGGTCAACTCCCTTCATCAGTAGTCGTCATCCCTAACTCCTTTATCAATATGTATGGTAAATTCAGTGACATCCATGAGGTTGAATGAAATGGAAAACTAAAACGAAAGATGAAATCAAAACTGTAACCTGAAGATGAAATAAGAAAATTGATTTGGGATGGAGAAATCAATTGGGGTTAGGGCTACAGTAGCTTCAATAAAATTTGTGTTATGTTAAAAATTTAAATGTTTCAATGACAATTCCTTAGTTAATATTTACAAAATTTTTAATCAATATGAAGCAAAGTGGCCCAATGGTAAATCTGAAGTGCAACAACCAACATGTCCTTGGTTTGAATCTCAGCTCAAAGCAAGATTTTGAATTTTTTAGGAATTTTTATGACCTTTGATTATGAATACATGCCACGCTTACAAACATGTGCCACGTCAGATGCCACTAGTGCAAAAGTTGACGTCGTTTGGAAAAAAATCGACGAAAGGACTAACCTGTACCATTTTGAACAATTAAAGGACCACTTTGGAACTTTTTAAAGATAAGGGACCATAATGGACCCCGAGGTATACTTAAGGGACCAAAAATGGTATTTTGCCTTAAATTAAATTCGGATGGTGCTAGTAACTACAATAATGTTGTTGGGTGTGGTGGTATCTTACGTGATCACAATGGCAAATGGAAAGGGGGGTTTCTAAATTTGTAGGGCATTGTAGTGCGCATGTGGCTGAGTTTTGGGGTGTTTTGGAAGGTTTGATGTTAGATATGAATCTAGGCTTTAATCAAGTGGAAATAAATGTTGATTGCATGATAGTTGTTAGAGCTATTGAAGATGGAAAAGTGGGGATGGTTGAATGTGTAGCTTTACTTCGAAGAATTATGGAGCTCATGGGTGATTTTGAGGTGGTGATAATATCTCATGTGTTTCGGAATACAAATACTTGTGCAAATTACTTGGCAAAACATGGTTGTGTGGATCACACTTTTCATAACTACATCGAAGCGCCTATGTTTCTAAATTATTTCCCTGATGTCGATGCTTGCGAAATTGTTAATTCTATTGTTGGAAACCTGCACTTTGTATCCCCACTTTAAAATCTGTACCCCTACCACAATATTTTTTGGACAAAAATACCCTCATATAAATAGTATAAGATTTCAAAAAAAATCATTTCTCACATTTCGTTACAAAAGTGTTCCAAATTTCTCTCTCACTCTTCAGCATTCCGGAACAGTTTGCAAAAGTCTTCCGGTTTTGTAAAAGACACACCGAAACAATTTAGGTGAGTGTTCCGGAAAAAAATATGAACCGAAACACTTTTCAAAAGTGTTCCGATTTGGGTGATTTATGGTATTTTTTTGGAACAGTTTAACAAAGTGTTTCGGTTTGAACAAAATGCACCGGAACAGTTTGTTAAAGTGTTCTGGTTTGAATAAAACACTTCGGAACAGTTTTGAAATCTGTTCCGATTTTGGAAATTACATTCTGACACACTTTTGCTAAGTGTTCCGAAATTGTTGAAAAATTATACACCGAAACACTTTTCACAAGTGTTCCGGTTTACCTTTTTTGTATTTTTTATTTTATTATTTTTTTTGCAGAATGCCTCAAAGATTAGGTCGTGATAGACACCTTCCTCGTAGAAACGATGGTGCATCTAGATCTGATTCACATCCTCTAGAGGAGCCTAGGGGATTCCCGGGTGGACCATCAGACTTATCCCTATTAGTTAGATACGAGCAGTATTGTGCTCGACACTTGTGGTATGGAGAGGTAAGTAAATGAAAATGTAATGTGAAACGAATTAGTTTAATTTTTGTCGTAGTTTATTAATATGTTACGTTTTTCTCCAAGAAAAAGAACCTAAAAAACAACTAAAATGTGTTGCATACGGCAAAAAACTTAAGGAGTGGGTTCCCCAACAACTCCCCAGAGAGATAGATAGGTGGGTGACAAATTCGGGTCTTGCATATTTACAAAGATCCAGTCTGTCAAAGATAGACCCGAATTTGATCACCGCATTTGTAGAGAGATGGAATTCTGAGACATCGTCATTTCACATACCATTTAGTGAGATGACGATTACTCAAGATGACGTATCTTGTCTTCTTCACCTCCCTATTAGGGGTATTTTCTGGACCCCACAGCACGTCACTGAAGATGTTAATGATGAGCTTGCTATGACATATTTAGGAGTATCACGTGTAGAAGCCATGACTCAGGTTCGTGGAAATAGAGGTGCCTACTATAAGCTGGAGTGGTTGTATGATACATTTGTTGCCCATAGAGCTGTTAGTAATTGGGCATATGCGACCAGGGCTTACCTGATGATGTTAATAGGTTGTACCATTTTTGTTGACAAGACGTTTACACTTGTCGATGCAAAATATGTATCTCTTTTTGGGGACTTGGAGGGTCTTGGAAGATACAGTTGTGGGGCCGCTGCATTGGTGACCCTTTATGATTCGCTTGGAGATGCATGTGTGTTTGGCATCAAACAACTTGCTGGTTATTTGACTCTTCTTCAGGTAACTCATTTATTATTTATGTTATTATTAACTGTTTCGATAATTTTTAATTATTATTAATTGTTTAGTAATCTAAAAATATTATTAAAATTCTATTTATAATGTTTATTGACACAGTGTTGGATCCATGAGTATTTTCCTAGAATTGGAATAGTAGTGGAAAATTGGCATCTAAGTGAGAACTTTGGAATACCGAAAGCAATGAGATGGTCCTACAAGCAAGGAGCGTTGAAGGTGGATGCCTTGCGAGCTATCCTTGATAGATTGACACCCGAT
The DNA here is from genome assembly GCA_021764765.1 of Vicia sativa. Taxonomy (NCBI): domain Eukaryota; kingdom Viridiplantae; phylum Streptophyta; class Magnoliopsida; order Fabales; family Fabaceae; genus Vicia; species Vicia sativa. Next base: position 102,265,790 of record CM038792.1, read on the forward strand.
GGACGTGGTGTGGCGTCCATTTGAGGATCATAGGCAGTTTCGCGCATTCGACAAGCTTACTTATTTCAAAGGAGGACTATTGTGGGGAGATACCTATGTTTTATATTTGGCTTTACGTCAGTTTGGTCTAATTCAGTATATACCACGTCCACCCACTGATATTATTGAGGCGGATGTGGATGTTAACTGGATTGGTTACGACCAGAGTGTTGTAGATGTGGTTGGTCACACAACAGCTGTCACATTTCCCTCTAAGATTGTGGCAAATTATTTGGACTGGTATTATCGGGTATAACGCCCTCGATTGGTACCACCGCCGGTTGATGAACCAAGAAAGGTGCCAGTTCCTCAATTTTCAGCAGGGCCATCCGATCCTAAGTTGGCTCGTATCTCCGCTTTAATTCATTGTCACCTCCAGAAATTTGCTGCTGAAGAGGATGATCCTCAGTTTGCAGATTTATTTGCCGTGTTACATTTATGTCATGAAGAGTGATTTTATGTTAAGTTTTTATGATTTGTGTAATATTTTAGTAACTCTTTGAATATTTGTCTTTGAATATTTGCATGACTTATTTTTATGATTTATGTTATCATTGGATTTATGCGTTATTTTAAGTTTGAATGGCTTTGATTGGACCGACACTTTGAGTGGCTTTGATTGGACCGACTGTTTGAATGGTCTAGAATAAATCAAAAGTGCTATAAAAAAAGAGTCATGTGTTGTTTAGAATTTCTATCTCAAAATGTCTCTCCCAAATTGGTTAATAGGTGCTGAAGTGTATTTCAATAGAGAGAAAGATGCTGTGAAATTTAAGATTCCAGAGGGATTTATAAACCTCGAGGGATTGAAGGAAATGTTTGACTACGAATTGCATCCCGAGACTGATACTATGAGGGTGAAGAAGATCTCATACCGTGAAAATTGGAACATGGATGTTGATGGAAGGATAAGTTACAACGTGGTAGAGGTGAAGAGCAATGCTGACATGACGGTTGTAACGCCCGTTTTTAATTAATATTATATTATATTAATATTTTCGAATTACCGATCGATATTTATCTTGCGACGAGAATATTCATATTAATTCGGTTCGGTAAAATACTATTCGAATCCGATATTTAATTCCCCGGAATTATTTCAATTCATTGGATTAATAATATTGGTAGATATTATTAGTGTGTTAATTTATAAGAATAAATTAGGAGTGTGATGATTAATTGAGAAGGATTGGGTTTACACCTTAGTTTACTAGTAAGGTTATCATAAAACCATTTTCCTCATTTTCTTTCCATCCAAACACTTTCCTTGTTTTTCTTCCAACATAACACACCAAGCCAAACAAGAGTAAGAGAGGAAGCTAGTAAGGAAACAACATTATAAAATCCTTTCCTTTGTTTTTCTTCCCATTTTTTCCAACAAAACCAAAATAGAAACTTGAGAGGAAAAAGAAGGGTTTTGTGAGGAGAAGAGCAAGAGGAGAAGGAGAGGAGGAACATGAGCAAGCTTGAGGATGGGGTCTTGAAGAATCATCATGAGTCAACCAAGCTTCCATGGTAAGGGGTTTGATTTCTCCATCCATATAGTTAGGGTTTTGATGATATATTTTGTAGATTTTGGGAAACATAGATAGGTTGATTTATGAACTTTGAGTGAATGACTGATCAAATAACTTAGAGAAATGGAGTAAAGAGTATGGTTTATAGGGGTTTATTTACTAAGATAATTGTGGAATGGAAATAGAAAAGAAAAACATAATAGTATAATGGAAAAACAAGAAAACAGAAAATGAAAAAAAACTGTATGAGAACAAACGCAGGGAAAAAGAAAATTAATGGAAGAATGCACATGGGGGAGGCGCCCACCTCCAAGTGTGGGGCGGCCACCCCCTTCCTGCATAATTTTCTGTAGAAATACATTCTGTTTCTTTCTAAAATGCCAATTTCTCCTACTAACAATTGATACCCATAAAATATAATTAGGGGATAAGATAGCCGATTAAATTTGGGACCCGATTATGTTCCGATTTTCTGATTTCGGTAAATTTGACGACGAAACAAGTTGCTCCGAATTCAATGAAAATTGACGTGCTAGCTAAGTTTGACGTGTAGAACGTAGTGGTGAGGTTAGTTTTTAGAAATTATGAGTTTTTACGAGATGACCCGAAATAGGCCAATTTACGGTAAAATTGAATTGAATTGTGTTTTAGTAGATTTAAGGCACGTTTGGACAATCCGATTTCGATGTTGATGTTTATAAATAATGCCGATTATTAGGAATGACTTTCGTGACGAGTATGGGTGTTTTGACTATTTCTCCGTTTTCGGAATTTAGTGAATGAATTGGTGATGATGTGGTGCGACTAAACATAATGATTGCGACGACGTATTAATTAATAAATACTTGATGATTTGCGATGCGATAATATATGTCTTTGTACATGATATTGTTAATGAATGCTTCCGATTTGTGAATGCATGATTTTGATGATGATGAATTATTAGTGATATTTTGCATAATGCAAATATGATGCGATGATATATTTATCTGTATGTGGATAAATTATGGCGATGTAGACTTTATGTCAATTGTGATGAGCGATGATGATATGTTGTTGTGTGGTCTTTATTATTGAGTCACATACATTTCATAAGCGAAGAGGGCTTTCATGCCAAGCGATGATGGCTTTTATGCCGAGCGAAGATGGCTTTTATGCCGAGCGAAGATGGGCTTTATGCCTAGTGTCCCTAATTATGGACAAAGCGATGGGTACCACATGCATAACATAGTCGTGTCTCATGGAGTCCATTATGTTTATTTTGGAGTCTTTTGTTATTGAGTTTTCTTTGATGACTTATGATGAATTGCGATGCTATATGATTTCTTGTTTTGTGATGATTTTTGTGTTGAACCTAAATTGATTATGATGTGGTAATGTCATGAAAATTATGCGATGGATATAACATGACGAAAAAGCGACGATGGGCTTTAGCCAATTTGTGATGATTTTATTTATGATGCTTAAGTTATTAGTATTGGTTGATATTGTTGTTTATAATTGTCGTATGGGTTAGTGACGTATTAATTTGTGATGATTTCGTGGCGATGGAAGTTTATGTGTTGTTGCGATGAAGTATGTCGATGAGGTTATGGCGATATAGTGTAGATTATACACATTAGAATGACGATCGAAGTATGTGAGGTTTGGATATGTGTTGGAATGCACTTATTAACTTATATCCCTTACAATTCCAAATATATATATATATATATATATATATATATATATATTCTATTATGCCTTTAATTATATGTTTTGGAGTACCTCACCCTTTAATTGTTTCGCCGTTACCTTTATATTGGTAACTTGCAGGTTATGACGACGGAGATTATAGCTGCTATTAGTTGAGTCGGTGTCGCTCTGATACGTAGCACTCGGGGGGAATATTTATGTCGTCTTGTTGTTGTTCTTTTGTTGTTTTCCTTTATGTATAAGAATCATACTTTATGAAAACATGATTTATTAAGGAAGTTTAATAAAGAAGATGTTTTGATGTTTATGAATCAATTTATGTTTTCCGACAATGCTATGTATCCGAGATTTATACTTTAAAGTAAACTGTTTAAAGTGATTTGGTTTGATGATGTGACGCCTCAGTATTTAATTTATGAAATTTTAAATTACTTTGATTTTTACATATAAAGCCTTGGGTAAATTTGGGGTGTACAACGGCCATGTGGAAGTCATATCATCGTAGACTAACTAAAAGCCCTGTTGAGTTTGAAGCGGAGGTAATTAGATATGTCGAAGACGTTATAAAGGCACTGCAACGTCCAAAATCATCTCGTAGAGCCTAGATATGTTGATTTTAATTCTCGTGTGATGTTTTAAGTTATTTCTCGTGTGTTTTAATTATTTTGGATGAATAAAAATAACGTCGGTGCGTTGTTGTAATGCTTTGCTACATTTCATAACAATTTAATTCTACATCACACAAAATATAATTTTATGATAAGCTTATGCTAAGCGAACATAAAGAGGTAAAACTGGCGAAAGATGTAGCCATAGTTGCAAACGTCCCGCTAATGATATTATCCATGCAGTTGCATCCGGGTGACGAAACTTCTTCCAATCTATAGGCACCGGGGGTCAGGGGAATCCATCTTTCATGTTTACCTGAGTATAAAAAACAATTAATCCAACACTTTATATAGTAAATAATAATTGAAAATACTATTATCGAGTATATAAATTATTACCTGAACTCAATGGTTACCGTTGACTAAACCTATACACCAAATAGTAGGATTATGTGAAGGTGATGATGTCATAGGGAAAAATATCAAGCAGTGATTGCCTAAATGAACAAGAATGACATTATAGCGATTCACTATCAAGTAACCCATATCTGGTAGTGTCAACCATTTCTCCTCTGACTGTCTATCAGTGGACTGTATCATCAACCCGCTTCCCACTTCTAATAGTCTATCTCCGAATAACTTCTCATACAAACTCTTCTTATCCCTTATTTCCATGTCCAACTCTCGACGAACCATTGCCCAACCATATTGACTATACCCGTGCAACGATGCAATGACTCTAAATCCACAATTACCATCTAATTCAACATCCACAATCTCCTGAATATATGACCTAAGTAATTAACATTATAAATATTAGTGCATTATAAATACATAACATAATAATAAGCCTAAAATAATTAACACTATAAATATTAATGCATAATAAATATATATGACCTGATATGACTTGGAAACTGAAGAGTGTAGTCTTGCTGTGAAGGCTTTTTTGATTTTGATTCCCTTTTTGATTGTGATTTCTGAGACAGCTTTTGTGAAGTTTGAGATGCTTGTTCAACATACTCATGTTGTGAAGGGTCCCTATAAACATCATACCCAACTGGTTTCTTCCCTTTCTTCTTGACTTCTCCCTTGGTTTTTATTTTCTCAGGTGGTGGACATAAGGAAGTTGTTGTGGGGTAAACAATTTCACTACACTGCTTTTTAATGCTCTTTTCCCAACAACATCTGATGATCTATACCTTCTCCATATTTATTCCATTAAATTATTCATGTCAATCTCTGATTCATCTTCTCCTAATGCTTGCAACTCATCTTCCATACTTAACTTCCTCCAATGAACATGAACACTCTCAATAGGTATAGGTACACCACTAAGCACATATCTACCTAACTCACAAGCACAAGGTAACCTATAATTTGTTCTATGAGTACGCCAACGTATTTCTCTAGAAGTTCCAACATAATCAACCCTCTTTAACTCTTGTGCAGTGTGTCTCAAAGCAGCTCTAGAAACAAAACTACATAGGTTACTATACAATGGACTAACATGTGCATGCTCAACTTCATAAAAACTTTTTTGGAACGAAGCACGAATGTTGCCTATTTGTATCCTCAAGTTGTTGTTCATAGCTTCCCAATATTTGACCATGCCACCGAGACTATTTCCCAACATCTGCTTTAGCTTCCAATGAGCGGATTCAACCCTAAAAATGAATGTATAATAAATATATAACATGGTAAAAATAGGTAAATATTAATGCATACTATATAAAAAATATTAGTGCATAATATATATATATATATATATATATATATATATATATAAATATTAATGCATAATATATATAAAAAATAATAAAAACAATAAAATAAAATACATACCGATTAGTCGTGGTGTTGCCCAAATGAAGTACTCGATCAATCCATGCTCCAACAAATCTATGTTTATGTGGAGTCAACCATGTGCCTTTCACATAATCAATAAAGTCTGCACAATTAAAACATGCTTGCTCAAGTTGTTCCAACTTTTGAGCATACTCAACCTCATCACTAGCCCATACAACTTTCTCCTATAATGTGTCAATGGTCTCTTGCATTTCTTTCACCACATATTGCTTGCATCGCATCCCAACATTTTTGTTAATGTGAAAACGACATAGCAAATTTTGTGTAGTAGGGAACACAATTTCCACCGCTTGCATCAATGCTAGATCTCTATTCGTCAAAATCACTTTTGGACGCAAATTCTTCTGCACAAACAATTCATTCAGCTTCTCCAGGACCCAACAAAAACTATTTGTTTGCTCAGACTCCATATAAGCAAATCCAACAGCAAAAGTCAACTCGGTCGATGTCATGTCAACAATTTCAAAGAGAGGTTGCCTATATTTATCTGTCTTATATGTGTTATCCATAACTAAGATAATGGGAAAAATATTCAGCAATTTGATGGAGTCTGGATGCGCCCAAAAAATATCTCTCACAATATTTGAGCCATCTCTTTTTCTACTCCAGTAGACATACCCTGCATCCTCAATTAGCTTTAGCAAATGTTGTATCTCAGTTCTTGGACCTCTTACCTCTTTTTGTATCACAATCTTCTGCTTATATATTTGAGTGATCCGAGTGATATTTTCAGGATTCCTCTCTTGCAGGAAAGTCAAGATGTGTCTAGGAGGAACATGTCTCTTTGTTAAATCAAAAACATATTGCTTTTCATCTGAGGTCAACCTGCCAACAAACACATGACCTTCAAGCCTATCAGGTAATCCATGATTATGAACGCCACACTTTACATTTACCTTCCATCCAAACCCATCTTTTGACAGAGTCGATTTAATTTTGAACGGGCATCCACATCTCTTAGTAGCAATCTGAGTTTCACTTTTATCCTTGTATTTCCCCCCTTTATCACACCCAAAAATTATTTTGTTACTCCTTCCTCTCTTGCCGGTTTCAGTGTCCGAACGCTTGATAATAACAGTGATTTTATTTCTTAATCCAACTTCTTTGATCCAGCTTGTAACATCTTCTCGTGTAGAGAATGTTTGTGTTGTAGTGAATACAACTGTGGTATCTATGGAGGACTCGTTTTTTTGGCAAACTGGGACATAAATTTTCATACCTGAAACAAAAAAAATTCAAAAACGCGTTCCGGAACTCTTCAGAAAACTGTTCCCGGTTTACAGTTCTAACAAACCGGAACACATGTGCAAAGTATTTCGGTTTACACATCTTACAAACCGGAACACATATGCAAAGTGTTCCGATTAATATTCCAAAATTCCAGAACTATTTTCATATGTGTTCCGATTTGTTTTAAAAATTGTTATTTTTACCAGAACACTTAAACAAACTGTTCTGAAATCTTTTTTGTTGTTTCCGCAATACATCATAAAATTGTTCCGATTTGTGTTTAAACAAACTGAAATATTTATCCAAAGTGTTCCGAAATGTGTTTCGTATCAGTTGTTTTAGTTGTAAATTTTTTATTTTTTTTTATAAATAATAAAAGTGAAAAGATAAAATAGTTAAAATATGCTAAAAATAAAAGTGACATTTTTACAAAATTGTAGACAACGAGTTGTTGGAATACAAAGTAAAATTTTTTTATCATTGTTGTAAGTAATTACTTTTTCTTTTTGAGCTTAGGCCTTACTTCCTACCAAAAAAAAATTCTAGTAGAAATTGGGACGCAAGTCACGTGAAGAAGTTGAATTGTTCTATCGACAGCACATCATTGCCGTTTTCCTAGTTGCTACACACCTAATCGCCGTGACGCCATCAATTTACAAAATTGTCCCTATTTATTATTTTCAACGAGACAGATAATAAACAATACTCTCCTCTACTTTAAACATGCCGCACCTAACGCTACACGTCATTGAATCTACACCGTCAATCCAAGTAATCTTAGCCGTCCATTCCTCAAAAAACCATTATAAAAGATAGGGTTGCAACCTTATATCCCATCGCTCACCAGATACAAGGATTTCACCTTTCTCAAAGCCTTCTGCGCCTCTCCTTAAATTTCAGATCCCGTGCGAAACCTCTCCTACCGCCTTCAGTCGATACCAAATTTTCCAAGGTCCGATGGGGATTTCCGCTCCGATAATTCAATTGATACCACTTCTTCACAGATCTGATGGAGATCTACATACCGATGGTTCAACTGATATCAGTTCTTCACAGATCTGATGGAATTCTAAACTTCGATGATGGTTTTATGTAGGTAAGACCTAGTTTCCATATTTTTCTCTCGATTTTTAAGGTGTTAATCGTTATTTTTTCAGTTTTTCTCTTTTCACATAGATCTGAATTTTCATCCGTCAGATCCGTCATACAGAGGTTCGATCTTAATGTTTTTGTAGGGTTCCGAAGGTATTCATAGAGAAGTCCTTTGATCATTTTAAATTCAAGGCTCCCGAGGTATTTTTTTTGCAGATATGGTGGTAGATAGAGGAGCAGGTCCCAGATCCTTTGATGAATTATACCGTCTCCACCTTCTAAGAGATTTCACTATTTATATCACGTGATCACCGGTTTTCAGATTCATACATGTTTCAGATCTCATATTTTGTAATAATATCGGGAGCTTAACGGTGGGTGGGGAAGTTTTATGGATGTTGGTTGTTTTCGCTGAGCGTTTTGTCATCCGACCTTTGCCATGTCAGGTGCGCTTGCTTGGCAGGTCAAAAAAATAATAAAAAAAAGATTTGTTGGTTTTTGAGAGAGATCGCACGGGATTTTGCCTGGGATCTCTCTCGTGTGTGGTGTTTTCCTTGCTCCGTTTCCTTTAACTCTATTATATCGTATTTCGCTCTAGACACAACGACTACTCACGGTACACGTACAATCAAGAATTTCTCCAACAAGGTATTATCTATTGAATTTCAGTCTAATTTTAATTCATGTTTAAGTTAAAAGGTTTGCTAAATAAAAACAGCTATGGAATTAAGCCGTATGGGAAACTAAAATCAACTGTTCATCATCAGTTATCCACACTCCCTTGATCAACCTTGTTCATAATTTATTTGATTATAACCGAGAATTGAAAGAGTATTATATCGTTATTTATTTCTTAGTAGAATAGAATTGTATATTTGCAACTCAAATGTAAAAAGTTGAGTTACTCCTGTAAACAATTGTAAAGTGCAGTGATAGTTCTCTACTTTTAAGAATTTAGAGGATCTTCTATGAATGGGACGCTCATAGGCGCAGTTTATCATCTACTACCAACAAAGCGGCTTTTTTCATCGTCAGGTGTCGTAGCCACAACTATCAGTTCATTCTTTGAAGCTTACCGCCATAGCTTTTTAATCATTAAGGTGAAGATGACATCGACTCTTTCATCTTATGCCAAGTATTGAAATTAGTTATCCAATTGCCGTTATGATTCAGTAATGCTAATCTCATGATATTATAATTAAATTCATATTATAATTAATATGAACTTAGAATATTGATAATGTTAATCTCATGATATTTTCATCTTTATGGTTAGAATATTCAGCAAGTACAAATGATTCACTATGACTCTAATTACATATTAATACTTTGCATTAGAAACATGTTAATATATTTGATTAGTATATATATTTACGTTGGTTTCTTTTTTATCCGTTGTGACAGCATTTTATTTATATTATATTATATTCGAACAGCAGTTTGGTATGAGATTTGTTATATTCATGCCTTAGCTCCAAAAAAGCACATTGGTCCATTGTATTTTCATGCCTAAGCTTCATTGGCACCTTGTTACATATTTTTTTCTCCTTTCTAAATATATACGTCATAGATATATTAAGATTTGTTTTATCTGTAATGTTTAAAATTGATTAATATTAATATATTAATATTAATGCATACTAAACTATTTGTAACCTATTAATTTCGGTTATTTTTCATAATATATATTAAGATTTGTTTTATATTAATTAATTTATAATTAAGTTTTTCTAACTATTGTTTATGATTTAATAATCTGATAGTTGTTTAATTTTTATTTAAATACGTTTTTTCTAAATTAGAGTGGAGTTTTTTTTTTTTTTTAAAATAACCAATTTTTTCAAATTTTATATCTTCTGTTTTCATATCTTTAAATTTCATATCTGCCGTTTTCATCTTTTGTGTCAGTAAAATTACTTTCATCTTCAATTCCACCAATTTTGTACGTAAATTTTTTTAACAGTTTGGTTTTTTTTTAACAACTTGGTTCTAACCTAACTAAAGTAACTTATGTTTTTTAAAGGCATAATTGTCATGTTTTTTAGGTATATTTTATGGTTTGTTAATAATTATGAAGAGCGTTAAATCTACCTCTAAAACTTTTACTTCTAGAATTTAAATTCCACCCATTGCCATTATCTTATGTAGTGTGTTACATGACTATTCTAATCTTAATCTTTAATCTTTATGGTAATGTGCGAAAGGTCATCGCACGTAGTGTGTTACATGAATATCTAATCTTTATCGTAAATGTACGAAAGGTATAATTGTCATGTGTTTTTGATATACTTTATGGTTTTTTAATAATTTAAAAGAGCGTTAAATCTTTCTCTAAAACTTTACTTCTAGAATTTAATTCGTTCCATTATCTTATATAATGTGTTACATTAATATTCTAGTCTTTTATACTTTGGATGCTGAAATAATTATTCTCAAAGATTGGTGTTGCTCTTCTGATTCGTTTTTATTTGGTATCTTTTTCACATTTCATTGCCACATTAACAAGAAAGATCTGTAGCTCAAATCGGTAGAGTGCTCGGAGCATTTTTCTTAGAATCTTCGAGAAGTGGTGGTTCGACTCCACCCAGATCTGCAGTTAAATTTTTTTTAAAAAAAACAATTGTCTTCAAATGTGATTGTTAACTGGACTTTAATAAAAACCCATGTCTTTGAATGAGACATCGTTAACTGGACTTTTCAAAAACCCATATAGCTTCATATGATTGATTATTATTTTTATGTTTGATTACATATTAATTAAATTTTCATCAACTTTATTGTTTTGATGTAAGATTTATTTTTATATGGAATAAAATATATATATATATATATATATAAATGTTCTGAATTTCAAATTGGTCGACTTAATTAAAGAGGATTTATCCAGCTAGATAAATTGGTTGGCTTCAAAGTTGCTGCAAATCATAAGTTATTATACGAGAAATTCTCCAATTTCTCTAGCTAGCCGACCTTGCTTCTAAAATCAATTTCATCAGATAAGTAATCTAATCCCAGCTTTTATGACAGCAGAGACATGGGAAACAGGACGCCGTACTAAATAGTTCTATCGTATCTACTTTAACTAAGTGCTACTTAAAGTATATAAAGCTGGCCTTGTTATATTTTCAAGATCTTCAACGTCTTGCCACTAAAGAACATGAGTTAACTACATCAACTATCTTGAATAATCTCATTGGCAATTCATTAGGGAAGGATGATCTTGAATGCTTTCGAACTAAACATCACATGCATGAATTCTCAGGGAGCTATTATTTTAGGTATGCCAACCATCATCATATTTGAAATTTTGAATTAAGCTGTTACAATTCAAATTGCCATATCCCCTGTGCCATAGGAAGCTTTTCTTGTTTTGAACCATAGTTGAAAGGCAATCATCTTCCACTACATTGATATTGATAAAGCCTTGAATGTTTTCTATATTGTCAGCACAGATTACAAAACCAATCTCCAACTTCCTTGCATTATAAAAACACATTATCCATGCCCTCTACTTCCATTATATTATTCACAGTTGACTTCATGTTGATTCTTTTGCAAGGGTCAAGTTCGGTGAGATGCCTATTGTTTGAGTTGTTGTCACCATGAACATCCAAGGTTTAGAGTAAAGAATGAAGCATTCTTATGACACATTTGGTTCTTCTTCACTCTTATGAAACTTTTTTTCATACCAATTATCGTCAATATAATGTCTAAAATTTTTAGGATCCTAACATTGATTTTTTTTTTTGTAGAGGGCTTCTTGTTTTGATTCTTTCCACTCCATCCTCATTTTGCGATCTATAAGAAAATTCAAGCATGTCTTCATGCTCAACTTTTCTTTTTCAATTTATACTCTTTTATCAATTTCACTCTTCTTGATGCAAGAAGAGCTTCTACCTTTACAATTGTTTCTTTTAATAACCTATAGTTCATAGGCTTCAAGAGTATTATGCTGGTTTGGTTTTTTAATTGTCACTACTATATGATCAAATTTTGTGGTTAGTTTTCTCAAACACTATCTTTATCATCTCCATAGTTGATATGATTGGTCATTGACACCTACTTTATAAAATAGTTAAGGTTTATATAATCTTTTGATCCTGGTAAGTTGGCATGTCAAAAGTTATTGACTTGATTTTTATTTTTTATTATAACACTTATTTTTACATGTATTTGGTGGCAATGACAAATTTTTCAAAATATATTTTTCCATCTTGTGTTATTGGACCCACTTTTTGATTTAAATGCTTCTTTGTTTACCATTCAACCATTAACATCTTTTATTTACTAATTCCATCAAAATTGTAATATATGAAAGCTCTTGCTAAATTAGAATTACTATAATTTCATCCCAACATTCAACTATTCTTTAAGTAGCAACCACATATTTTGTTTTCATGGTGACAGATTCATCTTTTATCTTCACGGTGGTGGAAGTGTTGGTTTCAGAACTCCTACCCCACATGTTTTATTGAGTGTAAGTGATCCAATTAGCTTCAATCAATGTGTATGGTTATCTTGTGGTCACTGATATTTATATCTATATCTATTTATATAATATATTAAATCTAATGCATCAAATATTATTACAACACATCATCAATTATAATTCTTAACACATCATCAAATATGATTTTAAATTTGTCACAACATCTCATAGTCATATGTGGCACATATCAAACTTATTTTTATCTTATACCTATACAAATTGGAGGTCAGAGGTTCGAACCCTCGTAAAAACAGAATAATATATCATTTCAAACAAATTGATCCAACTAAATAATAATTAATCCATCTATGTGCATTTCCTTAAATTAAAAATGTTCTCTCATATTTCAAATATAAATGATATTTGGAAATTCAAATACAATAAAAAAAAAATTGTTTTACTGAAATTATAATAATAAAAGGTAACACTTGAAATAAAATATTTAATCTTAGAGTAGTTCTTAAATAATTTTCAAGTATAACTCACTTTCAACTTTTTTAAAATATAACATAGTGAGAAAGTAACCTATTAATACACATTCGTCAGATTTCTCAATGTTAGCCTCTATAGGCCTCTATGGGTAACAATGATCCCATGTTGGGGATCCATCATACATAATTTTTTATATGGGAGACAAAGATTCCATCTTGGGTAACCAACATATGTAATTGCCTCTCATGAGATAAATTCTTGTTAGCTTGGATTTTCTGCATTAATATGACATAAAAATAGGTATAAATAAATAAGGATGAGATGCCTCATTAAAAGTCATCGCTCTCTGGAAAGTGCAGGGGGGAAGTGTACACGTCAACAAACAACTTATCCTTACAATCATAAAAGTTTAAATACTCACAAATTAAAAAAGTTAACTAGGTAAACAAATAACAAAAGATAAGACAACCACATAAATGAATAACAAACACATATGACTACATAAATGATTTCAGAGAGAGAGAGAGAGAGAAAATTTCCTCTTACTTCCAGGCTTCATCGTCTTGTGAGGTAGAACAAGATGTTAGTGTTTTAAGTTGGCATTACTTTTTGGTAAAACTAGGCTATGGCAATGTCTTGATAAATGTCATGACATTCAGAGATTGAAGATAAATCCTACTTGACAAGGATGTTTAAAGTACATTTCGCGGAAGCTAAAAGTCTGGAATTATGAGAAAATATCGATGTCATAATGAGATATTATGACATTCGATGTGACATTCCAGAATCTGTTTTTGAGATTTTTCGAAGTTTGTTGAAATGCTTTATTATATTTTTGTTATTAGATTGTATGCTCACGTGGTCATTAGGTTAATCTTACTTAAACCTAAATTGGTTGTTGATAAGACCAAGTTTTAGGATTAATTAAGTGAACCCTAGCTATCTTTATGGAAGCTCAAACGAAGTTTCGGATGCTTCTATAAAAGGAATAGAACCCTTACTTTCTCGCCTGGAATGTATTGAAGATTTAGCGGTTGTATTTTGTGTAATTCTAGTTGCTCTTGTGAGCCAAGCAATTATCAATTGATAAGTGCCTTGGACTAGGATTTGTTTGTAAAGGTAGTTTATCACTCAAAGCTTTGAAGCACGAGTGTTTGTCTCTTGATTAAAGCTTTGAAGCAAAATCAAGATAGTTTATTGAAGTGTGTCTTCACAATTCAATTAATCAATAGGTTGATATCACTTTGATTGAGGGGAGTAGGAACTCGGTCTAAGTAGGACTTAGATTGAAGTTGCATTGGGTAGGTTTTAAGTGAAGGAGATAAACGGTTGGTTTATTCACGAATTAATTCTACTAATAGTGAATTTCCTCCCGACTTGGTAGCCCCGGATGTAGGTGTAGTTACACAGAACGGGTAAATAATTTATTGTGTTCTTTCTTCTTTTGAATTTATTGTGTGAATTGTTAACAGAGTGCCAGATACTGTGTCATAACATTCTCTGTGACATCACGTATCTGCTACCAGGAATTACACAAGAAGCTTCTTTGCTCTTGCCCGCCTCACCAGGAAGGGTTATCCTATAGTTGGCATCTTTTACCCTTTCTTCCGGAAAGTGTACCCTCTTAAACTTAAGGTTTTTTGCAAACATTTCCTAGTGACCTCTTAGTCCCGTTGAACAACTCTTACTTGCCCATTAGGGAGCAATTATTTCATACATAAATACAAGGTAGATAAAGTGGATTAAACGTATGTCACTCAATAATCATATTATACAAAGAGAGGGCATTAATGACTAGATTACTTAACCTTTATATCTTTGGATGGACCTTCTCTTTGAATATTATTCTCATGGCGAGGTACCCTTTCACATGCACATGCTCTCGCAATCCAACCAACGATCCCTTGAAGGGGTTTAAGTCTTTGGGATTGATAGATAGACTCTCGAGGGCGTCCCAATATAATATGTCGCTAGAGCTTCCAATATTTAACTAAAACTCTTTTAATCTCACATTCTTCGCATTTGACGATGATGACCACATAATCATTGTTGCGAGGATGAACTCAAAACATATCTTCTCTTGAGAAAATAATCACGACTTCTTGTGCTTCCATACTTTTTGACCTCAGGGAGGTTTTCTACACTCAAACTTGACGCATATATCTTTTGCGAGCGGAGCTGGTCTTACCGCCCAAACAAATCCTATTGATACTATGTTGAGTGGGTGATATGCCTGTTTATTTCCCACATCATAAGATAATTCTTTGGCTTTGTTTGGCCCAGGGTGTAACGTCCAAATTTAATTAATTAGTTAATTAAATTATTGAAGTATTTTATTATTGGATTAATACTTGGATTTGGTGGTGGTGTGAGAATAATGTGGGAGGTGTTAATTAGTTGGCCCATTAAGAAAATAATTGTATTATTATTAATATTATTATGGGATTAAAAATAAATAAAGGAATTAGGTTGCAGTAGAATAAGGTTTTGGCTTTTGGGAGAATTGATCGTGAAAATGAGAAACTGCAGACCAAAGAGGAACAAGGATTTTGACGGAGAAAAGTGGAACGATCAAGAATTCGTAGAGCAACCTTCTATCCAAGGTAAGGGTGGGGTTCTTGCTCTATAATCGGGGATATCATGGGTGATCGGTGGTTTTTACACAGTTATTTAGCATTGAATTTCGTTATCGTTTCTTTTATTTGTCTAGTGTTATATGTCATTTTATCATATTTTACGCTTTGGTTATGTGTTTGAGTGTTTTCAGGGTCATAAGAATAAAACAGGATAAATCGGGGCAAAAGAAGTGCAAAAATCAGTATATGGGAGGCTACAGATGCATCAACACGGCCCGTGTCGAAAAGCCACTAGAAAACGCAAAAAAAACCAAAGTCAGTGAATCAACACGGGCACCCGTGTTAATCAACACTGCCCGTGTTGAAAAGCCAGTGGAAAGTGCAAAACAGCCAAAGTCAATGAATCAACACGGGAGCCCGCGTGAATCAACACTGCCCGTGTTGATTGACCTGGCAGCAAATATTTTATATTCAAGAGATCAACACGGGCACCCGTGTTAATCAACACGGCCCGTGTTGATGGACGCGTGTGTGGAAACTTCACTTTTTGAGTTTTGGACCTTTTCTTTGCCATTAAGGGTACTTTGGACTTTGGCTAAGACTTGGATGAGGCTGAGACTATTAGAAGGAATTTTGGGAAAAAGAAAAGGGACTTTTTTGAAAGCACGAAAGAAATATCACGGAGAAAAGATAGCTACGAAGAGGAATTCGGAGACGGCAAGATTCAAGGGCAGCCACCATTGAAGATCAAAGTCATCGTTATTCTTTGTAATGTTTAACTCTTATTTGATATTTTCTTCTAATACTATGAGAGGCTAAAACCCCCAATGCTAGGGGGTGGTCCTGATTTGATGATTGTTATGAATTCGAATTCTTGATTTCCTTAATGCATGTTCATCTATTTCAATTTAATTGTGTGGTGTTCTTATGATTATGTATCAGACAAATACATGTATACCTATGACTAACAATTGGCAGGATCGTGATTGTTAGGGTTTCTACACAATTAGGTTATTAGGAGTCTCACCTAAGACTAGGAACTATTTTTAATCACCTGAATTCTTGATATTTTTATGGTTAAAACCAAGAGTTATTTGAATGGACATTTGAATAAGGATTGGGGTTTTAATAGTTTTCTTCATTAAGGAAGAACAATCTAGAGATAGGTAATTGAAAGTTTTCATATGCAATGAGGAAATTTGGATTCGGATCATAATTTGTTAAATCAACCACTCACCCTAGCATTATTCTCAATATATTTCATCAGTCATTCTTTTGTTACGATTATAATTTCAAGTTTTAAACTCAACCCAACCATTGTTTTTGTTCAATTGAATTAAGAGTACAAATATGTATTTACTACGCAGTCCTCGAGATCGATACTTGGGGAAACTCATTATAACTACGTCAGCGAAAATAGTACACTTGCTATTTTTCCGATCAATGGGCAGTAAGTAGTTGGGGATGTATGATTCGCTAGGTTGTGTCATGTCGATGTGGTTATCCGTAGAAAATCCAAAATTGGAATATATGATCTTAATATTCTGTGTATGTTGTTGTTGTTGATTCGAAAAATTATGCAATTCTGATGTTGTATGTTGTGTTGATGTTGTTGAATGAAAAGATTATGCCATTTTGCCTTTATGTGTTAGGTTGTTGTTGTTGATTGAAAAACAGCCATGAATGAATCGTGTAATATTGAGAAATCTGGTTTTTGGTGTTTAGGATGCAGTATGTATCGACACATGCACCTGTGTATCGATACAAGTTGGACGAATTTGAAAACCAGGGGCTGGAAAAACTCTCGCATCGATACAAAGGGTCTTAGGTCGACTTATAGGGCAAAATTACACTACTTGTATCGACTTATACGAGTCTTGAATCGATACAAGATGGCTTTGGATCGACACATGAGAGCCATGTGTAACAACCCAATTCTACCCAACATTTATTTAATAAAATCAGAGTGCGGAAATTACAACAAATGAGGCGTTACATTCATCATTCAAAACCGTCATCATAAAAGCACGTCATAATGGATACATAGCACATTTTAATCCAAAGAAATTATAACAATTAATTAGTCTTCAAAATTACTTCATATTTATTCAAAAACTACACAGCGGATATATAATATTTCAAAACTCCAAACGGAATATAGCATCTTTCATAACAACTTAATTCAAGGAACAATTCTCAAGTATTAACATGCAACAATTGCAACGGAAAATCTAAAATCAAATATCGTTTATTTCCCGGTGCTACGTATCGGGCGGCGACACCATAAGTTACTAAATGCTTTACTCCTTGTTACCTGCACGTTACCAATATAAAGGTAACGGCCAACAAAAGAAAGGGTGAGATATCTACCAATATAAACAGGTGTATGATAAATAATATATTAGGATTAAATCATACATAATTATCACAATACAATTAACACGTCACAATTAATTCCCAAATCAACAACAATGCACCACCACTTAATCGTTAGCAACAACATATAATTACTTCGCAATTAACAACGACAAGACTTTCAATGAGACTCAACAATGCACATGCATGTGGTACCGGTGGAGTAAACTCCCTTCACTAAATTTCCAGTTATCAGAGGCACAAGGCATGAGCCTTCTTCACAAATCTGCCAATAGAGACCTTCACAAATGCAAAATGAAATGCGATGCTACAACATGCAAATAACAACATAAATTCACTTCACAAGGCATACGCCTATCTCACTATCATTACCAATAATCAGAGGTAATTATCGTCACTGAAAATATCCTGCAACTTCACATAAACAACCATATACAACAACCAATTCATCGCTAATAGTTCGCAAACAAATCAACAACACAATACTTCCACACAAATCAAACTATTCGCAAACAAATCAACAACACAATACTTTCACACAAATCCAACAAAATAAACAATCACAATCATCTACTAAAATATACAAATTATTCCGACCATTTTTAATTAATTTCGGACAATTAATTATATCGCTTAAATCATTAACTCGGTTAATTCAGTATTGATTTTTAGGTACTATTGTTACTATTAATTATTATGAATCTGCTAACTTACTATCAACCATGCTTCCAATATTAATTAATTATCATGCTGCCAATTTAATTTAACACAATATTATTACTACTCAGAATTAAATTTCCATTCCCTACTACTAATTAACATTCTGCCATTATCTAACATTATTGTTGTTACTATATTTTATCCTTGCTGCTATTAATCCTCATCGATCTTATCGAACCAATGCCTTTGCTAATGATAGTATTCTTATTATTCCAACTTCTACTTCTTGCAAAACTATCATTTAATTACTAACACATTTAATTGGTTTAGGTAACATACTATGATTCATCAAACATGTACTACCTATTAATCAAGTGGCTAAATATGAATTCACAGAAACTACACGAATAACACAGCAAAAAGGACAAGTAGTGGTCCCACTCTAGCCTAGGACGATCGCCCCCTTCTTCTTCCCCAAAGGGAGGCGTCCGCCTCCTGTCTCCATTCCACCTAGGGCGCCCGCCTCACTCTCTGAGGCCCCCGTCCCCATATTCTTACCCCAGAGACGTCCGTCTCCTTCCATTACGGTGCAAGGGGCGCTCGCCCCACCCTATAGCTACCGTCCCCAATTCCATTCTTCAATCGATCGATTCCTTCAACACTATCTTCAATCACGCCACAATTTTTCATAATTCATTATTAATACTAGCAAACTAATATAAAGTTTAATCATTTAATTCACATACGGTCTACACAAACACCGATAATTTCATGTAAATTCATTCTCACATACGATTTATCATAATCCCGCTTAGAAAGTTAGAACCCCACCCCTTACCTTAAATTTGACGGTGGTTACAACTCCAATCAAATTTCTACTTTCCGGTTCCGATTGTGTACTTCTGGTATCCTCTCCTAGCCCTTGTGCCTTCGCCTTCTTCAATTGGTTTCTTTTCTCTCGTAAACCCTATTTTTTAATTATTACTTCCTTTATATACTCCTTTATTTCATACTCTATTATTAATTAAATTAATTATTCTACTCCTTTAATAATTCAAGTATTATTCTATCATATATTTTATTGGCCAATTAAATAATGTTTCTCATTTTATTTCTCACATTATAATAAAACTCACTAAATACTTTAATTAATTAATTTCTACTCATAATAATAATAATAATAATAATTCTCCGACTAAACTGATTATTCACTTAATCCCTTATAATTCTCCTTTTATATCTCTTATAATTGAATCCAACTTATAATAGTAATAATAATAATAATAATAATAATAATAATAATAATAATAATAATAATAATAATAATAATAATAATAATAATAATAATAATATTTCTATTAATCCACACTTATTTCTAATATTATTTCCAATAATATTCTATAATAACATTAATTCATCATTAATTAATCTCAACTTCTGATAATTCACTTAATCATCGTAAATCAACTTATAAATTAATTAGTGCTCCTTATGATTCTACTGATAAATTCAACTTCGACTAAATTTCAATAATTAAATCCTTAATAATTTTATTTAAATAATTAAATAATTTCCGGGTGTTACACCATGCATCGACTCATACTGTGTTATTTCAGAAAAACAGAATTTTGAAAAGCTATGAGCTGACTCATACGTTGTGTGCGTCGATACAAGTGGGGTTTGTATTGATGCATGGAGTTTTGTATTGGCTCATATTGAACAGAAACAGAGGAATAATTTTGGAAAATTGTTTTGGTCGTATCTTCACGATCGTAACTTCGATTTTGATGTCGTTTGGACCGTTGGAAAGCTAGGAACATGAGTTAACCTATAATAATATCTTTAGGTACAGTAGGCGAGTTTTTGGATGATTGGTTGTATTTTCTGTAAGTGAATCCGTTGTTGTCGTTTTTGTTGAACGTTGTTGTAGAGGCTTTGATATCTAAGGTTGATGGTTGTTGTTGTTGTTCATTACGTTGGCCGTAAAGGGCAGAATGAATATGTTGTAAGTTGGTTCATTGTGGATTACGTTGTTGTTGTTGTATGCTATTTAATTTCATCACATACATACATTTGCATATTATGTTGAGCCGTGAGGGGAAAAACCACGTTGAGCCGTTAAGGGCATGTTGTTTACGTTGAAGGCTTACGCCTTGATGCCTTGGAATTACTGGCAGCTGTTTACGTTGGGAGTTTTACTCTGATGGATCCACATGCATCTGCATAGTTAAGTCGCATTCGAATTGTTGATTACGTTGTTGTTGTCGTTAAGTTGTTGTTGTGTTGATGTTTATGTTGTCGGTTGATATATGTTGTTATAGTTGTTTAATATAATTTGTTGTTGATATGTTGTTGTATTGAATTATGTTGTTGTGAATGATCGTATGTTGTTATGGAATAGTTGTGTGTTAGCGCTGATTAGTCGTGTGATTGCAGAATGGTGATATTATATGATTTCGAACTATATATTGTTTATCATAATCTCAATTATATGGTTTGATATCTCACCCTTTACTTGTTTTCGCCATTGCCTTTATATTGGTAACGTGCAAGTAACGAAGGATGAAGAGTTAGTAGCAGTTAGTTCGAGTATGGTGTCATTTGCTCTGATACATAGCACTAGGGGGAATGCGCGTTGTTTCTATTCTATTATTTTGAACTGACATTGTTGAAATAATCATAAGATGCTATGTTTTGTTTTGTAAAAACTATTTGAATTCCGCTGCTATTTAATGAAATTGTTGACGTTGAAAACGATTTAAGAGTGTTATGTATATGTTGAATGGAAATGACATGATTATGTGTTTACGCTTGAGAATTGTGACATCCTGAATTGTGATACTCTGATTTTAATTAAACAAATACGTGGGGTAGAATCGGGGTGTTACACAGGGCTTCCACTATCTTCTTGTCTGGGTGAGTTATGTTTATTCGTTGGAGGAATCATCCTTCATATATTACTCAAGGTATCCCTTATGTATCCGTTTCTATATTTCCTTTTAAGGCTATATCAGTCATTGATATGATGTCCTTTAACCGAATGGAACTGCATCTCATTACAGGCCCATATCCTATTACCTCGACCTTGACATTATGAGTTATTAAGATGTTGTGCAAGCAGAGTACCTCGTGCCAGATTTATTCTTGGCAATAGTTTTAAGGCGCTAAACTTTCTCTCGTCTTCCCCGTTCTCTAGAACACACACTTATCCTTCACGAGCGAGGTGGAACTGTTTTTCCTAGAGGAATGAGAACTCCCAACATCGACGACGTTTTCCTTGATGTCACAAGTCTTCCTTTCAACATTGCTTTTCTCGCATTTGATGTAGCACTCCGCCACGGGGACAACTTCGTCTGGTGAGATTCTCGCCTTTTGGCAAGGAATACATTGAAGCGTCCCACCTTAAGTCCATTTTGGAATTTCCCCAAGAACATTTCTTGGTTCAGAGGGACGACCTTGGTGGTGGATTCATTGAATCAGGCAAGGTAGTCCCTCAGCGATTTTGATGGACCTTGGTGAATATTAAATAGACTGGTAGTTGACATCTTTCAGTGGGGATTGGTGGCAAACTGGTGTACAAGCTTCCTTACCAACTCTTGATAGTTATTAGTAGAGGCACTAGGAAGACATATGTACTACCTGAGGGGGACACCCCTGAGGGTGCCTGACAACAACTTTTATTTTAGAGAGTTTGACACTCCTATGGTGGCCATCTGCGTGTTGATGAATGCTATATATTTGTAGAGATCATTGTGTCCGTCAAACTTGACTAGAGATGGTAGTTTGAAATCTCTGGGGGTAAGGGTTCCCCATATTTTTGTCTAAGAGTGGCTAGAGATCTAATAGTTCCATCTCTTTCGAGGGTTGACCTCATGTTGGTCTTGTCTAATGTTTTGGATGCCATATTCCAGCGTTTAGTTATGGCGCCGTAGGTCGTCCATGTCGGTGCACATCCCTGTCAGTGATCGACATTGTTTGTACCACTAGTACCCTTGGGCGTAGGTGACGAAGCTCTTGTTTTTACCATGGTATATGGTGGATAAGTGTACGATATAAAAAGGTGACGATGATGAAAAGAGGTGTTATCCAAATTAGTTTTATCGAAGCCTCACAGTGAATGTCACTATACTGGTCAAAAAATACGTGTGTGCATGTTTCCTCTACATGGGTAAGGAGACTTTGAGGCCTTTGTAACTATATAACACGTTTTGGTTGTGAGGACTTACTATCAGCGGCGGAAAACCATGTATGATAATTTTTTAGGTTGTTTAACGTGATGTAAGAGGTCCTGTAAGTGGCCAACGATGCTAGGTTATATGCGTTCAGTTAGGTTAATCACATATGTTACGATGGTAATGAGTGGATGCTCTAGAAATAATGGAGAATGTGTATAAGTATAATTTGTCCTTTATCCTTTTATGTGGTGATGCATTTTAAGATGTCTTTTAAACCTATGATTTTCTCGCTTTATATGGTCTTAATTACTCTCTCTTTTTTTAGAGATTATTAATCGTCTATCTTTCAATAACAAATAAAAACTCTCTCTTACAAAAATTTCAACCGAGCGGAGGAGGAACAATTGTGGATGAAGGCACCCTAACTTAAAATTTTATCAAATATAAAAAACAAAATTATTTTTAAATTTTGTATATAGATTTTTATTTTTAAAATGAAATAAACAGGCTTTTGGTCTAAAAAAAAAATCATATTTCTTAAAAGAAACTTTGAACGCAATTCACGTGAGTAGCACGCGAAGTTGAATTCTTCTATGGGCAGCTCGCTCACACCAAACCGCCATGACAACACGATTTTACAAAATTGTCCCTCTTTATTATTATTTTAACCGCCCTAGCCTTAAATATATCGCACCTAACTTTACGTCATTAAATCTACACCGTTGACCCAAGTAATCTGAGCCGTCCATTCAACAAAAATTCTATATAAAAGATAGGTCCGAGAAACCTAATTAATATCGTTCAACAGCATCTAGGGTTTCACCCATCATTCATCCCTATCCTCTTATTCTTCAATTTCAGAGCTTCGTGCGTTACCTGATCTGATGGAGATCTATATTCCGGTGTCTGTTTCGTTCAGGTATGATTCCCTTTCCATCGAATTCATTAGGTCTTTTTTTTATTTTTATCGTTAATTGGTATTCATTTTGAATTTCTATTTTGTTATAGATCTGAGGCTTCGCCGGCTACAGTTCAGAGATGTGATCTTCACGATCAATCTATGCCTTAACCAAAATCAGTCTTTGACATGCTTTTTTCAGGTATGGTGGTAGATGCATGTGATGGACAGATCTTAGATCCAAAGTATAAGATCCATCTTGGTCGCTGTGATGGATGCATCAGGGTTATGATTTTCAGAAGCTGCTATGATCCATGCTTCTAGATGATGTTTTGCAGAGTTTCATACATTTAGGACATCTCTGTTCTTGTAATTATTTATTTGATTGGGATCTTTGCGGGGTAGGTTGTTTCAGGATTACAAATCTCGCTTCGCTGAGCGTTTTGAGTATTGAATCTTGATTGATCTTGTCTTCCGACCTTTGCCATGTCAGGTGCGCTTGCTTGGCAGGTCAACTAAATAATAAAAAAAGATTTGTTGGTTTTTGAGAGAGATCGCATGGGATTTTGCCCGGGATCTCTCTCGTGTGTGGTGTCTGCCTTTTTTTGTTGTTTTCGTTTTCTTGCTTTTCCCCTCTTTTTTCTTTATTTTATGCTTTTTACAACTCTACGACTCTACACCCGACTATCATAGAAGGAATTGCGTGGACTCCCTAACTAATCACATATTGAGGTAATATCTATTTAATTTCACTCTTGATCAATGCACATATCCAGTTGCACTCAATGCACATATCAGGTATATCTATCCAAGTTCATTCCATCACTACGCATCCAATTGTTGTCAATGCATATATCAAGGTGTTATTTATCTAATTGCACAGCACATTGATTCTCACTATTTATATCTTATCTTCTAATTTGGAAAGACTTGATCTTATCTTCAAAGATACATAATATGCTCGGCTCTATATATATATCCTATAAACTAATTCCTTGTCTAAAGTTAATTATCTCTTAATTTCCATTTTCTAAAATTAAATATCTCTAAATATGTATACTTATATTTCAACATTTTGTTATAATTTCACATACCTAATACAAATCTTGTTTAAGATACTTTAGTTTGTACATTTTGAGCATCTCCTGTGTGCGGGAAAATCAATGTAAATTTTGAATTTAATTGTTTATTGGGGCTAAATCATTATTTATTTCACATGAAATATAATGTATGTTGCCATTATGGTTAGCGAAAGTGCAGTTTAATTCTTGTAAAGTATACCTGTCATTTGATCCTTTAGTAGTGATTTATTATACGTAATATTTACGGAATTCTAAGGCAGGCAGGACATGAAGACCTGTGAAGCAGAACAATTCCTAGACTATTGTAATTTTAGTTTCGGCCCAGCTAACGCATCTATTTCAATGTATCACCGAAGTTTATTTATCACTAGTTTGGGCTAGGCTAATGCATCTACATCAGTGTATCCCTGAAGTTTATTTATCACTTTCGAGTTAAATGACTTTCAAGTTGAAGGAAAACTGAAGAATTGGTTGAAGGATAACCTAAGGATACGTTGAAGGATGAAGAAGTAACAATTTGTTTGCAATAATTGTAAATGCATTTTTACTTCAGCAAATGCACCTAATTGAATCCTTCAACTGTGATTCATATCATTTGCCAATATTGAGGAGGATTGGTATATAGAAGATATGTGAATCAATAGCTATTCCTGAAGGCACTTGTGTATCCAAGAAGGTCTCTTATGCTCATGCTCTCAAGAGTAAGGTGAAGATTACTCATACTCTTTAATTCATTTGATCACAATAAAGTTAGATATCTCTACCGTTCAATATATTTCTTTCAATTCATTCAGTATTCACATTCTTGAAGTTACTATACCTGTACATCTTGAAGTTGTTACAGATACACTGACTGGTATCTGTAACTACTCTAGCAAGACTAGTTCTTAATATGTACTATTCATAACTGAACAGCTTTTAAGTATTTACTATTTGATTCTTAAGTGATATCAGAGCTGTAAATAAAAAATTCTTTTTACTTACTTTTTTTTTTAAATTTAATGTATATTTTATTCTGGACTCTGATTTTCTATGATACCTTTATAATAAGATAGTTTGAAGTCTCGAAATCTATTTAGAATTTTTATACTTACATTTGTTCATTATAAATTGAAGTTTTAAATTTTTATAAGTAATTTTAGTTTTATTAAGAAAGATTTTGAAATTTTAGAATTATTTAATTCAATTTAATTTTATATTATTGTTTTGGTAATTTTTACAGTCCATACGAGTTTATTCATAAGGTTTTGGTGTATTTTTAAATATTTGTTTTGGTGTATCCTTAAAATTTATCCATACCAAAGTTATTTTCATTCTAAATTATATTGTAAACTTATTTTATGCTGTTGTCTTTTTCTCTATATTTTATTAGAGCAGTCAATGTTTGAAAAAAAGTTCAATGATGCCAATCTTAAAATTGATGGTAATGTCATACTTTTGCCACGAAGCAGTAGGATTGAATTGAGGAAGAGCTAAGGTTGGTCGATACTATGATTTGAGCGTGATATCTTCTTTATTTTAAAGGTGAGTAATTCTTTTTGGATATTGCAATTTCTGAAGTACATGAAAGATCTGTAGCTTAAATTGGTAGAGCGCTCTGAGAATTTCTTATATAAATCTCTGAGAAGAGGTGGTTCAAATCCGCCCAGATCTGCAACTATATAGTTTTTTTTTATTGATTATTAGTCAAACTGAATGACAGTTTATAAACTTTTATATTAACGCTTTTAAATTTTCTTAATCTTACTATTACTTCAATTTTCGTAACTGCATTATATTCAAAGTAACGGTGATTAATACTTTCATAGTTATTACACTAATTTTGAGTACTTTTAACTGTTGGTGTTTTCTTCATATTATTGTTTTTATATATTTTCTCTTTCTTGTAAAATATTGCTTTTCGTTCTCTTTATTTCTTTATTAATACAACTTTTCTGTATAGCATATATTATTTTATTTTTGTATTATTTATTAATTATAAAAGAAATTAAGTTTTATCCACTAACTATTTATATTTATTTAATTTTACTTTCTTTTAATTGCTTAGTAAATATTAACCGTACAAAAGTAAGTTATATTTTCCACTAACTTCTATATTCGTCCAATTAATTACAAAATTTAATATTTTAATCAAAATTTGATATTTTAATCAAAAATTTATAAAGTAAGCTAAAAGTAGTTTTACACCGTCATCAATTAATATTTAATAAAAATAACAATATAAATATATTTAAAATTATTTTATACTAGAAGCACATATTATGTTTTCTCTTAAAAATTAGGATATGTTGGACAGATATTTTCATCTTGGACATTGTAAAATTGATTTACAAAATTGGTGTTCGATTAGTTTGGTTGGTTAGGGTGCGCAAGATTAAAATTTTGAATTTTTCTAATATCATTTTGTGCATTCTTTGATCTTTTGAGCTGGAATGAGATTTAGTTTTGATATATTTATTTTGGCATCCTTTCCTACATATTTGTGCCCTTATTTTTTATTTTTAGTTTAAAGAATGCTTGAAACTCAATTAAATCATTAGTAAGCCCAATATGAAGGCTTAAATACACTTGATCTTATTTCTTTTAATCCCTCTATTTTAAAAACTAATTTTTGATTATGTAGATAGGATAAAAAATTATTTTTAATGAATTGACAACATTGACTAAAATAATTAATTTATTAATATTATATTCTCACAAAGATTTCCTTCTAAATGTGTTATAAACTAAATTTAATTCACAAATGATCCAATGCACACCTTAGTTGCTTTATGGCGATAATGCTCTAGTTGACGTAAGTTGCTTAAAGCCCAACTCTTCTTTGGGTTGTCCTTTCTAAATTACGACTGAGGTCTTCTTATTTTTTAATGTGGAGGTTTCTTATCTCAGGGCCGAGTTGATCATCTAATCAAAGCTTCTTTTGTTACTTGAAAAGAGCTCTTCCGACTGTCAGAAACTGCCTAAAGCCCAACTTATGTTTCTTGAATGGGAAACCCGACAGGTGTTTGCCCTAGATTTTCATGTTGAAACCCTTTATAATCTTACCACATAGTCTGAAGGTTTTGAATTTGTGCTTATAACCAGAACTCTCTCTTTTAAAATGAAGAACCTGGAGGCTTCTTCGTCTTCTCCATGTCCTTGGGGGAAGTCATGGATTAAATAACTCGGAGAGCCTAACGGGTTCTCACGTGGCCATCCCATATAAGGTTCTTAGGTTTAAGTCACTTCATGTAGAGCCCAATGAGTTTGTGTGGCCGCTTCATATGTCGCTTCATATGTCGGTCTTTATCTATTTTATATAGAGTCCAATGGGTTCATTGATAGCATTATGGGTTCATGTGGCCTCCCCTTTGGAGGTATTTGTTTATTTCACGTGGCTGCCCCTTGTTGAGGTCTTTGGCTTAGATTATTTGACAGATAGCCTAATTCGTTCATGTGGCCGCCCCCTATGGAGTTCTTTGGTTATTTCACATTGAGCTAAATGGGTTGACGTGGTCGTACCCTATGAAGGTCTTTGGTTTCTACGTAAGTCTTGTACCTGCTTACAAGACTTACTGCATATGCTATGTCGGGTCTAGTACAAACCATAACATACATAAAAAAACCTACTACATTAGCACATGGGATGTTATTCATATAAGCTCTTTCGACCTCAGTACTGGGACATTGATCAATACTCAACTTGAATTGAGGGTTTGTTGGAGTCACAACAGGCTTCGAATTCGACATACCAAACTTTTCGAGAATCTTTCGTAAATATGCCCATTGAGATAAGCATAATTTCGACTGCTTTTTACCTCTTCGAATGTCAATCCCAAGAATCCTGGAAGCTGCTCCTAGATCCTTCATTTCGAACTCCTTGGTGAGTTCATCCTTCACCCTGAATACCTCTTCGACATTATTACTTGCTATGAGAATATCATCAACATAAAGTAACAAAATAACAAATGAATTACGGGGAAATCAAGTAAACACGTTGGTCGAACCGACTTCGAAATTTATGCGTGCCATGAATTTGTCGAATCTCCTATTCCACTGTCGAGGAGATTGTTTCAGCCCATATAAAGATTTATTCAACTTGCACACATAATCTTCCTTTCCCTTTTCGACATACCACTCAGGTTGCATCATCAGGATTATTTCATCTAGATCACCATACAAGAACACAATCTTCACATCCATCTGTTCCAGTTCAAGATCGAACTGTGCCACCATGGCAAGAAACATTCGAATGGACCTATGCTTCACAACAGGATAAAACACACATTGAATTCTACACCTTCTTTATAAGTGAAACCCCTTACAACCAACCTTGCCTTGTATCTTTTCGATGCCTTCTTCGATTCCTTCCTTAACTTTGAAAATCCATTTACAGCTGACTAACCTGACTCCAACAAGTTTTTTGATCAATCCCAAGTGTTGTTATCATGAAGAGACTTCATCTCATCATCCATGGTCTTCTTCCATTCAGTCTTATTTCGGATCCTCATAACTTCCTTATGGTCTCTTGGTTCTTCGTATAAAACCTCACTTGCAGAGATTAAGGCATAAGCTATAAGATCTGCATACCCAAATTTTTGAGGTGGTTTAATGACTCTTCGTGTCCTATCTTTTGCCAATAGACAGTCATGGGCAGTTTTCTCAACTTCATCAGCATCCTCTGCTTCTTCGACTTTATCTAGGATATATGCAATTCAGCAACAACATGCTCCACCTCAACAGGAATCTCTACCTGTTTCAGCTCTTCGTCACATACTTCTGCACTTCGACCAACATCATTCGTTTTCTTGAAATCCATTTCAGCATCATTGAAAACAACATATCGACTAATGATAATCCTTCTGTGACCTGACTCTATGCACTATATCCTATAAGCTTTGACTCCTTCAGGGTATCCCACGAACATGCATTTAAGAGCTATAGGTTCGACCTTGTCTTGCCTAATGTGAGCATAGGCTACGCAGCCAAATACTCTCAGTTTGTCGAGATTTGGTGGATGTCCCAACCAAACTTCTTCAGGTGTCTTCATATCTAACGTAATCGATGGACATCTATTTATCAGATATGTTGCTGTCGAAACAGCCTCAACCCAAAACACCTTCTTTAACCCAACACTAGTCAACATGCATCTAACTCTCTCCAAGATGGTTCGATTAAACCTTTCAGCCAAACCATTTTGTTGTGGAGTGCCTAAGTTATTTTGTGCCTTGCAATACCAGAACACAAAAGTTGTCGAATGCCTCATTGCAAAATTCAAGACCCTTGTCTGTTCTCAACCTCTTGACCTTTCTACCAGTTTGATTTTCGATTAAAGTCTTCCAACCTTTGAAATTCTCAAAAGTTTCATCCTTAGTCTTCTGAATGAATACCCATAACTTTCTAGAGTAATCATCTACTATGGATAGAAAATACTTTGCTCCAGAATGTGATGGACACCTTACAGGCCCCCAAAGATCAGCATGGATGTAATCAAGGGATCTATGTGTTCTTTGTTTGCCTTTGTTGAACTTCACTCTGCAAGATTTTCCAAGTACACAGGGTTCACAACACTTTAGCTTTTCGACTTTGTTTCCACCAAGCAAATTTTGTTTCCCCAATTCGACCAGACCCCTTTCACTGACATGGCCTAATCTCATGTGCCAAATTCCTATCTTCGACAAAGGTTTCATGGATGCAACATTTGTCGAACCACTTACAACTTCATCCTCAAGGGTATACAAGCCTTGTTTCTTCATGCCTCTCAAGACTTCCTTCGACTCCTTCATGACTCTTAGGATACTTTTCTATCCAATTGCAAGATGCGGGGATCAAACCGTAGTCTGCCCTACCAAGTTCAATACCAGATGCTTCTAAACCACCTAACAATGGACTCTTGTGTTACTTAGTAAGGTTTGCATCCGTTGGATTAAACGATCGGGTGAGGATCGCCCAATTTAATTGGTGCATTACCTATTTCCTTAAAGCATGTAACATTTTTCTAAATAATTAACCGAGATCATCCACTTATATTCATCAACTTTCTGTGTAGTTTGTGTTTAAGACGGTGCTGACTGCTAAATAAACTACTCAGGGTTACTTCAATACTAAAACTCAGGGTTTCAGAATAATAGGTATTTTAACTAGTTTATTATACTCTGGGGTTGTAGAGTGTCAAGACGGTAGTGATTTCGTCTAATCTTGCTAAAGTTTCTAACTAGTTTAAAAATTGGCAACCTACGTACTTGTCGTGTGAGTCAAGTTATGCATAAAACCGTAAAAAATTTGTTGGGGCTCAATAAAATAGGAGAATCGGAAAAACAACACAAATGTTGCATAAATAATTTGATGAAGACAAAAATTTTATTGAAGGGAAATAACTAGAAGGCAAATTACAAAGAAAATATAAAATTACTAGAAAAACGGAAATACTTCCTCCCCCATACTTAAATCGTACATTGTCCTCAATGTATTGATAAAAGATGAAAAAGGGAAGTGGAAACTAAATATTCACTCCTCAGTTGAACTTTTAGTGATATTCGTTTTCCATGGCCACTTATCAAGTCATCTCACATATCCCTCACCTTTTCTTTTCTTTCTTCTGTGGGGTGGTTCATTCTTTTGACCTCGTGGCGGTGGTTCTGGATCTACCCTAAGTATCAACTTTTCAAGTTTGGGCTTAGTGATTTCATCCACCACCTCAAAGGTTAACCTTACCCTCTTAACAGTAATTATATCCCTTAATTTCATGGTCCTCTAATTTTCTCTTTTTAGGCAAGACTTCAAACAGTGGTGCATTGATGTGGATATTTTTCAATACCTCGACATACGGTTTAGATTGAGAGTCTACCTGAGCTTCCATAAAACTTTTCTGGAAAGAAATCAGTGGGGTGTAGTGATTTGGGATGACCATGTGTGCTTCCTTCTCTACTTCTTTTACAACCTCCCTTTTGAATGGTGTTGGTGAATTTTTCTCAACCTCTACTTTTTTCTCGTCAGAACTCTCCTCGGCCACAATATCACTCTCCTCAACCTCATTATCACTCTCAGGATTTTCAAATTGTTTTTCGCTAATGGTTGTTTCAACATCCACATCCTCCTTGGGGATGGGTCCTAGAAGGTGTTGTTCAAGCTTGGAGATTTGAGTCTCTAGGGCCATGTTGTGAGTCGCGAGGGACTCAACCACAATGGTCAGTTGCCTAAGGGTTTCATTGTTTCGAAGACTTTGTTCTCTAAACTCTTCATTCTGGACAGTTTGTGTCTCTACAAGGTGCTCAATCATAGACTCTAACCTAGAGTTAGTTAGCATCTCATCGGAATCCTCCATTGATATTTCGAAGTTGAGATCTTTCGATTCTTCTGATTCTTGAAAGTGAGTTAGAGTCTCCGTTTGTGTTTCCCCAAAGCGTTCTATCATCCTGGATGTTTCATTAAAATTTTCCATTAATATTTCGAGGTCGGATTTTATTCATATTTTATCATCTATTGTAAATATGTCATCAATAAGAACTATGTTGAGTTTAGTTTATACTCTTGATTTAGAGGTTGAGCAAGTGGATGGGGAAATAAATTTTCTTCACGGTGATTTGGAGGAACATATCTACATGAAATAACCTGATAGTTTTCAAGTTGAAGGCTAATAAGATCATGTGTATGGATCGAGAAAGAGTCTATATGAGTTGAAGCAAGCTCCAAGGCCATTATAAGAAGTTTGACTCTGTTATGTGTGATCAAGGATACTATAAAACTACTTCAAATTATTGCATCTTTGCTAGAAAACTTTCTAACAATGACTTTATTATCCTATTGTTATATGTGGATCATATGATGACTAAATTGTTACTAAGAGAGAAGTTTGAAGTTTTTGTGATATTGTCGTTTTAGCAATTTCCTCCACATAATTGTGAGGGGGAGATTTGTTGGGTTTTAGCTTCATTCCTATGTGGAGAAAAACTCAAATATGATTAGCTAATTTGTCTCACTTATTTAAGTGGAAAGACTCAATTTAGGGTTGAGATAAGGAGCTAAAAAGAGGCACAAGTCAGGTAAAAAAGAGAGAAAAAAGGAGAGAACCATATTCATGTTTTTTTTGCAATCAATCTTACTAAATCGACGATTATGAATTCGTTAACTGTTGATTGAAACTCAATTTTGGAGGGAAGGTTCGCAACACCTATGTCTACCTCGTAATGATGATGAGTTTGCATGATATATGATAGTTAATATGTATTTATTGGTGTTCTGTTGATGTCGATTTCCAATGTCTGCCCGAGGTATCTCGTCAATGACGACTTATAGGTTTATTGATGATGTCCCTTGATTTCGCATTTGTGCACAAGTGAGAGAACATATACACCTATTGTCTTAAGAATTTTGATGAATATGTGACGTCTATCTCATTTGTGTTACTCTTGACCCAATGTAGATGCTACCCATGATGACCCGAGTACAACTTACTTCTCGATCTTCCCATATTACAATATTCGTTGAAGCTATTTTAAAAAACTTATAAAAATATAGATAAATAATAATCTGTTTTTATAAATTCTTTTAAACGTTCTCACAAAATTTATAATAGTCCCCAAACTCAAATAAGTGAACTTAAAAACTTTTTATCGAATTGATTAAAATTCAATTTGTACCCAGGAAAAACAAGCACTAGGTAAAAAGGATAAGGAGATATGGTAAAAATCATGAACTGTTTTGCAAATACACCAGATAAAAAACTGATCAAAACCTAAAGCATTGATTGTTAGAGTAATTGCCCACAAGAGCACAACATAAATTATTTTCTGAACTAGAAATCACCCTCAATTCATCAATCTCAAGAATATTCACAACTGAGACATAACAGATTTACAAAACCAGAAACAAAATTATGATAACAACTTGATTAAAAACAGTCACCACCCTTGAATTGGCCAACGTTTATCTGGATCTGGAAGCCAAGAAGAACGTTTCTTCTCCTTCTTCCCCTTCTCCACCACCTCGTTCCCTTCATGGGCAGTGGAAGTTTTTGTGAGAGTTATTAAGACCTTACTTAGAAACCCAATACCTTTTTTATTCTTCTGGTGTTCATCTTCCTCGTCAAACTTCATGGATTGTGAAAGTCTTTCATAGCCAGCGATTTTAGCACATTCCGAGGTCACAGCTTCGGATGAGAGTAATATGCGTTCTGATCTCGACATACTAAAGCTTCTTCTAAATTTGAGAAAACTCAAGACAACCACCGAACGAGGATAGAAATGTTGTTAGTTCGGAAATGTTAATATTTAGTTAGTTATGTTACATGTTACTTTTAGGAAGGAATTGATGGTCAACTAGTATGTGGACATAATTTAATGACTGTGTCATTGATGACTTTAGTTTTAACCTGTTAGATCATGCGTGATGAGGTTGATTGAGAGAGACGTAAGAACACATAGAAAACAGCTTGGAATTTTTGAGGATTATATTATTCTTTCTTTTTTTTTGTCTCTATGTTTTATTTGCTTAGATAATATGTATGTCTTTTTGACTTTTCTACGCGTTGCATAATTCAATGGTCAAAAAAAATTGCAAGGCAACTTATTTGTTTTTTATCTAAAGTATGAGTTTTTTCATCAAGTAATCATCCTTAAAAGTTGTTGCTACAAATAGCGATGCTCATTGAGAACACTCTTTTTGAATTTAAGAGTAGTTTTGTTGGAGGTGTGCTACTATGACCTAAGTTATGATTGGGACAATTTTTTTATTAAAGATCAAAATTATAATTAGTCCTCTCATAAGTGGTAAGACCAAACAAGTACCAAAAAAAACTATCTCATGTTAACAAACTACTCATATAAAAAATAATTATTTTGACATCGTAAGGTATCCAAAAGAATAGATCGAAGAAAATTTAGCTAGAATGAGAGTATTAGCTTAGGAGCAGGGAGGGTATGCCGGAGAGTGTGGAGTGAGAAGTCAGCTTCTCATTTATTTAGTGTCTGATTTTTGTAGTTGTTTGGAGCTCCATATATAACTGATTTGACCTAGTTTCAGCTTTTTTTAATAACGGATGGCAACACTTGGAGTTGTTCAAAAGCTTGATAGACAGAGAAACAACATCATTGATGAAGTTAGCCGTTGTTCGGGACATTTGCATCTAGAGCATTTGAAAATATAAGATCGATAAAGTGTTGTGAAATGAGGTGATTCAAATTGGGGAAAAAAAGGTAGATGGGGCAAAAATATCGGCATAGAAGTGATTTAAAATAAAGTCAAATACAATATCTTATGCCATAGTCATGTGGTGTATGAATCCTAAGCTGGGTCTCGGCATCTCGAATGCTTGATCAAGTTTGTCGACTTTAGCACTGACACACCGTTACTTCTCTGCATTTTTATCTTGACAGGTGTTTTGGTTTTATAGATC
This sequence comes from Vicia sativa, assembly GCA_021764765.1. Lineage (NCBI taxonomy): Eukaryota > Viridiplantae > Streptophyta > Magnoliopsida > Fabales > Fabaceae > Vicia > Vicia sativa. Next base: position 102,300,900 of record CM038792.1, read on the forward strand.
AAGCTGTTGTCGTGTTTTAGTTTTTCCCATGGGGCCTGGCAGTTCACGTGTATTTCTTCGCTGAGGCTTCAGTTTGGACTGTGCGTTAGGAGTAGCTACTATCACGGAGAAGTGGTCGAGTGGAGGTGTTCTGAGGGGCGGCTATCTTTTTGGATAGCCATATAACTGCTATGTTTGTTTGTTTCCGCCTGGTATTCATATAGGGTGGTTTTAGTGGTTGTAAGTTAGGTAGTGTCCATAATTGTTGTCTATATTAGACTTCAACTTCATTTGTATTTGGTTGGGGTTTGTAAAGTCTGGTAGGAGTATCTTTTCTGTTGCTGCCTTATGTTGTTGTTTCGGCAACTTGCAACAGTTTGCTGTGTACTGGTTTGGGGCATAAGAAATGCATGTGTTCCAATATAATTAATTTTGCTGTTTAATAAAAAATACAGAGAAATTGGGATAACAGCTAATACACACTAAAGAGGAACTTTAATAAGGCCCCCACAATTGTCGATGTTGAAACAAAGACAAGATGAAGCATGTGAACAAGCACTGGCATATGTAGCATCTCCAAACCTCCGAGTAATGGTTGGCACTACGCATTAATAATGCAAACACTAGTTTTCAATTATACATAAATAATTGATTCTGGTGCAACCAATCATATGCATTTGGGTTAGCCAAGTCTCAATCTTTAACCAGTCTTTGAAAAATCTAGTTTCCATTTCCACGGCCTATAATGCCTCAACCCCTTATTGAGGAATGATCTTTGAGTATGAGGGCTTGGTTAACCGACACACTGTTATACATACAGGTGCATATCTTTAGTTACAGATACAAACATATGACATAATGATTCTAACTTAATTTACATGCATAGATACCACAAGCTGAACATGGAGCTGGGTCGGTTGGGAAGAAGAGGGAAAAACCAAAGAACTAAAGACATAATAATACTTTTTATTGCATTCATCTGCGGCTAATGTCTTCACTATAGTTATTGTTCACAGTTCATTGGAGTAGAGACACTCATCCACAAGCTGGCGTAGGTTTGGATTCTCTAAAGCGGCAGCAATTCTTTCTTTATCATTTAATTGCTTATTGACTGCATGAAGTATTATTAGAAGTTCGTGTTGTAAGAAGACGAAATCATATAAAATGTTATTGTTGATAGAAACCACAAAATAAAAAACAGAAATAGTATATTATTGAATGGAAATTGGTGAGCTCAAGGCTCTAAAATGGTGAAAATGGCACAAGAAAAAGTAAACCAGAGTTCTAAGAACTCCTCGACCAGAGCTAGGCTCCTAAACCAGAGAGAATTCTCTCCTAACTGTTTTCTAACAAACTTTATCAATGCCTAATCATTTCCCTCCCCTTTCTTTTATAACAAAAAATCCCTTAAAATCAGGGAATGCTCTAACTGAACATTATTCTTACAGCTTCTAGAAGCTGTGCTGATGTGGCTTGACCTCAATGATTGGGTCATCACGCATATAAGAACTCGGTATCCTATCATTCGTGTTGTAAGAAGATGAGATCATATAAAATTTTAGTTTGTTTGAGAATTTAGATGGAGTACCTCACTTGAGTGCAGATAAAAGAATTTAGCAAATGTTGAAACTTTACCTGATTCTTCATTGGCATGGGATCCTTGAGACACCTTGATGTCCACCTGCAAAGAAGAATTTGAGTAATAAATGAGATAACAACCAGAGAGAATACAATTATACTACGATATAATTTGTGTGGAAACTAAATTTTAGAATTGAGAATACCAAACCATACATAGATCCATTGACAGCACATGAATACATAACAATAATAAGCAGTAAATGAAAAGAGTTGAGAAGGAACAAACTTTGAAATGAGGAGGAAAGTAACGGTTGAGCTTAACTCTGAGACAAAGACCAATGACAGTAACCATGGTACAGTGTGGAACAGTTGGGGTAAAAGTTATCCTACACAAATTCATACTTAGATCAAATCAACGCTTTCGTAAATCCAAAACAAAAAGAAGAATTAAAACCAAAACTCACAGAATCCTCCCCAATTTGTGATCAACAGAAATGGATTCTTCAGATAGAACATTGAGCTGTTCCAAAGAATAAGGATGCTCAGGATCCCTAATATCCCTCACGAAATTTGTCAAAAATCAAAGTCAAGGATCACAAAAAACATGCAATGATTTCAATTTGAAGTCAATTATAGAGATGATAGAAGAAGGATATCATAAATATCAAGAGGATCAACGGAATCATCGGTGTGAGTGTGAGGATCTTCGGAACGAGGGATTCGCTCTTTTTTGGCGTGAACCACGGGATTGGCATTGATTAAACCCAGTGTCATCGTTTTCTTATCGAGTTCAGTGTGGTGATAGATGAATGATGTGATGATGTTAGTCGGAATCAGTCTGCATCGTTTCGCTTTTGCTCTACTTTATGGTGTGTGTGTTCTTGGACTTCGATTTTGGTCGCAGAAAGCTACAGTTTTCTTATGTAAATAATGTTTTTTATTTATTTACATGGACTTTAATAATCGATATGCAGAAAATATAATACTCCTATGCTCTCTTCGTTATAAAATAACTACCTATTCTGTTTCTCCAACACCTCTGAAAAATCAAAAATATTTTTCGTAAGTGTCATTTACAAATTTATCTTGTAGGGTGAATGCACTTACAAATTCACTTTATTTTTTATACGTTTTATTTATTTAATCATAGTTTAACACATTCAGGAAAGATTTCGTAAGTGCACTTATGAAACTTTTCCTAAATGTGTTAAACCATGTTTGAAACTACCATGATTTTCCACAATAACTCGGATTACGTTTTTGTTTTTCAAAAATTCAATTAAGGAGCATTCTATATACGCAAACCATGTAAATATTAATATGTTATAAATATTAAGGAGAAAAATTGTCAGAAATATCAAATTACATAAATTGTTCCGAAAAGTAATGCGATCAAACAAAATAAAAATAACAAAACATAAAGGCTACTGTGAAGAAAACTTACACAAATTTGAGCTTGGAGTTGATTTTGGAGGAGTTGAAATGAGTTAGAATGAGTTGAAACGATGAGTTTTACTTGAATTGGGTGACTTTTAAGTGGTAGAAATTGCAAGGGTTTGGAGTAGAGAGGTTGAAGTTGGGGTATTTTGAAATGAATGGTATTGGAGGTTATTATGTGTGTTTTCTAAAACAACACGCAAACTTCGTAAGTTCACTTACGAATTTACCTTATTTTTTGAAAATCTTGAATTATTTCGTAAGTGCATTTACGAATTCACCTTATTTTGGGAATTCGTAAGTGCACTTACGAAACTTGAGGATATTTTTGGTTTTTCACCAGGGGTGGGGAAGAAACCCACTAGGTGGGTGAAGAAATTTCTCTAAAATAATTATGGCATCACCAATAGTTATAGTTGGGTATTGACCTTGAATTTGGTATAGAGGATCTGAGTTTGATCTCCGTAACCGCGACCGAAAGAGGGTTGAAATCACTTGATGCGAGAACTGATTCTTAAACTAAATAAATGTAGCTTTTAATTTCTAATACAAATCTAATTTCTATCTTTTATTGATTTGTTAATTATTGATAACTATGATAGGTGTTTTGAATTAAAGGGTTAAATATTGTACCAATATGTTAGGTGAACATAATAAGCGTATAAATGTTACTATCATCCATTTGTTGCCTCACCGCTAAGAAAGAACTTGTGGTCAAAGGTGGCATTCCTTGAGGGGTATATCCTAACTCTTCTTGTGGTTGTGTCGTTTTGCTATGATTTCTCATAGGCCATAGTAGATCATGATGTTAAGTATTGATTATCAGAGGATGCAATAGTCATTGCATTATTTGTATGCTTAGATGCATTAATTTGTAGGTGTTTACTCTGGAATTTGAAAACAAGAGCTACTCTTCTAAAACAAAGATATTTTGGTTAATCACAAGATCAACAAGATTGATCCTAGGACACGTGTCTAATTTTGGTAATTTTTAGTTCTCTAATGTTCATATTTCGAATGTAATGGTAATTTGGTAAGTAATTGCTAAACTATGCAAAGTAATGCTGGAAAAATAAAGAGATTTCAACTGGAAAGTAAAATGAATTTAAAAGAGATTTTGTAATGATAAATTGATAATTGAATAAACTTGGTGATTCATACGTACATTTTCATAACTCTTTTCTCGGTAAATGTTGGTACTTCGAGTGAAACTTAGCATTTGTACAAAATTGAACACACTAAAATTCTAACACTAATATTCTAATTTATACTAATTCGACCATAACAGCCTACTTTTATAAGAATGTCACGTTCGATGCTTGCATGCTCTTCGAATTCTCATACTTCCACACATTCTTTTGGATAAGATTAAACCTTTTGAATTCAAATCTCTCTCCTCTTCGAAGCGGCAAATTAACCGAACTAATTGTCGAAGTATCTTTCTTCGAATACTTCAAAAATTCTTAAATCACACTTTTCCATCAAAATAAGACTTTCGCCAAGTCTTAGCAAAGTTAAACTATTCATGAGCCTGCTAGTCAAAATCTACATGAAATATTCTCATATTTCTTGTTTACTTAGCTTCCTTTGACATCCTTCGTTTCGCCTTAATATTTCCATGTCGTCGAAATTTTCAGCTAATAAATTTTCCCCTAAAAATGTTTATTTCAAAACCTTGAAGAAATAAACATTTTTTGCAAATCTTCAATTTCGACGCATGAGCCATCTCATCATGTCTTTACTATTGTGACGTCGTGGTCATGATGAACATCTTGCCAAATATCTTGTCAAGACATGCACAATTCAGATTTTTCATCATTGCTACACTAAATAGGGTTAAATTGTGGCTTTTCCACAAAACGACCATCTTGACAGCTTATCAACCAACAACATGTGTCTCACTATCTTTTTCATTAAAAAAAATTAATGTGAATAGTTTATCATGTTTTCCATTATAAATACTCTCGTCTTCTTCAAATAAACACTTTTCCAGCTTTCTCTTTCAAAAATCTTGCAATTTTTTCCTTCAATCTTCCTTCTTCCAAAATCATTTATCCTTAAAACTCTTCATCAATGACGCCCTCCAAGAAGAACATCAAATCTGCTAAGGAAGTGAAGAACACACATGATGTTGATTTCATTCATATTGCTCATGTAACGAAACCCATTTTATCTGGAAATCAAGAATTTGTGTCAATACCCACTCATCTTGTAGAAAACCGCGCAATCTATGAATCCCATGTAATTATTCCTTTCACTCTTGCTGATGAAACTTTGGGATGCATGGGTCTTATAGTCAATGTTGGTGATTTAGAGAAACTTAAGGAGTTTTCCAACTTACCGTGTAACAAAACCCGTGGCTAACAAAGTTATTTCTTCTCAAAATGTAAAAATTAGAATGCCGACAAAAACTCTAAGGTGGGATTTGTAGAAAAGGTTCAAGAAGAAACTTCCTTAGGAGATGTAGAAGTAGAGAAACCCTTTCATTTAGATTACATGACTTATGCTCTAAGGCCCTTTAGATCATTCCCAACGAAGTATAACAAACAATATCTCTCTTGGCTAGCTAAAGTCGAAAAGTGTTAATTCTCTAATTTATGATTGGCAATAATTTTGGACAAACTAATTTATGTTGTAACATGTTTAAAAGGATGTTCTAAACTTTCAACAAGAAGATGTCAAACACGATATTCTATCCAATTAATTTGACATCTTGTATGTTACAGCTGTATATCTTGGAATTTTTAAATTTAATCAGATCCTAAATATTCTGAGAATATTAGGATATTATTTGTGTCGTCCAAAATTAAAGAATAAGTGATTGCTGTTGTTTTTGGAAGATAATTTTGTTTCGTTAAATGCTGAGACATTTTAGGAAACAAATAATTGAAGTTCTATTTTCATGCAGAAGTTTATGCTGATTTTCTGCAACAAATCAACTGCGAATTTGAAGCCCAAATCCAACTCATTCAAGGTTATAAAAAGAAGGCTCCAACCCTAATAAAAGTGTGGAACTTACCGTGTAATTGTGTTAGGGTTTTGTGCATTGTGAGCCTCTCTAATATCACTTTGATAGAAGAATATGATTGTTCTCTGAGTTATAAGGTTTTTCCTCATTCATAAGCTTTTAAGCATTGAATGAAATTGCGTTTTTGAAAAGTGTCTTTGAAAATTTCTTTTGCATTGTGTCATTGTCATTGTTTGTGAATGAAGGGATTTAAGAAGGGTCTCAGACCTAGGTGAGTCTTAGGTAGAAGTTAAGCATGGGTAGTGATTAAGTGAGTAGATTATAAACTAGGGAAAGTTTCATATGGGTCTACGAATTAATATTATCTAGTTGATTTCATCCATTGCTTGGTAGCCCCCGGACGTAGGTGTGTTGCACCGAGCTGGGTATTGTGTTGTTGTTTGTTTTTGCACTATTATATTATGTTATATATTGTTCATTGTGTTGTGTTTAGAGATCAGTGTCTCGATATCTCTTAAGACATCTGAGATCTGTCTGCCAGAATTTCAATAAGAAAAAATCTCAAACCTAGAAATACATGGGAATTTTCTACTTGATTCAACTATCGAAAGTTGGGCCAAGTTATTACCAACACTTATTGGTGGACTCACTATATTTTTGGATGGAACTTATAACACTTTTCACCTCTGATGTGGAATGATCACCCCACAACTCATTGATATTGCTGCCAGTATTGGCCTTAGACTTACTGGGATACTTTTGATCCCTATAAGCAAACTGAGAATACCATTAGGTTCGAATTTGGGCATGCCATCTTCACCAACTATATTGACTGATACCATGACGAAGGAGATGAAGTGTCTAATGTGGAGAATATATTTTTCCTTGCTTTATGGTTATCATGATGCATATTTTGTTGTAAATCCCTACAAGTAGCCAAGAGGTTCTTGACTCTGACGAATCAACTTCATTCAGGACGAAACATTTGTCTTAGCGAACTAATATTGGTTGGATTATATGAGTGTCTTAGGGAGGCTACTGCAAACCCAAAGAAGTATGAAGTAGGCACCAATTTATTACTAGATGACACATATTGGCTTCTCCAATTGTGGCTTAATGCCACATTCAAGCCCTCACTCTCTACTTTTGGGATAGTAAATGAAACAGATCCTGAAATCCATAATCGATATATTGAAGGGACTATATTAGTTCTATCGACTCCAAATTATGAAGGAAAAAATCTAAAGGAGTGCTTCACGAACTATGTTATGATGTTTTCTAAACATCGTAACTTCACTCCTTTGATGGCTCCTTTTACACAATGAAGTCATGGCCTTGAATGGTTTACAAGATCTCTTTATGCTACTTCACTCATCTAAAAACCACTAGTAACTAATTACTAACTTCTAACAATCAACTTCTAACTTCTAACTTTACTTGTATGCTTCTTTTATTGCTTTACTTTATTTTTAGCATTTCATTCTTATATTTATGTTTATACAATTTTTCCTTTGTCTATTTGGACATTTTAATTTTTTTGTTTGTGATTAAAACATTAAAGGATTGAACTCTAAACCATGTTAACTTGGACGTGGTTACTATGACCTATGCTTGGAGATTGGATCTTGGACTTAGGATTAGAGATTGGATCTTGGACTTAGGATTAGAGATTGGACCTTGGCTTATGGGATTCCTCTGTGTACAGATGTTACTCTGCTAAATTTTTTGTTTGAAGTCCTTGGGGTTTACTCTAAGGAATTGGTTTATGTTTTTCTTTATGTAGGTTTTATTTTGTACTTAAGAAAGTTCATCTGATACATTGGAATTTTGAAATAAAATGAAGACTTTGCTTGGTCCTTAATTCATCTGAGGCATTATTTCATTTGAGCCTTGGTATTTGTCCAAGTATTATATTGGCTTGGTTTTTAATCCTGTTAGTTGATTGGATTGACAGCAATTTTGGTAAGACATACTGCTCAAAAAATGCCATGAAGAATAACTTAAATTGTGATGCAAAATATATCAGCATGTTTTATGAAGATGTCAAAGTAGATGTCCTAACATGTGTTATAGAAATGAACTGGTCTTTCAATTCAGAAACATTAGGAGTCAGTTTGTTTTAAATTGTATGCTCGAAATAAGCAAGGTTTGTAACGTTCTTCTACAACATTATTGGGGAGCTTTTATCATACTTTCATGGATAAAGTATATGACACTTTGAAGACTTAATGTGAAGCGCTTATGGGCCAACCCTAGTTGTTGTGGTCATATAAAAAGGAATGCTAACCCTATTTGCAGAGTTAGCCACACCAGAGAATATTGAACGTATTGTGTTTAAGTTTTAGGTTTTAAGTTTTTGTTAATTGTTCCTTGTGAGCCACTATAGTATTGTTTAATAATTGAGGTGGATGTTAGTTGAGTTGTAAGTTTTTAATCATCTATAAGCTTTGAAGCAATGATAATTATGTGTATTTGAAGTGTGTCTTCAAGTCTTTGTTTTTGTTACTGTCACCGTGTGTGACTGAGGGAGAGTGAGAGGGGTTTCTCGTATCTAAGAGGTTCTTAGGTAGAAGTGTCATTGGGTAGTGATTAAGTGAGGGATGTAAACGGAGAAGTTTAACTCTAAATTAATACTGCTAATAGTGGACTTCATCCCTAGCTTGGTAGCCTTCAGACGTAGGTGTGTAGCATCGAACTGGGTAAACAATTCACTTGTGTTATTTTAGTTTTTTGCATTTAAGTTTTCTCTTGTTACTTGTTCATCAAACAGAAATTAGTGTCGTGGCATCACCTTCGACATCCCAAATCTGATACCATAATTTCAAATCCAAAGGATGGGAATTATACATTGATTTCTATATGTTAAGTGTTGGCTTCTTGTTGGTTAGACCGTTCTTTTCCCCAACTTTTACTTTGTGTACATTGGATAATCCCTTCATCTCCTCCTATCTTCTTTAATTTTCAAAATCTTCTCCCTTTTTCAAAACTCTTCTTGTTTTCTAACTTGAACCGCTTTCATAATAAACTTGGACTTATGTTCATGCATTTTCAAAAATCTATTTCTTAATTAAACCATAACCAATTTAATCATACTTTGACATTTTTTCTTAAGACTAAAAGTCATTAACCTCATTCAAACCATTTTGCCATTTTGGCTTTTTACTTTAAAAAATTTTCTCAAAAGATTAGAATCTTGTTAATTCTTGTAGTGAATCAAGCTACTATACTTCTACAATATGTAGTGAAGTGAGACATTTTCAACTTAGGTGTTGAGTGATGCTTTGTTGATGTTAAATCTAAGCTATATCCTCCACTTTGAGATGATGAAAATGCCCATTTCTCATAATTGTGGGTAGTAAGTATGTTTTCCACTCGAATATGACGAGATGTCTTTTCACTTAAAATTAACCATCACACATGTGTTTTTAAACTTTTTTAGGTGAACTATGAGTGCCCTGATCCTCTATTGCACGAGTGGGATATGTAGGCACAAAGGTCCGTAACCGCGGCGGGTGCACAAATTGTAAAAAAATACTTATTTTCTCATCCCCCTCTATTTTGTAATTATATTTTTATAGGCAAGATACACAATTTTTCAAAAAGGCTCATACAGAGAACCGTAGATGTTTAGGGTGCTAATACCTTACCTTTGCATAACTAACCTCTATACCTAGATCTTTGCTTTATTAGTTTTTGCTTTAAATTTTTTTTTTGGGGTTTATTCGTTTTTCCCCCATTTCCTTTGGAAACAATAAAGTGAAGTGACGACTTTCACTAATTATGAGTTGAGTCAATCAATGGCTTAGTCTCGAGACTTTTTACTGCTACAAACCTTACAAACTACCATTTCAATTGTCTTAGTTTTCATAGATGATCAATTTATATCAATAACCCTTTGTCCAACACTAAAAGTTGCTTCTGAAGCAACACTAGTAACTGTAACAGTTAGGATATCTTTGCCAATTTACTAAGAACAAGATACTTGACTTCATTCCCCATCCACCATGTTAAAACACCAAACTTAGCTTTAGTGGGAACTTTAAAGGAAGACTCCTTAAGATATAATTCAAGATCATATTTTGAATTACTATTACCCACAACAATTTCTAAAAACCTCTCAAAATTTCTCATTCCTAACACATAACTAAATCATACTTTTAGAGTTTAAGATACAGGGGCAATCTCATCATTGGTTCCATAGGTATCTTGATACGATTGGAAGCGGGAATTTGTGTGGGTTGACAACTTTTGTTCATAGTCAGTTGCTTGATTAAGATTTGGATACAAGAAGGGGTATTTCCCTATTGATGAAGATCATCTTATACCTATTTGATCAAGTAGAATATAAGGTAAGAAAATTGGCATCAGAATAATTCATAAGGCAACATATTTGGCCTCAAAAATAATTTTCATCATAGGCACAAAATTCACAAGGAGGTAACAAAATAAGCCTCATACATAATTAAATTCACAAGCAGGTAACATAATAGGCCTCAGATACTATAATCAAAAGAAGCAGATCAAATAGAATTCATCATAGGCACTATTAAATCACAACTCACAAGACAACTTAATTGAATCATATGAACTATTAAGTCACAACTCACAAGGCAGAAAAAAATTACACAACTCACAAGGCAACACAAATTACACAATTCACGATTGATAAACAAAATTCATCATGGCAACATATTTCACAAGTAGAATTGACCTCAAATACTAAATCATTATGAGAAATTAGGAACAAAATGAGATCAAACAAGAATCATCATGGGCTAAATTGAATCACAAGGCAACATATTAAGAAGACCCTACAGTGTTTGCCTCGAATATATATCATTCATTGAAGGAACTGGACAAACTCATCTAATAGAATATCAATGAAGTCGCCATCGAACGTTTTTTTATCTCGCCTAAGGAGAAAGGTAAACATATCGAGAAAACTTGAGAGGGAAAAGACACGGTCTTACGATCGAGATATAGGTTAAGAGAGTCTATTACGCGAGGGGAATGTATTAGCATCCCACACTCCCGTAGTACTCTACGGTATCCACTTATGTTTTATGTCTAATGGGTGTGGGTATCTATTTACTACTTAATCGTTATGCCTATGTCTGATGCTAAGGGAAATGCATGTGAAAGAAAGGAAAGTAAAGAAAAAACGGGGGAAAGAAGGAAGTATTTACAAAGTTTGCTCAATCGAACCCCGTGACAAGATGCCTACGTATTCCCTCGTGCAATGAGAAAGTTAGAGCATCGTAGTTCAGCTCATATGTTTTAGTGGGTTGCAATGTTTTTTATGGGAAGTTCGATTCCGCATCCTCATAATTGCAACTCGTGCTTGGCGTTGCAGCTTATAGTAATTCTTTATGCCCGACCGCTCGCACACTTAGCAATTTGTTTGTATTTGAAAAGGAATGCCCTTATTGAAAAGGTTTTCAAAGCAAAAGACGTCCGGAGGCAAAAAAGATTTGAAGTGAGGTTGGTTGCTTTTATCTTTGCAAAAGGAGTTTGAACCATTTTTAAGTGTTTTGATTTTCAAAGGAAAGAAAACAAGTTTTAGTTTTATTACATGCAAGGATGCAAAAGAAAGAAGAAAACATGAAAGGGAAACTAACTAGTTCTACCCTAATGTTATCATACAATGATTGATCATATGGTTGAGGATAAAGAGAATATCTACCTATATTGACAAGCAAAGGATGTAGATCCTAATGTCTAGGCTAGAGAGATATCCTAACTGAGCGGTCCTAAGGTAAACTATCTTAACATCCACCTTAGTTGAAGAACCAAGGGATGCATAGGGATGAGGCAAGCAAGTGCTTTGGCAGAAGCACACAAATAATGCAATGCACAAACAAATGAGACACACCTGCGCGGGGAAGAAGAAAGAAGGCCCATAGTCTTGACGGTAGTGAATCATCAGAGTCAACCAAGAGCCTTCTTTTGGAGGAAAACCATAGCCACAAATGGAAATAAACGTGTCAACCAGGAGTTTCCTATGGGAGAAATGTATAACAACTTGATATGAATTACCAAGTGCGAGGAGTATATGAGTGCGGGTGTGAAAGAATGTGAATGCGAACCCTATGAGAAAGCATGGAGAGTTACAATATGGGACTCTTTTTACTTTTATTATTGACTCGATAAAGGAAGCATCACGATTCGCGTGAGCTGAGCTGACACAGATTGAATTGTGTGGGGGTTGATTGCGAACCCTTTCTACGTGTCTTTCATATCATCATATATCAATATCATCAGTATCATCAAGCAAGGCTTTGCTAGGTGGTGCCATATCTTGTTTCCTAACCACTCATGAACTATACAAGCACAAATGTAAACACACTGAAAGTTACCTCCCTTTGCACGAAAGAGGATTTTAACCAAACCACACATAGTTAGCACACATAATGCGGAATTGCCCTAAACGGGTCCTTAAATAAGACAGAGGGGTTCCTGAACATGCTCCAACTACGAAAGCCTCATCATACATCTGTTAGCTGGAAATTTGTAGAGCATGTTTAAGGGCATGGTTCAAAGGCAAACGTCCCTATTTGGTTAAAGACTAGTCTTAGATAAAGTGAGTTTCTGAAGATACTTTACAAGTCCAAGTCAGAAGTACCAGAAAGATATATGTCGGTTGAGAAGCTGGGTCAGAAGGTCAAACCAAATCGACCAAACAGCCAGAGCGAAATAGTGTCAAAATGAGACTAAGTCGACAAATTGCATGGTGGTCGATTTGTTATGTCTCAAGAAGATGAATCGAAACCAAAAAGCAGTTCCCTTCTGAAGTCATGAAGCGGGAAGAAGTCAAAATTAGGAAATCGTGGGTGGTTACCTCAGAAGATCGTGGGTTAGAAGCTCTGAGACGGATGGCAAAATCGTGTGTGGAAGTTGTTTTTAAGCTTAAATCTCGTCCGTTGATTTAGTTTCAGCAGTTACTTTGTAATTACTATAAATAAGTTAGAATGTTAAGAATTCTGTGTGTTCATTTGTACTCTCAAACTGCTTGTCAAAACTCTGCCCAATTCTACGCTAAAGGAAGAAAGAGTAACTCAAGCTTTGATGTACGTGAATCACCATATTTTCTATTTCAATGCAATCAATTTACTTTTAACTTTATCTTTACTGCTTTTTCGCTTACTTCTGTCTTATTTACCAAAAACATTTCAACGTAAACTGTTGGTCACGAGTCACCAATAGTCAGAATTATTTGTGTGTGGAAAGCCATTGTGCTGTTTCCCTTAGGCTCTGGAAACCATTTCTGGGTCAAGGTCCTTTTTATTTACATAAATAGTGCAATTTACCAAAACCTTAGCACGTGTCTTGAGATCAACTGGTCGACCTCGCGAGTAACCCTTAGTTTTAGGACTTAGGAGGACCAGTGGTTGTTTACCATTTTCCACAGTAAACAACATCTCTATTCCTACTTCTCATGGAAAGGAAAGAAGTAAAACCCTACCTCTCATGCTCTCTAGAAAAGCGGTAAAAGAATGCGGTAAAAATGTATAGAAAATACCAAACGGATAACAATCCGTATAAGCAAAAGCAAGCTAAAAAATACTCCAGAAAACTTCACGTACTACTGACAAGCAATAAGGAAAATCAGTAAGTAATGCGCAGAGGAATCAATAAGCATGTGGCGCTTATGCATTGGAAACGTCTCTTTTAGGTTATCACTATAACAATGATCATCTTATTTTAAATTCGTAACGTCTCTTTTAGATTATCGAATAGGCTTTTGAGCTATTTAAACTTCTAATTACCAACTCATTGTTTCGTAGTCTTTTCCTATTTTCAACTTCTCATTACCAACTCTTTGTTTTCTTGTTACAAACTTATCAAAAATGGATACAAATCTGTTGTTTGTTATCAAAGAAAACTGTGTTAACTTTAATGATTTTGAAGGTTTAGGAAAAAAAAAACATTGAGGGAAGTTGTTAACAAACAAAATTTTAGTGGTTACTTTAACATTCTACATGACCCCATATACATTAATCTTGTTAAAGAGTTTTGAATGAATGCGTCTGTTGTGCTAGCTGGTAATAAATAAATCATCCAGTCTTATGTCAATGACGATCATTTTTTCACTATTCCATCATGAATTGCTTTGACAGTCAACTGTGAAGAGTTTGGTAGTTGTGTTGAACATTATGAATTCAACCATGTCAATGCAAACCACCTTTACCTACTTTATGCCAACAAAAACAATCTCGCTAGTCTTGCTTCTCTACGATCTATTCCAAAATTTTGGTTTCAACTTCTAGTGTTAAATCTCTACCCAAGAGAGAAATACATGGAAACGCTTACTTGGTATGACAAACATCTTTTGTTATTCCTAACCTACAACACGAGATTTAATCTCCCTCTTACAATTTTCAACTTCATGAAGAAATGATAGAGACTCCTCGTGAGGAAAAGACTTTCCTCATATCTTATGGAAGAGTTCTTTTTGAATTTTTCAATAAGTTAAGGGTGATGTTGAAGTTGAGTGGACTGATAATTTTGAATTTGTCGAGTAGTTTTAGTTGTTTGTGTTGTTGTAGTTGCTTTGATGATGTTGTAGTTCCTATCAATGAAATATTTAAATTTACTGTTATTGCTTATTCTTGTTTAACCCAATTTTTGTGTTAATTCGTTGAAAACAGTTAAAAATACGACAAATAGGATTCGAAGTGAGGTTCCTTATAGTTATATTGCCTCAGTTATGAAATAAAAAAAGAGATAACAAGTTTATTATTATTTTATAAATTAAAGAAGTCGCTAACTTATAGCTGTGTTACCTCGGTTTTTCATAACACCGACGTAACATGTTTATTATCTTATTAATAAACTCAAACATTGGTTCCAAAACATATTCTCTCATTTTTTAGCGTGTTGGACATGAAAGCTCCGTCGTGAATTTTTTTAATTATTGTAGTGGAAAAGTGATGAAATGAAATAAAAACATAATTTATATTATTTGGTTCATTTACTTATTGGATGCTTGAGTCGGTTCTTCATTCGAGAATCAGATTAACAATTTATTCATTTCCGGAGCATGCCTTATTTCGGTCGGTCCAATGGGCCAGGTCTACCGGTCTAATTTTTGGGTAGATCTCGAGTATTAAAGACCAAAAATAGCCTTACCAAGGGGGATCATAAATCTTAGGAGGAATTTAGGCCTATGGTCTCTTGTAACGGTAGATGTAACCCTGAGAGTAGTTGGAAAACTTATTGGTTTGTGGTTAGGGAACTACCATTTATGGTAACTTCATTAGAATTAACGTTAGACTTATAATATAAGTGGTTCATCCAACGAAAGTTGAAGTACCTACACCACTAACCATCGTTTTGACTAGGTTGTTATGTTGTATTTTGAGCATCATTATGAGGAAGAGAGATATTCACTGGACGAACCATCTTAAGAGTTTTACCACTGCTCAAATATATAAACACTCAACAATTTAAGATATTGAGAAAAACATCAGACAAAGATAAATGCATACAAACTTTTATTCAAAAGGCTCCCATTGAGCATGTCAATTTATATAATGGTATATTTATTAAATCAAATCACAAGTCTTAGTTCACTTAAGAGATTAAACTCGAAAATCTCAAGGACAATTTATTCAAAAATTTAAGAAAAATGTATTTCAGCTTGAAAATTTGATATTTAAAAGTATAAGAACTTGATATGTATCTTTATAAAATGCAGAGATGTTTAGAAAATATAGTAAATGAAGAAAACAATAAAATAGTAGAGTAAAATTGCTTGAAGTAAAAGTAGGACACATATTTATATATTTTCTCACAATTTATTTTCTCTCTATGACTTGTATATTCGAATTTTATAGAGAATACTAACGAAATTTGCAACCCTTTCCTATATCACTTAACTTGTCTTATATACTGTTCACAATGTTAACTGTCGATAACACTTATCTCTATAGAAATCGACACATAATCCTTTACGTGGACTTCAATCTTCTGGTTTGCTTTCACGTGTCTTCGACATTTGAATTGTTTTGAACTGCTCTTGTTGTTTCAAACTGTCTTTTGAATCTTCTAACAACTTTCTATCGAATATTGGAATATGGCGTCGAAATTATTGTGATACAAGCAAGTGTGAGTTATTAATTCCATATTGCTTAGATAAGTGGATGTTGAGCAATTTAAATTTGTGATGTCCCATACACCTATCACCTTAAGATTTTGGGTGAATATGTGATGTCTATTTCACTCGTGTGTTGCTCTTAACCCAATGTTGATGCTCCTCACGATGACCCGCCATTGATATCAGAACTAATGATTCGATTAAACGTATCACTCCTTGTATCAAAAGTCTTCTTAACAAGGTGTGGTTAAGCGACGTGTTTAGTTGTACATTTTATATTTGAGATGACTCATACACCTACCACCTTAAAATGTTTGGTAAATATTTGATGTCTCTTTCAGTTTTATGTTGCTCTTAACGCAATGTGGATGCTCCTCATGATGACCCAATAAAAATGTTTCAATTACCTAATCATTTGGATTCAAGAATATACTAATTCCTAAAACACTTGATAGAAAAACGAATTCACCTCATTAGTCGAAATGATCAATATGTCAAAAGCATATTCGAGTCATCATGTATTTAACATTTTCACACTTTTATTATATTTTTATGTCAAGAATTTAAGTTTAAATTTCAAGTTGCACAAAATAAAAAGAAAAGAAATTAATCTAAAATTTTAAAACAAATAAGTAAATAAATATAAAAGAAAAACAACAAATATTATTGAAAATTTACAATAACGTGTTGCCAACCACAATTAAAAGTATACGCATCAATTATTATCCTGTAAATACGTAATATTTTAGTTCATAAAAAAAAATCATTAAGATTAAGAAGTGAACCCAATTTTATGTAGATTTGAATATTTCAATAACAAATGGGAAAAGAGGCTAATTTACGGTCATCACTCACAATTTTATGCATTAGTTTACAAAAGATTCCCTGATATTTATTGGTGTTAAAGAAAAATTAGTTGGGTTGATAGTTAAGGATTGGTAGCCATTTGTGTCATTTGATATACAAATACATATATTAGATATAATGTTTCATAAGAAATAATCGTCAAGGTCCCGTAGCTCAGTTGGTTAGAGCGTTGGTCTTATGAGCCGAAGGTCGCGGGTTCGAGCCCCGCCGGGACCAATTTTTTCTAAAATTTACTTAAATTTTTTTCATTTTATTTATTGAACATTTTTTCTTTAACGAGTCTCTGGGTTTCAAAGAGTAAGAAGAAGTAAGCTCCAAGTCCATGAAAACAAAATGGTGCACAGTGCATACGATTGTTTAGAAGTAGTTCCCAATTTCAACGGCAAGATCGAATCAATCGAATCCTACGGTTCAAAGCTTCTACTCGGTTGCTCCGATGGATCTCTCCGAATTTACGTACCGGAAACCGATTCCTCCGATCGTTCTAAACCCTACGTGCTCGAGAAGAACTATGCTGGTTTCGCTAAGAAGCCTGTTGTGTCAATGCAAGTTGTGGAATCGAGAGAGCTGCTTTTATCGCTCTCTGAATCCATCGCGTTTCATAGACTCTCGAGTTTGGAAACCATAGCGGTTATCACGAAAGCTAAGGGCGCTAACGTCTTTTGCTGGGATGATCGGAGAGGTTTTCTTTGCTTTGGGAGGCAAAAGCGCGTTTGCATTTTCAGACACGATGGTAATAATTGCTTCTCTATTGGTTTCTTTGTAGATAGATAGTTGTAGATGAATGTTTTGCTATGATTCATTGATTAAAATTGAAATTGAAACTAAAATTGAAGTTATGAATGGTTTGCTATGATTCATTGATTAAAATTGAAATTGAAACTGAAATTGAAGTTGGCATTTTGGTGAAATTGAAGTTGAAATTGTTGATGTAGGTGGGAGGGGATTTGTGGAGGTGAAAGAGTTTGGTGTGCCGGATGTGGTGAAGTCAATGAGTTGGTGTGGGGAGAATATATGTTTGGGGTTTAGAAGAGAATATGTGATTTTGAATGCTTCAAATGGTGCTTTGTCTGAGGTTTTTACGTCTGGGAGACTAGCGCCGCCTTTAGTAGTGCCTCTTCCGTCTGGTGAGCTGCTTCTTGGAAAGGTATTGTTCTCTTTTGTGATTGTTTATGTATGTCGTATGTGCAGGTTTTTGTTTTCATTGTTTGTTTTGTAAGGTTTAAGTGAGTAATTTGATATGTTGATGCATTGTCTAGGAGAACATTGGGGTTTTTGTGGATCAAAATGGGAAACTTATTCCTGAAGGCAGGATTTGTTGGTCAGAGGCACCCTTAGAAGTTGTGATTCAGAAGCCATATGCTATTGCTTTGCTTCCCAGATTTGTGGAGGTAACTGACTGATTGGAAAAAATCAGTTTTTTTCTTATTGTGAAAGAGGTTGTGGATCTATGTTCTTTATGTGGCCTTTGTTTTGCAGATTAGATCTCTTCGACAACCTTATCCGTTGATACAAACTATTGTTCTTCGCAACGTTCGTCATCTTTGCCAAAGCAGTAACTCCGTGATACTTGCTTTGGATAATTCTATTCAAGGTCTCTTCCCCGTTCCTCTTGGAGCCCAGGTACTGTAAATACTGTTAAATGATAGATGCATTTTGCCACAGCTCTTGTTTTTGGATTCTAATGCAAATGGAAAAGCAGTGAATCATGTGACTTCATGTTACATTACCTAGTTATCAAAGTTTTATGCTTGTGCATCTCATGGATATTTATGAAGTTAGGGATATGGATATTTTGTTGCAGATTGTGAAAGTCATGAATTTTGATATTTCATTGCAGATTGTCCAACTAACTGCATCTGGCAATTTTGAAGAGGCCTTGTCATTGTGCAAGCTCCTTCCACCCGAAGACTCAAGTCTTCGTGCTGCAAAGGAGGGATCAATTCATATGAGGTTATTTGCCATTAAGAATTATTCTTTCTAAAGAAACATACTATGCAATTTTCCCCTATTGAATTGAATACCTTTGATTTATTAGTTCATCCCATTTCTGAGGGCTCTACTAGATGAGTAGCTGGCAGATTAAGTTTGGATTGATTATTGATGTGGACTATGTACCAATTTTATCATGATATTTTAAGTAAGCCTATAAAAGAAAATCGCATTTCCTGTTATGGTCCTTGTAAAAGATTACCTTTAGTGTGTCTTTAGAGATTAGCTTGAGTTGAGACGCACTTTGTTGATCTTGTTAATATACTTATTCTTTACAGTAACCAATTGGTGGATAAAACACATGAGTTGCTAACTAATTTTTTTCCCGAGAATACGTCATGTAACTAGAGCATGGCTACAATGTATAGAAAATCTTTGCATTTTGGAAGAAATATCCCAAACTATATGTTGGGCATAATCATTTTGATCATTGTTCATAAGTTTAAAGAGTGGAAAAAAGTTAAGAGTGTAAATAAGTTTATAATAAAATCATAATAGGATTTGAATCATATCTATATTGAATTCATTACTGTCTTATTTGATAGCAATTGTTTAAAGTTTCGTAATTTAATTGTATAATTAAGCTCACATATTATTTCATGATAATTGCATCATTAAATAATCACGAGCAATGTTTCTGCACTCTGATTATTGAAATTATACAAACCCAACTTTTTGTAGAGGAAACATTTTGAATTCTGTAGAGAAATTTAAAATATTAACCTTTTTCAAGAAATCAGAGTTTATCTTTTGGCTTTATATATTTGAGTAAATAATTAAGATATTGAAATACAAGGCTAAGTAAACAAGCTCGATTAACAATGTGTTCTAGCCCTATCTGTGTACATATGTTCCACTAATATGGGTTAAATGATGCCTATAGTAGTAATAATAGTTATAACTGTTTAGTGGAAGATTTTACCTTTTATCAATTACGCCGAGCCTAACATGTTAATCATTGTTTGCTTTTCATTTTTTCTGAAAGGGCTGTTGAGTGTGTTCATTTCGTGTTGTTACAGATATGCCCACTATCTTTTTGATAATGGAAGCTATGAGGAGGCTATGGAACATTTTCTGTCGGCTCAAGTGGATATAACCTATGTGCTTTCACTTTATCCATCCATTGTCCTTCCAAAGACAACTATTGTTCATGAGCCAGAGAAGTTGGACATTGAAAGGGATGCTTCCTATCTCTCCAGTGTTTCAGATGATATGGAATCCTCACCATCTGACGAGAATGCAGCTCTAGAATCCAAAAAAACAAACCATAATATGCTCATGGCTCTCATAAAATATTTACAGAAGAAGAGAGGTTATTTTGTTGAGAAGGCTACTTCAGAGGGAACTGAAGAAGTTGTTTTAGATGCCGTTGGGGATAACTTTTCATCCTACAATAGGTTTAGAAAAGCAAACAAGGTGAAATGAGCTATTTCTTATTCACTGATGACAATGATTATGGCTTAAATTTGGTATAACTTGCAACTCACGCCTTCCAGTTGGAGGCTACGTAGGCTAGTATTATGCCCGTGTAAGGGTTTATTGACAAATACACACCGGTGCACACATTCCCATGTCCAAACACTATCAATTTTTTTGTAGAACATGCAGATGAATGGTGATTAATGAAGCTAATGGGCACATGATGTCCTTAATTTATTTGAATAATCAAAATATTCAACAGTTGTTAGTGAAGTTATAATTTTTTAAATTAATGGTGTCAGGGACGTGGTAATGTATTGGTTAGTTCTGGAGCTCGGGAGATGGCTTCGATATTGGATACTGCTCTGCTCCAAGCATTGCTTCTTACTGGACAATCTTCAGCGGCTTTAGAATTGCTTAGAGGTGTTAATTACTGTGATATGAAAATATGTGAAGAAATACTTCGAAAAGACAACCTTAATGTTGCTTTATTAGAACTTTACAAGTGCAAGTCATTGCACCGGCAAGCTCTTGAACTTCTTCACAAGTTGGTGGAAGAGTCAAGATCCAGCCAGTCTGAAATTACACAAAGGTTCAAGCCTGAGGACATTGTTGAGTATCTCAAGGTAGCTTTTTTAGAAACATTTTGTATTTTTCCCCTTAAATTTAAAGGGCTGGCATTGGCTAAATTGTATGCTGACTGATAGATTAAAGAACTGATTTGACCATTTCAACAAGAAAAAAAGAACTGATATGGGTTGGTTCTTAGGAGTTAGGAAGCAGGCGTGTCTGAATGTTTGACATCATATAGTCTTGAATTAGATAGAGTAAGTTCACTCTTCACAATGTTTTTGGTCTATATTTAATGGGTGATATTATTATCATTAGCTTCTTGTGTAAATGGAGATAAGCTGTAAGTTTTTCGTATGGTGTGGAGATGGAAAACGTTAGTTGTTATCCTTAATATATTAAAATAGAAAACACGTTTAGGAGCCAAATTTAATATAAAATCCCGCCTAAACATGTGCATCGCACGGGGTGATAGTACTAGTTTTGTTGAGGGGGGAGTTTAACCCATGACCTCCTTATCACATGAAGGTATTGTTCTTTTGCTTAATTTGGAAGTCTAGATCAGTTGAAAATTGTCATTTAACAAATGATTTTTTTGTTCTGTAGCATCAATTTGTTTACCAGAATTGTTTTAGGATTTTCGTGTTTGGTTAATTTAGTTCTTTTCCTCTGCATCTAGATATACTGGAAAATGCTGTTTGTGTATTCTCTTACAGATTAATTAGAAAAATGTCCCCAATTTCCATTTTGTCTGGTTTAAGTTTGCCAGAAGACTCATAATCTTCAACTCAGTGAAGTTTATGATTCTCAATTTTTGATTTGGTGGGTTTCTGATGCAGCCGCTATGTGGGACAGACCCCATACTTGTTCTGGAATTCTCGATGCTTGTTCTTGAAAGCTGTCCATCCCAAACTATTGAGCTCTTTCTTTCTGGAAATATACCAGCAGACATGGTGAACTCATATTTGAAGCAGCACTCTCCAAACATGCAAGCTAGGTACCTGGAGCTCATGCTTGCAATGAATGAGAATGCCATATCTGGCAATCTGCAAAATGAAATGGTGAGGACCTCTTGCATCTTATTTTAAGGCTATAATAAATTAAACAGTTCTCTGTTTTCTTTTGGTTGTAGAGAAGGGCTGGGTATCCCATGACAATAGCTTCTTGGTGATGATTGTACAGGCTCAGCTGCTCTTTTGTCAGCATGTTTTATATATGACTAATAATCAGTACTCATAAAAGAGAATTCTGTATTTACTTACATTAATATGCAATGTAGGTAAACATCTACCTATCTGAAGTACTTGAGTGGCATGCTGACTTAGATTCTCAACAAAATTGGGACGAGAAAACTTTTACCCCAACCAGGAAAAAATTACTGTCAGCTTTAGAAGGTATATCAGAATACAATCCAGGGGCTCTGCTGAAACGTCTACCTCAAGATGCTTTATACGAAGAACGGGCATTGTTGTTGGGAAAAATGAACCAACATGAACTGGCATTATCTCTGTATGTTCATAAGGTATACTGTCACCGTGTTTTATATATATCACGGTTTTTAAAGAGATAAATATTGATAATAACTAATTACTTAATGATAAATGTTGATAATAATTAATTGTGTACTTTTCATTTGTAGCTTCATGTTCCAGAATTGGCATTATCTTATTGTGATCGGGTGTATGAGTCTTCTCATCAGCCATCTCTAAAAAGTTCTAGCAACATATACCTATTGCTAATGCAAATCTATTTGAATCCTCGAAAGACCACAGCTAGCTTTGAAATGAGAATTGCCAATCTATTATCCCCGCAAAGTACATCCATTTCTAGAGCTAGTGCAACATCGGTAAAAAGCAAAGGAGGCCGGGGAACAAAGAAAATTGCTGAGATTGAGGGTGCAGAGGACACAAAAGTTAGTTTGAGTAGCACTGACAGTAGCAGGAGTGATGAAGATACGGATGAAAATGAGGGTGGCTCTACTATCATGCTTGATGAGGTTCTTGATCTGTTGAGCCGCAGGTGGGATAGAATAAACGGAGCTCAGGCCCTTAAACTTTTACCCAGAGAGACTAAGTTACAGGTAACCATTGCTAGTTTCTGCACCATAACTAAAGACCACACTTCAACTGTTCTTACTGGTCTAACTTATGTTCTTAGGATTTATTTTTCTTCTGTAGGGAGAAAGTTTATATTTTGATCAGACATTTTTTAGTTTATTTAGTTCGTTAAGACATTTTTTTAGCTTATTCAGTCTGTTAAGTATATCTGTAATCTACAGGATTTGCTATCATTTCTTGGGCCTCTTTTGAGAAAATCTAGTGAACTGTACCGTAACTGTTCAGTGATCAGGAGCTTGAGACAGAGCGAGAATCTTCAGGTAAGCACACCCCGGGATAAAAATCACGATTCTTACTCTCTAGTACTTGTATGGTTGGATGCACCGTGACAGGGCCAGCAAGCTGCACACACTTGCATATTCAGAATTTCAGATCCTTGTCAGCAACTCACTTGATTCAATTTGTTTTGCACAGGTGAAAGATGAACTGTATAGTCAGAGGCAAGGAGTTGTGAAGATCACCAGTGATAGCACGTGTTCTCTGTGCCGAAAGAAAATAGGGACTAGTGTTTTTGCTGTCTACCCCAATGGGAGCACTCTCGTGCACTTTGTCTGTTTTAAAGATTCTCAAAATATGAAAGCAGTGACCAAAGGGTCTCAATTGAGGAAGAGATAAAATTGAAACTGAAACTGATGGTCCAACTGCCCTGTTTGCCCATGGTGCTTGCTGGTTGGTGGATTATGATGACAAGTTCACTGTGTTTTTGTCTTCTGAAGCTTGTTTCTTTCCGTCTCTGTTGGTTTGTGTGAAAGTGAGATTTGATATGTAAAGAGCGTGATGAGTTTCTCTTTTGTTTTCACGTGGTTGTAAATATTGGGTTACAGGTTGGGGCATTTGTTTTAAGCATTGAAAGGGAGAAGATTCCCTCCCTCCTTTTCGCACTTTGTTGTATAATTCTATTACAATTTTTTCTACTGTGACGTGTAGTATGTTATTACTATTTTTGCCACAACAAATTTTGTATTCCGCTTTAAAATGTCAAAGTTAAATATTTATTATATATTTACAAAATCAGTGATAGTGTTGCTTATGGCTGTATTATTCCTAATCATAAACTACGGCCACTTAATGGAAGTTAAAAAAAAATCCAAAGATTGCATAAAAACTGGTTTTGCAAAAGGAAAGGACAATACTATATAGTAGAGTAATTATTAATTATCTTGACTACAAATTTATAATAATAAATTGAGTTTGATTTATTACAATTTTTTTATTAATTATAGTCAATGCAGTGGTTAGTTAAGTTGAAATATGAATGAGAACAAGTTAATAAATAGTATTACATAGATATTCTAATGAATCAAATAATGAGAAAAAGATATTGCAAAGTGAAAATAATTAATATTAACTACGCATAGTTAATAGTTGTGTAGTAATATTCAGGAACGTAAATTTGAAGTTATATTTAATTGGTTTTAAAAGATGAAATTATAGTAAACAAATATACTTGCAAAACATATGTACAAGAATCATAAAATAAATGATACTATTAAGATTATGATCGGTAAAACTCATCTGATTCATTCGACATATCTGTTTTACATGTTTTTTTTTTTTGAACTGAGCCAAAATTTTAGAATTTCAACTTCTATTATTATGAATGCTTCAAATGGTAAGAGTGCCATTTTGTTTGGGCAAACTCCACCTTATTTTTTTCTTGTAAGATAGATTAAAAGTATAGTTAATTATTGACGAATAAGGTATTTAATTTAAAAATAACTAATTCTCTTTTTAATCAAATCATTTTATCAGTTACTGAAAAAATATATTGTATTTATAAGATCAAACTTAATCTATCCAAAGACTATTAATTGGCTGTTGAAAGGATCTCAATCCCATAATAACTGCAAAAAGGAGCAACTAACTGTAATAAAAATCTAATTCAAAATGAACAAACGCAAAGTTTGGAGTCGTAACTTTCGGTTACAGGGGACACACTTCTACAACTGGATTGATGTACTGCGTGCAACTTTATTTAAACATTAATCAACAACATAACTTCTTCATCAACACCTTCAAATTTGTTTATTTTATATCGCTGCTACATTTTTTTCTCAACAACCACCAATTTCCAATATGATGATGAACCGACAAACCAAATATACTTATGAATTTGATTTGGAACACTACCCGCGTAGATATTTCAGTAATTTGAAAGATGATTACCATAAACTCTTTCGTACGGAGTAAAAATGAGAAAAGAAATTAGATTATTTTTTTAAAGGATCGGCAGCAGAATGTTAAATACTTTCAAATACTTTCAAAATTATAGAGTAGTTTTTACTTTTATATAAGCTAGAACAGATTGATAGAACACAAATGGTCCCATGGTCTAGCGGTTAGGACATTAGACTCTGAATCTAGTAACCCGAGTTCAATTCTCGGTGGGACCTTTCATGTTTTTTATTTATTTTATGATTTTCATCCTTTGGCTGTGAAGTGAAAACAGATCATCACTCTTCTATGTCATGCAATATAATTTGAAATACACCGCATAAATTTTGTTGTCCCACTCTTTTAACTTCTAAGCTCAAAAGTACTACTATCCTATTACTTTACTCATTTTTAGTCCCACTTTTCTCGGTTTAGGATTTAGGAGTATTCTCTTATTTTCCTACCTCCACTGTTTTTAGTCATTTTTATTATGTACTTTCAATTACTTAATTTTAAAAGAAACAATAAATATGTATGAATGAGGGATAGACATGACATTTTCCTACCCCCACTTTTTTTTAGTCAATTTTTATTATGTACTTTCAATTACTTAATTTTAAAAGAAAAAAGAAATATGTATAAATAAGGGATAAACATGACATAAACAAAATCGAAAACAAGCAAAATGAGAATTTTTTTATACATAATTATGTATTGAAAAAAATACACAAATAATCACGTTTCGGAAAAAATTACGTAAATAACCATATTTCGAACCTCATTTAAGTGATGCAATCATCCCAGATGATGCATACACTGACGAATTACACTTAGGCGCCATCAAGTAACGATAAGTTAAACTCCTTCAATTTCTTAACTCCTAGATATAATACACGAAGTTTTACTCACACCTCCCTGAAATGCATTAAAAACATATTCAATAGAAGATATGATACTTGAGGGTGTCTTGAAAAAGAAAAGAAAGTAGATGAAAAAGGAAGACAATATTGATTTAATAAGAACCAAACGATCCCCCATAGAGAGAAAGTGACTCTCTGTTTTAAAATCAAGCTTCTCCAAATATTTTATTGTTTTGATGAAGACAAAATGCATTGGATCAAAGAAGGATGAGTAAAAGATCTCTAAGGCATCAGATCAAGATTTCATTTTCAAAGGCTATGGATAATCTTCATGATCTATGGTACAAGTTTCCAATTCATGCCTTAGTATATGGTAGTGCTCAAGAAGTGCATTTATTTTCATACACATGCATGAATAAGTTTTAAAAATGATTGGCATTGGTTACATGAAGTTTGCTAAAGGTTCTAGGCAAAATTTTCTCAGTGTAACCAGTTACCTCATTGAAGTAACCGGTTACCTCAACTTTTCCATAACTGATTTTAGATATTTTTGGCAAATCTTCAATAATGTAATCGGTTACTTCAGCCAAGCAACTTGTTACCTCAACAATTTTTTTGATATTTTTTTAATGTTACAACGATGTAACCGGTTACACCATTGCAGTAACTGGTTACATCACTGAACCAATGCAAAAATACTTTGAAAAATTGCATGCTCGAATTTGGACTTGCACCTTTTTACCATGGCATTTTTTCATGATTGTATACACTTACAAAGAGGCATTAAGGTGCTATATAAATCATATATTTTCAGATTTCAAATTCACCTCTTCCATTACAATTTTCAAATCACTCATTCTCTAAATTTCAAGCAAGTGTTCCTATTTAATATCATAATTTTCATTGAAAATTTTCTGCATTCTTTATCAAAGATATTCAAAAAATTTCAACATCATATACATTCATTGAGCACTTCTATACTATTGAGAATTATCATATTGAAAGAGAATATCAATCAAGGGATCAATATATTATTCATCTCCATTTAAACTCTTGTAAAAATCATAAATACTTGTTGTATTCTTGTTGTTCAGGATTGTTGGAAGCAAGTTGTGCATTGAAGAAGATTGTTCTTCTTGCACTTAGAGTTTTAGATCTTAAAGGTTTTAAGAGCCTTTGATCTCCCTATAGGTTGGATAGTAAGCATCACCATTGGTGTGAATAGGCTGTATAATAATTCTAACTATAGTGAAATCTCTTTCGTGTTGAAAGGGGACTGAAGTACTCTCGATCTGTGAGGGGAACCAAGACTTGTGTTTTTTACTTTTTCGAATTTATCGTTTTTATCAAAACCTTAACCAGAAAAGAAAGAAACACTCATATACTTTCATACACCAAACCAGAAAATATTGTAACAAGTATTCGTAAAACCGATAAAAATTTTACAGTCCTAATTCACCTCCCCTCTTAGGCGCATTTCATACTTACAATTGACATTAGAGCAAGTTATAGGTAACTTGTTCCTAAAGATCCAGAATGGCTTTTGCAAATCAAAACCCGGTTTTTAAAGATGGTGGTAGTAACAATAAGCCTCCATTGTTTTGTGGTGAATACTTAAAATTTTGGAAAATTCACATGAAGACTCATCTTGAAGCGCAGGGAGAAGAAATATGGGATACTGTTGAAAATGGTCCATTTGCTCCGGTATGTGTTGTCAATGGTGTTGGATCATCAAAGCCTAAAGCATCATGGAATGAAGATGACAAGAAAAAAGTTCTCTATGACAAAAAGGCAATTAATCTCCTCCAAGGTACTCTTAGTATGGATGAATTATTTCGAGTATCGACATGTAAAACAACAAAGGAAATATAGGATACTTTAGTAGAAACTCATGAAGGAACCACTGAAGTTAAAAGATCAAGATTGAATACCTTAAGTCAAGAGTATGAGTTATTTAGAATGAAGCCTAGAGAAACCGTTCTTGAATTGCAAAAAAGATCCGCTCACTTGACAAATCATTTGAAGGCACTTGGTAAGACTATTACTACCGAAGAACTTAATCTTAAAGTGCTTAGATATTTAACAAGGGAATGACAACCAAAAGGGACGACGATATCCGAAAAGAAAAATTTGTCAAATTTGACTTCCGCAACATTATTTGAAAAACTTCAAGAATATGAGACAGAACTTGGAAGATTAGAAAAGCATGAGAACTTAGAGAAGAAATCCAAAGGCATCACATTGAAAGTAGATTCAAAAGAAAGTTAAGATAAAGATGTATCGAAGGAAGATGAAAACTTCTTGCTTCTTGTAAAAAGGTTTGAAAAATATTTTGGCCATAAAAATAATCTTGGTAATGCTAACTTTGTCAAAAGGAAGAAATCCTCAAAGCATAAAGACAAAGAAGCCTCCACATCAACACAAGATGTCACATGTTATGAATGTGGAAAGCAAGGTCATATAAATCCGGATTGTCTGAAACTCTCCAAGAAAAATGGGTTCAAAGGCAAAAAGGAGTTCAAAAATAAAAAGGCCTATGTTGCATGGGAAGATAATGAGATAAGCTCTTCAGCCGGTTCAGATAGTGACGAAAGTGCAAATCTAGTATTGATGGCTTCACACCATTCTGATGATGAAGATAGCGAGGTTAGTTATGATAATTCTCTTTATGATAATGGTGCACAAGATGCAATAGATGAACTCTTAAATGAATGCTATATGGATAGAGACTAATAGCCTTTGGTGTTCATAACTATATCCGACCTATTCACAAAATAGAGTCTCTGGTAGAGTCTCTGATAGACAAAAGCCAAAGACTCGTGGATAACGATCTATCTAAGATAGGGGTTTTGATCTAAAAATCCTTAAAAGCGAAAAAATGCTTGAAGGATACTCTTATATCTCACAAGCAAAATGCTTAGAGCGTTCTCAATATATCCTTGCATAGGGAGCTCTGAAAATTTTTAATTGATTTAAAGCTCTTCGACTATGTTTTATGTGCCTTAAGCTCGGTGTCACACCCCAAAATTTCCCCTCCGTTTCATCACACGATTTCGAATTTTTGGTACAGAAAGGAATTCTTTTTACTTGGATTATTCGAGTCCGGTGATTGAAAATGCCATTTCTTAGTGTTTAAATTTTTCCAATCAATATAACTACAAGAGATTTTTGGATATTTCAAGCAAGAATGAGAATACAAAGATTGGAATTTCGAGGTACAATGTTGAAAAAAGTTCTATTATTTCTTTAGAATTCGGGTATAATTTCAAGTTGGGAAGTCACAAAAATTCGAAGAAAAAAAATATAATAGTGAGTTATTTGAGAAATTAAAATAAAAGAGGGAAGAATTTCTTTTACTCGGGTAATTAGAATTCGGTGATTGAAAATACCGTTTCTTGGTGTATGAAGTCGCTAGCAGGGAAATAATTACAAGAACTTATTTAGTTTATATTGAATGTTGTGCATTTCAAGCAAAGATGCATGGTTGGAAATTATAAGATTCAGAATCGGAAAAGTTCCTATTATTGCATTAGAATTCGGTTACATTTGTGAGTCACAAGTTACAAAGGTACAAGAGAAATCCTTCCATTGGGAAATTACAAAAAATACACAGAAAAGAATTTATTGTTATTACTGGGATTCAAATTAAGATTACAAAAGTACAAGGTATCACGATTCTACAGAAATCCTAATTCTATCCTAATCCTACAAGTTCTAAAGTCGTGTCCGGGCTATTTATTTGTCTTCCGGCTGTTTTTCGATCCGAGCATCCTTCTTTACACCATGCCATCCGCTCGTCATCCGAAACAACAAAAGGAACATAATTAATAGCAATGATTAATTTTTTCATACGAAACGAGAAAATTGTGTTTTCGGACTCATCACTAGGGTGGGGTTGAGGAATCAGTTTAAAGGTCAATTGTTTCAAAAGCCTCGAACCAACTTCATCGGCCATAATCATTACTTTTTGTAAATCACAACAACGAAACGTTGTTGGTTCACAAAGGAGGTATAGAGAAGGAAATCATGGAGCATCATTTTCCCAAAGAAAAGCCCAACAATGTCAAAAGATTTGATTCAACCAAAAGGAAAATATAATGAGTTATGCATCGCAGACAAAAATAGTTTTTCACCCCACAGAACTATTTCTCACCCAACAAGAAGAGAAATTCACGTAAAAAGCAAGATGCCAAATTCAAGTTTCAAGTGAGAGTAAGTATGCGTAAAAGAGGAAAGTTGAGTGTAATTATAAACAATACAGACTGTAGCAGAGAAAGACCAAGGTAAAATCTGTAATTTATCAGAAAAGATGGTATCTAAAAAAAAATCCCAGCATAGTATCTGTCCACAAACATACCAGAATAGGAATACACTCAAGTATGTATTAATGTAGCAGCAGAGGACTCAGAAGACCAAGACCAAGACCAAAAAAAAGCATCTGTTCTAAAGGATGACAAGAGATGTATATCAGGAGGAAGGGTCACAGCATTGGGGAGGAGGTTGTTCAAAAACCCAGTTCTAAGAAAACCAGCAATCTTGTTCACAAACCAGTATAAACCCAAATCAACCAACACCAGTGCAAAGAGGAAGCCAAACTAGCACCTATTCTTACCAGCCAAAACAAAACATACCAAACCCAGAAAGCCATTCCAACACAATAACAGCAACAACAAACAAACCCAAACCAGGACACAGAAAACACTAACCCATCATCATTTTCCTCAACCCGACCCTTCAGATTATCTAGTTTTCAGAAATCTAGTTCTGAATCTGAGAAAGAAGAAGAAGAAAAAGTTGGAAAGGTCTCACCCGATACAACTACGTAAAGGTACGATCCGACAGCCACGGGGATGTTAGGGTTTCCAAAAGCCAAAGCCATCTGTAAGAGAAAAAATCAACATGCATCAGTAAATCAACAGTGAAAACGTAAGAGAATCGGAGCCCAGAAGGCCCCGCCGCCGCCGCCGTCGCCGTAGGGCGATTTCCGGCGCGGCTGCCTTGTGCTCGCGTCGCCGATGAGGATCTGTGAGGACGAGAGAGTGTTTTCCAGCGAGAGCGGCGGAGAGATCGAACGGTGAGGAGGAGCGATTAGTCTTTCTGGGTTATGCATGCTTCGGTTCAAGTGAGAGAGAAGAAGGATCGTGTGGTTTTGTTTTCTGCTTTGTTCTAAAAATTAGGATTAGTTATAACTTAAATAATTTTTGTTTTCTTTATCTACTAATTAATACTAATATTATTATTAATACTATATTATTATTACTATTATTATATTACTAACTACTAATCCTATTATTATTATTATTACTGTTAAGTTATCATTAAGCTATCCCTATAATTTATATTATTACTAACCATATTACCATTACTATTATTATTTTATTTATCATTATTATTAGTATTATTATTATTATTATATGTATATTATTACTAACATCACTACTGTTACATTATTACTATTACTACTATTATTTATCATTATTACAAATATTATTAGTATCACTACCATTATATTATTTTTATTTTTATTTTCTTATTTTTTTATTTTAAGCTGTCAACAACCATTATTATTATTATTTATTATTATTAGTAACAAAGTTTATTTTTCCTAACCCATAAGTATTATTATCATCCATAAACTCATAAAATATTTAGTAACATCCAAAAAAGTATCAAAAATGCTATTAATATTAGGAAGATTTTATTATTAGGAATTTTTTAGCACTCTTTTCTTTTTTCTATTTTATTCCCCATTTGTAAATTTGTACCCCCATTCCCCACATGATGTAATAGCTAGTAAATATTCTTATTGCTTTATCATTTATTTATTATTCACAAAGCACAAACCAAATGTTTTCTAAACTAATACTCGTGCGAGCCATCTTTTAAACCCTGAGTTGACAAAGCTTTGAAGCGTCACAACGGCCACACATTTATGCACACACCACGCTTACTCTTGGGCTTACAATGAAACTTTAATTGATTAGTTAAACATTATTTAATTATCTAATGAGGTTATTTAAAATTAATTAGTTTACCTAATTAATTTTATTTAAACTAATTACTTGATTAAGTTTCGTTTAATTAGTCGATTGAATTTATTTCGTGCATGCACCTACACAATAGATTAGTTAAGCCATCTTGTATGGGCTTTTAATTTATTTAATGCTTGTATACAATTGTGTGCTCTTTTCCATTATCGCACCTTAGGACCATATATTCAGTTAACCATAACTCGCATTGCAAAAACACTTTCATAATAAGTTTCAAACCTCGATCCAACGTCGAGTGCATTTTCGAAATCTTTTTTCATAATAAAGCACAAGTTTTTTAGTCGTTAAACGCTAGACTAATTGCTAAAAAACTTGTCCCCCAAACAAACTTTAGTCTTTAAGTCGTTGGACGCTAGACCCGTGGCTTAAAGACTCCTAAATAACGTGAACTTCGTTTCACTTCACTTTTTCTCAAGAAAACTTTTTGGGTGATAGACGACTTGGGCGAACTTTCGTTCCTCAGGTTTCTAGTATTTGAATCGTGAGACGCTAGCCTCGTTGTTCGGTACTTTTTCATCCACATAAAAAAAAACCATTCAATTCACTCAAATTCTTTTATCGCTCATATGCGATCGTAAAAAAACTCTTTTCGGATAAAGAGAATGTAATAGTCGTTTCAAATACGAACAAGGACTTAAGCTTTTCAAACAAACAAAACAAGTCCTAGTTCAAAGTATTTGAAATGTCTAAATGCACGATTTTTCTTATAAAATCAATACAACAAACTTAAAACCTTTTCGAGAGGAACTACAGAGTTTTGACTTTCCCATTGCACAAGGGAATATGTAGGCACACGGTTCCGAAACCGTGCCCAAACTCAAAATAATAATAAACAAATTTTGTTTTCTTTCAGCATCCATAACTTAGTAAACACACACACACAAATGCGTAGAATTAAATGGGTCCCATCGAGTACGATGGATGTCAGGGGTGCTAATACCTTCCCCTTACATAACCGACTCCCGATCCCACTTTTTGGTCACGTAGACCGCCTTATCCGCATGTTTGGGGTTTTATCTATATTTTCCCGTTCTTTTTAGAACAAATAAAATTAGGTGGCGATTTCACAGTTTTCGAGAATTAAAATATTTTTGAAAATTGAGTTGCTTCAGTTGGCGACTTCACTGGGGACAATTTTTAAAGCGAGTTAACCCTAATTTAATTCTTCGCTTGTGTGTTTATTTATTGCTTTGATGTTTATTATTATTGCGTTATACTATCCTGTAATATATTTTGACACTTGGGCATTTTTTGGTTATGATTCATAGATAAGCCCAATACCCAGACTTCTAGGAAACATAAGTTTAGAGTGGTTGAGTAGCTTAGGTCCATTGGACATCCGTGTTCCTTGGATCGACGTGAAGACCACAACTTAGAGTTGGTCGTTTTAAGGGGATTGTTGCTCCGTATGCTAGTGCGGGGTAGCAATTTCTAGACAAATGGCCTACAACTCTAAGTATTAGGATGTCCAAAATTGAAACCAACCGCTCAAAGGTTTTTTGAGTATCCCTTTAAGAGCCGTTTCTTGGAGTATACTTTTGAAAATACTATTATCTCGACAATACTATTTTTAAAAGGGGATCTGAGACTCCGAGAAATATTTTAGCAAAAAACATTAGACCCAACCCTGTTTGGGAATATTCTTGGGTAGGCGTCGAAACCATGGCCAACCAACCTGTGACTTATCATGTGATCTACACTGTTATTGGGTTCCAGCTTAACTCATTTGCATTGCATGTTTACATTAATCATTCATGTTCATCACATTTGTTAACATTTTCAGGTATCTTTAAAGGACTCATTCTTGAAAGTAATCAGACGGTGCAATGGATCCCGGCAGAAAAAACAATCCTCACATCAACTTCAAAATTCCAAACACTCAGATGCTGTTGAGACTTAGGGGAAAGGTGAAGCATGCACAATTGAACAACTTTCATGCCAGATATGGTTGGATCTTGGAGCTTTTGGATATTGACACTGATCACAATGCTCTGAAGGCTTTGGTAAAGTTCTTTGATCCTTCCTTGAGGTGTTTTACATTCCAAGATTTCCGATGGTTCCAACAATTGAAGAATTCGAAAGATTGTTGAATTGGCCTCTAAAAGATAATGTTCCTTTTACCAAGTTGGGGAGAATGTGGATGCGAGATATAGCAATGCTGGGTCTTCCGATCCGAGAGATAGGGCCGATGTTGGTGGAAAGAGGAATTTCTAGGGGTTTCTTAGAAAAAAGGGCTGAAGAGTTGTCAGTGGGGGAAGAAAATTGGAAGTCGTTCAGTGCCATCCTAGCTTTGTTGATCTTTGGAGTAATATTGTTTTCGAGTCATGATGATGAGTATGTGAGTCAGCCTGCAATCAATGTGTTCCTTTCGAGAATCCACCCTTTACTAGCAGATATGCTCATCAACATCCATACCCGATACGCCAAAAGAAAAGGAGTAGTGATGTGTTGTTCCGCCTTGCTCTATTCTTGGTTGAGGTCCCATATTCCCCAACGAGGACCTTGGGTTAGGATTTTGGAGAACTTGATTTGGTCTCGGTTGGCTTACGCGGAGTTTTCCGTATTCTCCAAATTGGTACACGTGGGAGATTATCACTCATTGTGGGGCATTTCCTAATGTTCCGCTAATTGGCTCGAGGTTGCATTAACTATAACCCCGTTGGTCCTCAAGCAATTGGGATGTCCCATGGAAACCGCACCAAAGGAGGAATTTTGAGGAGTTTATCTTATTGGATTTTGGAAGAGATGATCCGGTTTGTTGAAGCAAATACGAAAGCTTGGACTCAAGTTCACAAGAAAGGTGCAGAGCTTAGAAAAGAGGAAATGGGATGGTGAACCTTATGAACTCGGATACTTAGGAGGGTAATGGAGGTAAAATTGCTTCATCGTGGAGGTTCCTTTGACGTGCGTAACCAAGTCACCCATGTTCCTATTGAGGAGTTCAATAGACTCAAGCTAACCATTACTGAAATGCAAGCTGAAGAGGGTCGACAACAAGTCGCCCTTACTCGTGTTACTCGAGAGAGGGATGACTTGGCGCAAAGTCTCAGGGAAAGGGATGATGAGTTGTTAAGGAGTCAAGAGCTTGTGGAGATAGAAAAGAAAGTTCCGTGTAAAGGACAACTTGAATGCTGCCAACTTTGAGTTAAGAGAGTTCAATCGAAAGTTGGCCGTACGAACAAAGAAAGAGGGAAGGCCTACGAAGATGAAGAACGGGCCATCCAAGCAAAGTCGGATTTGAAAGAAACACTCACTGCTCAAATTCTAGAGTTGAAGGTTGCGCTGAGAAATCTTGAATCCAGTTTGGCGCGTGAGTCTCGCCTCAAAGAAGAAGCCCGCTTACGCTGAATACAAGAATTAGCGGAAAATCCATGAGTTGGACACCGCAGGGATCTTGTGGCCGGTGGGAGGCATCGATGTAGAGTTGGAAGCCCAATGTGAGGGATGGCAAGAGGAAGCCAGGCAAAATGAGCTTTGGATAAGCGGAGAAACCATTTTTATTCGGAAGAGCGTAACAAAAGCTTGTATAACAACTACTCCGTTGAATTGCAGACAATTGATGGTAGAGGTCCCATGGAGACTACAATCGGTCGAAGATTTAGAAGAAAACCGAGTGCCCTCGGCGGTGGAGTATTTCATCGATCTTTGCAGAGACATGGTGGGGCGATTCCAACAAGAGATAAGAGATTTCAGGCCCCGAAGAGGACAACACTTCTGATCTTTTGCTGTTTTTATGTTTTATTCAGCTCCATTGTACTTGTTGAACTAAAAGCAGACCTGCGAGTCTTGCTCTTTTTAATTTTTCCACAAAGACTAATGTTTGTATTTCGACTATTATGTTTGAATGAAGGAGCCGATTATCCATATGTGTGTGTGCTAATTATTTATCAGTGAATGAGTCCGATAAGGATCCTTGGAAATGGAAACACGGTCATAAGCATTTTGCATTCATCATACATAATCATGCATTTTTCTTTATTTAAAAAGGGGACGCCGAGCTCATTACGTGTCATTTCACCCAGGAATTCAAGCTGAACATCCGAAGCCCGTACGAAACCAGGACCAACGTGAGAAGAGCAATGGATCAATATGCGACGAACCAAACGGCTATGCAAGATGATATTGATACGTTGAAGACAAAGATGGACCAGTTAATGGAAATGCTTACAGCCCAACATGTAAGGGAAGAAGAGAGGCATCGCCGCCGCCGCCTCGGTTGCCGCTTGTAGCCAACAACGCTGCTAACAACACTAACAACGATCTAACAATGCAATTGTCATTCCTCCCGCATCATCGAAAATATGAGGACTCTCCGAGGTGATACTCTTTCCAAGAGTGCAAGCACTTAATCCGCCGCTCGCGGAATGTCACCGATTTCGCCAGAGCAGAATCAAGGAACGCTGCTCATGTCGCTAACCGAGCCATGGGAAGTGACGAGCAAAGGCAAGAAGAGGATGGACAAGAGCATCTGTGGTCAACAACTCCTCAAGGTGAGGAAGAGCAACAAGATGAGTATATGAGGCAATTCTATCAGAATGTGGCACTTGTGGGTAACCCAACTCCTTTCCAGGACGTGGCTGCCCAAAGGATGTGTAAGGAACTTGCCGATCAAGTAAGGGAGCTGAGAGGGAAGAATGTTATTGGCCTGAGTGCCGCGGATATGTGTCTCGTACCCGATGTGGTCATTCCGCCAAAATTCAAGGTGCCGGATTTTGAGAAGTACAAAGGGGTAAGCTGTCCAGATACCCATCTGAGAATGTATTGCCGCAAGATGGCGGCACATGTTAATAATAGCAAGCTGATGGTCCACTGCTTTCAAGATAGCCTTTCAGGGGCATCTTTGGATTGGTATATGCAATTGGAAAAAGCAAATATCCGCTCTTGGGACGACTTGTCCAATGCTTTCTTCAAACAATACCACTTCAATACAACTATGGCCCCCAATCGAGTACAACTTCAAAACATGGGATAGGGAATCGTTTAAGGAGTATGCCCAGAGGTGGAGAGAAGTGGCTTCAAGGGTTCAACCAGCTTTAGCCGAAAGGGAATTGAATGATCTGTTCATGGGAACATTGCCCGTGCAGTACTATGAAAGGTTGATTGGAAGTACTTTCTCGGATTTCTCTAATCTGGTGATGGTGGGTGAGAGAATTGAAGAAGGATTGAAGACCGGAAAGATCTCCGGAGGAAATGTAGGACCGTCTGCAGTGAAGAAGATGTTTAACGGCTTCAAAAGAAAGGAGGCAGAAACCAATGCTGTATTTGGAGCCAGAGGAAGAGGAAGGGGAAGACCACCAGCTAGGTCTGCTCCTGTCCAGGTCCCATACATGTCTTACCCCTATGTGGCCGCAATGCAGTTTCCTGGCATGCAGTATCAGCAACCAATGTAGATGCCGATGCCATATTCAAATCAAGTTCCTCAGAATCAAGTTCAACAACAACAACAACAACCAATCAGGAATCAAAACAAGGGTGCGGTTCAACAGAGAAGCCCGCACTACCACAAATATACTAAAGAAGAAATTCAGCCTATTCCTATGACATACTCAAGTCTGCTGCCATATTTAATCCAAGATGGAAGGGTGGTGCCAAGAGAATTGAAGCCTGTTCCAGGACCTCCCAAGCCATGGTTCAACGAGAATGCCAGATGTGCTTTCCATGCTAACTCTCTAGGGCATACTACAGAGGATTGCTTCGCGTTCAAATGCAAAGTCCAGGAATTAATTGATCGGAAGTTGTTAACTTTCGCTGATGTCCCCAACATAGCTAACAATCCATTGTCGAGGCATGGGACATCATCAGTGAACGCTTTAAATGAAGAAAGTGGTCTGGTTATGGAGGTAGGGCAGTTGAAAGTGTCTTTGAAGAAGGTTTCGGAAGAGTTGAAGAATGCCGATTTAGTGGAAGAAGGTCACGAGGGCTATTTGATTTGCCAAGACAACCCAAAACGTTGTGAGAAGTTCAAAAAGTATTTGCAAGGATTGATGCATCAGCATTTGATCCAGTTTAGCCGAGGTCCCGCTGAGGTGGAAGTGGACGTGGTGGTTCCCCTGATCAATAATAGGAGACTTCATGTGTCTCCAATCCAAGAAGAAGAGCCTATTACGGCGGTGGAACCAATGATGGTCTACCCGCCTATCCAGATCCCTTATGAAAGCACAAAAGCAGTACCTTGGAATTATGAACCGGAAGTTGTCGTTGGAGGTAAGCCATTGGTTCTAGAGGAGTCTGCTGTGGAGAACATAACCGGTATGAGTGGTATGACCCGTAGCGATCGAGTTTATCACCAAGATCTAATGAAGAACCGAGCTGCAGAGAAAGCGTCAGATGTTCCTCCCAGAAAAGATGGGGCTGTTGATTTGAATGCTGAAGAGTTAAGAGATATTTTCAAGCCGAGTGATGAGACGTTAAAGATCATTAAGAGGAGTGACTACAGAATAGTTGACCAACTTAGTCAGACTCCAGCGAAAATCTCAATCTTGTCCCTTTTGAAAAGTTCAGAGGCCCACAAGATGGCTCTGTTGAAGTTTCTTGACAGCTCATACGTGGCTGAGGATATTACAATCAATCAGTTAGATGCGGCAGTTTCAAGCTTAAATGATAGCAGCTGTTTGTCATTCACCGATGCTGATCTCCCCCAGAATGGAGGTAGTCATAATATGGCTCTTCATATTTCTGTTACATGTGGTGGGACAACTCTTGCCAGAGTTCTAGTTGATACAGGGTCAGCTCTGAACGTAATTCCAAAGACGACATTGGCTCAGCTGCAGGTAGAAGGGGCAGTTTTGAAACCTAGTTCTCTAATCGTGAAGGCTTTCGACGGATCGCGCAGGATGGCGATTGGGGAGATTGATCTTCCAGTGCTCATCGGACCTCAAATCTTCAATATCACCTTTCAAGTAATGGACATCTTCCCAAATAGCTTTGTTGGGAAGACCTCGGATCCATAGTGCAAAGGCGGTCACCTCAACTTTACATCGAAACAAGTTCTTGTTAAACAACCGATTGTGGAAGTTAGTGGTGAGGAGGACTATCTAGTCACCATGTGTCCGAATTCAAATATGTGGATGTAGGAGATGAAGTGCACGAAACCCTCTTTCAAGCTCTAGAAATTGTCGAATGTGCAAAAGGAAGTGAAGATCAAAGGCCCAGAGGTAATATAACCTGGCAAGATGTTAAGGCTCTT
The DNA here is from genome assembly GCA_021764765.1 of Vicia sativa. Taxonomy (NCBI): domain Eukaryota; kingdom Viridiplantae; phylum Streptophyta; class Magnoliopsida; order Fabales; family Fabaceae; genus Vicia; species Vicia sativa. Next base: position 102,340,176 of record CM038792.1, read on the forward strand.
ATTGAGGCCGAAACCCAAGGTTGGGGAACCGTGATAAATGTAGAAGAAAAGAAGGACAAGAGTGGACTCGCTACCAATCATACTCGGATCGTTCGTAGATAGGAAAAGGAATTATCCTCGCCTAGGGATACTTTTGTTGCAAAAGGTTTCCGATCCGAGAAGGCTATCAATGCCATTGAAGGTGATGAGCGTGCAGTGGAGCTTTCCGAATGGTGTCCCGTACTCGTGTGGCACTTAGGAATTGGAGCGTCAAGGATGTTACCCTTTCATTTCGCTTTCAAAGTAATTTCTTGTTTTTAATTAAAAATCCGTGCTCGCCCAAGGCACAAAGGATCGCTTTAGGGCTTGAACTTTTATCTTCAATAAAAGCGATTTTGTTATTCAGTTTGAGATCCCTTTATTGTTTTATCGTTGCTTTCAAAGGCATCTTAAATAAATAAATAAAACAACAACATTTTCACTATTTTTCCGCTAAGATAAACATACATATCTAAAAGATAAAATCAATCATTTATGCGATCACCGAACCGAGCTTATTGAACACACCATGCTATAACTCCTTTTGACTTCGATTTCCGATCAACCAAGCCAAGATGATGGTGAAGAAGACTATGAACTCCTCAAGAGTTAGCGCGTCGATTGAGCACGAGGAGAAGATGATTCAACCTCATCAGGAACCAGTGGATGTGATCAATCTGGGTACTGAAGAGGATCTCAAAGAAGTCAAAGTTGGAACCGCCTTGGGGCAAGAGATAAAAGATGAGTTGGTCAGTTTATTGCGAGAGTTTGCAGATGTGTTTGCCTGGTCGTACCAGGATATGCCCGGACTTGATACAGATATTGTGGTGCATAAGTTACCGCTAAAGCCCGATTGCTCTCCCGTGAAGCAAAGACCGAGGAGAACGCATCCTGAGATGGCTAAAAAGATCAGAGACGAAGTAAAGAAGCAGTTCAACGCCGGTTTCCTTCTTGGTCAAGATATCCGCATTGATTGCTAACATTGTACCTGTCCCCAAGAAGGATGGAAAGGTTCGGATGTGTGTAGACTACAGAGACTTGAATAGAGCCAGCCCGAAGGACGACTTCCCTTTACCTCATATTGATGTTTTGGTCGATAGCACCGCTCAGCCGTCGGTTTTCTTTCATGGATGGTTTCTCCGATACAATCGATCAAGATGGATCCTGCAGACATGATGAAGACAACATTCACCACCCCGTGGGGCACTTTCTGTTACAAAGTCATGCCGTTCGGATTGAAGAATGCGGGGGCAACTTATCAAAGAGCCATGGTAGCTCTTTTCCATGATATGATGCATAAAGAAATTGAGGTCTATGTGGATGATATGATTGCCAAGTCTCAAACTGAAGAAGAGCACATTGTCCATCTCAGAAAGCTGTTTGAAAGATTGAGGAAGTACAAACTTCGATTGAATCCTAACAAGTGTACTTTCGGAGTCCGGTCCGGGAAGCTACTTGGATTCATAGTAAGCCAGCGAGGTATCGAGGTAGATCCTGATAAAGTGAAAGCTATTCAAGAAATGCCAGCACCAAGAACGGAGAAGGAAATTCGTGGTTTCTTGGGACGCTTAAATTACATCTCTCGGTTCATATCACATTTGACAGCTACTTGTGAACCTTTGTTCAAATTGTTGAAGAAAGATCAAGCCATTGTATGGAATGATAATTGTCAGCGAGCATTTGATAAGATCAAGGAGTACTTACAAGAACCACCTATCTTGATACCACCTGTGCCCGGAAGGCCTCTCATAATGTACCTCACTGTACTCGAAGGATCTATGGGTTGTGTTCTGGGGCAACATGATGAAACAGGAAGAAAAGAGCATGCGATCTATTATCTGAGTAAGAAGTTCACTGAATGCGAAAGTCGGTACTCCCTGTTAGAGAAAACTTGTTGCGCTTTAGCTTGGGCTGCTCGTCGTTTGAGACAATACATGGTGTGTCACACTACAATGTTGATATCCAAGATGGATCCTATCAAATATATCTTCGAAAAGCCAGCTTTGGTTGGAAGGATTGCACGTTGGCAGATGCTACTATCCGAATATGATATTCAATATGTAACTCAGAAAGCTATCAAGGGAAGTGTGGTATCAGAATATCTCGCCCACCAGCCTATGGAGGACTATCAACCGATGAGGTTTGACTTCCCAGATGAGGATGTCATGTTTATCAGAGAATGCAACATCCCCGGACCAGAGGAAGGACCCGAACCAGGATCCCGGTGGACACTTGTGTTTGATGGAGCATCCAATGCAGTAGGGCATGGAATAGGGGCAATCATAACTTCCCCAACAGGTTTTCATATTCCTTTCACCGCCAGGATCTGTTTTGATTGTACCAACAACATGGCGGAATACGAAGCTTGTATTTTCGGGATAGAAGCAGCCATTGATTTGAGAATCAAAATTCTTGAAGTTTATGGAGATTCAGCACTTGTCATTTGCCAGGTCAAAGGAGAGTGGGAAACTCGTAATGAAAAGTTGATTCCGTACAGAGATCATGTCTTGAAGCTGATACCATACTTTGATGAGATTACTTTCCATCACATTCCTAGGGAGGAGAATCAGTTAGCTGATGCTTTAGCCACTTTGTCTTCAATGTTCAAGGTCAAGTGGGCTAATGAAGCACCTTCCATCACTATCGAGCGTCTAGATGAACCTGGCTACTGTATGATGGTTGATGAGGAAACTGATGGTAAACCTTGGTTTTATGACATCAAGCAATATATAGAGAATGGCGAGTACCCAGAAGGGGCATCTATCACTGATAAGAAGACTTTGAGGAAGTTGTCTGCCAACTTTTTCTTGAGTAGTGGGGTGTTGTACAAGCGGAATTTTGATTTGGTCTTACTCAGATGTGTGGATAGACACGAAGCAGATCAACTCATCAAAGAAATTCATGAAGGTTCTTTTGGTGTTCACGCAAATGGGCACGCAATGGCAAAGAAGATTCTCAGGGCTGGTTACTATTGGATGACCATGGAAACAGACTGTGTTGTTTATGCGATGAAATGTCACAAGTGTCAGATTCACGCTGATAAGATGCATGTGCCACCCTCACCTCTGAATGTTTTGACCTCCCCTTGGCCATTCTCTATGTGGGGAATTGATATGATCGGAATGATTGAGCCGAAAGCTTCCAATGGACATCGCTTCATACTAGTCGCCATAGATTATTTCACCAAGTGGGTTGAGGCTGCTTCATATGTGAATGTGACACGACAAGTGGTTACCCGATTTATCAAGAACAACATAATTTGTCGCTACGGTACTCCAAGCAAGATTATCACTGACAATGGGACGAATCTGAACAACAAGATGATGAAGGAGTTATGTGACACATTCAAGATCGGTCACCACAACTCATCTCCCTACAGACCAAAGATGAATGGTGCTGTCGAGGCAGCCAATAAGAATATCAAGAAGATCCTTCGAAAGATGGTGAAGACGTATAAGGATTGGCATGAGATGTTGCCTTTCGCTTTGCACGGGTACAGAACGTCTGTTCGCACGTCGACCGGAGCGACACCTTACTCACTTGTTTATGGTATGGAGGCAGTACTTCCTATAGAGGTTGAGATTCCTTCTCTCAGAGTTCTGATGGAAACGGAGTTGGAAGAGGCGGAATGGGTCCAGAACAGATACGACCAACTCAATCTGATCGAAGAAAAGAGGTTGACAGCAATCTGTCATGGCCAACTTTACCAGAAAAGAATCAAGAGGGCTTTTGACAAGAAAGTGCGTCCCCGTGAGTTCAAAGTGGGCGAATTGGTGCTAAAGAGGATAATCTCCCCGCACAGAGACCCTCGTGGAAAGTGGGTGCCAAACTATGAAGGACCATACGTGGTAAAGAAAGTTTTCTCGGGAGGAGCTCTTGTCCTCACCAACATGGATGGAGAAGACTTGGCACACGCTATCAACTCAGACGCAGTCAAGAAGTATTATGTCTAAAAAAAAAAGAAGAGAAAAAAATTGAGCCCGGTAAGCTGAAAACCCGAAAGGGCGGCTTAAGCAAAAAAGGGTAAATATCCCGGTGAACCAAAATCTTCTGAAGATGGTTCACGCAGAAGTTAGGGAATGTATGAAGACATAATGCTGCAGTACGCATCTCCGTGCCACAACAAAAGCTCATATGGAAAGAATTAGTTCAATCACCATATTCAGAAGCGAAGTGATGAAGAATAGCAGTCAGGAGGGGGAATAGCATGTTTCGGTTCAATGAAGTTCAGTTTCAATTTCGTTGTTGTTTTAAGAAATGTGTAATAGATTCACTTTTTCCGTATGTTCCTCCTAAAGGAATGTGCATCTTTATGTACAAAATCCTTACTTATGAGTTGTTCTTCTCATATTTTAAATAAAAATTGTTCAGTTGAACTTCTTTTCTTGTCCTACTTTTTATCTTTTCCGCATGATTAACTTAATGCTGCTGTTTGTTTTAGAAAAATTCAAATCATTCAAAATGGTGAAACAGTGAAATTTTGAAACTTAAAATTGCTTTGATTTACGGAATGATGGGGGGTGACTGACTCTCTAAGTATTACGCTTTTCCTCGGAATTTGAGTACCTCCGTATCCTTCTTGATGATTACGAGTAATCGTAAGATATTTTCCCTGTGAGGAAATCTTTGCATTAGCATCCGTAACTTGGGTTACGACCATTGCTGTTCGTCGGATTTTCGGCGGTGTCGGGAATTCAGTTGATAAACCAATGCATCAACCAGTATACCCACGCATGCATTCATTCATTCATCCATGTCATATCACGGTACAGTCATGCATAAACCCTTGCCAGAGTTTGGAATCGGTTCAGAATTTTGGAGGTGGAGGTAAAAGTTCTCAGACGATATATTTATCCTTTTCTCCCCAGTGCTGGGTGAGCGCTTGGGTGACAGACAATCGACAATAGTGTCAATTCTCCAATGAAGTCTCTTCCCCAAAGAAGCGATCAATCATCCCCAGTGAACTCCTATGACAACAAGATCGTTCAATTGGATTCCCCAGTGACGTTTTACTCCTCTCAACAGTATCAGGAAATCCTATACCATTTTTTAAAAAAAAAGGGAAAACATATCATGCATATCATACTCATGCATTAGCTTCGGCTATTTGTTTTGCAGATGTTTCAAATGAAATCGTAAATATCCTCCTAAGGATCAAAATTGAAGGGTTAGTTCTCATACGACAAAGTTGACAAGCATAAGTTACACGCTTGTTTGGATCTCAACAACTGAGGGTTTCTCCAATCGGGGTTTCTTCCCCAGCAAAACAGTTGTCTCTTTCAGACGGACTCTGATGTCAGCAAATTATCAACCGGGAATCCCCAGTGAATTTTCCACACGGTTTTATTACGAAGTTTCCCCAGCGAAGCTTATTTACTCCCCAAGTGAGTCTCCTTCAGAAAGGATTACTACCACATTATTCTTGGTATTTTCAAAGATTTCTTTCAGACAAGGATCTTCTCAACAAATGCTATTGGCAGTAGCTTCCACAATTTACTCCTATGAGCCGTTCTCAGAAAATTACATCAAACTTCTGGTGTGTTTATTTCCCCAGTAAGTTATCAACTACTCAACAAATAAATATCCACCCGGCGGGATATTTCCCCAACTCAGACGTTGATCTACATATCCACTTGCTGCAACGCATTGTCCATACAATGTCAGCAAATTGAAGCTCGTTGCCCTGGAAGTTTTTCAGTCAGTCACAGGTGCTGAATCTGATTCTTCTATCAACGGTAAAGCTATCTGCAGACAAATTGAAGATCTTGTCAACTCAGAAGTTGTTCAACATGTCCGTACATGTTCAGTAAGATCTCTCATCAGCAGAAATGTCGGAAACAAGATTTACCGACTTCATAAACATCTATATCGCACCAGTGTGCTGGATATTGTTTTGTTTATCCCCAGAGAATCGTACTCTCGGGTACGCTACTGATTTTATTCTGCGGGTAACTCAGAGGTTACACGGTCAAAGACATTCAGTATGCCATGGCTCCTTGCACCTTCGTGCACCAACAATTCCGATATTGTTCTAGCCATATATTCAGAGAACTCTTTGATAAGTTCTCAATCATGTCGATCAGGGAACTCTTTGTTAAGTTCTCAATCCTGTCATTTTTCAATTTTGTTTAAGGTCTCCAAGTATTCCTTAGTTCAGAGAACTCTTTGTTAAGTTCTCAATCGTGTCATTTTTCAATTTTGTTTAAGGTCTCCAAGTATTCCTTAATTCAAAGAACTCTTTGTTAAGTTCTCAATCATGTCAAATTCTTAGTATATTGTTCTTTCTTTTCGCTGGAGAAGTTTGTTTCTCTTCTCATGGCATTTTCATTAAAATTGTTGTCAAAGTCATTTCGGTTACACGGTTATCCCCAGTGTTGTTGGAATCTCCTCAGTGTGCAATGTCGTGTTAACGTATTCCATTGATGCTTAGCAAGTTTTCTCTTCAAGCATTTTTTCTTGGCTCCATCGCCAAGATATGTTATCCACTTTCTTTTGTGACATCGGTTTCCCGCGTAGGGCAAATTTTCGGGGTTCTCTGGTATTCAATCCTCTTTCACCGTGAATGTTCGAAAGCTGTCGCCTTTTCTCACCTATCAGGTTTAAGATGATTGAATAGGGGCAACTGTCACACCCCAAAATTTCCCCTCCGTTTCATCACACGATTTCGAATTTTTGGTACAGAAAGGAATTCTTTTTACTTGGATTATTCGAGTCCGGTGATTGAAAATGCCATTTCTTAGTGTTTAAATTTTTCCAATCAATATAACTACAAGAGATTTTTGGATATTTCAAGCAAGAATGAGAATACAAAGATTGGAATTTCGAGGTACAATGTTGAAAAAAGTTCTATTATTTCTTTAGAATTCGGGTATAATTTCAAGTTGGGAAGTCACAAAAATTCGAAGAAAAAAAATATAATAGTGAGTTATTTGAGAAATTAAAATAAAAGAGGGAAGAATTTCTTTTACTCGGGTAATTAGAATTCGGTGATTGAAAATACCGTTTCTTGGTGTATGAAGTCGCTAGCAGGAAATAATTACAAGAACTTATTTAGTTTATATTGAATGTTGTGCATTTCAAGCAAAGATGCATGGTTGGAAATTATAAGATTCAGAATCGGAAAAGTTCCTATTATTGCATTAGAATTCGGTTACATTTGTGAGTCACAAGTTACAAAGGTACAAGAGAAATCCTTCCATTGGGAAATTACAAAAAATACACAGAAAAGAATTTATTGTTATTACTGGGATTCAAATTAAGATTACAAAAGTACAAGGTATCACGATTCTACAGAAATCCTAATTCTATCCTAATCCTACAAGTTCTAAAGTCGTGTCCGGGCTATTTATTTGTCTTCCGCCGGGCTGTTTTTCGCATCCGAGCATCCTTCTTTTACACCATGCCATCCGTTCGTCATCTGAAACAACAAAAAGGAACATAATTAATAGCAACAGATTAATTTTTTCATACGGAAACGAGAAAATTGTGTTTTTCGGACTCATCACTAGGGTGGGGTTGAGGAATCAGGTTTAAAGGTCAATTGTTTCAAAAGCCTCGGAACCAACTTCATCGGCCATAACCGTTACTTCCTTTGCAAATCACAACAACGAAACGTTGTTGGTTCACAAAGGAGGTATAGAGAAGGAAATCATGGAGCATCATTTTCCCAAAGAAAAGCCCAACAATGTCAAAAAGATTTGATTCAGCCCAAAAGGAAAATATAATGAGTTATGCATCAGCAGACAAAAAATAGTTTTTTCACCCCACAGTAACTATTTCTCACCCAACAGCAGCAGCAGGCAGCATTCACAGAAAAAAGCAAGATGCCAAATTCAAGTTTCAAGTGACAGAGCAGTAAGTATGCAGAAAAGAGGAAAGTTGAGTGTAATTATAAACAATACAGACTGTAGCAGAGAAAGACCAAGGTAAAATCTGTAATTTATCAGAAAAGATGGTATCTAAAAAAAAATCCCAGCATAGTATCTGTCCACAAACATACCAGAATAGGAATACACTCAAGTATGTATTAATGTAGCAGCAGAGGACTCAGAAGACCAAGACCAAGACCAAAAAAAAGCATCTGTTCTAAAGGATGACAAGAGATGTATATCAGTAGGAAGGGTCACAGCATTTGGGGAGGAGGTTGTTCAAAAACCCAGTTCTAAGAAAACCAGCAATCTTGTTCACAAACCAGTATAAACCCAAATCAACCAACACCAGTGCAAAGAGGAAGCCAAACTAGCACCTATTCTTACCAGCCAAAACAAAACATACCAAACCCAGAAAGCCATTCCAACACAATAACAGCAACAACAAACAAACCCAAACCAGGACACAGAAAACACTAACCCATCATCATTTTCCTCAACCCGACCCTTCAGATTATCTAGTTTTCAGAAATCTAGTTCTGAATCTGAGAAAGAAGAAGAAGAAAAAGTTGGAAAGGTCTCACCCGATACAACTACGTAAAGGTACGATCCGACCACGGGATGTTAGGGTTTCCAAAAGCCAAAGCCATCGTAAGAGAAAAATCAACATGCATCAAGAATCAACAGGAAAACGTAAGAGAATCGGAGGCCCCGCGCCGCCGTCGCCGTAGGCGATTTCCTGCGCGCTTTCTTTCGCTCGCCGATGAGGATCTGTGAGGACGAGAGAGTGTTTTCCAGCGAGAGCGGCGGAGAGATCGAACGGTGAGGAGGAGCGATTAGTCTTTCTGGGTTATGCATGCTTCGGTTCAAGTGAGAGAGAAGAAGGATCGTGTGGTTTTGTTTTCTGCTTTGTTCTAAAAATTAGGATTAGTTATAACTTAAATAATTTTTGTTTTCTTTATCTACTAATTAATACTAATATTATTATTAATACTATATTATTATTACTATTATTATATTACTAACTACTAATCCTATTATTATTATTATTACTTTAAGTTATCATTAAGCTATCCCTATAATTTATATTATTACTAACCATATTACCATTACTATTATTATTTTATTTATCATTATTATTAGTATTATTATTATTATTATATGTATATTATTACTAACATCACTGTTACATTATTACTATTACTACTATTATTTATCATTATTACAAATATTATTAGTATCACTACCATTATATTATTTTTATTTTTATTTTCTTATTTTTTATTTTAAGTCACAACAACCATTATTATTATTATTTATTATTATTAGTAACAAAGTTTATTTTTCCTAACCCATAAGTATTATTATCATCCATAAACTCATAAAATATTTAGTAACATCCAAAAAAGTATCAAAAATGCTATTAATATTAGGAAGATTTTATTATTAGGAATTTTTTAGCACTCTTTTCTTTTTTCTATTTTATTCCCCATTTGTAAATTTGTACCCCCATTCCCCACATGATGTAATAGCTAGTAAATATTCTTATTGCTTTATCATTTATTTATTATTCACAAAGCACAAACCAAATGTTTTCTAAACTAATACTCGTGCGAGCCATCTTTTAAACCCTGAGTTGACAAAGCTTTGAAGCGTCACAACGGCCACACATTTATGCACACACCACGCTTACTCTTGGGCTTACAATGAAACTTTAATTGATTAGTTAAACATTATTTAATTATCTAATGAGGTTATTTAAAATTAATTAGTTTACCTAATTAATTTTATTTAAACTAATTACTTGATTAAGTTTCGTTTAATTAGTCGATTGAATTTATTTCGTGCATGCACCTACACAATAGATTAGTTAAGCCATCTTGTATGGGCTTTTAATTTATTTAATGCTTGTATACAATTGTGTGCTCTTTTCCATTATCGCACCTTAGGACCATATATTCAGTTAACCATAACTCGCATTGCAAAAACACTTTCATAATAAGTTTCAAACCTCGATCCAACCAGTTTTTAGTCGTTAAACGCTAGACTAATTGCTAAAAAACTTGTCCCCCAAACAAACTTTAGTCTTTAAGTAGTTGGACGCTAGACCCGTGGCTTAAAGACTCCTAAATAACGTGAACTTCGTTTCACTTCACTTTTTCTCAAGAAAACTTTTTGGGTGATAGACGACTTGGGCGAACTTTCGTTCCTCAGGTTTCTAGTATTTGAATCGTGAGACGCTAGCCTCGTTGTTCGGTACTTTTTCATCCACATAAAAAAAAACCATTCAATTCACTCAAATTCTTTTATCGCTCATATGCGATCGTAAAAAAACTCTTTTCGGATAAAGAGAATGTAATAGTCGTTTCAAATACGAACAAGGACTTAAGCTTTTCAAACAAACAAAACAAGTCCTAGTTCAAAGTATTTGAAATGTCTAAATGCACGATTTTTCTTATAAAATCAATACAACAAACTTAAAACCTTTTCGAGAGGAACTACAGAGTTTTGACTTTCCCATTGCACAAGGGAATATGTAGGCACACGGTTCAAAGTGCAAACTCAAAATAATAATAAACAAATTTCTTTTCTTTCAAAGATCCATAACTTAGTAAACACACACACACAAATGCGTAGAATTAAATGGGTCCCATCGAGTACGATGGATGTCAGGGGTGCTAATACCTTCCCCTTACATAACCGACTCCCGATCCCACTTTTTGGTCACGTAGACCGCCTTATCCGCATGTTTGGGGTTTTATCTATATTTTCCCGTTCTTTTTAGAACAAATAAAATTAGGTGGCGATTTCACAGTTTTCGAGAATTAAAATATTTTTGAAAATTGAGTTGCTTCAGTTGGCGACTTCACTGGGGACAATTTTTAAAGCGAGTTAACCCTAATTTAATTCTTCGCTTGTGTTTATTTATTGCTTTGATGTTTATTATTATTGCGTTATACTATCCTGTAATATATTTTGACACTTGGGCATTTTTTGGTTATGATTCATAGATAAGCCCAATACCCAGACTTCTAGGAAACATAAGTTTAGAGTGGTTGAGTAGCTTAGGTCCATTGGACATCCGTGTTCCTTGGATCGACGTGAAGACCACAACTTAGAGTTGGTCGTTTTAAGGGGATTGTTGCTCCGTATGCTAGTGCGGGGTAGCAATTTCTAGACAAATGGCCTACAACTCTAAGTATTAGGATGTCCAAAATTGAAACCAACCGCTCAAAGGTTTTTTGAGTATCCCTTTAAGAGCCGTTTCTTGGAGTATACTTTTGAAAATACTATTATCTCGACAATACTATTTTTAAAAGGGGATCTGAGACTCCGAGAAATATTTTAGCAAAAAACATTAGACCCAACCCTGTTTGGGAATATTCTTGGGTAGGCGTCGAAACCATGGCCAACCAACCTGTGACTTATCATGTGATCTACACTGTTATTGGGTTCCAGCTTAACTCATTTGCATTGCATGTTTACATTAATCATTCATGTTCATCACATTTGTTAACATTTTCAGGTATCTTTAAAGGACTCATTCTTGAAAGTAATCAGACGGTGCAATGGATCCCGGCAGAAAAAACAATCCTCACATCAACTTCAAAATTCCAAACACTCAGATGCTGTTGAGACTTAGGGGAAAGGTGAAGCATGCACAATTGAACAACTTTCATGCCAGATATGGTTGGATCTTGGAGCTTTTGGATATTGACACTGATCACAATGCTCTGAAGGCTTTGGTAAAGTTCTTTGATCCTTCCTTGAGGTGTTTTACATTCCAAGATTTCCAGATGGTTCCAACAATTGAAGAATTCGAAAGATTGTTGAATTGGCCTCTAAAAGATAATGTTCCTTTTACCAAGTTGGGGGAGAATGTGGATGCCAGAGATATAGCAGCTGCTTTGGGTCTTCCGATCCGAGAGATAGGGCCGATGTTGGTGGAAAGAGGAATTTCTAGGGGTTTCTTAGAAAAAAGGGCTGAAGAGTTGTCAGTGGGGGAAGAAAATTGGAAGTCGTTCAGTGCCATCCTAGCTTTGTTGATCTTTGGAGTAGTATTGTTTTCGAGTCATGATGATGAGTATGTGAGTCAGCCTGCAATCAATGTGTTCCTTTCAGAGAATCCTGTACCAGCTTTACTAGCAGATATGCTCATCAACATCCATACCCGATACGCCAAAAGAAAAGGAGTAGTGATGTGTTGTTCCGCCTTGCTCTATTCTTGGTTGAGGTCCCATATTCCCCAACGAGGACCTTGGGTTAGGATTTTGGAGAACTTGATTTGGTCTCAGAAGTTGGCTTCTGTTACCGCTAGCGGAGTTTTCTGGTATTCTCCAAATTGGTACACGTGGGAGATTATCACTCATTGTGGGGCATTTCCTAATGTTCCGCTAATTGGCTCTCGAGGTTGCATTAACTATAACCCCAGGTTGGTCCTCAAGCAATTGGGATGTCCCATGGAAACCGCACCAAAGGAGGAATTTTTGAGGGAGTTTATCTTATTGGATTTTGGAAGAGATGATCCGGGTTTGTTGAAGCAAATACAGAAAGCTTGGACTCAAGTTCACAAGAAAGGTGCAGAGCTTAGAAAAAGAGGAAATGGGGATGGTGAACCTTATGAATCCTGGATACTTAGGAGGGTAATGGAGGTAAAATTGCCGTTCACTGTGGAGGTTCCCTTTGACGTGCCAGAACCTGAAGTCACCCATGTTCCTATTGAGGAGTTCAATAGACTCAAGCTAACCATTACTGAAATGCAAGCTGAAGAGGGTCGACAACAAGTCGCCCTTACTCGTGTTACTCGAGAGAGGGATGACTTGGCGCAAAGTCTCAGGGAAAGGGATGATGAGTTGTTAAGGAGTCAAGAGCTTGTGGAGATAGAAAAGAAAGCGAAGTTCCGTGTAAAGGACAACTTGAATGCTGCCAACTTTGAGTTAAGAGAGTTCAATCGAAAGTTGGCCAGGGCCGAACAGCAAAGAGGGAAGGCCTACGAAGATGAAGAACGGGCCATCCAAGCAAAGTCGGATTTGAAAGAAACACTCACTGCTCAAATTCTAGAGTTGAAGGTTGCGCTGAGAAATCTTGAATCCAGTTTGGCGCGTGAGTCTCGCCTCAAAGAAGAAGCCCGTTTGGCGCGTAATACAGACTCTGAAGAATTAGCGCGGAAAATCCATGAGTTGGACACTGCAAGGGATCTTGTGGCCGTGGGAGGCATCGATGTAGAGTTGGAAGCCCAATGAGGGATGGCAAGAGGAAGCCAAAAATGAGCTTTGATAAGCGGAGGAGAAACCATTTTTATTCTGGAAGAGCAGAACAAAAGCTTGTATAACAACTACTCAGGTCTGGTTGAATTCTGCAGACAATTGATGGTAGAGGTCCCATGGAGACTACAATCGGCTGTCAAAGATTTAGAAGAAAACCGAGTGCCCTCGGCGGTGGAGTATTTCATCGATCTTTGCAGAGACATGGTGGGGCGATTCCAACAAGAGATAAGAGATTTCAGGCCCCGAAGAGGACAACACTTCTGATCTTTTGCTGTTTTTATGTTTTATTCAGCTCCATTTGTACTTGTTGAACTAAAAGCAGACCTGCGAGTCTTGCTCTTTTTAATTTCTCCACAAAGACTAATGTTTGTATTTCGACTATTATGTTTGAATGAAGGAGCCGATTATCCATGTGTGTGTGCTAATTATTTATCAGTGAATGAGTCCGATAAGGATCCTTGGAAATGGAAACACGGTCATAAGCATTTTTGCATTCATCATACATAATCATGCATTTTTCTTTATTTAAAAAAAAGGGGACGCCGAGCTCATTACGTGTCATTTCACCCAGGAATTCAAGCTGAACATCCGAAGCCCGTACGAAACCAGGACCAACGTGAGAAGAGCAATGGATCAATATGCGACGAACCAAACGGCTATGCAAGATGATATTGATACGTTGAAGACAAAGATGGACCAGTTAATGGAAATGCTTACAGCTCAACATGTAAGGGAAGAGAGGGCCATTCGCCGCCGCCGCCTTTGCCGTAGCACTAACGCGGCTAACAACACAGCTAACAACGCATCTAACAATGCAGCTGCTGTCATTCCTCCTGTCATCATCGAAAATATGAGGACTCTCCGAGGTGATACTCCGTTTCCAAGAGTGCAAGCACTTAATCCGCCGTTCTGTGGAATGTCAGCTGATTTCGTCAACAGAGCAGAGAATCAAGGAAACGCTGCTGCTCATGTCGCTAACCGAGCCATGGGAAGTGACGAGCAAAGGCAAGAAGAGGATGGACAAGAGCATCTGTGGTCAACAACTCCTCAAGGTGAGGAAGAGCAACAAGATGAGTATATGAGGCAATTCTATCAGAATGTGGCACCTGTGGGTAACCCAACACCTTTCCAGGACGTGGCTGCCCAAAGGATGTGTAAGGAACTTGCCGATCAAGTAAGGGAGCTGAGAGGGAAGAATGTTATTGGCCTGAGTGCCGCGGATATGTGTCTCGTACCCGATGTGGTCATTCCGCCAAAATTCAAGGTGCCGGATTTTGAGAAGTACAAAGGGGTAAGCTGTCCAGATACCCATCTGAGAATGTATTGCCGCAAGATGGCGGCACATGTTAATAATAGGTCGATGGTCCACCGCTTTCAAGATAGCCTTCAGGCATCTTTGGATTGGTATATGCAATTGGAAAAGCAAATATCCGCTCTTGGGACGACTTGTCCAATGCTTTCTTCAAACAATACCACTTCAATACAACTATGGCCCCCAATCGAGTACAACTTCAAAACATGGGATAGGGAATCGCTTAAGAGTATGCCCAGAGGTGGAGAGTGGCTTCAAGGTTCAACCACTTTAGCCGAAAGGGAATTGAATGATCTTCATGGGAACATTGCCGCAAGACTATGAAAGGTTGATTGGAAGTACTTTTCTAATCCGGTGATGGTGGGTGAGAGAATTGAAGAAGGATCAAGACCGGAAAGATCTCCTGAGGAAATGTAGGACCGTCTGCAGTGAAGAAGATGTTTAACGGCTTCAAAAGAAAGGAGGCGAAACCAATGCTGTTTGGAGCCGAGGAAGAGGAAGGGAAGACCACCCTAGCGCTCCGTCGTGTCCCATACATGTCTTACCCCTATGTGGCAATGCGCTTTCGGCATGCAGACAAAACCAATGTAGATGCCGATGCCATATTCAAATCAAGTTCCTCGTAATCAAGTTCAACAACAACAACAACAACCAATCAGAATCAAAACAAGGGTGCGGTTCAACAGAGAAGCCCGCACTACCACAAATATACTAAAGAAGAAATTCACCTATTCCTATGACATACTCAAGTCTGCGCCATATTTAATCCAAGATGGAAGGGTGGTGCCAAGAGAATTGAAGCTGCTCCAGACCTCCCAAGCCATGGTTCAACGAGAATGCCGATGTGCTTTCCATGCTAACTCTCTAGGCATACTACGAGGATTGCTTCGCGTTCAAATGCAAAGTCCAGGAATTAATTGATCGGAAGTTGTTAACTTTCGCTGATGTCCCCAACATAGCTAACAATCCATTGTCGAGGCATGGGACATCATCAGTGAACGCTTTAAATGAAGAAAGTGGTCTGGTTATGGAGGTAGGGCAGTTGAAAGTGTCTTTGAAGAAGGTTTCGGAAGAGTTGAAGAATGCCGATTTAGTGGAAGAAGGTCACGAGGGCTATTTGATTTGCCAAGACAACCCAAAACGTTGTGAGAAGTTCAAAAAGTATTTGCAAGGATTGATGCATCAGCATTTGATCCAGTTTAGCCGAGGTCCCACTGAGGTGGAAGTGGACGTGGTGGTTCCCCGATCAATAATAGGAGACTTCATGTGTCTCCAATCCAAGAAGAAGAGCCTATTACGGTGGAACCAATGATGGTCTACCCGCCTATCCGATCCCTTATGAAAGCACAAAGCAACTTGGAATTATGAACCTAAGTTGTCGTTGGAGGTAAGCCATTGGTTCTAGAGGAGTCTGTGGAGAACATAACCGTATGAGTGGTATGACCCGAGCGATCGAGTTTATCACCAAGATCTAATGAAGAACCGAGCAGAGAAAGCGCCGATGTTCCTCCCGAAAAGATGGGTTGATTTGAATGTCAAGAGTTAAGAGATATTTTCAAGCCGAGTGATGAGACGTTAAAGATCATTAAGAGGAGTGACTACGAATAGTTGACCAACTTAGTCGACTCCAGCGAAAATCTCAATCTTGTCCCTTTTGAAAAGTTCAGAGGCCCACAAGATGGCTCTGTTGAAGTTTCTTGACAGCTCATACGTGGCTGAGGATATTACAATCAATCAGTTAGATGCGGCAGTTTCAAGCTTAAATGATAGCAGCTGTTTGTCATTCACCGATGCTGATCTCCCCCAGAATGGAGGTAGTCATAATATGGCTCTTCATATTTCATTACATGGTGGGACAACTCTTGCCAGAGTTCTAGTTGATACAGGGTCAGCTCTGAACGTAATTCCAAAGACGACATTGGCTCAGCTGCAGGTAGAAGGGGCAGTTTTGAAACCTAGTTCTCTAATCGTGAAGGCTTTCGACGGATCGCGCAGGATGGCGATTGGGGAGATTGATCTTCCAGTGCTCATCGGACCTCAAATCTTCAATATCACCTTTCAAGTAATGGACATCTTCCCAGCTTATAGCTGTTTGTTGGGAAGACCCTGGATCCATAGTGCAAAGGCGGTCACCTCAACTTTACATCAGAAACTGAAGTTCTTGTTAAACAACCAGATTGTGGAAGTTAGTGGTGAGGAGGACTATCTAGTCACCATGTGTCCAATTCAAATATGTGGATGTAGGAGATGAAGTGCACGAAACCCTCTTTCAAGCTCTAGAAATTGTCGAAATGTGCAAAAGGAAGTGAAGATGAAGGCCCAGAGGTAATATAACCTTGGCAAGATGTTAAGGCTCTTATTGAGGCGGAAACCTCAAGGTTGGGGAACTGTGATAAATGTAGAAGAAAAGAAGGACAAGAGTGGACTCGGCTACCAATCATACTCCGGGATCAGCAGAAGTTCAGAGATAGGAAAAGGAATTATCCCTCGTCTAGAGGATACTTTTGTTGCAAAAGGTTTCCGATCCGAGAAGGCTATCAATGCCATTGAAGGTGATGAGCGTGCAGTGGAGCTTTCCCGAATGGTGTCCCGTACTCCCCCTGGTGTGGCACTTAGGAATTGGAGCGTCAAGGATGTTACCCCTTTCATTTCGTTTTCAAAGTAATTTCTTGTTTTTTAATTAAAAAAATTCTGTGCTCTGAGGCACAAAGGATCGCTTTGTAGGGCTTGAACTTTTATCTTCAATAAAAAGCGCATTTTGTTATTCAGTTTGAGATCCCTTTTATTGTTTTACTGTTGCTTTCCAGTGCATCTTAAATAAATAAATAAAAACAACAACATTTTCACTATTTTTCTGCTAAGATAAACATACATATCTAAAAGATAAAATCAATCATTTATGCAGATCACCTGAAACTGAGCTTATTGAACACAGCCATGCTATAACTCCTTTTGACTTCGATTTCCCGATCAACCAAGCCGAAGATGATGGTGAAGAAGACTATGAACTCCCTGAAGAGTTAGCGCGTCTGATTGAGCACGAGGAGAAGATGATTCAACCTCATCAGGAACCAGTGGATGTGATCAATGCATCAAGAGGATCTCAAAGAAGTCAAAGTTGGAACCGCCTTGGGGCAAGAGATAAAAGATGAGTTGGTCAGTTTATTGCGAGAGTTTGCAGATGTGTTTGCCTGGTCGTACCAGGATATGCCCGGACTTGATACAAATATTGTGGTGCATAAGTTACCGCTAAAGCCCGATTGCTCTCCCGTGAAGCAAAGACCGAGGAGAACGCATCCTGAGATGGCTAAAAAGATCAGAGACGAAGTAAAGAAGCAGTTCGACGGTTTCCTTGTGTCGGATATCCAGATTGGATTGCTAACATTGTACCTGTCCCCAAGAAGGATGGAAAGGTTCGGATGTGTGTAGACTACAGAGACTTGAATAGAGCCAGCCCGAAGGACGACTTCCCTTTACCTCATATTGATGTTTTGGTCGATAGCACCGCTCAGTCGTCGGTTTTCTCTTTCATGGATGGTTTCTCCGGATACAATCAGATCAAGATGGATCCTGCAGACATGATGAAGACAACATTCACCACCCCGTGGGGCACTTTCTGTTACAAAGTCATGCCGTTCGGATTGAAGAATGCGGGGGCAACTTATCAAAGAGCCATGGTAGCTCTTTTCCATGATATGATGCATAAAGAAATTGAGGTCTATGTGGATGATATGATTGCCAAGTCTCAAACTGAAGAAGAGCACATTGTCCATCTCAGAAAGCTGTTTGAAAGATTGAGGAAGTACAAACTTCGATTGAATCCTAACAAGTGTACTTTCGGAGTCCGGTCCGGGAAGCTACTTGGATTCATAGTAAGCCAGCGAGGTATCGAGGTAGATCCTGATAAAGTGAAAGCTATTCAAGAAATGCCAGCACCAAGAACGGAGAAGGAAATTCGTGGTTTCTTGGGACGCTTAAATTACATCTCTCGGTTCATATCACATTTGACAGCTACTTGTGAACCTTTGTTCAAATTGTTGAAGAAAGATCAAGCCATTGTATGGAATGATAATTGTCAGCGAGCATTTGACAAGATCAAGGAGTACTTACAAGAACCGCCTATCTTGATACCTCCTGTGCCCGGAAGGCCTCTCATAATGTACCTCACCGTACTCGAAGGATCTATGGGTTGTGTTCTGGGGCAACATGATGAAACAGGAAGAAAAGAGCATGCGATCTATTATCTGAGTAAGAAGTTCACTGAATGCGAAAGTCGGTACTCCCTGTTAGAGAAAACTTGTTGCGCTTTAGCTTGGGCTGCTCGTCGTTTGAGACAATACATGGTGTGTCACACTACAATGTTGATATCCAAGATGGATCCTATCAAATATATCTTCGAAAAGCCAGCTTTGGTTGGAAGGATTGCACGTTGGCAGATGCTACTATCCGAATATGATATTCAATATGTAACTCAGAAAGCTATCAAGGGAAGTGTGGTATCGAATATCTCGCCCACCACCTATGGAGGACTATCAACCGATGAGGTTTGACTTCCAGATGAGGATGTCATGTTTATCGAGAATGCAACATCCCGACGGAGGAAGGACCCAACCAGATCCCGTGGACACTTGTGTTTGATGGAGCATCCAATGCAGTAGGGCATGGAATAGGGCAATCATAACTTCCCAACAGTTTTCATATTCCTTTCACCGCCAGATCTGTTTGATTGTACCAACAACATGGCGAATACGAAGCTTGTATTTTCGGATAGAAGCACCATTGATTTGAGAATCAAAATTTTGAAGTTTATGGAGATTCAGCACTTGTCATTTGCCAGGTCAAAGGAGAGTGGGAAACTCGTAATGAAAAGTTGATTCCGTACAGAGATCATGTCTTGAAGCTGATACCATACTTTGATGAGATTACTTTCCATCACATTCCTAGGGAGGAGAATCAGTTAGCTGATGCTTTAGCCACTTTGTCTTCAATGTTCAAGGTCAAGTGGGCTAATGAAGCACCTTCCATCACTATCGAGCGTCTAGATGAACCTGGCTACTGTATGATGGTTGATGAGGAAACTGATGGTAAACCTTGGTTTTATGACATCAAGCAATATATAGAGAATGGCGAGTACCCAGAAGGGGCATCTATCACTGATAAGAAGACTTTGAGGAAGTTGTCTGCCAACTTTTTCTTGAGTAGTGGGGTGTTGTACAAGCGGAATTTTGATTTGGTCTTACTCAGATGTGTGGATAGACACGAAGCAGATCAACTCATCAAAGAAATTCATGAAGGTTCTTTTGGTGTTCACGCAAATGGGCACGCAATGGCAAAGAAGATTCTCAGGGCTGGTTACTATTGGATGACCATGGAAACAGACTGTGTTGTTTATGCGATGAAATGTCACAAGTGTCAGATTCACGCTGATAAGATGCATGTGCCACCCTCACCTCTGAATGTTTTGACCTCCCCTTGGCCATTCTCTATGTGGGGAATTGATATGATCGGAATGATTGAGCCGAAAGCTTCCAATGGACATCGCTTCATACTAGTCGCCATAGATTATTTCACCAAGTGGGTTGAGGCTGCTTCATATGTGAATGTGACACGACAAGTGGTTACCCGATTTATCAAGAACAACATAATTTGTCGCTACGGTACTCCAAGCAAGATTATCACTGACAATGGGACGAATCTGAACAACAAGATGATGAAGGAGTTATGTGACACATTCAAGATCGGTCACCACAACTCATCTCCCTACAGACCAAAGATGAATGGTGCTGTCGAGGCAGCCAATAAGAATATCAAGAAGATCCTTCGAAAGATGGTGAAGACGTATAAGGATTGGCATGAGATGTTGCCTTTCGCTTTGCACGGGTACAGAACGTCTGTTCGCACGTCGACCGGAGCGACACCTTACTCACTTGTTTATGGTATGGAGGCAGTACTTCCTATAGAGGTTGAGATTCCTTCTCTCAGAGTTCTGATGGAAACGGAGTTGGAAGAGGCGGAATGGGTCCAGAACAGATACGACCAACTCAATCTGATCGAAGAAAAGAGGTTGACAGCAATCTGTCATGGCCAACTTTACCAGAAAAGAATCAAGAGGGCTTTTGACAAGAAAGTGCGTCCCCGTGAGTTCAAAGTGGGCGAATTGGTGCTAAAGAGGATAATCTCCCCGCACAGAGACCCTCGTGGAAAGTGGGTGCCAAACTATGAAGGACCATACGTGGTAAAGAAAGTTTTCTCGGGAGGAGCTCTTGTCCTCACCAACATGGATGGAGAAGACTTGGCACACGCTATCAACTCAGACGCGGTCAAGAAGTATTATGTCTAAAAAAAAAAGAAGAGAAAAAATTGAGCCCGGTAAGCTGAAAACCCGAAAGGGCGGCTTAAGCAAAAAAGGGTAAATATCCCGGTGAACCAAAATCTTCTGAAGATGGTTCACGCAGAAGTTAGGGAATGTATGAAGACATAATGCTGCAGTACGCATCTCCGTGCCACAACAAAAGCTCATATGGAAAGAATTAGTTCAATCACCATATTCAGAAGCGAAGTGATGAAGAATAGCAGTCAGGAGGGGGAATAGCATGTTTCGGTTCAATGAAGTTCAGTTTCAATTTCGTTGTTGTTTTAAGAAATGTGTAATAGATTCACTTTTTCCGTATGTTCCTCCTAAAGGAATGTGCATCTTTATGTACAAAATCCTTACTTATGAGTTGTTCTTCTCATATTTTAAATAAAAATTGTTCGATTGAACTTCTTTTCTTGTCCTACTTTTTATCTTTTCCATGATTAACTTAATGTCATTGCTTGTTTTAGAAAAATTCAAATCATTCAAAATGGTGAAACAGTGAAATTTTGAAACTTAAAATTGCTTTGATTTACGGAATGATGGGGGGTGACTGACTCTCTAAGTATTACGCTTTTCCTCGGAATTTGAGTACCTCCGTATCCTTCTTGATGATTACGAGTAATCGTAAGATATTTTCCCTGTGAGGAAATCTTTGCATTAGCATCCGTAACTTGGGTTACGACCATTGCTGTTCGTCGGATTTTCGGTGTCGGGAATTCAGTTGATAAACCAATGCATCAACCAGTATACCCACGCATGCATTCATTCATTCATCCATGTCATATCACGGTACAGTCATGCATAAACCCTTGCCAGAGTTTGGAATCGGTTCAGAATTTTGGAGGTGGAGGTAAAAGTTCTCAGACGATATATTTATCCTTTTCTCCCCTTTGGTGAGCGCTTGGGTGACATAATCGACAATAGTGTCAATTCTCCAATGAAGTCTCTTCCCAAAGAAGCGATCAATCATCCCCAGTGAACTCCTATGACAACAAGATCGCTCAATTGATTCCCAAAGGACGCTTTTACTCCTCTCAACAAGATCGAAATCCTATACCATTTTTAAAAAAGGAAAACATATCATGCATATCATACTCATGCATTAGCTTGCTATTTGTTTTGCAGATGTTTCAAATGAAATCGTAAATATCCTCCTAAGGATCAAAATTGAAGGGTTAGTTCTCATACGACAAAGTTGACAAGCATAAGTTACACGCTTGTTTGGATCTCAACAACTGAGGGTTTCTCCAATCGGGGTTTCTTCCCCAGCAAAACAGTTGTCTCTTTCAGACGGACTCTGATGTCAGCAAATTATCAACCGGGAATCCCCAATGAATTTTCCACACGGTTTTATTACGAAGTTTCCCCAGCTAAGCTTATTTACTCCCCAAGTGAGTCTCCTTCAGAAAGGATTACTACCACATTATTCTTGGTATTTTCAAAGATTTCTTTCAGACAAGGATCTTCTCAACAAATGCTATTGGCAGTAGCTTCCACAATTTACTCCTATGAGCCGTTCTCAGAAAATTACATCAAACTTCTGGTGTGTTTATTTCCCCAGTAAGTTATCAACTACTCAACAAATAAATATCCACCCGGCGGGATATTTCCCCAACTCAGACGTTGATCTACATATCCACTTGCTTCAACGCATTGTCCATACAATGTCGAAAATTGAAGCTCGTTGCTGAAGTTTTTCACAGTCTGAATCGATTCTTCTATCAACGGTAAAGCTATCTGCAGACAAATTGAAGATCTTGTCAACTCAGAAGTTGTTCAACATGTCCGTACATGTTCAGTAAGATCTCTCATCAGCAGAAATGTCGGAAACAAGATTTACCGACTTCATAAACATCTATATCGCACCATGTCGGATATTGTTTTGTTTATCCCAGAATCGTACTCTCGGCACGCTCGATTTTATTCTGCGGGTAACTCAGAGGTTACACGGTCAAAGACATTCAGTATGCCATGGCTCCTTGCACCTTCGTGCACCAACAATTCCGATATTGTTCTAGCCATATATTCAGAGAACTCTTTGATAAGTTCTCAATCATGTCGATCAGGGAACTCTTTGTTAAGTTCTCAATCCTGTCATTTTTCAATTTTGTTTAAGGTCTCCAAGTATTCCTTAGTTCAGAGAACTCTTTGTTAAGTTCTCAATCGTGTCATTTTTCAATTTTGTTTAAGGTCTCCAAGTATTCCTTAATTCAAAGAACTCTTTGTTAAGTTCTCAATCATGTCAAATTCTTAGTATATTGTTCTTTCTTTTCGCTGGAGAAGTTTGTTTCTCTTCTCATGGCATTTTCATTAAAATTGTTGTCAAAGTCATTTCGGTTACACGGTTATCCCCAGTGTTGTTGGAATCTCCTCAGTGTGCAATGTCGTGTTAACGTATTCCATTGATGCTTAGCAAGTTTTCTCTTCAAGCATTTTTTCTTGGCTCCATCGCCAAGATATGTTATCCACTTTCTTTTGTGACATCGGTTTCCCGCGTAGGGCAAATTTTCGGGGTTCTCTGGTATTCAATCCTCTTTCACCGTGAATGTTCGAAAGCTGTCGCCTTTTCTCACCTATCAGGTTTAAGATGATTGAATAGGGGCAACTGTCACACCCCAAAATTTCCCCTCCGTTTCATCACACGATTTCGAATTTTTGGTACAGAAAGGAATTCTTTTTACTTGGATTATTCGAGTCCGGTGATTGAAAATGCCATTTCTTAGTGTTTAAATTTTTCCAATCAATATAACTACAAGAGATTTTTGGATATTTCAAGCAAGAATGAGAATACAAAGATTGGAATTTCGAGGTACAATGTTGAAAAAAGTTCTATTATTTCTTTAGAATTCGGGTATAATTTCAAGTTGGGAAGTCACAAAAATTCGAAGAAAAAAAATATAATAGTGAGTTATTTGAGAAATTAAAATAAAAGAGGGAAGAATTTCTTTTACTCGGGTAATTAGAATTCGGTGATTGAAAATACCGTTTCTTGGTGTATGAAGTCGCTAGCAGGAAATAATTACAAGAACTTATTTAGTTTATATTGAATGTTGTGCATTTCAAGCAAAGATGCATGGTTGGAAATTATAAGATTCAGAATCGGAAAAGTTCCTATTATTGCATTAGAATTCGGTTACATTTGTGAGTCACAAGTTACAAAGGTACAAGAGAAATCCTTCCATTGGGAAATTACAAAAAATACACAGAAAAGAATTTATTGTTATTACTGGGATTCAAATTAAGATTACAAAAGTACAAGGTATCACGATTCTACGTAAATCCTAATTCTATCCTAATCCTACAAGTTCTAAAGTCGTGTCCGGCTATTTATTTGTCTTCCGGCTGTTTTTCATCCGAGCATCCTTCTTTACACCATGCCATCCGTTCGTCATCGAAACAACAAAAGGAACATAATTAATAGCAGATTAATTTTTTCATACGGAACGAGAAAATTGTGTTTTCGGACTCATCACTAGGGTGGGGTTGAGGAATCAGTTTAAAGGTCAATTGTTTCAAAAGCCTCGAACCAACTTCATCGGCCATAATCATACTTCCTTTGTAAATCACAACAACGAAACGTTGTTGGTTCACAAAGGAGGTATAGAAAAATCATGGAGCATCATTTTCCCAAAGAAAAGCCCAACAATGTCAAAAGATTTGATTCAAAGGAAAATATAATGAGTTATGCATCGCCAGACAAAAATAGTTTTTCACCCCACAAGAACTATTTCTCACCCAACAAAGAGCAGCATTCACGAAAAAAGCAAGATGCCAAATTCAAGTTTCAAGTGACAGATAAGTATGCGAAAAGAGGAAAGTTGAGTGTAATTATAAACAACAGATCAGAAAGGAGAAAGACCAAGGTAAAATCAGAATTTATCGAGAAAAGATGGTATCTAAAAAAATCCCAAAGATAGTATCATCCACAAACATACCGAATAGGAATACACTCAAGTATGTATTAATGTAGCAAAGAGGACTCGAAGACCAAGACCAAGACCAAAAAGCATCTTCTAAAGGATGACAAGAGATGTATATCGAAGGGTCACAAGATTTGGGGAGGAGGTTGTTCAAAAACCGTTCTAAGAAAACCAAAGAATCTTGTTCACAAACCAAGATAAACCCAAATCAACCAACACCAAGCAAAGAGGAAGCCAAACTAGCACCTATTCTTACCACCAAAACAAAACATACCAAACCCGAAAGCCATTCCAACACAATAACAGCAACAACAAACAAACCCAAACCAGGACACAGAAAACACTAACCCATCATCATTTTCCTCAACCCGACCCTTCAGATTATCTAGTTTTCAGAAATCTAGTTCTGAATCTGAGAAAGGAGAAGAAGAAGAAAAGTTGGAAAGGTCTCACCCGATACAACTACGTAAAGGTACGATCCGCGACCACGGGATGTTAGGGTTTCCAAAAGCCAAAGCCATCTGTAAGAGAAAAAATCAACATGCATCAGTAAATCAACAGTGAAAACGTAAGAGAATCGGAGCCCAGAAGGCCCCGCCGCCGCCGTCGCCGTAGGGCGATTTCCTACGCCTTTGCGTCGCCGATGAGGATCTGTGAGGACGAGAGTGTTTTCAGGAGAGCGGAGAGATCGAACGGTGAGGAGGAGCGATTAGTCTTTCTGGGTTATGCATGCTTCGGTTCAAGTGAGAGAGAAGAAGGATCGTGTGGTTTTGTTTTCTGCTTTGTTCTAAAAATTAGGATTAGTTATAACTTAAATAATTTTTGTTTTCTTTATCTACTAATTAATACTAATATTATTATTAATACTATATTATTATTACTATTATTATATTACTAACTACTAATCCTATTATTATTATTATTACTGTTAAGTTATCATTAAGCTATCCCTATAATTTATATTATTACTAACCATATTACCATTACTATTATTATTTTATTTATCATTATTATTAGTATTATTATTATTATTATATGTATATTATTACTAACATCACTACTGTTACATTATTACTATTACTACTATTATTTATCATTATTACAAATATTATTAGTATCACTACCATTATATTATTTTTATTTTTATTTTCTTATTTTTTTATTTTAAGCTGTCAACAACCATTATTATTATTATTTATTATTATTAGTAACAAAGTTTATTTTTCCTAACCCATAAGTATTATTATCATCCATAAACTCATAAAATATTTAGTAACATCCAAAAAAGTATCAAAAATGCTATTAATATTAGGAAGATTTTATTATTAGGAATTTTTTAGCACTCTTTTCTTTTTTCTATTTTATTCCCATTTGTAAATTTGTACCCCCATTCCCCACATGATGTAATAGCTAGTAAATATTCTTATTGCTTTATCATTTATTTATTATCCACAAAGCACAAACCAAATGTTTTCTAAACTAATACTCGTGTGAGCCATCTTTTAAACCCCGAGTTGACAAAGCTTTGAAGCGTCAACGGCCACACATTTATGCACACACCACGCTTACTCTTGGGCTTACAATGAAACTTTAATTGATTAGTTAAACATTATTTAATTATCTAATGAGGTTATTTAAAATTAATTAGTTTACCTAATTAATTTTATTTAAACTAATTACTTGATTAAGTTTCGTTTAATTAGTCGATTGAATTTATTTCGTGCATGCACCTACACAATAGATTAGTTAAGCCATCTTGTATGGGCTTTTAATTTATTTAATGCTTGTATACAATTGTGTGCTCTTTTCCATTATCGCACCTTAGGACCATATATTCAATTAACCATAACTCGCATTGCAAAAACACTTTCATAATAAGTTTCAAACCTCGATCCAACGTCGAGTGCATTTTCGAAATCTTTTTTCATAATAAAGCACAAGTTTTTTAGTCGTTAAACGCTAGACTAATTGCTAAAAAACTTGTCCCCCAAACAAACTTTAGTCTTTAAGTCGTTGGACGCTAGACCCGTGGCTTAAAGACTCCTAAATAACGTGAACTTCGTTTCACTTCACTTTTTCTCAAGAAAACTTTTTGGGTGATAGACGACTTGGGCGAACTTTCGTTCCTCAGGTTTCTAGTATTTGAATCGTGAGACGCTAGCCTCGTTGTTCGGTACTTTTTCATCCACATAAAAAAAAACCATTCAATTCACTCAAATTCTTTTATCGCTCATATGCGATCGTAAAAAAAACTCTTTTCGGATAAAGAGAATGTAATAGTCGTTTCAAATACGAACAAGGACTTAAGCTTTTCAAACAAACAAAACAAGTCCTAGTTCAAAGTATTTGAAATGTCTAAATGCACGATTTTTCTTATAAAATCAATACAACAAACTTAAACCTTTTCGAGAGGAACTACAGAGTTTTGACTTTCCCATTGCACAAGGGAATATGTAGGCACACGGTTCCGAAACCGTGCCAAACTCAAAATAATAATAAACAAATTCTGTTTTCTTTCAGCATCCATAACTTAGTAAACACACACACAAATGCGTAGAATTAAATGGGTCCCATCGAGTACGATGGATGTCAGGGGTGCTAATACCTTCCCCTTACATAACCGACTTCCGATCCCACTTTTTGGTCACGTAGACCGCCTTATCCGCATGTTTGGGGTTTTATCTATATTTTCCCGTTCTTTTTAGAACAAATAAAATTAGGTGGCGATTTCACAGTTTTCGAGAATTAAAATATTTTTGAAAATTGAGTTGCTTCACTCGGCCAAAATTAATAAAACCTACTCCCGCGAAATAATGCTTGCCTTAAAAGCGAAAACTGGTAACCACCATGTTCAAACAAAATTCGCAAGGAAACTTGCTAACATACAAAAATATTTTAAGACTATGTTATCACGAAGTCAAGAGCTTGACATGCTCACTTAGAGTACATTAGCTCAGAACTATGGACTAAGAGACAAAACGCTCGAACTCAAACAGTTTCTTGAGCTCTGGGTATCAAGCATGCACTACATTCCATAATTCTCTAGGAGGATTAAACTCGGAGGGGAGAGTGTCATGTGCTTCGAGCTATAAATCGATATTGGAAGTCTGGCCCAGGACAAAGATTCACGCTTCCATTAAATCGACCATAAGGCTTCAAGTCTAGAAGCCATATGCTCGGGGGGCTTATGATCGTGCATAAAATCTACTGTCTGGGCTAGGAGCGATAAATAAAGACTGAGATGGGTCTACTAGCCGATAATCGGGAAACACCTCGACTAGATCCCAAGATCAGAGCTGGGATCAAAAGACTGGACACGTTAGTCATACGTTCGTGTCCTAACAGCATTTGCCGGGTAGTACCAAACCGAGTTGGTTTATGTTACGAAACCTATTAGAGAATGGTTATGAACGCTAGAATACTTATGGGTCGGTTATGGACGTTACAAGTCATTAAGTAGTCGGTTACAAACGTTATGACATTGCATTAAAACCCATTAGATCAAGGACTTGCCTATATAAGGAGTCCTTATGGGTTGGTAAAAGGGATCTCACCCAACTCTCTCTCTATTTCCCTTAAGACCTCTCTCTCTACTACATGGGAGAGGCACCATACCTATTATCTAAGAGTTCCCAGTTGTGGGGTAAGCTAGACCTATAGCTTGGAGCTTAGTACTTGAGCCTCCGAATCCCTAAGCATACTCATATAGTTTTTCTAGCAAGAACATGGTGTATGGTTGTTGTGTGTGATTGTATTGAATTGAAAGTTGATTGTTGTGTATGATGAATTGGTGTAGAATTGTTGATTTTGATGTTGTGAATAGTTTCTAATTGGTACATATGTTTTTGGTATGTTTGATGATGTTATCACTGCTAATTGTGTGAGAAAAATATGATTTTGGGGTTTTTGAAAGAGGTAAATTGCAACTTGAAAGTTGCAGAATTTTTCAGAAAATAGCAGTGGTAACCAGTTACCACCTGGGAGGAACCGGTTACCACGTGTAAAAATCAAGTTTTGGGGAAAATTTGTGAAGGGTAACCGGTTACCACCTGGGGAGTAACCGGGTTCCCCGAATTTTCAAAAAATAGAATGTTTCTACGTTTTCCAGGAACCGGTTACCACTGTACAAATTAGAAATTTTCCTAAACTTTGAAAAATCATAACTTTGTGCTCGGGTGTCCGTTTGGCGCGCCGTTCGAATCTACGGGAAGCTAAAAATATGATCTTTCCTATAAAAATATTTTAAAAATCTGTAACTTGATATTTATGGATTTGTATTTTGTTTCGGTGACGTAAGTTTATGCGTTTGTGAACGATGATGTGAAAATCAATGTTGTGTTATGTTGTATTGTTGTTGTTGGTTTACAGCAGGTGGCTGGAAACGGTAAGGTATTGATAATGTTGAAATCAATACTTTTTGTTTTTATTTGCATGAATTGGTCTCATGAATTCATGTTGTATTGTTGTTGTTGGTTTACAGCAGGTGGTTGGAAACTGTAAGGTATTTATAATGTTGAAATCAATGCTTTTTGTTGTTGGTTGCATGATTTGGTCTCATGCATTCATGTTGCATTATTGTTGTTGTTGTTGGTTCAAATCCTAGATGGAGTAGATGCGAGCGAGGTGAATACATTTATTCTCTATTGTTGATGGCCCTAATCCTAGATGGAGTGGATTAATGGTTAGGTGAACCAATTGTTCACGAAAACGGTGACCCTTATTCTAGATGGAGTGAATTTGGTGGAAATCTCGGTACCGCATGCATTATGTCAATGTTGAGTTGCATTTCATAATTGTTGTTGATGTTGATTGTGAATTTCAATTGTTTGATTTATGACAATCGTGTTGTGGAGATGAGATACTTGAACACTAATAATTATGCATGATAATTCTGTATATCTCTGATTATATTGTTCTTTATATTGTTATGATATCTCACTCTTTCTGTTGTTATGTTGCCTCTACGTGGGTAGCGTGCAGATACTCAAGAGTAGTTCGAGTAGTAGGAGTCAAAGAGGTTGCTCTTATTTTTAGTTCGAGTCAACGTTACGCTCTGATATGTAATACTCGGGATTGAGGATAAATGTTTGAATTGTCCATTTTAATTTGATTTTCTTTTGTTGATTCCGATTGGAGTAGTTTGAACTCCAGAATATTTTGTTGATGTTGTTTTGTTGAGAATTAAAATATTTCCGCTATTTCAATGAAAATATTTATTTCAAGACTATATTATGTTATCCTCGTATGTGTTATGTATCATATTGAATGAGTTAGTGGTTTTGAAGCATGTGACATCCTAATTTATGTTGTTTGAAATTTTAAATTACTCTGATAATTATATAAATATTCTATGGGAAAGTCAGGGTGTTACACTCTTCCCTCAAAAGCTTTGAGAATTACATCGTAATTTTCTTTTGTCTTGTATAGATTTGTGTATGATTTTTTATGCGTTGTCATCTCTTGTATAAGCTGAAGGTAGACATATTGGTGGTCCTCCTCTCCTCTTGTATATCTGAAACAAATAAAGTGAGTCTGGAGATGCATATCCAGACTCAACGTTTATTTTTTCAGTTAAAAATACATTAATTCAAAGAAGATGTATATCCGGATACACCAAAATAATATACGAAGATGTATTTCCAAATACACTCAAATAACATACTGAGACGTATCTTCAAATCATATTTTGTGTGATTTTAATTGTGTACGAAGATTTATCTACCACAATTTAATATTTTTAAAAGTGTGAATCACCACCACCTGAACGTGGAAAGAGATTTCCCTTCATTTTAAAAGTAAAAAGTTGCTAAAGTTCTTACGACTGTAGTGACATAGTAAGACTCTTTAAGAATAAATTAATAACCTCAAATGATGTCCACTATTGGAGATGCTCTCAAATCTCAACTGCTAAAACAAATATCGAGACCAAAAACTAATGTACCAGCTATACAATCATCATATTATTATACTACAACTCTACAAGGATAATTTATAACATGTACTAGTACTTTTGTTGGACACCTAGGAAACTTTACTTACATAGTTTAAATTGCACCATCTCTTCAATCGAGTGTATTTATAATATTGACCTTATCAACTTCTTGGTTCCTTGTGATCCCCCAGTCTTCCACCTATTGCTCTCTCATTCATCACTTCCTTGGTATAGTCAACCATTCTTTCTAATTTAGTTACAACTTGCCAAAAAATTACCTCTTATCCACATTGAAAAGATATAAGGTCTTATAAAAATATATATGCAGAGTGTCATTCATTACCTTATAGTATTGGATAGGGAGATAGATGTATTGACTCATTGAGATCGCATTAAAAAGAGACAAGACCTAAAAAGAGTTTATAAAGAGTCAAACTCTTTCTTCACAACTAAAATCTTATGAATTTTTGTTGCAATGACATCCAAAACATCTAACATGCTTTCTTCTCCTAACTCAAGTCTACAATGGACAACCAAGAAGAACAAACTGTTTGAAAATGCATTGGCAATATATGACAAGGAAACTTCTGACCGATGGTACAATATAGCCATGTATGTCGGAGGGACAACAACTGAAGTGGAAATCAAGAAGCAATATGAGATACTTCAAGAAGACATCAAAAATATCGAGTCAGGCAAAGTTCCACTGCCTGCTTACTCAATGTAGCAAAGTAAACATCAGCAGTGAGTAATGGACCAATCTTGTTCATGATGGCAATTTATAAAGTATACTCGACAATAAAGTAAAAACAAGATTACTATATAACATTTTCTGTTTGTTTTCTAACTGTGTTCTTTTTTGTTATAAGTTATATGCAGGCTAAGGAACTTGGAACTCTATGGACCACCATTTTTCTGAAAAGGCATTTAATAGTTTGGAGCATTGACCAGTAACTTCTATGTTGTAATGTAACTCTTTTTCTTATTTGTCTGTAACTAACTTCTCTATGCATATAAGTCGCGAGCGTGCCTCTTTTTATATAAAGAGAGATAAAAAAGCTCAGATAAACATTGTTACAACTTTCTATTATGACAAAATTGAGTATTTAACTTCAAACAATTCATAAGAGGATTGAAGTTCTACAATCTATTGAGAAATTTAATGATGAATAAGTTAACAATGTTAATCTAAATTACCACTTGAATATTACACATTAAGTGGTATTATAAAGTAACAATTGTGTTTGTACTTTGTATGCATTAATTAATGACAATATAGTAAACCATGTGTTCCTAAAGTATTAGTAATATTTACACAAACTCTAATCTACTAATGATTCATAAAAGCGTTCTATTTCCTTGTAGATGAATGAAGTTGTACTGAGTTTTCACCTTCGTTTATGCTTTCACTGTTTTCTCCAAAAACCTTTGATGCATTAAATATCTGTTTTAAACAATATGTCACTTGTGAGCGTCACAGAGGCTTCATAGAGGTGTTATCAAATAGAAGGGATATAGCACTATAGTCTAGTGGAATTTGAAAAACTGTTATTTTTCGCAATTGACAACACTGAGTCACAGTAGAAATATACCTTTTCAATTGTGTTTCTCAAACATCTCCTGTGTTCATCAACAGATGCATGAATAAATTCATGAAAGTGATCTCTTAATTTAGTCACAAAACTCCCATTCCCAGAGTTGTTTCTTTGGCAGAATGAGACATTTTGTACCGGCTTGACTCGTAGTTTTTCATCGATCTGCTTGCTGTTTGAATCCATTCTTAACAAGATAACAACAACAAGAGTTAGTTAGGTTCTTGGTTAGAATTAGATGCCACACCAAAGGTGTAAATATTATGAAGTCCTTCATAGTTCAAACAGACATTTTAACAAACACTTTCCATGCACTCCTCTCACTCCTTTCAACACTTCAACATTCAAATTTATCTACCAATTTTACATTTAGCATAAACAAATTGCTGAGAAATATTACACTCAATTCTACTATTGATTACAAGAAAAAAGAATCGTAAAAATCGGAGAAAAAATGTAACTAGAGGAACAGCGAGAACTTACTTGAGTGTGATACACGCGCGCAAGAAAAATACCACTTATAGTAATCAATGGGGAATTTTAAGTTAAAATAACAAACTAACGGGTCGGGTCGGGTCCGTTTGACTCGATCCGGGTCGAATTTAATGTAAACCCACCCACATCTTGAAAACCAAACAGCCACAAAACAAACCTCAAAAAATTTCACTGCCGTTGAGAGAGAGAGAGAGAGAGAAATGGCTCTGTCTCTGAGGTATCATCGTGGTAAAGAAATTTCACGGTGGTTTCTTCAACCACTTCTGTACCACTCAGGTCTATTCTCAATGCTTCAAACTACTCTTACTTCTTTTTATATATTCTACTCATCTTTTATGCTGCCGTTAAGCTGTTTGATCAAATGCCGAGGAGGAATATTATGTCATGTAACATCATGATCAAGGCCTAACTTGAAATGGGCAACATTGAGAATGCTAAGAAGCTGTTTGATGAAATGACGGCTTTTTATATATATTCTACTCATTTTTTCACAACTTCCAAATCATTTTTTTATTATTCTTCCTTTTTTCTAGGTGGTTGTTATCAGCAATATGGAAAAGGTTTAAGTTCAGTGCCATTTTCTCCTGAACCAATTGCTCATGGGACTTTACTGACAGGGTTTCATCAACATAGGTAATTGCTATTTGAAGTTTCAGCTTTTTCGTTTATATGGCGTGGTGGTAATTGTTTTGTTCATTCAAAGTTTCTGTGTTTGGACAACATTGCAAAGCAAATGAATGAATGAATCATAGGAAAAAGCATATTTTTTATGTTTCAAGGATTATAAATTACAGGAATTTATTTAGGGACTTCAATTTCTGTTCATGATTTTCTTGCTGTGTTAGTTTTCCTGACTTCTGATTGACAGTCATATTCAGGTTCTCTACATTGGCGGATGTATCACATAAACATGCTCCTGAAGTTGATCTCTTGTCTTTTATAAAATCTTCTTTGGATCAACTTGAAGGTATTTGTTTTCTTATCTAATTTGATTTTGGTTATATGATCTTGATGGTGCAATTTTCCACAATTTGTGATTGGTAACATATTTTCAATTGAATGAGATGATTATTTGTTCAGTTACACTTATCTGTTTTGAATGGTATGTAACTCTTTTTTTTGTGTTACGGTTAGCATGAGTTCAATTATAAGACACATTGGTTACCGCATTTGGGATTTAATGAATTGAACAATACATCATCATTCCTCTATTAAATATTCATTTTCTATTTGAAATTTCAGGCACCCATCATTATTGGTTAAACAGATCTGTTAAAAATAAACAATTTTTTGGCATTGATGGAATTCATGGATTTCATGGAACTTTTTTGGTTCTTGCTGCAAGCAATTTCGAATGTGGCATTATGTTTCAAAAGTTGAAGGCAATTCAGGAAAGGTATATGAAAGTTATTATTTCCATTCCTCCAAAACATGATACAGTTAGGGATGGACTTTTCATAATAATAATAATAAATAAAAAATTTGGTTGCAGGTTCCCTCATGTTACTATTATGGGCTTTAAACTATGTAATTCTTCTGACCGCGAGAACCTAATTCAGTTACTGGTGACAGAAAATATCACATTCCCTATTTTGTTGTCTCATAGGACATTTCCTCAGGTGCGTAAAATTCATTGTTAAGGTTTTGAAAGATATGACTTTTGATTTGATCCATGTGTTGATACCTGCCTAGCAGTTGTTTTTGTAGCTTTTGAAATACATACATATTTGTTTGTATGTAGAGACTAATGTGTCTACCATAAAGAATGTTCTTTGTTTAGTTTGCTAAAAATTTCCCCACTGCTGCTATATATGATACTCCCTCTGGTCACTATTATAAGCAAAAATTCACTTTTTAGATTCATTAAATCATTTATGCATCTAACCCCTATGTAGTCTAGATACATCAAATATTTAATGAATCTAAAAAGGGAATTTTTGGTTATAATAGTGACCGGAGGGAGTACAACAGAAGCCGAAACACAAAATAAAGGAAGAAAGACCACATCACACTGATTATTGATAATCAATTGAATACCTTTGCAATAGTAGGATAGTGAGATTACAACTCCATTACCCACAAAAAGATTGATCTCAAAAAGTTAAGAGAAGTTATTACACAAAAGTTCTCAGACCAAATTTATCAAAGGTGACTTGAGATGTTTGGGAAGTATATGATGAAATGATTTTGAATTTGCTTCAGGGATTATATCACTTTGCATAATGCCAATTTATATACAACAAGATTACAACAGGATAACAAATTCTAGATACAATTTATTAGAGAAATAATTAGTGATAAATCAATTTCCAAAAGTGCATTGAATCTATTCTACCATACAATGAATCTTAGCTAAGTATACCATTCATTAACATTTATTATAAATATATTTCCAGCAATGCTCTTGATCAGTTCACGATGAGTTCGATCCTTAGTTATCCCCATTCTTCTAAAAAAAGACTAATTGTTGACAATGTAGAGTTAGCTTGTGTAATGTTCATGTTCCAATTCAAATGTTCCTTATTAAAGAGCATGCTAGATTTAAAACTGAAATAATTTAAGTTTCTACTTGGACAGTTGGTTGTGCTCTTAACAGTTTTCTGGCACTGAGTAACAGTCTTATTTCATGGTTATCTATTTACAAACATGCATTTGGTTTTATTGCCTACGTTTTATTTACCATAATTCTTTTGATATGTATAGATAAAGAACGGGGCTTGCTACATATTATTTGAAAGTTTTAAGAGCCCAATGACTTGTTATGAGAAGGACGTCGGTCTTGAAATTCTATACCAAGGTAATGGTTCATTTCAACGTTGTATAGAGAATGGTCGCTTGTCTGTTTTTCATTTTTTGTGTATTGATTTACACTGGTTTTGACATTGGCATCAAATGTAGCTATTCAAGGGTTACAGAAGCAACCAAGTGATCATTCTAAGTTGCTCAATGTCTTGAGATCTACATCTTGGAAGCAAGATATTATCACTAAGGATCAGTATATTTGTTCTCCTCTACAAAACTTACTTCTATTTTACCCAGGTAACCAAGAGGCCATTAACATTTTTTTTCTTCTTCTGTATTTGTTTCACCTCCCAATTAGAAATAGCAGCCCCTAGGTGCCACAAAACCTCACTGTGTTGCTGTTTGGAGTAGCTGTTGTTGCACTAACCGTAGAAAGCCAGATAAAGGCTGCAACTGTGAAAATCTTGTAAAATTTTGAATTTTTTGGTCATTTCATACTTAAACAGCATTTTTTTTCCTTCAACTTATAGAGGTTGCTTTTTTTCTTGTGGACTTTTTGGCCATTTCACCCTACAATTCTGAATGATGACAAAATTAAGCCCCTCCTTTCTTGTCTTTCTTCTCCTCTGAAACAGCTTCTTCTCCCCCTCCCCAACTTTTGAGGCTTTTGGAAAGTCCTTTTTGTATCTTTTTTGGCAGCCATCCTCACCTTGGATATAGTGTTTCCATTAAAAATGTCACTTTTATTTATTTATATGCTTTTGATAATTGAATATATGTCTTAATTGTGTGCTCTTTCTTGTATTGTTTCCCTGTGCAGTCATACTGACACCCGAAGTTTGTATTGACTACATAGATTTAAATATAAGTATGTGTAGACTGTTTAATACTTTAGACACCTAGTTTTCCTCTAACCATCTCCGATTCTGTTCAATTTTTATTGCCTAGACCATTCATTCTTTCCTAACATGGATATTCAAGTTAGTAGTCTATTAAATATCAAATATCATTTGGGTTAGGACATTGAGAAACTAAATTGCAAGATTTATAATAGATAATCATTATAATGTCTAAGAAATAATTTATACGTCATGTTTCTGGTTTTTTTTTTTTAACTAATTTGATATTCCTGTCATTTTTCCTATTTTACAGGCTGCGTCTCTGCAGATGAAAGCACTAACCGTCTCTTCATTTCTGATTGCAATCATCACAGGATTATTGTATGTGATGGCAATGGCAAGATTATGGACTGTGTAAGTATACTAATTAATTATTTCCGATTCTTTATAATGGTAGATGACAGTTATTGTAAAACTAATGTAAAATTTGAAGGCTTAACTAATTCTTTGTAAGTTTGTTAAACTTATATTATACAGGTTGGGTAGAAAGGAAACAGTTATTAACAGTCACTATTCAATCTATATGAAATGAAAAGCAACTATCTGTTTCATTTCATGACATTTTATCAATGAAATAATATTTATCATTCTTTCTTTCATGACATGATATTTAGCATTCTTTCTTCATCTTTGAAGAATTTCTAATATTGTATTGGAGAATCGGTTATTGGTTAAGACATCAGGTCAAATACATCCTTACAGAAATAGTTCATATTTGGTCGCAGTCTAGTTTAGAAGCCTATCGTCTTGCATTTGTTATATTGGAAAATGTTAGTCAGTAATGGTTATTTTAGTTTATAGTATTCCAACCTTGGACCTTTAGCTTAAAACTTCTAAGGTATCCACACAAGATGGTTTGCATCAAGCCCTTCATCTTCTCCAATTAGCTCCGCCAGTTAGGGGTTTTTTAGTTTCCAAGGCTCCAACCTTGGACCTCTTTAAAACTCCTTTGGTGTCCCTTAGCTCAATGTCGTGTCCGATTTTAGTTACCTTGCTTATAAATGTGTTCCACCTATACCCGCGGTAACCATTTTGGAATGTTTTTGTTTCATTCTATTTAACTGCTTTGTTGCTGGCCTTTTGTTTACTAACATTTAATTGAAGACATATATGCATTTTTTTTACCTTATATGCATTTGATTATGTAATATCATAAAAGACATGAACCTTTTTCTTCTTAAATTATTGGTATCTAAATAAAATAATGAAACTGACACTTTACATTTATACTTTCGCGTCTCTTTTTCAGATTGGCTCTACCCCAGGATTTGAGGATGGCGATTTTGAATCTGCTAAATTAAGGCGTCCGGCTGGTTCATATTACAATGCTACTGAGGATTGCTTATATTTTTTGGATTCAGAGGTATGCATTTGGATTTATACAATAATTATCAACAGATTTCAAGCCAGCTGTCTCATTTGATGAGAATTTTATGTACATCAATTTGAATATCATATATTTACTTGTATCTCTCTAGAAAGGCTGCTACTTGAACCAGCAGTTGTTGGCTTCTCGGTCTTTCTCTATTGGTCCTTGCTTGTTTCTGATCATAAGTTTACTCACATTTTACATTTTCTCCTCCAAATCCCGGTCTTTTCTCAGTCACCCAGTGTGTCGTTTTTAATCAAACCATGAAATGCTCTATACATGAAGGAGCTGTGACACCATTTGATAGAAACCAGTTCTAATTACGGAAGAAAAGGGGGAAGGACTTTGTTGAACCAGTAGTTCTTACTAGATTTTATAATGGAATGTGTGGGCCATAATGGATGCTACTTTTATCTTAACTTGTTTGTCTGCAGTAAAAAAATGTTCGATTATTTATTTGATTCGAGTTTCCTCTTTCTTTTTCTGGATTTACTAGCAAATTTATATACCTATTTTTCTTGATAGATATATCCCTTATCATTGATTTTATTCTCTTGCTTTTTGTAAGAACCATGCTATTCGGAGAGCGGACATGGAAACACGTTTAGTACAAACTCTTTATCCGACAAGCACTGTTAAAAAAGGAAGCATATGGAACAGGATCATGAGTAAGCTTGGTCTAGAAAGCAGTGTGGACACCAATGAAGAGGAAAAACCTGAAGTATTTAATTCTAAATCATTATATTTCCCTTGGCATCTGTTGAAATCAGATGATGACACTCTCTATATTATAGATCGCAGGTGAGTGATTCAGTGCATTTAACATTTTTTGGTACATACTTACACCTCATCCCCTTTCCCCTACTTGGTGTATATCACATTTCTCAATGTACATGGTTCAAGTTGTGATCCTGGGCCCCTTTGATATATATCACCTGTAATTTCAGGTTTCAAACTTTATGGACCATGGATTTAGGTTCAGGAAAAGTAGACGGAGTTTTTAAAGGTTTGATTTGTATTAGTTGCATGATCACAACAAAAAATCTTGTATTTGGCTATAGCTAATGAAGTTTCTCTAACATTTATTATTTAAAAGCAGGCTCTCCTATTATTGTTGAGAAATGCGGCCAGCTAATCAGACAAAATTTATCGATCTTAGATAAGACTCCCTGTGACCAGTTTCAACAGAAAACTAATGATGTGTATGCGCTTGATGGCCTACCACATTCTGTTCCTTTATCTTCATTGACAACCTTGCAGAATCACATGTTCATTTGTGACAAGGGTAATCCTTTTCTCCATTCTTCAATATTTTCTTGTGTAAATTCAATTTTAGAAATTGTTCACTCCTACTTTTTTATCTCACTAGTTCGACAGAGGATTCTGAAGATTGATATTGAATCCGGGGTCTGTTTGGACTTCCAGTTATCTAATTTAGGGTTACTTGGATTTCCTTATTGGTTGAATTCCCCTCCAGAGTTGTTTTATGCCAGGTAGGTATATGGGTTCTTTTATTCACAAACTCTTCATATTTGTTTGTTGTATACATTATATGTTGAATATGTTTCCTAAGAAACATACTAACTTTTCAATCATGTTACAGTGGAAATGGACTTTCAGATACAGCAATTGATCATCTGGAACATTTTGATAAGCTACCAGGTCAGTTTATTACATTCTAAAATTCAGTATTTTTTTGTTTGAACATTTGGGATATGCTTTGCATGGGTTTATCTCATTGGACTTGTTTATATATCAAGGACCATCGGCTGCATGCACTGTCCTGAAATCTTTTAGATTCTCTGTTTTGTACCTAAAATTGAGTGTACTTCATCACGAACTATTACTTCTGAAGTAGTAGTATCTGTTTTGAACTCGAACTTCTCTGCCATTTGTCACAGGCAAGATTGACATAAAGTTGAGTGTTGATGTTCCTTCAGAGTTTGAGCTTGTAGAGCCATTACAAGAATCCTGTATATGGCGCCAAGCAAGAGGTTCAACTACTGAAATCTCTGGAATGGATGATCCACAATCCATAGAGAAGGTCCTTTTGCAAATGGAAATTTTCTTTAGTTTAGCCTGGTTATTCATTTTCACTCACTCCCAAACTTGGTGCAGGTTGGGGTTGCACAACAGTGGTACAGAGAATTGGATTATGTTGCAACTCTAAAACCCGAACCTGAAATGATTGAAGATGATAATAACCGGGATGAAAATATAGCTGTGGAAGAAGATGGGAAAGTTTCGATTACTAGTACTATCCTCACTAGCCCCGGAACAGGCGAGGTATGCTTTCAATGATGGTCTTTGTTTTGTTCTTTAGGTCTAAAGAGTGTTGATACTAAATACTATATTTTTAATTTGATGCAGGTTGTTATTTTTGCTGTACTGTATTGTAAACTTAGAAAAATTCCAAACTCAAATGATGGCAACCAAGAGAAATATGCGGCAAGGATTCTTGATTTTTTGAGCTCTAAAAGATCTGGTAAAAGCGAGAGAGATTCCTGGAATACATTTCTATTGCAATCTAAGGGCGATTTAAGAGATCTTATTTTCACAAAACCGGTACACGTCAGAGTAAGATTAAATTGTGATGATCATCCTAAGACTGATAATGGAAGGGATTTCATCTTAACAGACTCCTCAATTAAAGTGAATGTGTTACTCAATTAAGAGATAGATTTTAGGAACACATTAGTGTCCTGTGTTTTATTCTTTTGACTGTATAATCTAGTTGGTATTTAGGAACTTTTTGCACCATTGTTTCAAGAGTAATAGCTAAATTCTTATGAAAGATATTTCATTCGTTTTGAATAAAAAAATTGTTTTTCTTCTAGAATTTCTGTACCAAGAATGTTAATTTGTATAAGAACTACAGTATCTTGTGAAGAAACAAGATGTGAAAGGGTCTCTTTGGTTATATTTTGAGACTATTTCTTTTACAAGTTGTAATGTTTGGACATATATTGATTGATATAGAGTTATTCTAATAAGTACTCTTAATTAATTGTTTTTTCATTTAAAATTAATGTTAATTTGAATAAATAAATGATTAATTAAGATAATTTGCTAAAATTAATATTCTTTTTTATTTATTATTATTTCTTAATGTGTGTGAAATGGATAAGGACGACAAATAAGAAATAATATATTGGTGAACTATCCGGTACCCTTGCATTTAGTTTGGTACCAGTACCCTTAACCAATCAAACACTATGCAATGTCATGTCATTTTTTTATTTTATTTTAAAATAAATTAAAACTTTAAACACAAACTGCTACCTAAAAACTTACCTAATATATTTTATAATCCTATTATCTCTTATGCTATTTTAATATGTTTTTAATTTTTGACTGATAAGTTATATAAATTCAACTATTCTTTGTATAAATATAATTAAATATTTTGATTATAGCATCCTGATTATTAGTATATGTGAATATATCATTAACATAAATAGCATTCTCAATACATCTTTAACTAATTCAACTAATTTGTTTTAATTTCTCTATAATTTTTTTTTTTTAGAAAGGTTTAAGGATCCGTTTGTTTTAGTTTCTTTTTTAAAAATAATTTTTATAGTATTACAAATTTTGTATAAAAAAAATTTACAAAGAAATATTTTATAAAAGATTCAATTAAAAATTTTATTTGAATAATTGTTTTTAAAATGTTATTTTAAATATTTCATCTTCTTATTGAAACTTTCTTTTGGATATTAAAATTTTAAAATATCACTTAATTTCGAAGCTATTTCAAATAAACTTTTATAAAAATCATTTTTGAAATACAATTTTTTTTAAAAATTATGATTTTGACTGTGTTAGTCTTTAATAATGTACATTTATCAAAATTAGTGTTTCAATTTAATATATATATATATATATATATATATATATATATATATATATATATATATATATATATATATATATATATATATATATATATATATATATATATATATATATATATATAGATAGAAAAACTTCTAATATTTTAAAAAATGGTTTTGAAAAAACTATTTTCAAAAATACAAAGAAAATTTTTTTTTTATTAAATCTGAAAGAAACAGACCCAGATAGACTTTTGATTCTTGTGAATATCCGTGTTTTTTTAATGCGTAAATATTTATAACTATATATATTACTGGCATTTAGAGCTAAATGTAGAAATTATTTAATGAAAATTATAATAAAAAGTTGGTAATCAATATCACAAATTTTTTAAGTTTTTTAACATGGTACATGTTAGCATTTCCCTTATATACTCACTCACGAATGCAGATGGTTAGTCAAATAAAGGGAAATTAAAAAGAAAAATGAGTTTTAGCATCACGGTTCGTTCTATTCATCTAGCTACTTGAATGGCCATCATGAACTGAGTCCAGTCCAATTTACTATATAGAGACAAACGAGATTTTTCTTTTTCAAAATAATCAAAATAATAATTCATCTTCCCGTTACTTTTCTTTTTCATAGACATGAATTTACACGAATTCAGAGATACCAGAGTATACTCTACTTATCATCAGAAAACATGGCAGGTAAATATCAGTAAGATCATTCATTCCATGTGAGTCACTTGTTCTAACTTGTATTAGCACTAACTTGTTCCAACTTTCAGCATTTTCCATCAATATTTAATAATTAAAAACACTTCATCTATCCTATTAGAGTTGGAAAAATTCGCGAAGCTTATAAATTTATGATACACTAAATAAGCTTCTTTACAATA
Source organism: Vicia sativa (assembly GCA_021764765.1). Classification (NCBI taxonomy): domain Eukaryota; kingdom Viridiplantae; phylum Streptophyta; class Magnoliopsida; order Fabales; family Fabaceae; genus Vicia; species Vicia sativa. The sequence continues at coordinate 102,382,686 of CM038792.1, forward strand.
CATAAGAATATGGAACTCTTCATTCTATGGCTGCCAAACTCTAAAGGTGGGAGAGGAGAAACATGTGCACCAATCTACACAAACTCGTGTGCTCAGCCAGATCGATCCTGCATTCAACTGTGTTCTCCATGCTAACCAAAATTGCTTTTCTAATTAATCAAATTGACTAGAGACAAAATTTTCTCATTTATACATTAAATGGCATTAGTTTGCAAGCCTTGGTGGCTTGATAAAGTATATACTCCTAACAAACCCTTTTCCAACTTCACCTACAGTTTTTAGCACCTTCCGAGGGTCATATCCTTCCTCAACCACTTCATCTTGCTTCCGCTTCTTTTAAAAAGAAAGAAAAAGCAGTGATCAGAAGTTCCATTCGCATAATATATTTTGCACCAAATCAACAATCAACAATATAAGCATAAATTTTATACCTTGGAAGGACACGGTTTCCCCCATGTTAGACCAATGGCATCGCCTCCTAGAGAATCATGCCATAACTTGAATGTGGTGGAAAACTCTTTCTACAAGTGATAAGTGAGGAAACCAAGATTAGTAAAGAGGATGCCGCCAGAGGAAAACAACACCACTATGTTCAAAATCAAACCATTTTCATCGTACTTACCTCTAAATCTTTGATAAAGCACCTTGATGGATCGAAGTCAACCAGCAACTTTTTTTTAAGTTCCTCTGGCTTACCCCTCAAATCTTTAGGCAACAAAAAGGGTTGGAAGCACGTGCTAGCATGTCCTTTAGCAACTTGGGTTCCTGGGTCATTTTAAATGAGAATATCATTTGATAAGTTAATCTCGTGAAAAACGAAGATAAAGTGAAGGAAAAGGACAGAAACATATTTGTTAGCAGACTGTAACTAAGACCAAAGTAATTCTTGTCATATGTTTGATAAAGAAATTGTAAATTGGCTTACTGCAAATAATTAATACTGTCAACTAATGACTCTTGAACCATTTTATATACTGTACGATTCTGTAAACTAACAGTTATTAAGAACTATACCATGACCAACTTCTGTAGAGAAGAGAAGCCTTTGAGGATACGCAAGTTTGTCTTTGTGGAGAATAATGATTGCATCATAATTGTTCAAAGGAGTCCGTAAAAGGCACTGACGCAAGATTTGAATAAAGCATTAGCCTCTTAAAAGAAATCTCATTATAATCTACCACTGAAAGTTGAAACAAATTAAAAATTAAAAAAATGTGTTCAACTTACCTCCCATCTATTTGGACCAATCTCCTCCTGAGATGTGAGTTTCCTCAGCAAATTTGCACTGCTTCGGGCATATGCAACTAATCTTTTAAGTTCCTGTTAACAATGCATTACAATACAACACCTCGTTATCAATTAGCATACACTTGCTAGATTAATTAAACAGTATTGCAATGTTCACTTAAAGGATCAAAACAATAGTATGTTAGCATGCTGAATTTTACAGAACCTCAACTGTTGTGGATATTATCACTAGCAATTTATTGTTACTTAAAGACAGACTAGCACTAGCATGCTGAACTTTTACAGAAAACCCGGCTGTTGCAAATATCATCATTAGCAATTTATTTTTAGCACCCAGGCAATTCACCAATACTTCAAGACAGTCAAACAACCCAACCCAGGCAATCTTATATATTGTAGATATTAAAAACAAAGTGAGGACAGACAATACAATTAACAATAACAAAGAGGAACTTAATTAAGAAACTTTAGGCCTAATGAAATAAACATATACAAAACTTATTTTCTATCCGATTTAAAGAAAATATATCTTCAATTCAGGTCTAACCAGTGCACTAGGTGATAATCCAGTCCAAGCCTCAGATGCTTTATCATAAACTGTAGCCAAGAACATCACCGGCCCTACATTTTTTCCGTTCTCTCCCTGACCTTTTCTTTGCAGCAAAAAGTTGTCCTGAAAACCCATAGTTTCCATCAAGAACATATATTTTTTAAGACCAACATTATGAACAAGTAATTACTCTTTTTTTAATGCTGAAAAGAAGCAAAGCCTTAAAAATAACAGACTGTAAAGTCAATAATTTTTTTCTTAATTATGTACTTACATTTATTTCTTTTAAATCACTTTGGCTCAAGTCATTATTGATGTCAACAACCAAGGGAGAAAAAGTCCAATCATAGTCTGAGAGCAACTGCAGGAATCTGTCAATGAAACTTAAAGTGTTATAATATGTACAAATCAATAAACATAGTTAGAAATTTGGGTGTTCGGATTCGGCTTCTTCTGGTAATTGTTCATCCTAACTTCATACACCCAATTGTGAAACCCTTGACAAGGGAAAGATTGGGTTAACTGGGTAATGAGCTTTATGACAATCCCCAAAGAAAATTAAGTTTAAAGAGTACACTAACTTCTGCCTAGTAAGATGTTCAATATTTCTCATCATCTTCTGAGTAAATTAGCAACAAAAATTATGAAACACACCTTAAAAATCCAGTGATCCGTGAGCAGGGAGCTTCAAATGGCAAAGGATTGAGAAAGAGATATGCAACCAATAGCTCAATGGCCTCCTCTACCAAACAAGCAGAAAATAGATGTGAAGCAGCCCAACGTTTTGCTAGTCTAGACAAAGAAAAAAACCTAGAGTTAACAGATCATAAATGGAATTATAACTTAACATAGAAATTTTCAAAATGTTCACCTAACTACTGGTCCATAAATTGGGTAAAGACTTTGTAGTCCATTTATCATGCTAGCATGTTGACTACGAATCAAAAGCGTCTTGTCTGCAGAATGTACCCGTATATTTTTATCATTCCCAACTGCATATTAAAAGTGTTTGATAAGTAAAACTCAGAAACGGCATTTCCATTTAAATAATCATAACCTTATAATAAGTGTAAGTCATACCTTCTTTGAGTAAACTAAGGGCCCTCTCATGCAAAAGTTTAAGACGAAATGCATATCCTGACATTAATACGTCCACATCATCCTGAGTTGCAATGCATGTCATCCCCCACTTCTTTTGAAGACTGCCATAATAACATTATCCCGTCATATTAAACACTGAAAAATAAGAACATAATACTGAAGCAAACTAAAGCAAATAAAAGACACAAGAGTCTTCACCTTTCTCCAATTTGAATAAGGAAACTAGATTTTATTTTTTCAATTGCAGTTTCATCCATTGGCCAGTTCCCAGAACCTTCAAGCTGCAAAGAGCAAAAAAAAAAGGTGTTTGTAAAACTTCTGTGCATAGGTCAATTCATTGAGCAGCACTGGAGCATAAAACCATACCTGAATCATTATTTCTAGTGGTTGAATGCATGATGGAACCAACTTATTCAGTCTGAAAGATTCAATCTTTTCATTAGCTAGTAGATGAGGTTCGGGAGGGAAGACAGATGTAAACCTGAATGCTGAAAATTATAATGAACATGTAACAATAAATTGGATTAGGTCAAGAACGAATTCAACATGTGGAACTTAAACACCCTCATTTCTTTTCTTTGGCAAAAAGCACTCAGATTTTGGTTTATAATAACACACACCCCAAGCATTATGACTTTAAAAATTAGACAAGAAAATCTTTGAAGATTACATATTTGAATAGATAAATGTTAGCTCATGTGAAGAAATTACCAGAGTCTAAAGGCTGTACGCTAGACACCTTCAAAGGGAGGTTTTCAATAAGACGCAAACATTTTGATAGAGCATCGAATGCCTCGAGCAAACTTCCAGAGTATGATATAGGGTCTGTGGGTTAATCATTTCAAAAGAACAGAAGATGTTAATCATAGAAGCATAAGGGGTCAAAAAAGAAGTGAATAGATAAGATTGTTACCAGCAGCACCATGAGCCAAAGAAAAATCGAGTTGATCCACAACTACTACAATATTGTCCTTGGGTAAAGATAGATGCAGACTAAGGACGTGCTCGGCTATATTTTTCAAAATCAGATGCCTTTCCCATTTCTGACATTCCCATACTATTTTAGAAAAGAGAAGAAAAAAAGGTTACCATATTATTCATCAAGATACTTTAACTTGGGCAGTAACATAAGAAAGCTACGCTAATCATACTTTTGATCAACTAAATAAATGAATTGCAACTGTAGAGATGCCTCACCTGTGCTTTCTGCAATTCTACTGTCTTTAAATCTTCTAAGCTCTGCTTTTTCTCCCCAAAACTTTCGAAACTCAAGAGCCTGCTTGAAATCATGAGTAAGGACTGTGATGCATTCAAAGCAACACAAATTTGAACACAAGGAAAAACAGAGAGAATGTGAACAAAAGAATGTACCTCTTTTTTACTCTCAGCATTTGGACCAATATCAACCATCCTATATGCTTTCTCCAAATTACTGACTGAAATTCCTATGAACAAGGGCTCTTTATCAAGTATTGACAAACCCTGAGGTTGTAAATTCAATCAGAGACGGAACAGAATAAGGAAAAACATGAAACATATTTTAAATGAGATGCTGAAAGTCCATGCTTGAAACCATACGTCATCCACGCGCCATTGACATTCTGCATTTCTCCATATAACCCGAATGAATTTTGCTCTATCACCCAATCCTTTAGCTAATATAGCATGTATTTTCTCCTCATACAATCTCCAGCATTCATCATCCAAACAAATTCCTGACGCATATAGTTCTTTGTTTCCTTTAAAGTTTATTCTATAAGAGTAAAACATGTAATAAAATAAGCTTGCAGCTTTTACAGCTCGAAGCAAACCATCATGAAAATGAATCAACAGAATAACCCAATACATTATACAGCATCTGAATCAATATGGTATTTATCATCAAGAAAAGCAAAGGCAGGAAGAAAAAAAGGCAAGTCTCCTGAGTATTATAATGTAACACGAAAATAAACATATATAAGTTCCATGAACTTGTTTACTTACATCATTATAACTAATATGTTTTCGATATCCATGTTACTTCTCATACACCTTCCTATTCAAATATCCCAACTGGATTATCAATTACAAACACATGCTAGATTAAAAAACATTACCTCATACAATAATCATATTTAACAGCATAGTCAATTTTGGTCATAAAAACTTCCTCAAACCCACCACCTCTACACTTTTCCATGCATTTAAGTGCAGTAGCAGCCTCATCTTGAAGCTGAATATAAACATTGAATAATCAAAATGAGTATGTGACACGATATAGTATAAAAAAGAAAAAGAAAAGGCAAAGTTGGTGTGCTGGCCAAAATATACCTGGGTAAAACCAATCCTAGACATTCGAAAAGCCAAATTGAATGCCCCAGATGGATGACATATCACAATTGGAAATGACCCTTTTAGTTGCATCCTTTCCTGTATATGGGAATCATGAACACAACGATGATTATCTCAGAATATAAAAGGAAACTTTAAAAAAAAAACTCTTACTAAATGGTGCATCAGAAAACTTTCATCAATCCAAGATTGAGCTGTTACGGTGCAAGTGATTGAAAATACAAAGCTACTTGCCAAGAAAGGGTTAAAGGTGATATTGTATTACGAGAATATGATTTATTTAAAATTTTGCACCAATATATCATTTTTAAATGGGCACATAATAAATGAAAAGGAAATGCAAATAAAAACCCTGAAGGAAAATAAATTATAAATAGAGATCTGGATATCAGAACTATCATAAATGAAACATGAACGTTTACACACGCTATATACAAAATAGATTTACAAAAGTAGACAAAAAAGGTTAGAGATCTGGACCTCTTTAGTAATATTTCCCTGGCCTTCCTTTGGAAAGTAGACACCTCGGCTCCAGGTCTCTGAAGTGGCTGAAAAACCAATCAAAATAATAAATATTTGTATTTAATAATATTAAGCTATTTAAGCCCCCACTTTCAGCCTAAGCCAATTTTAAGTCAGTAGCAAATTGCAAAAAATTCACTAAGAAAACTAACTGCACATGGCAGCAAAGATCTATTCATGTAATGCTTACGTGGAATTCAAATATTCTAGTTAACAGATACAACGATAGTGAACAAACACCATATAGTCATCAAAATAAATCAGTATAGAGTGAGAGATAATAAATGTTTACAGTACTTCATTTTAAAATCGATAAAGTGCATCAAATGTGTAGCACATGGAAAGATGGCAGTCATAATTCTCCAAGGTAAACAGGTTCACTTTCATAACAGATCAATCGTGGTGCCATAACATGGTGAAGAGTACTAAAAAAAATGAGTCTGTAAAGGAGAGTATATACATACCAAGGAAGTTCAAAGTGATGCGAATTATTTCAATGACCTTCATTGACTTCTTAATTTGTTCCCTAGAAGCAAGGTGTGCGAGTATGATGGATATCAAAAATCCATTCAGGCAATCATGAGCATATATTGAACTTCTCTGTCGAGCCCATACCTAAATTCAGGAAGAGAAGCACTGAATTAAGTGTTTCCATGTAAATATTTTATTTTTATACTTAATGCACAAATGCCCAGAAGAAATTCAAATATCAAACCTTCAGTAGGATTAAAGCTTCCCTTAGTTCCTTCCATCCAAGAAAAAGTTTGTTCATTAATTCTGTATCCTCTATAAACATGTCTTCCAAGATACTAGAATTATATTTCGGTGTGGCTTGAACAGAACTCCCTTCAGAACATTAACAATCAATCATTAATCCATCGTATAAGAAGCAAAAATCTCGAAGAAATCAGATTTAGGTGTTAAAGGTACAGACCATTGTTCGAATTATGAATATTATTACGAGTCATGTTTAACTTTGGTATGCTAAAGATAGACACGGCCGACGGAATAATTCTCACATAAAAACCATCAGTGCCAACAAGCTTTGCAGCTGCAGAAAATTTCTCCATTAGTCATCCCAATATTGTTTTAGAAACAAAAGACGTTGAAACTTAAATGCTAAACTAACAATCAATGTACAAACCCGGATACACAATCAGTAAAGGCTTTCGAGCTTCGTTCTGCATGGTAGACCATTCAACCCTACCGATAGATGAAGACTTCTCCAAATACTTCTTTAGCAAGCAGAGATAAAGACACCTCTTGGCATGGTATCTATAATTCAAATAATCCTTCTCATGAAAGCACTCCTATCATGACAGAATATACAGAGTTATAAACAGTTATAAAATCAAAGTATACAACACTCAACACCAATAAACTAAATGATTTAGGGCCTGATATGGCATACAAACTAAACTCTCGAGTAAATTAAATATCAATTAACATACATTATACATATAGATTATATAAAAGCAATACCTTTGGTAACCTTATAATAAGGTCCACATTTAATTCAGGCCTAGCAAGAGTTTGTAAGGAGTAACTACCACCGAGCTTAAAAACCGAAGGCTTCTTAAATTTGAACTCCACCTTATCAGCACCAATGTCCTTAACAAAACTCGGTGCCAAATCAGCCGTAACCTGCAAATTCAAATTCAAATTCAATCAACGAATGGAATGGTTCAAAAGGTAAAGCAAATAGTGAAAAATATTGAGAGGATAATAACCTTATAGTTTTCAGGGATTTTGTCGATGGAAGATTTGATGGAGGAGACGGTGTCGTCTACGAGTTTAGAAAAGTGAGGAGAGTAGTCTACTTTAACTTCTTTCAGGAGTTCACTCAGTTTAAACTCCATTGAATCCATGAAAGCTTTGAAGTACGTGTGAATAACGGTTTGGGGTTTAGGGTTTAAGAACGAGATGACGGTGACAAAACTGACTGGCCGGAAGAGAATGTGTATGGTGGCTGAGGAATTGCACGAGAGAGAAGAGGAAAACTAAACTTAGGTCTATTCTATTAGGTATTATGAAATATAAAATATAATTATAAATTAAATATAAATAAAAGTTTGTTACAAAATTTTAGTAAAGCTGTTTTGTTTTGATTTTATCTTAATTTAACCAATCAATGATTTAATTTAATTATTGTTTTAAATTTGAATTTGAATCAAATCAAAACAAATTTCATACGAATCAATGATTTAATTTTAATTTCATTTAGTTATCAAATATGTTATAAATGCACTTTAAAAAACTTTGTTGATAAAGAAAAATAAAATATATTTTAGATATTGTATTTATCGCAAAAAAAGTTAGATAAAAAATTGAAAAATAGAAATTCAAAAGAATTGGTTATTGAATAGTGTTATTCATACGAAATGAATAGTGATATTTATACGGATGAATAGTGATGTTTTATACACATGAATAGTGTTGTTCGAACACATGAATAGTGTTATCCATATAGTAAATAGTAATGTTTGTGCAGTGGTGATGGATTTTGGCGGATGATTTTGGATTTTGTTTGGGTTATTTGTTATTATAAATACGGTTTTGGCGGTTGGTTACGGTTATTTTGTTCAATATTAATGTTATGTAAAATTCAATATTATAAAAAAATATATTTAAAGTATAAAAATGTAGACTGAAATAAAAAAGTATGTAGAATGTATGAAGAAGTAAAAGCAGATGATACATAAAATTTGATAAACATACAAAAATATATTTCAATAAAATATACAATATAGTAATTACAAAAATATTTTCAGTGCATATTGTATTAATAAAATATCAGAGAATACAAGATTAATAATATAGGGATTATTATTATTATTTGGGCTCAATAAATCATTGATATATTATATAATGTGCTGCTATTGTATTGGGGAAGACGCATAATTGAAGTTGTCCAATAGTAAAACCTAAACGATTTACTTTGTATCATTGGAAGGTTGCTATGATGGTATGACAAGATGTGTTTAATGGATTTGAGTTGTGCAATTGAGTTGAAATGACAAGGTTTGTTCAATATTGATATTATTGGGGAGGTAAATATGTTTTCCTTAATATTCAATATTTTAATCAATAATTTCATACTCTCGTTAAGGTTTAATAGTTTGGTAAATAATTTCATATTCGAGTTAATATTCAATATTTTGATAAGTAACTTTATATTTCCGTTAATATTCAATATTTAACTTTATCTTACCATAATATTCAATAGTTTCATCATTAACGTCATGTTTCCGTTAATATTCAATAGTTTGATTAATAACTTCATGTTGCGATGGGATACCTGTTCCAGCCCTCTTATTTTTCTCAATATTAATATTATTGCAAAGACAAATATAATTAAAAAATAATTTTAAATAAAATGAAAAATGGTTTGATTTATAGTAATTTATTTATATATTAAAAAGTTAGGTAAAATAAAAGATTTTTAAGTTAGTTGTATAAAAATTTATTATATAACAAATTTTTGATAACTTCATGTTCCGTTAATATTTAATATTTTTATGTTATTTTGATAAAAAATTATCCGTTTCCTTAATATAATTTTTGATAAGTGTTCAATATTCAATTTGAAAATAGTGTGTTGATATTCAATATTTTGATTAGTGATTTTATATTTTCGTTAATATTCAAATAATTTCATGTTCTCGTTATAAAATAATATGGTAATTTCCCATATTATTAATTATTTAAAATAATAATCAATTATTTCAATATATAAAACGTCATGTTTAGTTAATATTCAATATTTTGATCAATAATTTTGTTCCGTTAATATTCAATATTTTGATCAACAATTTAATATTCGTTCGAATATTGATCATATTTAATATTCCACCTTTGTTTACGGACCTTGTCCGAACCATCACTTCCTCCTCATGACCACCACCGAGGTTGGACTACCTTTAAGCTCCTCCTTGAATGTCCACCTTTATAGTATCCGATTCAATGTCATTTTCCGACTCTTGAAGTTTCAACATCGACTCTTCTTTTTCACTCTTCTTCAAAATTTTTCACGTTTCAACTACTTTTGATCTACATCTAAAGTTAGTTGGGACTCACTCCAATATTTTCACAAAATTATAAAAATATATTTTCACTTTTTTCGAGAATATAATTTTTTTGTTTTTTTATGAAACATGTATCTACAATAACAAACATTAATTAAAACTTAATTTCTTATACATTCTTAATAAACATACCCTCCCATAATAGTACAATATGTTCCTTCACTTTATTATATTTTTAACATGTTATTTTAAATATCACTTTATACTAGTTCCTCGCCATGACCACCACGGAGGTTGGACCTTGACTCCACCTTTAGAGTCATGATTACCACCAACAATTTGATCACCTCTGCTTGTCCTCCGGAACTTCTTTTTTTCAACTTAACTCCTCCTCGGTTGACACTTTTTTTTGCAACTCAACTTCAAAGTTTCAACTGACTCCTCTTTGTTTCAACTTGACTCAAAGTTGCAACTTGACTCTTCAGTTGCAACTTAACTCCTCTTGTTGCAACTTTCGAAGTAACTTGACTCTTTTTGCAAGAATTCGACTTTTTTTTTTGAACTTGAACTCTTTGTTGCAACTTGACTCCTCTTGTTAACTCGATTGGTTGGGACTTACTCATTATTGAAAAAATTTTTTCACTTTTTTTTAATTTTTTCCATGTTTCATTTATTTAAACATTTATTTACAATAACACATTAATTTGAAACTTAATTTCTTACAACTTACTTCTTTGGAAAATGCACAACCTTAATTGCATTTTGAGTTGAACTTTTTTGAGCTCTTTTGCACTTTTTTTGAATTCATTTAAATGACTCCTCTTTAACTTTTGACTCCTCTTGACTTTTCAACTTTTAGAATTTTCAACCTCATCTTGAAGTTTTTTTTTTTTTGAATTGCAACTTGACTAAACTTAACCATAATCTTGTTTTTGCTCGACTTTGCAATTGCAACTTACTCTCTTGAACTTTAACTTTCTTGAAGTTGACTTGACTCTTCGGTTGCAACTTCGACTCTTTTGCAAACTTTCTTCTTATTCTTCTTGGTTATTACTTTAATTTTTGACTTTTTATTTACAATTTCTTTCTTTTATTTTTCAGTAATTTTTTCATTAAAATTATTTTTTAAAATAATTTATTTACAATAACACATTAATTAAATTTTAATTTTTACAACTTCTTTCTTCATCATTTATTTTCAATTTTTTTATAACCGACTCCTTTTTGTTAATTTTTTTTTTTTGTTTTGAACTTTTTCTTAATTTAACTTTCTTTGAAGTTGCAACTTTTGTTCCTTGCAGTTTTTTTAACTTTTTCGGGGTCTTTCAACTTTTCTTGAAACTCTCTTTCGAAGTTGCAACTCGAAAGTTGCAACTTATGACTTTCTTGTTGCCACTTGACTCCTTAAGTTGCTTTGACTCCTCTTTGTTGCAAGGTCCTCTTTGTTGCAACTTCTGGTCGAATTTTTCTCGGTTTGTTTTTTCTTGCTTGGCTTTTGGGGAGTTCTGGAGCAACTTTTTGGAGGTGAGACCAATTGACTTTTTTGGAAGTGGAGGTGAGTCGTTCAACTTTCAACTTTTTTTGTTTTTCGACTAATCTTTAAAGTAACGACTCTCTTGAAGTTGCAACTTGACTCTTTGGATGTTGAACTTGACTTATTTGTTGCAACTTTTTGACTCTTCAGTTGCAACTTGACTCTTTGTTATCTCTACATCGTTGGTTGGGACTTACTTGATCCGAAACTTCGACTCTTTCTAAATATTATAGAAAAAATTATTTTCACTTTTTTCGAGAATATAATTTTTTCCAAAAAAATGTTTTAGTACATTTATTTATAAGAAACATTTATTTACAATAACAAACATTAATTTGAAACTTAATTTCTTACAAATTGACTCTTTTGAGTTGCAACTTGACTTGAAGTTGCGACTTCTCGAAGTTGCAACTTCCTAACGTTCAACTTGACTGTCTTGAATTTTAAACTTGACTAATCTTGTTTTAACCCGACTCCTCGAAGTTGCAACTTTGACTCCTCTTGAAGTTTCAACTTGACTCCTCCAGTTGCAACTTCCCGCCTCCTCAAAGTTGTAAGTTCGACTCCTAAGTTGCAACTTGACTTATTCAGTTGCAACTTGACTCCTCCTCGGTTGCAACTTGACTCCTCAAGGTTCAACTTCTGACTCGTCCTCAGAAGTTTCAACTTTTGACTCCTCTTCAGAAGTTTCAACTTCTGACTCCTCTTCAGAAGTTGCAACTTCTGACTCCTCCTCAAAAGTTACAACTTCTGACTCCTTCTCAGAAGTTGCAACTTCTGACTCCTCCTCAGAAGTTGCAACTTCTGACTCTTCCTCAAAAGTTGCAACTTCTGACTCTTCTACAGAAGTTGCAACTTCTGATTTCTCTTCAAAAGTTGCAACTTCCGACTCCTCTTCAGAAGTCTCAACTTTTGACTAATCTTCAGAAGTTGCAACTTTTGACTCCTCTTTAGAAGTTGCAACTTCTGACTCCTCTTCATAAGTTATCTCTACATCAAAAGTTGGTTGGGACTTCACCGAAACTTCTGACTCTTTCACAAATATTATAGAAAAAAAATTTATTTTCACTTTTTTTTCGAGAATATAATTTTTTTCCAAAAATAAATGTTTCAGTAAATTTATTAATAAGAAACATTTATTTACAATAACAAACATTAATTTACAGAAACTTAATTTCTTACAACTTCCGACTCCTCTTCAGAAGTTGCAAATTCTAACTCTTCTTCAGATGTTGCAACTTATGACTAATCTTCAGAAGTTTCAACTTCTTACTCCTCTTCAGAAGTTTCAACTTCTGACTCGTCTTCAGAAGTTGCAACTTATGACTAATCTTCAGAAGTTGCAACTTCTGACTCCTCTTCAGAAGTTTCAACTTCTGACTCGTTCTCAGAAGGTTTAACTTTTGACTCGTCCTCAGAAGGTTTAACTTCTGACTCGTCCTCAGAAGTTTCAACTTCTGACTCCTCTTCAGAAGTTTCAACTTCTGATTCCTCTTCAATAATGGTTTGGGAAGGCGTGGCACGTGAGAAAGCGATGATGGTGAGATGGTAGTTTGGATTTGAGAAGAAGGTGAAGACGATGGCGTGGAAGAAGAAGTTATGATGAGTGAATGTTGGTTGAGGGAGGGTGGATGATAGAGGATGGAGGTTGAGCAAACAGAAGGAGAGGCAGAAATTGACGGTGGGTGTTGGATGATAGAGGACGGAGGTTGAGCAAACGGAAGAAGAGGCGGAGGGTGGTGGTGGTTTAACGACGAAAGGAGAAAGACGAGGAAGTTTTGTTGTTTGGGTTGTATGAAAGGGACGACGGATGAAGAAGATGAGTGAATTGAAGGTTGTTACATGATGGTGGTTACGGCGAAGCGGAGGGAGTATGGAAAGGTTGCAGGGAGTTTGTGATGAGCGGAAGGTAGACGGAGGAGGATCTGTGATGGGAGATGATGATGGTGTTTATCGTGATAAGTCAAAGGTGGTGAGAAGATGAGGAGGTGTTTGTGAGGTGAGGGTTGAAGGAAGTTGAGAGATGGAGAGAGTTATGGCTGTGAGTGGTCACGAAGATGAAGAGGAGTTATTCCAGATATGCCTCCACCTCTTTTATTTTTTTGGTCCTCTCTTTTAGTTCATCATAATATATATATATATATATATATATATATATATATATCAAAAATTAGGTGTAGATAATTTTTAAAACGCCTAAAATGACCCTAATAATAAGATAGGCTATTAAGTCCAGTAGGGTAAAAATTAATCTATCCGAAGACATTTTTGTTTTGATTTTTGGAGATAAAAAATGGACACTTAAAATTGTGAAAAACGATATAAATTTGAACACTAAATTATTCGAAAAAATAAAATGAGTACATTAAAATAAACTACGGGTCTCAAAGATTAAAGAAAAATTATCGAAATGGTTAAAATCGAAATAAAACGAAAATAAAGAATACCCGACTTTAAAACGCTCACGGTTAAAATGGGACTAAAAAATGTATCGAAAAATTAGAGATAGCACATTTTCACGATCTACGTGACACGTAGATTCATAAAGCAGTGAGTTAAAGGCGAAAACTTGAAATATTGTTCCCGCTAATTTTTCGCACAATGTCGAATCGCTTTTAACGGTCTATCTATAAAAATGATATATCAATATCATCGACATATAAACAACTTAACATGATGCAAGAAACAGATAGAGAAATAAAAATGCATGAAGTGGAATATCGGGTATTTTACAACTATAAAATGATGCGAATTTTGGTTTAAATTGACTTTTGGTCAACCTAAACGCAACTAACAATGCAAATATGATGAATGGATGATTGTTTAATGATAATGACCTAATGGTGAAGTATGCAGATGAATGTGAAACCTGAGTCGGATAAATCAAAGTTAGGAGGGCAAATTTTGGGGTGTGACAACTGCCCCTATTTAAATTTCTTTAACCAGACGATTTGAAGAGACATCTTTGAATTGTCGGGTATAAGATAATTTAAATACAACAGACCCAAATTTTCCCTAAAAAATCAAAAATGGGTATGATATGCATACAAATGTCATCATATGAGAATGCGATGAATCAAGAAACCATAATAATTTCTTTTATTATGCAATATGAATGAGTGCAAAAGAGCAGGCTCAACAAGGTGGTAAGAGAACAATATTGACAATGGACTAAGTCTCCCAAAAGTTATGGAATTCCACAGAGAATGAGTTTCAACTTCTTCTTCAACCAATACATTTCATCTGGAATTGGCATCTAGAAAGGGTAACAAAGCAATTATTCAACAACGAGCTAAGATTTCTTCCATTGAAGTATTCAGAAAATCAACGACGAATTATCTCCCATAATGGAGAGATTGCCATCGATCGGAACATTCAAATCATCGATGAACTATCTCTCAAAACTAAGAGATTGCCATCCATCGGAATAAAAAATCAACAATGAATTGTCTCTTGTCATGAAGAACTGCCATTCATTGGAGCATTCAAATCATCGACGAACTACCTCCCAAAACGAAGAGACTGCGATCCATCAGAACATTCAAATCAACAACGAACTGTCTCTTGTCATGAAGAAATTGCCATCCGTCGGGATAAAAAATCAATGATGAACTGTTTCTTATCATGAAGAAACTGCCATCCATCGGGATAACAAATAGCAACGACGAACTGTCTCTTATCATGAAGAAACTGTCATCCATCAGAGTAACCAATCAACGCAACATATAACCATATGATGAAACTTCAATGATAACCATTATTTTTCGCTATTAACCAATAGCGTCACAACATATAACCATATGTTGAAACTTCAATCATTCTATGCCAATCACCATTAGCAGTCGAATGCCACAAAAGATATAACCATATGTTCCAAACTTCGATGTTGACAAGTCTTTATTGATAATAACCATTATCGGTAGAAGACCACGATAGTGTAAACAACTTTACTAGGGAATAGAACTAACAAGCTCTAAACTCGTGATTGAAAAATGGATAATTCCAAAGTGAACAAACCTTCTTCCAATCATTCTTGACAGTAGACAGTAACAAAGATGCAATTCAATGAAGATAACCATTTTCGGCCGAAAATTCTTCAAAAATCCATGTCGAGAGAAATATAATTATATTTGAATGAGTCGAGGAATTCACTGGGGAAATAAACACACCAGAGGCTCACAGGGAGATTAACTGGGAACACCTCAGAAAATCGGGTCCATAGACGATTATTGCCACTTTAAGACTTACTGAGAGATTGTTATATGCAAAAATCTGAACAGATCTTGGTTGAGAATAACAACACTGAGGATACCATAATGGTGATCCTTGTTGGAGAAGGCTCACTTGGGGAGCAGATGATTCTTCGATGGAGAAAACCTCTAAAGATAACTCTTTGGGGAAGATCACTGGGGAAATCCAAGTAGTAAATTTCGTTGACACAAGAGTTCACTGGGGATAATCAATCACTTCTCTGGGGAAGAAATCCAACTTGAAAATTGACGCCACTGCCAATTTATTTTTTTGAATAAGCATTCAACTTGTACTGGGGAGAAGAACTAAGTTGCCACTTGAGAGATAGTCTTCTGCTTGCACTTGACTTCATTCTAAAAAGATCCTGAGTCCGGACTGGGGTTTATGCATGAATATATTATATATGATATGTCTGAGCGAAGCGAGGTGACTAATGCATGACGATGATTTATGAATTTATGTATGTATTATTCGATATGTGCCAAATAAAATTTGACCTTGAAGGAAGAAAATCAAACGAGAACTGACTTTAAGTTAGACCACCAAACGGAAACTGGTGGGATGATTTTAACCACCAGACGGAAACTGGTGAAATAATTTTAACCACCTGACGGAAACTGGTGAAATGATTTTACCAACCAGACGGAAACTGGTGAAAATATTTAATCAACCAGACGAAAACTGGATTTAAAGGTACCAAACAAGGTCAGATTTTTATTGCACAAGATGAGATGTATGATTGATAATTGTGGTACCCCAAAATTTACCCTATTCTTTCTCGTATTTCTGGATTATAATTTGGTTGCATAAACATACATGTAGTCACATGCATAGCATTGATAATGGGGTTACCAGGTTTAAAGTATCCCAAGTGGTGAAAGAAACAGCGTGCTTCGGCTATCTTAGATCATTTTGAGCCAAGAATCGATGTTTCTCGGTTCATACAGCTATTTGCAAGATTCGTTGGTCGAGAAGCTATTTTGGTTTGGTTCCATAAGCTTTGGAATTATATCAATATGTACTCCAGTTTATCTGTTCAGATTGGAGGCCGTTTCATAAAAAAAAGAAGAAGGATTTATTCACTTATTTCTCAATAAGTGAATTTTGGGTTTTCAGTGCGTTTTGGATACTCCATAAGGCGTATCTCTCAGCTCGTCTAGTATTTTCTGTTGATTTTTGACCGGAAAGTCCCTCTCATTATTATCTACAACTTTTGTTTGAATGCCGGAAGCAAATTATATGAGGAGGGTTCCCGGAAAATTTGATTTCTCAAGAGGATTAAACTGAATTTTAGTGTTGAACCGCACGTTCTGCCCAATAAATAGTTCGTATCTCCTAGCTGGAAACTCGAAACTGAGCGGGGCCAATTTATAATATTTCGTGTTGAAGCCCTTTACAACTTTCATTTGCAACTCAAGAGCTGATTACTCACCAATCAAAACCATAATTTTATTCTTTGGAATTGATTTTGAGTTGAACCAAGTAATTTTCATCTGATACGCGAAGTTCGAGAAATCAAATTTCACTCGATTTTTATCGAAACAAGGTGGGACCAGTGCCAAAAGTTCAAAAATTTCGTCACCAATACATCACCACGGAGTCACTTTCACAAGAAATACCTCCATAGGATCATCTCTACAATCCCCACAGAGCCGTCTCTTTCCCTACAAAGACAAATCTTCTCCAACGAAGTATTACATTATCACCTTCTCCCAACAGTGTTCAAACACTTTAACTTCATCACATTAGTCCCCAAGTAGTGATCCTATAAACTTCATCACGCCGGTCCCAGAGCAATGATCCTATCAATTTCATCACATTGTTCCCCAAGCATTGATCCTATCAACTTCAAGTTCATCACATTAGTCCACGAGCAATGATCCTATCATCTTCATCACGTTAGTCCCTGAGCGGTGATCCTCTATATTCACCACGTTAGTCCTCGAGCAGTGATTCTATCAGACGTATCTACATTCTCAATTCATCACATTACATCAGCCTTCAAGCAATAACAACATCAATATCCCGACTCGAAACTTGGTCAGATAGTGCATAAGAGAAATTCACATCTCTCTCATTCCCCAGTCAGGATTTTCAACAACTTCATCCCCAAGCAGAAATCAAAGATCTTAAGTAGAACATTCCTATCTTCTTCAAGATGGATATGTTTTGAAATACCACAACATCTACATTCACGCATTATTCATAAAATCATAACATTGTCATATACTCGCATGCATCATAATCTACATAGGACTAACCATATCCTGTCAAGATTTATTTCCCCAGCAGGTAAAAGTTAGTACCCAAACGGAAGGTCAAAGATTAATACCCGAAGCAAGACGGGAGAACTATCTGAACGACCATGCAAATTATTTCCAGACAACATATCATGGATTAATACCCGAAATAAGACGGGGAAACTATCTGCATGCTGACAACTATTCATCTCAGAAATAGCCAAGACAAAAGGCTTATTCTGGCTCTCTCTTATTATCAACCGCCTGGATGGCATCTTTAAGCCCATCTCCGTTATTTCTTTCATCCAAAATATGAACACAAAGCCTAACATACGACTCACTCTCCAGCATCAGCTTCTCCAAATGGCATCTATGAGCCCATTCCAACGCATTGTCAATTGACGATCCCATTCTATACAACAGCGAGTGCAAATTTTCAGGTGTACTCGAGTGTTCAATCATCTTCTATCTCCAGGTCACGAAAGGCAAGCATACCAATCTAACCCTTCCGGTACAAGAAGATTGAACAGGGGCAACTGTTATACCCCAAAATTTTCCCTCCCACTTCTCAAGACAATTCACAACTCCATACTTAAAGATTTACAAGGGTTGACCAGACAAACCCTCTCCTAAGCAATCAATCCAAACTAGGGTTTTGCTCCTCTCAGGTCAAAATGAATTTCCATTGCTTCAAGTGGTCATCATACCTCATAATATGCTTCAAGGGATCACCATGTCAAGTTTCAAGCCTTACAAGTCAAATTTGCTCATCCAATTGCTCAGATGGTTGAAAATCAACTGTATTGGACAAAAAGTCAATTATGGTCAACATACAGTCAAACTTCATAATTTTTTGTCAACATCAATATTTTGAAGTAAAATTCATCATTTGATCAAGGGTTGATCATGATTCCTCAAGAAAAGTCAAGTTTTAATCAAAAGTCAAAGTTTCTAAATTAGGGTTTTTCAGACAAAAGTCAACAAAAATTTACCAAGCATAACTTTCACATACTTTATCAGAAATTTTTCCACCAAAGCTCATTTTGAAGGGAATTCAATTCCCTACAACTTCATGTCTCACAAGCTTTGGCTAAAAATGCTTCATTTGGAAGGTATAGATCAAAATATTACAGGTCCTTTTAAAAGTCAACAAAAAGTCATCTTTTTGCATAGAAGTGTTCATGAACATGGAAACTTCAATGAAGATGAAATCAAAAGGAGTGTTTAGATGACATCTTGAGCTTTCTAAAAAGTCCAAGAACATCCAAAAATGTTGAAAATTGAGTAAGATACAAATTGTACAAGTTGAGCATTTTTGAGGGGGTGCATGAAGAGAAATACTTGAAAAAATCAATTTTTTTCTAAATGGGCCTAACTTTTCTTGGTTCAAACTTGTTTCTTATCTGAATTAGAACCTCCAATCCCAAGGCCACGCCTTTTATCTTTTATTTTTATTTATTTTGGATTTTTATTCATTTAAAACCAATTTAATTAAAATAAAAGATACAAAATCAAAACATTAAGTGTAAGGTTGATTTTCTCTCATTCTTGAGGTCCAAGCAAACCAAATAATCTGATTATTTCGAAATAATGAAGATTGACAAGAGATTTGATTGAAATTGGCTCAAAAAGGCAATATTTTGTTTTACTACAGATCAAATATTTTCTCATTGATTGACATATAATTCCTTCATAATTCTTAACCTAAACCCATCCTCTATATATTCATAAGGTTTCTAAACCCCGAGGGACGAATTTTTGCAACCAAGAACCCTAGACAAACTCCAAGAAATCGGTGTGATACAAGCTATTTGCAGCCAAAGATTTAGCTCGATCCAAGCAATTCTAAGCATCCCAACACATTCCTGGTGTTCCTCTGATCGATTCCTGATCATTACCAAGCCTCCAGACATCCAGAATTGTAAAATCAAGAACACGGTTTGCACTTATATATCTCAATTTCGATTTTGATCATACATGGATATTTAACATGATTTGATTATTTATTTGTGATTAGAACAATGTTTCGAAGCTGTCTGTATGGTTTGATTCGAGTTTAAATGTAGGAATCGTAAGTTGCCATTGCTAGGGTTTGAAACCTTGAATTAGGATTTTCCAGAATAAGTAAAATTGGACCAAACGAGTGGCACCATCATGTTTAGTGGATTGATTCCAATCGATTCATGTACTCATAGCTAATTTATATTGCATATTCTGGATTCTTGATTTTTGCAGGTGATATTGTGACAAAAGAGGCTGTCACTATAGGCTTTTGCTACGGATACAAACCGTAGGTAAAAGTCTGGATATTTCAAACGAATAAGATGACTCCTTCGCGCGCGTTTTGTTTTAATTAATTTTCAGAAATTATTTTCCTTTATATTTATTTTGTTTCATTTTTTAAACAACTACCACATGCAACTCAGTTGGCAAGGCAGCACGTGTTTGATCATTGGGGCAGGGGTTCGATCCCTGGCTACCCCAATTCTTTTTGCTTCTTTTCCAAAACTAACATTTTTTTCTTATTTTCTAATTATTTTCTCATTTAATTTATTTTCTTTTCAAACATTTTTTTAATACATTAAAAAATCATCAAAACAATATTTCTTTTCATAATTAGGTTAAAAAAACTTTAATTTAATTTTTGACATAAAAAAATATTATTTTTCATCTTTATTTTATTTAATTGTTAATTAATCGGAAATTAACTTTTAAATTACTTTTTCCATACAAATTAATCCAGAAAATTCCCAAAAAAATATTTTCTAAGTTAATTAGGTTTACTAACCCTAAAACCTTTTTTCTAACACAAAAATATTTTTTTACTAACATTATTTTCTTTTATTTACAATTTGATCTTTCTCGCGATATTTTCTGATTATTGTATCTGCTTCCAAGTTGTAATAGCTAGGTTTATTTTCCCGCACGTTTTTCCAATATTACGTAACTGCTCATGGGATGTAATAGCTTAATTAGGATTTTATTTTCCACACTCCATATTATGTAATTGCTCCAAAGCCATGTAATAGCGTAGGATCTTTACTTTCCTGCATTTTACTTTCCGCAATTTACTTTTTACACATATTAACTGCTAGTAACTAGGCGTGTATGGCAAGACTAATTCAATCAACATAGCTAACCCTAATCACAAGATAAAATATCTGAATACAACACACTCTCTTCACACATGCACCCCCTAGGGTATCCTCTCTTGTTGCCTTTCGAAATAATGGTCATGTCCCTCGAACGTAGGGATATCTTAGCTAAGACGCTTACAAACATATCATCATAGTACCTTCAATGTAAAGATCATAGTCCCTCGATGACCCTCGATTGTTGCCTATGAATACATGATCTCGTCCCTTGATTGTTGCCAACGAAAAGTGATGATCGTCCCTACGAATATGCTAAGGTATCCCTACATGCTGCTTTCTATGACCATCCGATGTCCCTTCGAATGTCCCTTTACATCCAACAAATAAGGTTACCTATCAACCAATGCTATGGATGACCTTATTTTAAAGGAAAGCAAAATAACATGGAAACGACCATTCTGAGTAGGTAAATAAGTCTTTTTTGCTTGCTCCAATCAATTCAAAACACTTTTTACACCTCACACTTTTCAAAAAAATTTCAAACACATTGTATACATTCCAGCGTGAATCATTACAAAGTCTTTTCCAAAACAAAAACATTTCCAAACACTTCGTATACATTCCAGCGAGAATCATTACAAAGTCAAAGTGAAATGCCTTTTCAAAAACATCTTTTCAAACACACAAACAAAAAGAAATTTGTAAAGTGAGCTAAGAAATTAAGAGCCCGTAGATAACTACGGATGGAAATGGTGCTAACACTTTCCCTTTTCATATCTGTCTCCCGTACTCAGAATCTAACGAAGGTCTTTTCCTGTTCTTTTCGCCTTCCCTTAATTAGGTAAAAGAAAAGTCGGCAGTGACTCTTGCTATCCGCAATATTTGCGACAAAACGCAAAACAAACAAGTCAGTTCTCCCACCGTGTTACAGGGATGGTATGTTTATTAAGAATGTTTAAGACATTAAGTTTCTGTAAATTAATGTTTGTTAATGTAAATAAATGTTTCTTATAAATAAATGTACTGAAACCTTTTATTTTTGGAAAAAAAATTATATTCTCGAAAAAAAAAAGTGAAAATAATTTTTTTATAATATTTGTGAAAGAGTCAGAACTTTGGGATTGGAGTAAGTCCAAACCAACTTCTGATATAGAGATAACTTCTGTAGACAAGTCAGAAGTTGAAACTTCTGAAAAAGAGTCAGAAGTTGAAACTTCTGAAGAGTCAGAAAATAACATTGAATCTGGATACTATAAAGGTGGACCTTCTGAAGGAGGAGCTTCTAAAGGTAGTGATCAAGAATCTGGTGGTGATCATGCTTCTGGAAGGGAAAATTCTGAAGATGTAGGTTCTAGAGGACAAGCTTCTGGAGGTGATCAAACTTTTCGTGGTAATATAACTCTAAAGGTGGACCTTCTGAAGGAGGAGCTTCTAAAGGTAGTCCAACCTCTGGTGGTGGTCATGATTCTGAAGGAGGAATTGATATAAAGTGATATTGGAAATAACATGTTAAACCAGAATATAATAAAGTGAAGGAACATATTGTACTATTATGGGGAGGGTATGTTTATTAAGAATGTTTAAGAAATTAAGTTTTTGTAAATTAATGTTTTTTATAAATAAATGTACTGAAACATTTTTTTTTTTTGGAAAAAAATTATATTCTCGAAAAAAATAGTGAAAATAATATTTTTTTTTATAATATTTGTGAAAGAGTCAGAAGTTTAGGATTGGAGTAAGTCCCAACCAACTTCTGATGTAGAGATAACTTCTGAAGAAGAGAGAGAAGTTGAAACTTCTGAAGAAGAGTCAGAAGTTCAAACTTTTGAAGAGTCAAAAAATGACATTGAATATTCTAAAGATGAGTCAGAATCTGAGGTTTCGAAAGAAGAGTCAGAGTTAGAAGATGACGCTAAAGCTGAAGAAAAGTATGAATCCGAAGGTGATTCTGAGTTTGAAGAAGAATCAGAAGATGAGTCAGAATCTCAAGGAGATTTTGCTTCTGAAGATGAGTCAAGACTTGAAAGTTTTGAAGAAGAGTTAGAGTCAGAAGATAAAGAATCTTCTGGAAACTCTAAGGATGAGTCAGATGGTGAATCTGATTCTGATCCAGATTTTAATGATGATCAAGAATCTGGCGGTGATCATGCTTTTGGAAGGAAAAATCTGAAGACGTAGGTTTTAGAGGACAAGCTTCTGGAGGTGATCAAATTTTTGGTGGTAATCATGACTCTAAAGGTTGACCTTCTGAAGGAGTAGCTTCTAAAGGTAGTCCATCCTCTAGTGGTGGTCATGATTCTGAAGGAGGAACTTTTGAAGGTGATGGTTCTGGACAAGGTCCAGAAGTTACTAAAGGTAGAACTTCTGGTGGAAGTAAAACTTCTGAAGAAAGTCCAGAAAGAGATACGGTTCCAGAATCAGAAGGAGATTTTGAACAAATAGGTATTGGAGAAGTTCTCAAGAAAAAGTGTGGTTGAAGACCATGAAAGAAGAACTTGAGGCTTTAGAAAGAAACAAGACTTGGAAGTTAACTAAGCTTCCAAAGGAGAAGAAAACCATCAACGTCAGATGAGTTTTCAAGGAGAAATCTGCATTTCTAAATGGAGTATTGGAAGTTGCACACTGTAGCAACCAGAAGAAACTTGTAAAAGTTCTGATGAAGGATGTCAAGACTGAACACCTTATCTGTTTGAGGGATGAAATTGGTGTTGTTAGTTTCTGCTGAATATGAATTAAAGGATGGTGTTGAGAATAATTCATATTCAGAACTTCTGAGGGTCAGCGGAAATTCTGTTGCTCAGAAGTTATAGAACTTCTGAGGTTGTATTCAGAAGTTGTAGGACTTCTGAAGTTGTGTCCAAAAGTGTGTTTAAGTTCTGGTTCTTTAACTTACCTATTAAGTTCAGTTTTAAGGGTACTTTAGTATTTGTTAGTTTGTATTGTTAGTACCTTTTATCTTGGTCACCAAGATTAGTTTCATTAGGGCCTATGTGGCAACTAAATCTGATCAATATACTGAACATTAACGAGAATATTAAATTGTTGATCAAAATATTGAATATTAACGAGAACATGAAGTTACTGATCAAAATATTGAATAATAACAAAAAAGTAAATTTATTAATTAAAATATTGAATATTAACGGAAAGATGACGTTTTTATATATTGAAACAATTATACGCGTTGATTTATTATCTATTTTTAAAAAAATTATTTTTTCTTATAATATTTTGGGAACAAACGTACGTACCATATTGGTACCCGTGCAATAATTTTAAGGGGAACCTGAAATTATTGAGCAACATATTGAATATTAACGAAAACATAAAATCACTAATCAAAATATTGAATATCAACGGGAACACGAAGTTATTGATTCAAATTTTGAATATTAACAAGAACACGAAGTTACCGATCAAAATATTAATATTAACGGGAACACGAAGCTACTTGAATATTAACGGAAACATTAAGTTACTGATAATTTTTTTAAATATTAAAGAGAACATAAAATTACTAATAAAAATATTAAATATTAACGGGAACATGAAGTTATCAAAATTTTGTTAAGTTTGTTCTATAAGCCTCAGTTTTATTTTTATACAACTAACTTAAAAAAATCTTTTATTTTATCTAATTTTTTTTTAATATATAAATAAATTACTATAAATCAAACTATTTTTTCATTTTATTTAAAATCATTTTTTAATTATATTTCCCTTTACAATAATATCAATATTGAGAAAAATAAGAGGGCTGGAACGGGTACCCGTGTGAACGCACGGGTATCCCAATAATATTAACTACAACATGAAATTATTAATCAAACTATTGAATATTAACGGAAACACGATGTTAATGATCAAACTATTAAATATTATGGTAACATGAAGTTACTAATCAAAATATTGAATATTAACAGAAACATAAAGTTATTGATCAAAATATTATATATTAATGAAATATAAAGTTACTTATCAAAATATTGAATATTAACTCTAATATAAAATTATTTATCAAACTATTAAACATTAACAGGAGTATGAAATTATTGATTAAAATATTGAATATTAACGAAAACATATTTACCAACTCAATCGTACAACTCAAATACATTAAACATATCTTGCCATCTTCTACTGTAGCAACCTTTCTGGGGACTGTTTTGTAAATCGTTTAGGTTTTACTATTGGACAACTCCAATTATGCATCTTCCCCAATAATATATCAATGATTTATTGGGCCCAAATAATAATAATCATCCCTTATATTATTAATTTTGTATTCTCTGATATTTTATTAATACAATATGTACTGAAAATGTTTTTTTAATTATTATATTGTATATTTTTATTGAAATATATTTTTGTATGTTTATCAAATTTTATGTACCATTTACTTTCACTTCATACATTCTATATTTTTTTTTCACATTACATTTTTATACTTTAAATATTTTTTTTATAATATTAAATTTTACATAACATCAATATTGAACAAAATAACTAAACATTAACGGATACCCGTGCGGACGGACGCACGAGTATCACACTAGTTATCAAAATAGCAAATTGTCATGAACTTGCGAGTGGCCAAAGAGCATGCTACTCACACAACATTGTATGCACTTCATTACATCTCATATTAATGAAGTTAAAAAATTCTTTAGTTTATAATTTCTATGGTCTGAAAATGTGGACGCCCTTTCTTGTTATTTGGGGTTTTATTATTTGGATTCAATCTGCTACACTATCATCTCAACGTCAAATGGAAAAAAAAATGCCATATTGAAGAGTGGTTGGTGGAACTCGTCTGAAGCACAATTTTTTATATTGATTTTTCAGCACTTATTGCACAATTTTGAAATTCTTGATTTAAGTTCAATTGGAATACAAGGGATTGTTCCAGAAAAATCCGTCTCCTCTTCAAACTCACTTATTGCATCCACTATCATAAACTATCTCACAATAGATTTGAAGACGACTAGAACATTAGTGCGAGAAGGAGAGTTTGAGCACAAACTACAATTTGATTTGTCCACTTTCTTCATAACAAAATTGAATTAAATTTTTTGTCAAAGATTAAAACGAATTTCATCCTAATAATATTAATTTAATTTCATATCCTTGAGTATAAAACACACCAAAGTTGACTCGTTGACTGGAAAAAATATATTGTATTATAGACACGCTTATGATTAACTAAGTCAAAAAACGACTTTCGCCTGTTGAAGAGTTTGTTGTACATAAATTAATACGTAAGCATACGAAAAAATATTTAAATATATATGTAAAAAACATAACAAAGTAGTTTAATTTAAACTAGTACATTCATTTAAAATGGAATTATTTAAGAAAAAACATATATCAAAATATAAATACAATAAAATGAAAAGAAACCGATGATAAATCTAAAAACACGAACAAAAACAAACCATCGTTCGCTACTCACTAGGATAAACCTAAACACAAAACCCAACTCCTAAAACTTTAACCAAAAAAGAAAACAAATTATATTAGCAAAATTAAAAATATATAAGATCGAAAATAAAACATAAGAAGAATTATTGCATCCATTCTAATAACTTACACAAACGCTAAAGCTGATTAGTGTAGATTGAGGGGAAAATGTCTCCTTCAATATTGAGGACCACATACCAAATAATTCCACAAAGATGATGGAAATAATTTCAAATGTCTCCTTCACAGATTGCTATCAATTTTTCATAACCAGAAATATTAATTACTAGATTTATCTTATGCCGTGAGATATACGTAGCGCATTCAATTATCAAATATCAAATATCAAACTGTAATAAATTGGCCAAAGAGCATGCTACTCACACAACATTGTATGCAATTCATTACATCTCAAAATTAATGAACTTGAAAAATTCTTCCATTTATATTTTCTATGGTCTGAAAATGTGGATGGCCTTTCTTCTTATTTGGAGTTCTGATTGTTGGGATTCAATCTGCTACACTATCATCTCAACTTTAAATGGAAGCAAATGCCATATTGAATAGTGGATGGTGGAACACGTCTGATGTAGAATCTAATATCTCAAGACGTTGTGATTGGCCCGATATATCTTGCAATAAGGATGGAAGCATATATGAAATCAACATTAAAAGTCCTAGCATTTCTCATGTTAGATTTTCAGCACTCAACCTATCTGCTCTCCACAATTTAGAAATTCTTGTTGTGAGTTCAAAATATTTACAGGGGATTATTCCAAAAGAAATTGTTCTCCTCTCCAAACTCACTACTCTTGATTTGTCTTTTAATGAACTTCAAGGTGAGATTCCTCCTTCACTAGGAAATCTCAAAAAACTCACTCAACTTTTTTTATCCTATAATTCTCTTATAGGTGAGATACCTCCCTCACTAGGAAATACCACAAAGCTCACTCATCTTTATTTGTCCTCAAATTTTCTTGTAGGTGAGATCCCTCATTCACTAGGAAATCTCACAAAACTCACTCATCTTTATTTGTCCTCAAATTCTCTTGAAGGTGAGATACCCCCTTCACTAGGAAATCTTAAACAATTAAAGAACTTAAACATCTCCAACAACAACATTCAAGGTTCCATTGCTTCACTAAAAAGCCTCACACAACTACAAGAGCTACGCATCTTTAACAATAGGATTCAAGGTTCCATTGCTTCACTAGGAAATCTCACACTACTACAAGAGTTAGACATCTCTTACAACATGATTCAAAGTTCCATTCCTTATGAATTGGGGTTCTTAAAAAATCTCACAAGATTAGACCTATCTCACAATTGATTCAAAGGGGAGATGTTTCCTTCACTAGTAAATCTCACAAATCTCACTTCTCTTGTTTTGTCCTTTAATTCTCTTGTAGGTGAGTTACCACTTTCATTGGGAAACCTTAGACAATTAAACTACTTAGACATACCCAACAACAAGATTCAAGGTTCCATTGTTTCACTACAAAATCTCACACAACTACAAGTGTTAGACATATCCAACAACAAGATTCATGGTTCCATGTCTGTTTTCCTTACAAATCTAACCAAATTAGAATACCTTGACATCTATAACAATTTTTTTAATGGTTCCCTCCCATCTAACTTGGGTCAATTAATCAAATTGCAAGGGTTACAATTAAGTAAGAACTTTATCAGTGGGACCCTTCCAATTTCGTTAACAAATCTTTCTCAATTAGAAGTACTTGATATTTCCCACAATTTACTCATTGGCCCCCTTCCTTCCATAATGTTCCCTTTAACATATTATATTATTCTCACAATAGACCTCAGTTACAACTATATTAGCGGTGAAGTCCCATATTCGTTTGGAAATTTTGAAGAACTTTATCTCAACAATAACAATTTAACTAGAATGATTCCCCAATCTCTTTGTAGTTCTGGTTATGTGGATATTTCCTATAATTGTTTAAAAGATCCCATTCCAGATTGTTCTAACATTTATTCAAGGAACAAGGATGTATGTATCAACATTTCTTTTAACCAATTCCAACATGGGTTACCTCATAAGACAAAGAATAAAAAAAAGCATTTTGTTGTCACAGGTATTTCAATTTTCATTACTCTAACTCTAGCATTCTCACTCCTGATATGCTTGAAACGTCGTCATGGTTCTACAAAAACCAATCGTGAAATCACAAGGACAACAAAGAATGGTGATTTTTTTAGTATATGGAATTATGATGGAAATATTGTATACGATGACATCATTAAGGAAACTGAAGACTTTGACATAAGACATTGCATTGGAACAGGAGCATATGGAAGTGTTTACAAAGAAAAACTATGAATAAATTAAGTTGAGTGACTTATAACTTAATGAAAGCATTATCAATATTCATTTTTATATGTTGTTGCTAGAAATTAGTATTGAAATTTGTTGTTCAGAGATCTCAAATCAATATAACCGGGCATGTGTTTCAGTGTTGTAAGTGTTTTTATGTTGGCTTTAATTTTTGGTAAAACTGGTTTATGTCAATGTCTTGACTGATGTCTTGACTGATGTCATGACATTCAAAGTTGAAGATAAATTATGTAGAAGAAGAATAATACAAGTACAGCTCAGACTGGGAGTTAACTGTTATGCTGGAAATCTACAAGAAGAATGACTGATGTCATGACCAATGTTATGACATTCTGTGCAACATCTGTTGTTCTGCAGATTTACTTTTCCTGAGACTTTTCAGGATTTCTGTTGAGCTATTTTATTATGGATTTTGTTATTGGATCTCATGCTCACGTGGCTCTGAGGTTAACCTTGTTTAACCCTAAATTGGTTTGTTAAAAAAGACCAAGTCTTTAGGTTAAATCAAGTTAACCTAGCTATAATTATGGAATCCCAAGTTGAAGACTTTTTACTGCTTCTATATTATTTAGAAAACCCTGATTATACTGCTGCGCCTTTTACTGTGTACAAGATCAAGCAGGCTGTTAATTTGTGTATCCTAGTTATTCTTGTGAGCCAAACAATTATCATTTGATAAGTGCCTTGGACTAGGATTTGGTTGTAAGGGTTGTTTATCACTCAAAGCTTTGAAGCACGAGTGTTGTGTCTCTTGATTAAAGCTTTGAAGCAAAATCAAGTATGTTTATTGAAGAGTGTCTTCACAATTCAATTAATCAATAGGTTGATATCACCGTGATTGAGGGGAGTGAGTAGGAACTCGTGTCTAAGTAGAACTTAGATTGAAGTTGCATTGGTAGGTCTTAAGTGAAGGATAAACCGGTTGGTTTATTCTTGAATTAATCGCTTATAGTGGATTTCCTCCCGGCTTGGTAGCCTCGATGTAGGTGTAGTTACACACTGAACTGGATAAACAATTGTTTGTGTTCTTTACTGTTTTTACATTACTGTGTGAATTGTTAAACAGTGTGTCCGATACGGTGTCATAACATTCTCTGACATCACGATCCGCCGCCAGGAATTTCAATTGGCATCAGAGTAGGCACCCTGCCTGTTATTTCTGGGTGAGATCTAGGGATATTATTTTCTGGCGTTATGGACAATGAAGGAGGATTTGGGTGTAGACCACCTATTCTGGATGGATCTAACTATGATTACTCGAAACCTCGTATGGTTGCCTTTTTGAAGTCATTGGACAACAAAGCTTGGAGAGCTGTTGATAGAGGATGGAAACATCCCACCAAACTTGAGAAAGATGGGACTACTAGCCTGAAACTTGAGGAAGAATGGAGCAAAGAAGAAGAAGAGCTAGCACTGGGCAATTCTAAAGCATTGAATGCCTTATTTAATGGAATTGACCGAAATATTTTTAGACTAGTACATCAGTGTGAACTGGCCAAGGATGTTTGGGACACTCTCAAAACCACTCATGCGGGTACATCCAAGGTGAAAATGTCAAGACTTCAGATGCTCACTATCAAATTTGAGAATCTGAAGATGAAGGAAGATGAGACCATTCATGAGTTTCACATGAACATCTTGGAGATTGCCAACACCTCAGGAGCATTAGGAGAAAAGATGTCAGAAGAAAAGCTGGTGAGAAAGATTCTCAGATCCTTGCCTAAAAGGTTTTCAATGAAAGTAACTGCTATGGAGGAAGCTCAGGATATCTGCAACTTGAAGGTTGATGAACTCATAGGATCACTTCAGACATTTGAGATGGGGATCAGTGACAATGTTGACAAGAAAAGCAAGAGCATAACCCTTGTATCCAATACTGAAGAGGAATGCAAGGAGGGTGATGAAGAGAAAATATCAGAAGCAATAACTATGCTTGGAAGGCAGTTCAACAAACTCATCAAGAGGATTGATCCAAAGTCAAGGTCAAATGTCAAGAACATCTCCTCTGACATTAGCAAACCCTATGACCTCAGCAAAAGAACTAAGTCTGAAGAAAAGGGAAATCAAAGCAGAGGAATCCAATGTCATGGGTGTGAAGGATATGGGCACATTCGAGCTGAATGTCCTATCTTTCTAAAGAAACAAAAGAAAGGAATGTCTGTCATTTGGTCTAATGGTGATTTAGAAAGTGATTCTGAAGAAGAATCTGCCAAACTAGTTACTGCACTATCTGGTGTTTATAACTCTGATAATGATTCTAGTGATGAGGAAGTGACATTTGAAGAACTTGCTGACACTTACAAGAAGCTGTGTATCAGAAGTGCTGAAGTCTGCCAGCAAAATGAGAAACAAAAAAATCTCATTATGAAGTTGGAGGCTGAGAAGAAGGAAGACACTGCTACTATAAGTCATCTTAAAGGTGAAGTTCTAGTGTTGAATTCCAAACTAGAACAGATGACTAAGTCTGTCAAGATGTTAACAACTGGAACTGACAAGTTGGAAGAAATCCTTCAGACTGGACAAAATGCAGGAAATTTGTCTGGACTAGGATATATGGCTACAAAGAAACTTGCTGGTAACAAGAAGAAGAACAAGCCTGATAAACCAATGTCAAGGCAGATATCAGGTGAAAAGAAGAAGAACAGGCCTGATAAACCAATGTCAAGGTAGATGTCACAACATAGGGCTCAACATCAAGATCAGAGAAACATGAAGAAGAAGTTTCAAAGATGGAGATGTCATTATTGTGGTAGGTTTGGACACATAAAGCCATATTGCTTCAGACTATATGGATATCCCAATCAGACCCCATATGTCCAGCCTAAGATCAACAAGGCACCATATGTTCAATAGTGGAAGAGAAAGACTGCAGCTTTGATAGCTCACACCTCCCTTAGAGTTTCTGCCAAGGAGGACTGGTACTTTGATAGTGGATGTTCTAAACACATGACTGGAATTAAGAATCTGCTGAATGATGTCAAACCTCATACTACTAGCTATGTCACTTTTGGAGATGGAGCTAGAGGAGAAATCAAAGGTGTTGGAAACTTGGACTGTCTTGGAGTTCCAAACCGAAATGAGGTGTTGCTGGTAAATGGCTTGACTGCCAATCTCATAAGTATCAGTCAACTGTGTGATATGGGATTCAAGGTCAACTTCACCAAGTCTGAATGTCTTGTAACCAATGAAAAACAAGAAGTTGTAATGAGAGGAGTCAGATCAAAAGGAACTGTTACCTATGGGAGTCTGAGAACACTAACTACTCTTCTGTGTGCTCTACAGCCAAAGAAGAAAAGGAAGTGAAAATATGGCACCAGAAACTTGGTCATTTTCATCTTAGAGGGATGAAAAGGATCATATCCATGGAGGCTGCCAGAGGGATTCCAAGACTTCATATTGATGAAGGGAGAGTTTGTGGTGAATGTTAGGTTGGAAAGCAAACCAGAATGTCACATCCAAAGTCAAGACATCTGACCACCTCTAAGGTGCTAGAGCTTTTACACATGGATCTGATGGGTCCTATGTAGGCTGAAAGCCTTGGTGGAAAAAGATATGCTTATGTTGTTGTGGATGATTTTTCCAGATTTACCTAGATAAACTTCATCAGGGAGAAATCTGATGTTTTTGATGTCTTTAAAGAATTATGCAAGAGACTTCAAAGAGAAAAAAAGGATGCATTGTCAGAATTAGAAGTGATCATGAAAAAGAATTTGAAAATAGTAAGTTTGATGAGTTTTACTCTTCAGAAGGAATCAATCATGAGTTCTCTTCCCCTATAACTCCTAAACAAAATGGAGTTGTGGAGAGGAAAAACAGGACTATACAGGAATCTGCCAGAGCAATGATACATGCCAAGAAGCTTCCTATTCATTTTTGGGCTGAAGCTATGAATACAGCCTGTTATGTCCACAACAGGGTCACCTTGAGAAAGGGAACATCCTCCACCCTTTATGAAATATGGAAAGGAAGAAAACCTACTGTGAAGTATTTCCATGTATTTGGAAGCAAATGCTATATTCTGACAGATCGTGAACAAAGGAGAAAGATGGACTCTAAAAGTGATGAAGGAATTTTTCTGGGATACTCTACAAACAGCAGAGCATATAGGGTATTCAATTCCAGAACCAAAGTTATGATGGAGTCTATAAATGTCATAGTTGATGATCACTATGAGGAAACAAATGTCCCATATGATGTTGAGACATCACCACAAGTGTCTGATAAGGATGATGTGCCAATCCCTACTCCACCAAAGTCTAAATCAGAGGTAGCTAACAAAGATCCTTCCATCAGAATTCAGAAAGATCATCCAAAGGAACTCATCATTGAAGATCCTAACAGTGGAGTCATTACAAGATCTAGAGAAATAATCTCAAACTCTTGTTTTGTGTCTAAGATTGAGCCAAAGAATGTTAAAGAGGCTTTGAATGATGAGTATTGGATTGGAGCAATGCAAGATGAACTGAACCAGTTCAAACAACATGAAGTGTGGGAGTTAGTTCCTAGACCAGAAGGAACAAACATCATTGGCACAAAGTGGATCTACAAGAACAAGTTAGATGCAGAAGGGGTTGTCACCAGGAATAAGGCAAGACTTGTTGCTCAAGGATACACTCAAGTTGAAGGGGTTGATTTTGATGAGACTTTTGCTCCTGTGGCCAGGCTGGAATCAATCAGATTACTACTAGGATTTGCTTGCATTCTGAAATTCAAACTGTTTCAAATGGATGTGAAAAGTGCCTTTCTAAATGGATACTTAAATGAGGAAGTGTATGTGGAACAACCTAAAGGATTTGTGGATCCAAACTGTCCTGATCATGTTTACAAACTGAGGAAAACATTATATGGCCTGAAACAAGCTCCTAGAGCTTGGTATGAAAGGTTGACAAAATTCCTCACTGACAAAGGATACAGGAAAGGAGGATTGGATAAAACTCTCTTTGTCAAGGATGAAGGAGGAAAAATAATGGTGGCTCAAATTTATGTTGATGACATAGTGTTTGGAGGAATGTCAGATAAAATGGTTAAACATTTTGCCAACCAAATGCAAGCTGAATTTGAAATGAGCCTCATGGGAGAATTGACCTACTTTCTTGGACTACAAGTCACACAGATGGAAGACTCAACTTTCCTTTCTCAAAGCAAGTATGCAAAGAATATTGTCAAGAAGTTTGGGATGGAGAATGTCAGTCATAAAAGGACCCCTGCACCTACTCATCTAAAGTTGTCCAAAGACACAAGTGGGACAAATGTAGATCAAAGCTTGTATAGAAGCATGATAGGAAGTCATTGATCAAACCGACATTGCCTTTGCTGTTGGTGTTTGTGCAAGATACCAGGCTTAACCCAAAGTAAGTCACATCAATCAGGTGAAAAGAATTCTGAAGTATGTGAGTGGAACTTACAATTATGGGATGCTATACTCTCATGGATGTAAACCATTTCTAACTGGTTATTGTGATGCTGACTAGGCTGGTAGTGTTGATGATAGAAAAAGCACCTCTGGAGGATGCTTCTTTTTGGGAAACAATCTTGTTTCTTGGTTCAACAAGAAGCAAACGTGTGTCTTTATCTATTGAAGTCAATACATAGCAGGTAGCGTTGTTCTCAAATGATCTGGATGAAGCAGATGTCGATCGAGTACAATGTCACAGGATGTCATGACATTGTACTGTGACAACCTGAGTGCTATTAATATTTCCAAGAATCCTATACAGCACAACAGGACTAAGCATATTGACATTAGACATTACTTCATCAGAGATCTTGTGGAAGAGAAGGTGATTAAGTTGGAGCATGTAGCCACTGAACTACAACTGGCTGACATTTTTACTAAGGCACTTGATGCTAATCAGTTTGAGAATTTAAGGGGCAAGCTGGGTATTTGCCAATATGAAGAGTTGTAGCAATTAATATTGCTTACAACAAGGGATGGAAGAAACTTTTTGTTTAATTTAATTCTGATTAGGCCAATTAATTGTTTCCCTCTTTCCTTTCAAAAGTTTAAGAAGAGGAATGGCCATATTTATATCTCACTCTTCTCTTTTGGCTGTACCACTCTCCATTCCCTCAACAGAAAATCTCAAATTTGCTGTCAATTGTGTTCTCAATATCTCAAGATGTCTCAACAAAGTATGTCATCATCATCTTCATCCAAGGGAACTGTGTCCCCCTCTCCCACTGATTCTGGACTTAGGGCAAACACGAACACAATGGAGACTGAGGTTCTGGAAGTTACTCCTCTTCGTGCCATGGCAACTGATCCTGGCAAGGTCAAGAAGCTTCGTACCAGACATGCAAGAAGGTCACAAGCCTCTCCATCTGGTAAGACTGCTGAACCATCTTCCTCTGTTCCTCCTGAGATAGCCAATAGGGAGGGCTCTACATATGTTCATCAAGCCATAGCTAGATTAGTTACTAGGATTCTGAATGAGAATCATTCTGTACCTGGGGTATCTGTTCCATTGAACCAAGAAACTGTTAGCCCTATTTTAGCAACTAATCCAGATGTCACTCAGAATGTCAAGACATCTGATGACAATGTTAGGAAATCTCCTGAGAAACCCGCTGTTGACACCACTGAAAAATCTCCTGAGAAACCTGTTGATGAAAACATTGAGAAGTCTCCAGAGAAACCTTCTGATGATAATCTTGAAGAATCTCCTGAGAAAACTGCTGATCACCAAACCTCCACTGAAAATGTTGTTGAACCTCCTGTTATTGATCTTGATGAAGAATTTTCTGACAATGACCTAATAGCTAATGTTAACCCTAGCATAGCTAAAAGAATGATGAGTAGAAAAGGAAAGCAGAATGCTGTTCAAATCCCCTCCAAAGAGAAGGCTACTGAAGATGTGAATGAGAACTCTAAGTCTGATAGCAAGGCTGGAGAAAAATCTGAAAAAGACAAAAAGGCTGGAACTTCCAAAGGGAAAGGAAGGGTAAAATCTGTTGGGAGTATCTCCAGACCAAAGAGAACTCCAATTTCCAAAAAGAGAAAGGCTCCTGAACCTTCAGAATCTGATGAGGAATCAGATTTTGATTGTGATGTTGAAGGGAATGTCTCTGACATTCCTCCCAGGAAGAAACCTTCCTCCAACAAGCTGCCTAAGGTCCCTGAGGTTGCTATTGATAACATCTCCTTTCACCATCCAGAAAATGCTAGCAGGTGGAAGTATGTTTTTCTGAAAAGGATTGCCTTGGAGAGGGAGTTAAACATGAGTGCCCTTGAATGCAAGGATGTCATGGATTTAATCAAAGCTGCTGGCCTGATAAAAACACTGGTTAAGTTTTCAAATTGCTATGATATTTTGATCAAGGAATTTATTGTTAATCTGTCTGGTGGGTGTGCTGATGGAAAGTCAGCTGACTTTAAAAGTGTATATGTGAGAGGAAGGAAGGTGAAGTTCTCTCCAACTGTGATCAACAAATTTCTGGGAAGGTCTGATGATGCTCAACCTGAGCTTGAAGTAACAGATAATCAAGTATGCCAAACCATTACTACCAAGCAAGTAAAATAATGGCCCTTGAAGGGAAAGCTGGCTGCTAGCAAACTAAGTGTCAAGTTTGCCATTCTGCACAAGATAGGTGCAACCAACTGGGTTCCCACAAACCACAAGTCCACCATCTCCATTGGTCTAGGAAGATTTATTTTTGTTGTTGGAACCAAGACAAAGTTTGATTATGGCACCTATATCTTTGAGCAAACCTTGAAGCATGCAGACAACTATGCAATTAAAGGTCCCATAGCCTTTCCCTCCCTCTTGTGTGGTATTATAACTGACCAATACCCTGACATCCTAGTAGATAAAGATTCTATGTGTAAAAGAGCTCCTGTTCTTGGTTTCCACTACAAGTTGTTTAAGGGGAAACATGTCCCTGACATTGTCATGACATCTGCTGAGACATCAAATGTCAAGGCTAACTCTCAGAAGGCTGATGTCATTGCTGTGTTGAAAGAAACTTGCAGGGAACTTGAAGCAAGGAAGCAAACTCTTGAGGAGCTGATCTCTACCTTGGAGAAGGAAAAAGAAGACACTGAGGTTGAGCATGAAAGGCTAGATGAGGATGCTGCTGAAGATTTGAATGAGGATGCTGATGAAGAGCAAGAGGCTGGTGCTGAACGCAGTTCAGAGGAAGCTACTTACCACAATGCTTCTTTAGGAGAAGAAAATGCCTAATTGCTGATTACTTGTTGCTGCTGATGCTTGTGTTTTATTGTTCTGATTGATTTTGCTTCTGTTTGTTCTGGATATTTGTACTTCATAACTTGGCAGTATCACTATAACTTCTTCTACTTAATATTTCATGAATTCTGGGAATCTGTAATGGCAACTTTGGCCCTTTGTGGCTAAAAAGGGGGAGATGAAATTATGGGAATCATGGGTTGAATTTATCTTTAGTTATTTAGCTTAGTTAGCTTAGACTAGTTATTTTATTTCTACTGCATTGGATCTCTGATAGCTTAGTTTGTTTTAGCAAAAAATTTGCCAAAGGAGGAGTTTGTAAGTGTTTTTATGTTGGCTTTAATTTTTGGTAAAACTGGTTTATGTCAATGTCTTGACTGATGTCATGACATTCAGAGTTGAAGATAAATTCTGCAGAAGAATAATGTACACTCAGATCGAGTTAAGCGTTATCTGGAAATCTGCAAGAAGAATGGTGATGTCATGACCAATGTTATGACATTACAGCAACATCTGCTGCTCGCATTTACTTTTCTGAGACTTTTCGTGATTTCTTGAAATGTTTTATTATGGATTTTGTTATTGGATCTCATGCTCACGTGGCTCTGAGGTTAACCTTGTTTAACCCTAAATTGGTTTGTTAAAAAAGACCAAGTCTTTAGGTTAAATCAATTTAACCCTAGCTATAATTATGGAAGCCCAAGTTGAAGACTTTTTACTGCTTCTATATTATTCAGAAAACCCTGATTATACTGCTGCGCCTTTTACTGTGTACAAGATCAAGCAGGCTGTTAATTTGTGTATCCTAGTTATTCTTGTGAGCTAAGCAATTATCATTTGATAAGTGCCTTGGACTAGGATTTGGTTGTAAGGGTTGTTTATCACTCAAAGCTTTGAAGCACGAGTGTTGTGTCTCTTGATTAAAGCTTTGAAGCAAAATCAAGTATGTTTATTGAAGAGTGTCTTCACAATTTAATTAATCAATAGGTTGATATCACTGCTGTGATTGAGGGGGAGTGAGTAGGAACTCAGGTCTAAGTAGGACTTAGATTGAAGTTGTATTGGGTAGGTCTTAAGTGAAGGAGATAAACTGGTTGGTTTATTCTTGAATTAATACTGCTTATAGTGGATTTCCTCCCTGGCTTGGTAGCCCCCTGATCCGCTGTCGCGCGCGAATCAAAACGAGTAATTTTTGAAAACGTAGTATAGCGACAATGACTCGAATCGTCTCACAAGGATTCTTGATTATTACTAACCGAAGGTAAATCGAATTAGGGGGTTGGTTTGATGATCGATTAAGAAAAAGCAGAAAATAAGCGGTTAAAATAAGTGATTATAAAATAAGTCAATCTACCGATTCAGTTCCTACTATCATCGATTATTATAATTTTAATACCAAGCGGATTATCTATTCCTATTTGGATACAAACCCGGTGACAAGCGGTGAAGTTTGTGAGATGTACGATCCTATTGTCCGAATTAAGCAAACGGGATAAATTTTCATGGATTAAGCAAACATGATTGATCAGACACAACAACGAATTAAGCAAACGCGATGAGTCTAAGTTAGGATCATACAATCAACCAAATTGAATCAATATATTTCATGCAATTGAATTAAGCATACAATAACACAAAATATTATTGAAAGGAATTAAACTGAAATTAACATTATAATAATCTCAAGTGTTGGAACCTGAATACAGCAGATCGACTCTAGATGTTTAGTTCCTCATCATAATCGTCAAAAGCAAAATAGTATTTTTTATGAATAATGAAAGGTAATCTCAAATTACTGTAGCGGCTGCTAGGTATAGCAAGGACAAGGATTCGGGTCATAACCCAACTGGGTCAAAAACACAACTCAGGCCCAAAACAAATGACCCAAAACTTAAATATAAAAAATGCTGCAACTTCAACAACTTTTTCAACTTTGCTACAGTCCGAATCAGCTTCTGGCCACAACTAGAGAGTTGTAGATCTTTCTCTTAGCTTTCCAACGCATGGTAAAACGCCTCAATCCGATTCCTGTAGCTCAAGTTATAATTGTTTCCGTGCAGACTGCTAAAGCTGAAAATTAAATACGAAAATCAAATAACAATAAAAATAAATTAAAATATAAAAACATTATAAAATACAAAAATAAGACAAGCAAACCATAGAAATGTATAAGTACAACCGTAGAGTAATGTGCATCAAAATGCACTGATCAAATTCCACACTTGAACTTTTGCACTCGAGCAAAATAAAAACAAAACAAAGAAAGCACAAATACATCAACAGTTACTTATCCTAGGCTACAAATCTTCTTCGGGTAAGTTTGCATCAACAGGTACTAATCTTGCACACTAAGGACATCGTAAGAACACTAACAGATATGCAGACAAAAGCCTCCTAAATACACAAACCAATTTCAAATCATATTATTATACCATAGCCTAACTTACTCATCCTTTTTGCTCTTTTTCATTCAAGCGCAATCACATTAAGCCCGTTATCTCCACACACTTATAGCAGGACGACCGGTTAGTGACTCTGATCCTTTGCACGAGGTTCTGGTACTTACGTGGCATAACCCTTTGTTTACTCAGATGTAGTTGCGGGGGATCGGACCGTAATCCTCCTACCAAGTTCAGCACCAGAAACCGCTGAACCAACTAACAAAGAGTTTTGAAAACCTTTTTTTTTTGAAGATTACACAACCGTTGGGTTAAGTGACCGGGTGAGGGTCACCAAACTTAGAAGGTGTATTCTCTTTTTCTTCTCTCTCTCTTTTTTTTTCTTTTCGGAACATTCACTTATATTCATCGGTTTTCCTGCGTAAAGCGTGTGAGAGATGGTGCCAACTGCTGAAATAAACTACTCAAGAGCTGTCAAAGAATGAGAAATTAAGGTTAAAACATAATAACAAATTCAAATCAATTTCCATATGTAGGAGACCTACGGTGTTAGAATGATACCGATCTTGTGAATTTTTCCCACGTCTCCGCAAACCCGACTCAAATCAGTCTATAGCCTAAAACTTTCAAGAAGATGCATTTATTATTTTCTTATTGGTTGAAATTAACAAAAAAAACTAACAAACAAAACAAATAAACACACGATTTCCTCCCCACACTTAAACTAAGCATTGCCCTCAATGAAAGGACATTACTAATAAAGTAGAGAGAAGAAAGAAGGACTCTTATCAAGTTGCAGTGTAGTTAGGTGCTTCCAAAGAAAGCTCCTCTATGCTGACATTTTCAAGCACTGAACTTTCATGGAATAACTTCAGCCGCTGCCCATTAACCTTGAAGATTTTATCAGTACCTGCACTTTTTATTTCTACGCACCATGAGGAAAACATTAGTAACAACAAAGGGCCAATCCATTTGGATCAAGTTTCCACCATAAGCTTATGAGTTAAACAAGAAACCTGTTGGCCCACAGAAAATTCCTTCCTAAAAATCATTTTATCATGGAAGTGCTTAGTTTTCTCTTTATAAATCCTAGAGCTCTCATAAGCCTCTAATCTAAGCTCTTCCAACTGTTGTAATTGGAGTTTTCTTTCAATACCTGCTTGTTGCATCTCCAAATTACAACTTTTCACCGCCCAAAAAGCACGGTGTTCTATCTCAACAGGAAGATGACATGACTTACCAAAAACAAGTCGATAAGGAGACATCCCAATGGGTGTCTTGAAAGCTGTCCTTTGAGCCCAAAGTGCGTCTTCTAGACGACGACTCCAATCTTTCCTGTTTGGTGCACCATTTTCTCTAAAACCTTTGATCTCTGTTTGAGATCTCGGCTTGCCCATTAGTCCGTGGGTGATATGAGACTCGTGCACAACTCCATACTTTCGAGTAAAGCTTCCATGGTGCGTTCTAAATGAGTGCCTTGGTCACTTATGATGGCTCATGTATTCCAAACCGCAAAGATATTAGACCGACAAAATCTGCAACAACTCGAGAATCATTAGTCCTAGTGGGATAGCTTCCACCCACTTTGAAACATAATCAACAACAAGTAAAATGTAAAGGAAACCAAATGATACAGAAAAGGACCCATGAAATCGATTCCCATACATCAAATACCTCACGAAAAGCATCGCTGAGGCATTTCACTATTGCTAGTGATGTTTGTACTGCTATCCGCACTCTTTACAAGTGCGGTAAGTCTCAAAAGCATCCTTAAAATAGTTGGCCAATAGAAACTGAATCAAGGACTTTTCTCATTCCTTTGAGGACCGAAGTGTCCGCTGACTTGAGATGCATGAGAAAATTTCAAAATAGATTCAATCTCATTGTCGGGGACACATCTCCTGATTACCTGATCACTACCAAACTTCCATAGATATGGATCATCCCAAACATAATACTTGGCATCACTTTTGAGTTTGTGAACTGTCTCGATGCACAGGAAAAACACCAGCAACAAGAAAATTAACAATGTCAGCAAACCAAGGTGTAATCCCATGCAAAAGAAACAACTGCTCATCAGGAAAGTCATCCTGAATAGGAAAAGGGTCTTCATCT
Organism: Vicia sativa; assembly: GCA_021764765.1. Taxonomy (NCBI): domain Eukaryota; kingdom Viridiplantae; phylum Streptophyta; class Magnoliopsida; order Fabales; family Fabaceae; genus Vicia; species Vicia sativa. The sequence goes on from CM038792.1 coordinate 102,424,102, forward strand.
CTCTCTATCCTGCTTAAGTGGTCAGCCACTAAGTTCTCAGCTCCACTTTTGTCTTTAATCTCGACATTAAACTCCTGGAGCAACAACATCCACCGAATCAATCTCGGTTTTGCATCCGGCTTCTTCAGCAAGTACTTTAAAGTCGCATGGTCGAAAACAACAACCTTGGAACCTAGCAAATAAGATCCGAATTTGTCAAGAGCAAAAACAATAGCTAGCAGTTCTTTTTCGGTGGTAGTGTAATTTGACTGTGCAGAATCTAAAGTCCTAGAAGCATAGTAAATAACATGGGCAGCCTTGTCAACTCTTTGTGCAAGGACAGCCCCAACAGCATAATTCGAAGCATCACACATAAGCTCAAAAGGAAGTGTCCAGTCAGGGGGCTGAATGATGGGAGCGGAGGTCAATGCTTTCTTCAAGAAGTCAAACGCTTGTTTGCATTTGTCATCAAAATCGAAAGTGACGTCATTCTTGACAAGTTCGACAATGGAAGAGCTATCTTCTGAAATCCTTGATGAAACGCTGTGAAAACCTGCATGACCAAGAAAAGAACGAATCTCGCGAATGCAAGAAGGGTAAGGCAGAAATCACATCAATCTTAAGCGGTCAATGAAATTCCTTTTCGAAATAATGTGACCAAGGACAATTCCGCTCAACCATAAAGTGACACTTTTCATAATTCAACACAAGGTTAGTCTCGATGCATCTTTCTAAAATCAAGCTTAAAGCTCAAGCATGCATCAAAAGAAGAACCATAGGCGAAAGTCATCCATAAACACTTCCATGCAATTTTCAATAAAATTAGAGAAAATACTCATCATGCATCGTTGGAAAGTGCCGGGAGCATTGCAAAGGCCAAAAGGCATCTTCCTATAAGCAAATGTACCGAATGGGCACGTGAAAGTGGTCTTTTCTTGATCTTCGTGCAATATGAATCAAGTAACACGAAAACCATCAAGAAAACAATAATGTGATTTACCACCAGCCGTTCAAGCATCCGTCAATGAACGACAAAGGAAAGTGATCCTTTCTAGTAGCACAGTCTCTCGTAATCAATACAAACTCTCCAAATTACGGACTCTAGTGGGAACAAGTTCATTCTTTTCATTTTTACCACTGTGAGTCCAGTTTCTTAGGTACAACCTGACCGGACTTACCCACTTCCGTCGAGATAGGATAAATGATACCGCTTGCAAGAGTTTGGTTACCTCTTTCTTTACAACATCAAGAATCAAAGGATTAAGCCTCCTTTGGGGCTACGTTCTTCGCTCCATCCTCAAGTAAAATCGCATGCACATCGAAGGACTAATACGGAAGGTCGGCTAATGTCCACCCGATTGCTTTCTTGTGCCTCTTCAATACCGTAAAGTCATCTTCTTGATTGAAATCAAGGTTAGAAGAGATAATAACAGAAGTTTTCATTATGCTCTAAGTAAGCATATTTCAGTTCCTGGGAGCTCTTTTAGCTCTAAGGACGGGCTGCTCGATGGATGGAATGCTTGGGGCAACCGGATGTCAAGAGCATCGACGATAAAACAACCTCATCGGTAACAACTTCACCGTAGGAAATGTATCAGTGCAAGGAAGCATCAATCTCAAAGACAAAGAACACAAACGTTAGTGTCAGTGCAATCAGGACATGAATAAGTATCATCAAAATCAGAGAGAGATGGAAAATCAAGTGCAAATAATTCAGAACAACTATCATCAACTAGTTCAGAAATCAACTCAATGTGAAAAACGGAATGCTCCTCCAAGGGATGTTTCATGGCGTCAAAGATGTTGAATTTTGCGACAATGTCACCAAATTCCATGGACATGGTTCCATCGTCAACATCAATCTTCGTTTTTGCCGTTTTCATGAACGGTCTGCCTAAAATTATGGGAGCTCTGCTTGTCTTGGTTTCGCCTTCCATGTCTAAAATATAAAAATCTGCAGGAAAAATCAAATCGTTAACTTGAACAAGGACATCTTCGACAACCCCGGCGGGTCGAGCGTTGCTCCTGTTTGCCAATTGAATGATTAAACCTGTATGCTGCAAAGGGCCAAGACAAAGGTTATTATAAACAGAAGTAGGCATAACATTAATGCCCGCTCCCAAATCAAGCATGCAATTCTCAAATTTACTATCCCCGATGGTACAAGGAATAGCAAATGTTCCCGGATCCTTCTGCTTTTGTGGCAGCACCTGAGTAGTGAGGGCTGAAACATTTTGCTCACTTACAGCCTTGTCAGATGATTGTTTCAGCTGAATAAAGGCAGAAATATTTCGTCCTAAGTTCACTCTTTCACTTCCCTTAATCCTCCTCTTGTTAGTACACAAATCTTTCAGAAACTTTGCATACTTAGGAACCTGTTTTATAACATCAAGTAGCGGAATATTTACCGCCACCTTTCGAAACACATCCAAAATCTCTCTTTCTTTGTCTCCCTCCTCAATTCTTTTATTTTTCAGAACTCTATGTGGGAAGGGGACTGGTGGCACATACTCCTTTTCTCTAATTTTTTCAGTTTCGACCATAACAGAAGAAGGAGAAGAAAGTGCAGCAGGGGAAGGTTCAGATGGAGAAAGTTCAGAAGTTACCTCAATGATTTTTATTTTTTCGTGGGTTAGAACCTTTCCGGATCTCAAAGAAATAGCGCTCACATTAGCATTACCATTCGGATTGACAACAGTTTGTGCTGGAAGTTGGTTCGAACCTTGAGCTTGCATATTATTTATTTGAGTAGCAAGTTGTCCCATCTGTGTGGTCAAGGTCTGAATGCTAGTGTCGGTTCTTTGTTGGAACTGAAGGTTGTTCACGGCCATTTGTTTAACAAGATCTTCCAAGGATGGTCCAGAAGTAGTAGCTGGAGGGGTGTGTTGTGGCTGGGGTAGTGGAACGGTGAGTTGTTGTTGTGAGGGCTGTTGATTTCCATATCGAAGGTTGGGATGATTCCTCCAATTGGGGTGATATTTGTTGGTGGACAAGTCAGGGGTGTTGTTGTACCTGTTCTGGTTGTAAAGGTTGGCTGCATAAGCTTGAGGCACTAATAGTATCATCTTTCGAAGAGGACAAGTATCGATGGATGATCATGAGCTGTACAAATGCCACATACAGTTGTTGTTTGAGGTTTTGCTACTGCAAGTTGTTTGACTAAAGCGGTCAGCTCATCAATTCTGGTTTCTAAAGCTCTGTTCGAGGAACCTTGAATTTGATGTACACCCTTGGTCTGGACAGAATTGGTTCGAGTGGTGAACTGCTGGGAATTTAAGGACATATTTTCAATGAGGGCCTCGCAAGTGGAGTTTTGTCAACAAGTGCTCCACCACTAGCAGATCAAGAATGTTTCTATCCATAGGTGACAACCCTCATAAAAGTATTGAATGAGGAGTTGCTCGGTAATCTGATGTTGAGGGCAGCTTGAAACTAACTTCTTGAACCTATCCCAGTACTCAGCCAATGACTCGTTATCTTGTCTAATGCCACAAATCTCTTTTCGGATTGAAGCAACTCTAGAGGCAGGAAAATATCTCTCCAAGAACACTCTTTTCAGAGCATTCCAGCTTGTGATTGAATTCGGTTCGAGATCATATATCCAATCCTTCGCTGCACCCTGCAAAGAAAAAGGAAAAGCACGAAGTTTGATATGATCTTCAGTGATCCCTTCAGGCTTCAATGGTGTAGAGCACACCACCTGGAATTCCTTCAAATGTTTGTGCGGATCCTCACCTGCAAGACCATTAAACTTTGGCAACAAGTGTATTAAACCCGATTTTAATTCAAAAGGAACAGCAACAGCATCATATTCAATACACAAGCCATTATAATTCACGCCGGTGCAAGTTGTCTTAGAGTTCTATTGTCAGCCATTTCAAAAGCAAATTCAGAATCAGAAGCAAACAAGTTATGCAAATAGTCGGACTCAGAATCAGACTCAACTATGGTCGGTGAAGGTGAACTATTGCTAGCCTGGCCTGCTCTACGAAGTGTGTGCAAGGTTCTTTCTACCTCAGGATCAAAAGCAACAAGTTCAGGGAGAAGACCTAGTAGCTGTGACTAGTGCACAAGAATGCAACAATCGGGAAAATGCCAACTATGTCCCTAAAACAAACAAAATGAATAAAATCGATTAAAAAAAATTCAAAAAAATAAACTGACACCGAAAATAATCAAATGACGTAAAAATAGAATTTTGATGATTTTTTTGATTTTTTTCGACTCTATGAAAACAAATAAATCATAAAAATAGAAAAATGATGAATTTGGAAATTTGGCGTAGTACCTTACTCTTTTAGAGTAAGGAGAATTGATCGCACGATTTTTCTCTTCCAGTAGGCAAAAATATTATACAATTGGACATAAATTTTCTAAAACCTGTTTTTTTCTCCGACTCTAAGCGAATTGGCCAAAACCGTGAGGAAACTAGGGCCTAAATGCGAGAACACTAATCCTAAGACTCTAAAATTAGTTAATAACAACAAGAATCCCGGCGCTAATTTGATCATTGTCACGAATCAAAACGTAAATTTTGAAAACGTAGTATAGCGACAATGACTCGAATCGTCTCACAAGGATTCTTGATTATTACTAACCAAGGTAAATCGAATTAGGGGTTGGTTTGATGATCGATTAAGAAAAGCGAAAATAAGCGGTTAAAATAAGTGATTATAAAATAAGTCAATCTACCGATTCAGTTCCTACTATCATCGATTATTATAATTTTAATACCGAGCGGATTATCTATTCCTATTTGGATACAAACCCAGTGACAAGCGCGGTGAAGTTTGTGAGATGTACGATCCTATTGTCCGAATTAAGCAAGCGGGATAAATTTTCATGGATTAAGCAAACATGATTGATCAGACACAACAACGAATTAAGCAAACGCGATGAGTCTAAGTTAGGATCATACAATCAACCAAATTGAATCAATATATTTCATGCAATTGAATTAAGCATACAATAACACAAAATATTATTGAAAGGAATTAAAGAAATTAACATTATAATAATCTCAAGTGTTGGAACCTGAATACAGCAGATCGACTCTAGATGTTTAGTTCCTCATCATAATCGTCAAAAGCAAAATAGTATTTTTTATGAATAATGAAAGGTAATCTCAAATTACTGTAGCGGCTGCTAGGTATAGCAAGGACAAGGATTCGGGTCATAACCCAACTGGGTCAAAAACACAACTCAGGCCCAAAACAAATGACCCAAAACTTAAATATAAAAAATGCTGCAACTTCAACAACTTTTTCAACTTTGCTACAGTCCGAATCAGCTTCTGGCCACAACTAGAGAGTTGTAGATCTTTCTCTTAGCTTTCCAACGCATGGTAAAACGCCTCAATCCGATTCCTGTAGCTCAAGTTATGATCGTTTCCGTGCAGACTGCTAAAGCTGAAAATTAAATACGAAAATCAAATAACAATAAAAATAAATTAAAATATAAAAACATTATAAAATACAAAAATAAGACAAGCAAACCATGGAAATGTATAAGTACAACCGTAGAGTAATGTGCATCAAAATGCACTGATCACCCCCAGATGTAGGTGTAGTTACACACTGAACTGGGTAAACAATTGTTTGTGTTCTTTACTGTTTTTACATTATTGTGTGAATTGTTAAACAGTGTGTCAGATACGGTGTCATAACATTCTCTGTGACATCACGTATATGCTGCCAGGAATTTCAAGTGCAACTGAATCAAATAGAATTATGTACCTATTCATTAATTCTTATTATTTTAATTGAATTATGAGAAATAAAAGATGATTCAATTACTTCAATCAAAATTGCAAGGCTAGAAAGATGATCTAAAATATAATAAAATTAGATATTGTGGAAAATTCAACAATAATCTTATCTTTATTGTTTCCACCACAATAAATTAGGGATAAGTTATGTTCAAAAATTACTTTTGCAACTAATGATATCACATTGTTCTATTCCAACCACATGTTTATTGTATTATGCCTCATTTGATAGGTTTGGTTCAAGTAATGATGTCATTGTTAGCTGTAATTTTGATGCTCCAACGAACGAGAGGTTCGAGGAATATTTGAAAGACAAGCATTAGAATGATAAAAGATAATTTTGATATGAAGTGTTCAATGCTACATTTCGATCGAGTATACACGGATGAAGTAATGCAAAGTGAAAAACTTAGCAAATTTTCTAAAGATACTCGAATCGGATTCTATAGACATTCAAATAAGGCTATAACTAATTTTAGCGCTTATTTGGTCTTTGAAAAGAGATATGTGGAAGCCTGTGAAAGGCTGAAGACATGCAAACAAGAACGTGTCAATCTCTCATAAGAAGACTGTTCGTTATAGTTAGTTTAGAATTACTATATATAGGAGTTTTATGTTAGAATCATGTGTGCTCCTTGGCCTTTTAAACTCAGCCGACCTTAATTCCTGATTGTTGTCTCATATGCAATGACAATAAAAAAATCACAAGGACAATCTCTTGATAGAGTCGGACTGTACCTGCCGAGAGATGTATTCACTTATGGTCAAATCTGTGTCGCACTATCAAGGGTCACTACCAAAAAAGGAATTAAAATCTTGATATATGATCAAAACGATAGGAAGAAGTCGACAACTACCAAGGTCGTTTACAAAGAGGTTTTCAATAATATTGAAACTTCTCTTTTTCGGGTATATCTACTATCAATTTTTGTTCATGCTACAAAGTTGTACAACACTACAACTTATGCTTACAAACTCAAAGATTTTTATAATTCTTAATTTTGTTGACAGCCAAGTTCATCCATTTCCACTACCTATTACCACCTTTTCATAGACAACACTTTTTGTGGTCCCTAATGTGTTGTGGTTACAGTATAACCAATGATTTATGTAATTTTTATGTCATTTGGATATGACTTCATAATGTTATATTTTTATGAGGGGTAATGTGTGGTGTGTTAGTTTTAGTTTATTTTTTATGTTGACTATTAAGGATTCATCATGGTTTTAATAATTGTGTTATAATTGAAATGTTGTGTTTTAGGAAAAAATTGTGTTCTTAAGAAGGGAGATACTTTACTTCATGCATCTTAATATTATACAACATAATATTTACATATCCTTCTTTCTGGAATTTCCTTCCCACCTTAACTACTATATTATATATTATGGCTAAGTTAATAAATATACATAACATGTTTTGTTCAACGAAAAATAATCTAACCTAAATCAAAGTCTATCTCCCGCTTTGAAGTTATTCGCCTTGCAAATTTCGTCTCATCCAAGCCCTAACATTGTCTGTCCAGGTTCACCAACTTTGAAGAGTGACATCAGTTTTGCCCTCCCATTGTCACAACATACCAACATATCTTCATATCCATGCTCTCTCAAGATGGTTGCAAACTCCTCTTCCAGTTCCTATAAGTACAAACATTTTTTTAATTTTAGTATTAACAACAACGGTATTAAATATGAATATTTCTAAATAAAACAATGACTACAATGGATGAGTTTAAGGTTTTACTCACTCCTTTGGATGCCAGCCGTTAACATCCTACTTTGGATTTTTCCAACAAATTCACAGTTTCGTGAGCTGCATGCACCACAACACCCTTGCCCTTATCGTCTCCTTGCTTTTCACTTACCATGCAACAATCAACGACTTTCGATTTTCCATACTTCTCTTCTTGGTATTTCTCCCTTTCTAGGGCTTTCTTTTTCGCCCAAAACATGCGATTCTCAGCATCGACTTCAGATTTTTCATATAACTCATCCAGCCTGTTTCTTCTCCAGGCTTCCAGCTTCGGGGTGTCCTTATATGAGATATAACGTTCCAAAACCCATGTTATTCACAAACAACTTTTTGCAAAAACTTTATAAAAACATGAATGACACAATTTTCTAGATGGTTCATATCTCTCATGCACACCAACGACGACATCATCGGAAGACATCTTCGATTGGAGTGTTGTTTTTTCTCAACGTCAAGCTTCAAGGGTTGGAGAAACTCACACTGAAGTTCCAAACTATTTGACACACTTTAGAGAAGAAACGTTGTAAACTATGGCAAATTAGAACGTATGGTCTTCCGTGTTGGGCTCCACGATAAAAGCAATAGGCTTTACCTTTTTTAATGCCTCTGAATGACCCAAACCTTTCTTTTTAATCCCTAACCTTATTTCAATAATATATTTCTAATATGTTAGCATATTTATTTCTCATATCTTATAGATTAACTGTACATTAAAATAAAATTATTTAATACAAATAAATTACAAGAAATGAAAGACTTTTTTTAAATTTAAAAGGACAATATTTGATTAATTACTTAAAAATAAATATATTACATTACTACAATGTAATACATGATGCATTAAATATTGATATAATCTTTTGTGAGTTAATATTTTTACAAAGCGAAAATTAACAGACGATTTTAAGGATTATGAAATTGGATTTGTTTCTGACCATAACTACATTAGAGTACTAATTGTTATTATTAATGTCCAATAATAATTTAAATTTTTTTAAAAAAAATTATTTATACAATCGTATTATGAAAATATTAAATATTAATGGGTATATCCAATTATAATAAAAATATTATATTTGTAATTGTTAGTTCTATTGTTAATTTATTATAGGTTTCTGTTTTTTTTTTAATTAAAAAATGTAATTTAAAACAGATGCGCGCCTGTATCAGAATCCGTGCGAATGCACGAATTTGTTACTAGTTAACTAACAAAAGAAAACCTGTCTAGCGTTCTACAACTCAAAGTGAATCAAAGTGTCTGTTAAAGATTAAAACAAATTTCACCGTTAAAACGTCCATTAAATTTCATGTTTAGAAGTATAAAACACACCAAAGTTGACTCGTTGACTTGGAAAAAAAAACCTATTATATTATGGACACGCTTGATTAACTATGTCAATAGACGACTTTTGACATATGCATATTTACAGACGTAATAAAAGGCGCAAAGCTTTCACATAGTAACAATTGGGTTCAGGCTAAAGAGTTCACTGTACATAAATTAATGCATATAAAGCTAGTTTAACTTAAAGCTAGTATATTTTATTTAATGTGAAATTATTTTCTTAAAAACAAAATAATATAATAAATATAAAAGAGGGTAAATGCCTCATCAAAGTATGCAATCAAATAGCACAAAAATGTACCGGAAATAAGTGTATAGTAAAATAAAAAGCATCCAATAATAAATCATAAATAAATAAAAAAACAAACAAAACAATCCATCGTTACTAGCACAAATCCAAAGCCAAAACCCAACCTCTAAAATTTCAACCTAAAGAGAAAAACATGATAGATTTCAAGTCAACTACACCACTATCAAAAGATGAGTAGTAACCACCGATAGAAGAATCAAAACTTCAAGGATTCTCAAACTGTCAATATTCATAATATTGTAGTTTTCTTAATATTTAGGATCTAGATAAAGAAATTTTATATTTAGGATCGAAAATAAAACTTAAGAAAAATCGTTGCATCCATTCTAATAACTTACAGAAGTGCTAAAGCTTTTTAGTATAGGTTAAGGGGGGAAACGTCTCCTTCAATGTTGAGGCTCACATACCAAATAGTTCCAAAAAGATGTTGGAAAAAAAATAAAATATCTCCTTCAAAGCTTGCTACCAAGAGAAAAAGATGCATTTTCTAGGAATGTTAGTATCAATTTTTCATATCCACACATACTAATTACAAGACTTATCTTCTGACGTGAAATATACGTTTAGCGCAATCAATAATCAAAATATCAAATTGTAATGAATTGATGTGTGAGAATATAAGAGTGGCCAAAGAGCATGCTTGTCACACAACAATGTATGCAGTTCATTATATCTCATAAAAATGTGCTTCAAAAATTCTTTAGTTTATAATTTCTATGGTCTGAAAATGTGGATGCCCTTTCTTCTAATTTGGGGTTTGATCCTTGGGATTCAATCTGCCATAATGACTTCTCAACTTCAAATAGAAGCAAACTCCATATTGAATACTGGATGGTGGAACACGTCTGATCCATACCGCAACATCTCGAAACGCTGTAATTGGTTTGAGATATCCTGCAATAAGGATGGAAGCATAAATGAAATCAACATAAATAGTGAGACTATTTATGCTGTTAAATTTTCAGACCTGAACCTATCTGCTTTCCACAGTTTAGAAATTCTTGTTTTAAGGTCAATTGGGCTGCAAGGGGCTGTTTCGAAAGAAATTGGTCTCCTCTCCAAGCTCACTCATCTTGATTTGTCTTTCAATTTTCTTAGAGGGGAAATACCTCATTCACTAGGCAATCTTAAACAATTAAAGCACTTAGACATCTCTCAAAACTACATTCAAGGTTCCATTGCTTCCCTAGTAAATCTCACAAAACTCACTCATCTTAGTTTGTTCTTCAATTCTCTTGTAGCTGAGATCCCACTTTCACTAGGAAACTTTAGACAATTAGAGTATTTAGACATCTCTCACAACAATATTCAACTTTCCATTCTTTCACTAGGAAATCTCACACAATTAGAATACATTGACATCTCTAACAATTTTCTCAATGGTTCCCTCCCATCTAACTTTGGTCAATTAACAAAATTAAAAGTTTTACAGTTAAGTAAAAATTTCTTTGACGGGACCTTTCCAATTTCGTTAACAAATCTCTCTCATTTAGAAAATCTTGACATTTCCCATAACTTACTCTTTGGTTCCCTTCCTTCCATTTTTTTTCCAGCAACAAGTTATACTTTCATTGACCTTAGTTACAACTCCATTACCGGTGAAATTCCTTCTCAGATTGGAAATCTTTTTCAACTTAATTTAAGTAATAATAATCTAACTGGAGTGATTCCTCAATCTCTCTGTAATGTCACTTACGTAGACATTTCCTACAATTGCTTAAAGGATCCTCTTCCAAACTGTGTTGATCGTTATTCTAATATAACGTGGGACAAGGATGCATGTATATATGTTCATAAGAAAAGTAATGATAATGTTGTAATTGTTCTTCCTATCATTATGGCTTTGATATTAGCCTTCTCACTTCTATTGGGCTTGAAATATTGTCATAATTCTATCAAGAACAAGAAAACCAAGACATTGATAACAAAAAATGAAGATATATTTTGTATATGGAATTATGATGGAAGAATAGCATATGACGACATTATAAAAGCAACAGAAGACTTTGACATGGAATATTGTATTGGGACCGGAGCATATGGAAGTGTCTACAAGGCTCAATTACCATGTGGCAAAGTTGTTGCCTTAAAGAAACTTCATGGCTTTGAAGCAGAGGTTCCATCTTTTGACGAAAGTTTTAGAAATGAAGTGAGAATATTATCCGAAATAAAACACAGACATGTTGTGAAACTTTATGGCTTCTGCTTGCACAAAAGAATAATGTTTTTGATATATCAGTACATGGGGAGAGGAAGTTTGTTCTCCATCTTGTATGATGATGTAGAAGCCATGGAATTCAATTGGAGAAAGAGGATTAATGTTGTGAAAGGAGTCGCATTTGGTTTGTCATATCTTCATCACGATTGTCCAACTCCCATAGTGCATAGAGACATATCTAGTGGCAACATCTTGCTAAACTCTGAGTGGGAGCCAAGTGTAGCTGATTTTGGTAAAGCCCGACTTCTTCAATATGAATCATCCAATCGAACGATTGTTGCTGGAACTATTGGATATATTGCTCCAGGTAAATTATACATTGCACTTTTTTCTTAGCAATTTTTTTTATTTAGTTTTTAATGATATGCAATATGCATAAAGTAGTATCACAATGAATTAGATATTATTAAATATTATGTCTAAATTGTTTCTTTATACCATATTTTAAGTATATAGTAGGAAATTTTAAGTATTTTCTTTATATGTTTTAATATGACCTTATTGATTTGATTAATGCAGAACTTGCCTATACTATGGTTGTGAATGAAAAGTGTGATGTATATAGTTTTGGTGTAGTTGCACTTGAAACTTTAGTAGGAAGACATCCTGGAGATATATTGGCATTACTTCAATCAACATCAATGGAAGATATCAAATTATGTGAAGAAGTAGATCAACGTCTCTCACTTCCAAACAATGACATAGTTATACGTGACATAATTCGTGTTGCTGCAATTGCATTTGCATGCTTAAATCACAATCCATGTTTTCGACCAACAATGAAAAGTGTTTCGAAAAGTTTTGTCATTGAGCTTCCACCATTGAGCATTCCTTTGAGCGGAATTTCGTTGCAACAACTCATGAGTCATGAACTCAAAGCTTTATTTCATATTGTGAATCTTTGAAAGAAAAACTTGGAATAGATTAAGTTGAGTTATTATAACTTAACAAAAGCATTGTGAATGTTTATTTGTATATGTTGTTGCGAGAAACTAATATTGAAATTTGTTGTTCAGAGATCTCAAATCAATGTATCCGGGCATGTGTTTCAGTGCATTTGAATGAAATAGAATTAATTATATCTTCATTAATTCTTTTTATTTCAATTGAATTATAAGAAATATAAGATGATTCAATTACTTCAATCAAAATTGAAAGGGTAGAAAGTTGATCAATAATATAAGAATATTAGATATTGTGGAAGATTTTACAATAAATTAGGGATAAGTTATATTCAAAAATTACTTTTTGCGACTCATAATATCACATTGTTCAATTCCAACCACATGTTTATTGTATTATGCCTTCATTTGCTAGGTTTGGTTCAAGTAATGATGTCATTGTTAGCTATAATTTTGACGCTCCAACGAACATTGGGATGATAAAAGATAATTTCAAAATGAAGTGTTAGAAGATACATTTCGAACAAGTATACATGGACGAAGTAATGCAAGGTGAATAACTCAGCAAATTATCTAAAGATACTCGAAGCGGATTCGATAGACATTCAAATAAGGCTATTACTGATTTTAGCACTTATTTGGTCTTTGAAAAAGAGATACGCGGAATCATGCGAAAGACTAGAGACATGAAAACAAGAACGTGTCAATCTCTCAGAAGAAGATTGTTCATTATAGTTAGTTTAGAATTACAATATATAGGAGTTTTTATGTTCGAATTTTGTGTGCTCACTTTGTTGTACAAATTACACTAAATAACTCAAAGTATCAAGTGTTCGAGAAACGATTTGCTGAGAATGTATGTATGAAGCACCAATTTTATATTCAATGTTATTCCTTTTCAGTTGAAGTCTTTTACATTCCCTTTTAAGTTTAAAAAATTGCTTTACATTCTAGTTTGCACTTTAAAACATTTTATTACTACTTTCGAAATAACAATCTCTAACAAAGAGATTAACACCCAGAAAACTTAAAAAACACGAAACATACACTATTATCCTAGGAACAATATAGTCGATCTTTTAAGTAACCAGAATCTCTAACATTCGGGAGACCAACGCTTGTTTACTAAATTTCACGGTAAATCGTCACATGGTTCACTAGCAATGCATTTTTTGTCTAAATATTACTTTTTCTTACTGATAAGTGGCAAAATGTAGTTATTTTGTATATATGTTTTGTGGCACTTATCCGTTCTTGTTTGTTAATAATTGTTGAATAACCCTGCTTTTTGTTATAAATACGTTTTATTGTATTTTGTGTACATAATGTACCGTTTGATTAGTTTTAATGTATTTTTGTAGGTATTTATTGCACATTTGGAGCATCGAGGAATAAAGTGTCGAAGACACGACTCTTAATGCGTTTTCTGCAATAAAAGTCCTTTTTTGGGAAGTTTTGCTCAGTGGAGGCCGCTAAGCGCGGTGAGGCCGCTGAGCGCGAGTCCACTCAGCGCATTTTGGAGCGCGTTGAGTGCTTTGTTACTGTTGCGGCAGAAATAAATTTGGTTTTAGAGGCCGTTGAGCAGCATTTAGGTCGGTTTATGTGTAAATAACTGAGCCCGCTCAGCGCGCTCACGCTGCTGAGCGCGGTCGTCTGAGATTTACTTTATAACTTCATTTTTGCACATTTTTAGGTTATGATTTTGGGGTGAATTTTGATCCACATTTCCATCAACCTTTATTTTTGATAGTTTAGCTTAGAAAACAACATTAGGACTTGCTCATGGATGATTGGAGGTGAATTGCTCTTCGATAGGCATTGACAAACCGGTGTAAATGAGTGGTTTATCTCTTCTCCTCTTTGTGTTTTTCTCTATTTTGTTGGTTATGTGTGTATATCTACTCTTGTTCATGTATATTTTTCGCCCTCGGCGTTGTATAAAATTTGCTTTGCAAATCTGTGTTGGTAATTGTCTTAGGTTTTTACTCTTTGTTAGGGATTTAAGCTTTGCTAGAGATAGATCACTTAGATTCTTACCTAGGATGATTATCTGTTAGTTTCTGAATGCTAGAAATGAGTTTAGACCTGACATTCACTTAGGGTATCTGATCTTAATGCCTCTGTGTTGGTGAAATATGCTAGAGATGGGTATGGAGGTGACGCAGTTGAATTCTCAATTTGGGTTAGAAATAGCTTAGGATGTGAGAGGTATGTGATGACACGGACGAGTATCGTAGGCTGAGTATAACTGAACGGTAGATTTAAGTCTGTGACGGGTAGTGCGCATTCATTCCAGACAAGTTGCTATCCTTTATACTTTCTGTTCATTTATTTTTTTGTCTTTTATTTTCAACTCATTTAATCCCAAACTAATTAATGGTAGAACTGTCGAACGACAAACCAATAACCAATCTCTGTGGACACGATACCATATAACCTAACCAGTATATATCACCCGGTAAAAATAAATACCCCACTCTTTGCTTGTCGCTTCAACAAAATGGCGCCGTTACCGGGGATTGGTTTTATTATTTATGTATTCCAATAATTCCGTTGTTTTTGAGTTTTGTAATTAATGTATATATTGTATAGACTTTGTATATGAACTTGTATATTTTTACTTGTACATTTTGTATGTTTACTTTCCATACTTGTGCATATTTGAGTTTTTCCTAGTTTTCACGTATTGGTATGAATTGTCTCGTATTCGTAACGTTTGTTGTGTGGTTGTTAGGACACTTTCTTTAAGTTTGCGCGGTGTGACAATACCATGACATGAAGAGAGGAGGTTACTAGTGTTCGCACAATAAAGGCGTCGAGCTTACGACGTAAAACAAGCATGTTTGTTTATGTTTTATTTATGTTTATTTACGTGTTTGGTGGCTTGTGTTTTAACAAGTTGAAATAGGACTTGCTCTTAATTTCAAATCTTCACTTTTCAACTTGTTAATTCACTTTCACCCATTTGTTTTGTTGTGTCAAATTGTGATTTCCGCAAGCTCTTCATGTTTAGCTTGAGAAGTTTTGTTGGTTGTAAATATTGTAAATATTGTAAATTTTATTTTTCTAATTCTTTTGCTGTTGTTTGGACTCGAATTTTAGGCCGGTAGCTTGAGGTTTCATTTTGTGATTTTCCGAGTTTGATTGTTTCAACTTGTGAATGTATGGTAATGATAATTTTCAAAGTTGATACACACCAGGTACTCGTTTATCGCTTTATATAGCATAACATGTTTAAGAAATTTATCATTTGTACAGTTACCATGCCATTCATTATTTTTGCATTACTTGCTCATGAATTGAATCACTTTAGTTCCCTTTTTAACCATAAATGTGAGGAAGCTTTTCATTGTTTACATATGTTGGAGGCCACGTTCTTGTTTTAGCTAGATTTTATTATGCTTAATCTTTTATTTTGTGTTTATTGTATGAATGCATGAAAAGGATCAAGACATTTTTGTTTGATTTAGAGGATAACTACCTTGTCCAAATATCCAATTCACTTAGTGAGTGTGTGATCATTTGTTAACCCCTTTTAGCTTTTATCAATATCCATGTTTATTTGAATTTGATGCTTGTCTATGAGTGTTGAATTCGCCTTTTTTTATGGATGTTGATTTCTTTGTTTCTTGAACCCTCAACTATATGTTGTTGTATGAATTTTTACCTTGCCTTAGAAAGTAGGAAGTATTCACATAATGATGTTGGATGAATTCAAGTTGGGGAGAGGAATGTTTATGCGCTTATATTGTGATTGGTATGAGGTTAAGAAAAAGAAAAGAAAGAAAAAAAAAGATTAGAAAAAAAAAGAGAAAAAACTTTGAAAAAAACAAAAAGAGTATGAATAATGTTGTGTTAATAAGTAAGGTGTTTTGATTTGACAATTTGTGATGAAGAAGAAGTTTGATTGGAATTGTATTGTTTGGAACTCTGTGAGTTGATCACTCCCTTAGGTTTAGGCAAATTTTTGTTTCGATTAGCTTTAGGACTTATCACTTGTTTGTTAACCAAGCCACATTACAACCTTGAAAAGCCCTTGTGATTCTTGCATTTGTATTTTCAATACGTTTTTGGGATGAATGTATAATTTAGTCTATTGTTTGCAAGATTGTTGAGGCGTGTTTTTATCCCTCACCTTTGTATGTTCTTCATCTACCGATGAATTTTTGCTAGGTGTGATTCATGATTGAGCTTGTTTTGTTTTATAATGTTTTGCATGATTTTTGTAATTAAGATTTGTTTTGTTTATATGTTGTCGTTGTAGGATAGTGGTAAGTTTGTATTTTGTCGTGTACTTTTCGTTTGAACCATACATTTATTTTGTGCATTAAAAACTTGTTGATTCGTGATTATTTGATTACCATTATTTGTTTCTTTGAGTTATTTGACTTTGTTTAAGGACAAACAATATGTCAAGTTGGGGGAGTTGATAAGTGCCAAAATGTAGTTATTTTGTATATATGTTTTGTGACACTTATCCGTTCTTGTTTATTAATAATTGTTGAATAACCCCGCTTTTTGTTGTAAATACGTTTTATTGTGTTTTGTGTACATAATGTACCGTTTGATTTGTTTTAATGTATTTTTGTAGGTATTTGTTTCACATTTGGATCATCGAGGAATAAAGTGTGAAAGACACAACTCCGGGTGCGTTTTCTGCAATAAAAGTCCATTTTTGGGAAGTTTTGCCTAGTGGAGGCCGCTCAACGCGAGTCCGCTCAGCGTGTTTTAGAGCGTGTTGAGTGCTTTGTTACTGTTGTGGCAGAAAGAAATTTGGTTTTAGAGGCTGCTCAGCGCGCCCTCGTCGCTGAGCGACATTTAGGTCGGTTTATGTGTAAATAACTGATCCCGCTTACCGCGCTCACGCCGCTGAGCGCAAACGTCTAAGATTTACTTTATAACTTTATTTTTGCACGTTTTTAGGTTATGGTTTTGGGGTGGATTTTGATCTCAATTTCCATCAACCTTTATTTTTTATAGTTTAGCTTAGAAAACAACATTAAGAGTTGCTCATGGATGATTGGAGGTGGATTTCTCTTCGATAGGCATTGACAAATCGGTGTAAATGAGTGATTTATCTCATCTCCTATTTGTGTATTTCTCTATTTTGTTGGTTATGTATGTATATCTACTCTTGCTCATGTATATTTGTCTCCCTTGGCGTTGTATAAAGTTTGCTTTACGAATCTGTGTTGGTGATTGTCTTAGGTTTGTATTCTATGTTAGGGATTTGAGCTTTGCTAGAGATATATCTCTTATATTCTTGCCTAGGATGATTATCTGTTAGTTTCTGAATGCTAGTAATGGGTTTAGAGCTGACATTCACTTAAGGTATCTGATCTTAATGCCTCTGTGTTGGTGAAATATGCCAGAGATGGGTATGAAGCTTACGTAGTTGAATTCTCAATTTGGATTAGAAATAGCTTAGGTTGTGAGAGGTATGTGATGACACAGACGAGTATCGTAGCCTGAGTTTAACTGGATGGTAGATTTAAGCCTGTGATGGATATTGTGCATTCGTTTCGGATAAGCTGTTTATCCTTTATACTTTTTGTTCATTTACTTTTTGTCTTTTATTTTCAACCCATTTAGTCCCAAACTCATTAATGGTAGAATTGTCGAACGACGAACCAATAACCAATATCTGTGTACACGATACGATATAACGTAACCAGTATATATCACCCGATAAAAATAAATACCTCATTTTTTGCTTGTCGCTTTACCGCTTCAACACTTACCTTCCTCTTTATTTTGCATTATTCTTTCTCTCTCTTCTATCTAACTAAAATAGGTTTTCTCTTAACCCTAAGCTCTCTTTTCATTTCTTCTTCTTTCTCTCAACTCTTTTTTCATTATATATCTTCTCTCTGAACCTAACCACATTTTCGTGGAAACAGTGAGATTGCGTCAGAAAAGGAGGATTTGAATTGTAATTTAGAGGTGGCATTGTGATTATGCATGTGTATTCACGTTGACTGTGTGCACTGATGTAAAGGGCGGTGCGATCGAAGGCTGCAGAACTTTCGTGGGTAGAAAAGGGAAGCAGGAAAAATAGTGATGTCCTATTCTGTTTACGTTGGTGCGGCGATTGGACTAAGTGAGATGCAATGGTTTCTGAAGTAGGTACACTATTCTTTTCTCAGTTCCTTACCATTTTGTTCTTCTTCTCCTTTATTTTGGATTTGGTTCACTATGCCATACAAGGGAAAAGACAACGATTTTTTTTAATAGACAACACTTAAAAGTGATGCCTATACTAGCGCTACTGTAGGTAAAGACAACGCTTTTTAAAATGCAAAAGCGATGACTTATGTCCCATTTAGGCATCGCTTCATTTTAAAAGTGTTTTCTATTGCCCTCTTTAGGCAGCGCTTTTTCTTGAAACACGCTTTCTGTTGTCCCTCTTTTGATAGCGCTGACTAATGTATCTTTTAGATCTCATTTAGGTCACTTTTACGCAGCGTTTTATATTCTCCACTATAGGCATCACTTTTTTTTTACAAACCGTTGTCTAATGTCTTGTTTAAGAAACATTTTGTTGTTAAATGTGGTGTCTATTGTGCAAATGACAGTGTTGGCATAAGTCTTATTTTTTAATAAAATGATAGCATATTTTTTAGCAGTACTGGCACAATATTAAAGTTTTTGATAACATGAAATATATACAGTAGATAGTACTAGTTTTTTTTATATATATTTCAAATTTACATATTACTAATATATATATATATATATATATATATATATATATATATATATATATATATATATATATATATATATATATATATATATATATATATATATATATATATATATATATATATATATATATATATATATATATATATAGATAGTTTTTATATATATATATATATATATATATATATATATATATATATATATATATATATATATATATATATATATATAATAGATAGTTTTTATATATATTTCATATTTATATATATATATATATATATATATATATATATATATATATATATATATATATATATATATATATATATATATATATATATATATATATATATATATATATATATATATATATATATATATATATATATAGGAGATCAAATTACACTCGAAGAGTTACACCATGAGTTACACTCGCTCAAAAATGTCACTTCGAATTAATATTTTTAAAAACCAACCGTTGGATTGAAACATATTCATCATATAGATTATACCTATAAAGTTTGAGATTAATCTATAATAATTTACTATGTCATTGAACTACATCAAGATTAACATTATATGAAAGTCCATTTTGACGTTAATCTTTGGATATCTTGATCGTATAGTAAATCATTATAGATTAATCTCAAACTTTATAGGTACGATCTATATCATGGTATGTTTCAATCCAACGGTTGATTTTAAAAAATATTAATCTAAAGTGACGTTTTTGAGCGAGTGTAACTCATAGTGTAACTCTTCGGGTGTAATTTGATCCCCATCTCTCTCTCTCTCTCTCTCTCTCTCACTCATATATATATATATATATATATATATCAACTCGAGCTAAAAAACTACGAACTTGTCTTCTGCACATCAACAACTTTTAGTAAATTGTTATTTCTATCTTGTGCACCTATCTGAAACAAAACCAACAAATTAAAAGGAATTAGAACTAAGTTATATAGCAC
The DNA here is from genome assembly GCA_021764765.1 of Vicia sativa. NCBI lineage: Eukaryota > Viridiplantae > Streptophyta > Magnoliopsida > Fabales > Fabaceae > Vicia > Vicia sativa. The sequence goes on from CM038792.1 coordinate 102,444,052, forward strand.
ATAAACCTTATAACCATTATAATTCAACACAAACCTTATAAATATTGCTATATAGCATTATACATCACGAAAATCATATTTTTATCAAAATTTATCACAAAGCTTTATTATTCAACACATAAACCTTATAACTATTATAATTCAACACATAAACCTTATAACCATTATAATTCAACACAAACCTCATACACCAAGAAAATAATGTTTTTATCAAAATTTGTAAATGCTATATACTATTTAGGGTTAAATGTCTTTTACCATCTGCCTATAGGTGTGTTTTGATTTACCTCCCCTTAAGAAGTTTTTTGTGATTCTCCCCATAGAAAATACAGATTCCTTTTCCAGACACCCCTATTGCACTATTTGGCTGACTGAGCGGTGAAATCTTCATAGGAGGCAGTCCCACGTCGCAGTTTCTTATTTTTTAATAGTTTTTAAGGGCACATGGCATTTTATTTTATTTTTTATTTTTACATATGTTTTTTTATAGAAATAAATTATTTTTGTTTACATTTTTATATTAATTTTTTATTTTCGTTTTCTTAAATTAATTTCATTAATATTTTTTTTTTGAATTTTTTTTATAAATTATCAAAATATCACATATGGGTCTTAGTCCAATATTTGTTCCAAGGCAACCCACATATTATGTATTTGCTTTCAATTCAATAGCCCATATGTTAGTTTGATTTATAAATACTTAAAATTTTCAAAAATTGCATTGGTCCCTAATTTCCAAATATTATATTAGACCCAAACTATTGAAATTTAAAAAATGAGCCAAAAAAATTAACAACCGATAATTTTATACTCTATCAAAACAAAAAATTTAAAATTGAATGGATTTCAATTGTATAATTTAAAATTTATAAAATATTAAATTCTTTAAGAATTTCAATTATCTCATCCAAACACACGCTACAAACCCATGAACATTTGGATGAGATGGAATGAATTTCTTCTAATTTAATCAAAGGTTTTGGATTCGATCCCACTTTTAAAAATGTAGCAAACTTTGCTATATGCCGTTTTAGGATTTTACAAATGAATTTTTGTCGCTAGTAAATGTAAAATTTCTTGTAGCCACACCATTATTAAATATTTCCATTAAGAAAAACTAATGATACATACAATGACTTAAAAAATTCCTTCTCCTAATTAATAAGTTTGCAAAACTAGTAATATTGTTAATTTTCTTAACATTTAGGATTTAGATAAAGAGATGTTATATTTCAGATCAATTATTGCATCCACTCTAATAAATTACACTAGGGGGTGTTACTGTCACTACTAAAAAAACTGACTGTAGGAATACCTGCGGATTTTCTTGTGACTTTATTTAATATAACAAAATTTCCTGCAAAATACTATTCTGCAGCAAATTTCGCAGGTATACCTGCGGATTTTCTACAAATTCCTGATTTTTCCAAAACAAAACCGCAGGTAATTTCGCAGGAAAATTTCCTACGGATTTTACTACAGATTATTTTGCAATTTGTTCAAAATATTTAAATTTTTTATAAAATAAAATTTTTTTTATCAAAAAATATTTAACTGATTTAAATGTTTTACAAAAATAATTGTTGTTTTTGTTTTTTCTCACGACCATTGGCTCAATGTTTCTCGATTGTGCGACACTCTCTCAAACTCGTGTTGTCTCCCTCTCAATTCTTACACAACAACAACAATTACGACGCGGATTCTCTTGGTCTCGAATTGGTTGTATTTTAGAATTGATTTGAATTGTTATCGACTCAGGATTCGATTCGCGTAGGGGTTGAAAATCCATTTGCGCTCGAAATTTCAACTTTGAGAAGGTTAATTTTGTTTCGTGATTCTGTGCAATTTTACGGTTTTGACTCCATTACGGTTATGCTACAACTGATTGTAATTCGATTTCAATATAAATTTCAGTTTTAATTAAAGTTTCAGCAAGCATGGGATATCATAAAGCTGAAAAATGGAGAAATGCTTACCAATTGAAGCGATTTGGAGAACAAAATGCACCTTTCAATCTTGCTCACAAGCTATTAGATAAAATGCGTCACCCAGATTTTTCTTCTTTTTGCTTCAATTTTACAAATGTAAAGGTCTATGTTTTCAGTTTGGACCTAAGCATGAATCACTAGATGGATGAATATATGAAAACAACAATGAGTACATTGGTATTGATTTGTGTTGATCATTGAAGTGATTTTGTTTGTGATCCTGTTAAATGGCCACAGATACAGATGGAGGAAGATTTCCTAAACCTTTCACATGCGTTCAATACAATGATAAATGTTGATGGATAAATATTAGAAAAAGTGATCATGCTCACCATTTAGTGATTTCATATATGAATTCATTTGTATTTATTTTAATCTTTTATACTTAGAAGTTAGATAAGTTGTTTTAAGCTTTCGAGACTAAAACTTATTTGATTTATATTGGACTTCGATATTGGCAACATTGAAATTTGATTATTGTCTTTGAACATGTCTTTATTTTTGTGTATTATGTTTAATAGCTTTTATATGAATATGGTATAAATTTCTTTTATTGTTTCCTAAACATCGACACAGACACTATACTGTTACCTGCTGCACTCCACCATTGACTATATAGTTTATTTTAGTAGGATGTTTTCATTTCATTATCTTTGTGTTTTCACATCATACATGCTAGTGCTTTAGAAGAGGCAATGGTTACTCATTCTGATGTCAAATTTGGAATGGTGGTGAAGGCTAAGATTCTTTCAGTTGACAGCTTTGATGCTATTGTACAAATCCATGGTGGTGTGAAGGCAGTTTGTCCTCTTCGACATATTTATGAATTGGAAATTTCAAAGCCAGAAAAAATTCCAGGTTATACTGTAGCTACATGTACATCTTAGGATTGTCAGGTTTTTGTTGGTATAGCCCATTGACTTGTTTTGTCTCAAGTCTGAGATGGGACTGGTGAGATACTTCATGATTGTGAAGTCCTTGCTAGATTGTGTAACAGGTGGGAGCTTAAATGGTGTTCCGCATGCTTGGACTCTATTTTGTGTTATGTAGACTGTGTGTGGCTACATGTGTTACATTTGCTCTAGGTCAGTTTGTAACTTTTATAATCCAATAATTCTGCATTTATTTGGAAATTGAAAGGATATTTTGGGTTGTATCATATACCACTTTTAGACTAATGTTACTTTACAGAGTGATTCTCCACATCTTGTTTATCCTGCAGCTGGTTGTATGACATGGGAATCGGCTGAGTAAAAGAATGGTGTAGGTTAGATAGAGTAAGAGATTAGGAGGGATCATAAGTCCAATTTGTTAATAGCAGAATGGTTAAAGTTAATTTAGAATCAGTTGCGTAAGGTTGAACTCATATATGTTATACTGCTTGTGTGCTTAATCTCTATTCTTTATCACATTGATATGTTGTTGATGATGATCTCATACTGTTAACTATTATGCAGACCTTCATTCAGTCCGATATTGCATTCGACATCGACGATGTCATTTTCCAACACTTCTGTAGGTGGCCTTTGACAGCATTGAGAAGATTATATGCTACTCTTACACAAATTATTCTTGACCAGGACCACTGTGATTATCAATCTAGTTCAATTTTCAGCACAGGTTTAAGTTCGTATATCATGTTTGTTATGGTTTAGTATTTAATGAAAGAATAATTATAATTTGTTGCTGTTATTAGATGATACTAATATCAATACGGTGCTTTTTCTTTTCTTTCCAAGCGTATGAAAAAGAGTCTCCATAAATATTTATCTACCAGTAAGTTTTCAGACTCCCTAAACAAATTTGATTAGTTAAACTTTTGCACATGTAAGCGCTTACATCACTTTAAATGTACTTTAGAGATTATATAGATATCTTACAACTTTAGTTGAATTCATTGCACAAGGTGACTGTTAAGTCATGTCATATCCTTCATTATTCCAATTATAGGAACATGGGATCCAAAGATCAAAAGACCCACTTTATAAATGCTGGAAAAAAGCTTGTACACTTAAATCTTCACATTCCAATAACGGTTTTGGGTTTAGGGTTTAAGAACGAGATGCCGGTGACAAAATTGACTGGCCCGAAGGAGAAGTGTATGGTGGCTGAGGAATTGCACGAGAGAGAAGAGGAAAACTAAACTTAGGTTATTAGGTATTATGAAATATAAAATATAATTATAAATTAAATATAAATAAAAGTTTGTTACAAAATTTTAGTAAAGCTGTTTTGTTTTGATTTTATCTTAATTTAATCAACCAATGATTTAATTTAATTATTGTTTTAAATTTGAATTTGAATCAAATCAAAACAAATTTCATACGAATCAATGATTTAATTTTAATTTGATTTAGTTATCAAATATGTTGTAAATGCACTTTAAAAAACTTTGTTAATAAAGAAAAATAAAATATATTTTAGATATTGTATTTATTGCGAAAAAAGTCAGATAAAAAATTGAAAAATAGAAATTAAAAAAAAAATTGGTTACTGAATAGTGTTATCCATACGAAATGAATAGTGATATTTGTACGGATGAACAGTGATGTTTCATACAAATGAATAGTGTTGTTCGAACACATGAATAGTGTTATCCATACAGTAAATAGTAATGTTTATGCAGTGAATAATGATTTTGAGCTTTTTCTATAGTTTCTCGTTTTGCATGTTTTTGCCTCTTTCAGTTCGGTCCACAGATCTAGGCATAATTGGATTATGATTTTGGATTTTGTTTGTTGGTTATTTGCTATTATAAATATGTATTTCTTATATGTTTACATGTGTGACAATCTTAGAGCTCACACCAACAAGGAAGAACAAGGGTTTAAAGGCATAACATAAAATTTTGACTATTCTCAAGGGAAATCTTAAAAAGGCAAGGATTTTGTAAACCTTATCCATATATTTAAGGTTGAAGAGGTTGGGAAACACAGATAAAAAATAGGGTGATTCTTTGGCACCTCTTAGGAACCTGAAGGTGAAGGTTATTTTCTTGTAACTTATTTGTAATCTCTTGTAACAATTTTATGAGTATACAGAATTGGAGAGCTACTCTCCCCTAGAGTATAGTGAATTTAAGGCTATTTGTGTACGAATTATTATTGCTATAGACCATTTATTTTGGTTCCTACTATTCTTTGCCTCACAAATTGATATTGAATTTTGTGGTAATTAACAATAAAATTCACAACAAGTGGTGTGGTGAGCATGGAGGAAATGGGTATTATTTACAAGTGAGCATCATGGGCAAATGGGAGATCGAGAAATTTTTAAGAAACAACGATTTTGGATTGTGGAAAATTAAGATGCAAGCAATTTTAATTAAAGAGAAGTGTATTGATGCTTTGAAGAGTAAAGCATTGATGTCTGCAGGTCTACATGTGTTGTGAAACGCATTGACAGTGTTATTCATTGTTAGTATGCGTAGCCACGTACGTGATGGGAGCGCATTTGTCATGTTTGATCGATTTGTTGAAAGTGGTTTTTGCGTAGATGTTAAAGGTGTTTTATAAGGAATCACAAAGGTTGAAGTTTTTGCGATTTTACACGACCTTTTTCTTTCATCCAACAATTGCTTCCATCTCTTTCTTGCATTAGTTGGATCAGGAGAAGTTTCATATGCAACAGAAAAAGAGCTAGAAGTTGTTGCATTGGATGAAAACATTGGTAAAAAAGGTGGTATAGAGGTTTGAGTATTGTGTGGGTTTGATAAAGTTTGATGAAGTGAGTTGATAACGTGACATGGATTTCTCCGTGCTTTCAAAATAAGTCTCCTCCTATGTCTAGAAATAGATGATTGAGTGTGATTGTTTGAAACAAAATTTGGTAACATGGCTGCAGAACAATGAAGGGAACAAAGGCTGACTGATGGAATGATATGGATGCTAATGTAACCCCAAATATTTTTAATGTTAGAATCTGTTGATTAAAAACAAGAGTAAATGTGTTTTGTTACGAAATCAAGAGTCAGGGAAAACACTCAAAGGACATAAATGTATTATGGAATTACAATATTAGGGTGACATTTGGTATTTGGCATGTGTGGCATCAATAGTATATCATTAATAGTATGCATTACAACATAATGCTTAAAGAATGAAGAATACTATTTTATGTGGATAGACTCCAAATCTAAAGGTGGTAACTGTAATTAATAATTGTATAACATTTGACATATTTTTTGCACTTAAGTCGGGTAAATATTCTATTTTTTGCACTTAGTTGTCAAAATCTGAATAATACAAAAGCTGCAATTCTAAACTGGTTTTTGCGTATATGTTAAAGGTGTTTTATCAAGAAAAAAAAACTTTGAATATGTTGCGATTTTAAGCGAGCTCTTTCTTTCATCCAACAGTTGCTTCTGTCTCTCTGTTGCATTAGGCGGTTTAGTAGAAGTTTCATATGCAACAGGAAAACATTTAGAATTTATTCGTTGGAAATTGACATCCCTCTGGTACTTTTGATAACAGACTATGAAGATCCCTTTGTTGCCACTGTGAATGTCACGTATCCTGAACTTTTCAATGAAACGATTACCTTAAAGGTCAAGAAATACTTCTTCTACATTAGAAGTTATTGATGAAATAAAAACTATATTCTTGCCTTGATGCCAAGTTTATATACTCTTTGCACTAAAAAGGCAGTGGTTTAGGACAAATATGGTAATGTATAACACCCACAAACAATTTAGTTTTTTAAAGGAAACAATTAAATACAATTTAGATAGCTATTTCCATTGTAACGACAACTTATGAAGATGACTGTAATATTATGATAGATAGTAGGTATATCGGTCCATGGAATCTGGATATAGGCTCGTCAACATTAAGTCAGTTAAAGTCAAAGTACAAATAGAGTAATGCCATTGAAAAAATTATGATGCGAAAATTAGGAAAGCATGTTTATTTGAATAGGTAAACCAAGATTCAGTGGTTATAAATTGAACCACTACGTAAAGGGAAACTATAAGACCAAAATGCTCCTAAGAACTCTAAAAAACATTATTATATATTTGTATGTGTATGTTTGTCTTAGTATGTAATTTGCGTATACTTCAAACATTGAGTTGTGGTGAAGGATATGCAGCTCCACATGTCAGGCAAAAACTATGTATCTTCTTGACTGCGATGTAGCTATCAAGAAATTTTCTCTTCCAGAATGCCATACCTGCATCTTGTGTTTAATAGCAGTAATAACACGATAATAATGTGTTTAATAGCAGTAGTAGCACGACAATACTTGTAAATACAACTACCATGAAAGTGTCACGCATAATTATCCGAACACGAAACAATATATGACATAAGGTCATCCACCACAAACAAAGTTATTACAATCCAAGGTAACTTAAGTCAATTGTTGCATTTCCAAATACAAAACAAAAAGAAACACGAAATCAAAATAAGTCTTTTAGCCAAAAAACGAAAGTAAATCAATCCAAGACACATAAGAAATTATAACATTGCCCATTCATCCTTTTCCAACTTAATAATCTTTTTAAGCTTGTTCGACGATAATTCTCCGTCACAAAGTCCTTCAAAGCTGGTTGTTTCGCTTGAACCACCTGGGAGTTGTCTTTTTCCAACAGGTGTTGTTGGATCCGGTTTATGCTCAGATGTGATCTCAACATTATGTTGTTTATTGAAGTAGACAAAACTTATAGGGATAACATAATTTTCGTACAAATATGGTAATCAACCACAAACAGGAAAGGACAACAAAGTTTACCGCTACGACGTCAAATTCTTCGGGAGCATCGATTTTGGCTTCATCAATACTTTCTTTAACCTAATGACAATTAATAGTAACTGTAACATATAACATATAATCAATTAAACATAGAAGTAACAAAAAGTATAGTGCGACAAATACCTGTAGCGGCCCTGTTGTTATAGAAGGGATTAGAACATTAGCCATGGTGTCACAAATAGAATATGGTGAGCATGCAGAAGGATTGATGTAAACAACATAGAAAAACATAATAGAAATGGTATATGGATGTTTCATACCTCAATTGCTTCCTATGGACCTTTAAGTTGTTCAATGAAAGGGTCATTTTTAGCAGCATAACAACTGAACAATTCTTCCAACGCGGCTGCCACTTGACCTTAAAGGTCATTTCCAAATTCAACATCTGATCAAGGGCCAATGGAAATTCTAACCGGACTGTAGATGAAGTAACACAAATAATGAGGGTTAAGTTTTAAACATGCAAAGGCTTGCATGGTGGAAAAACCAATTAATCTGATTCATGGTACTAACTTGTATCATAATATGACGCAACTAAGAAGCAGACACACCCAAAAGCAGTTCACATTCTCTGTTCCAAAATACAAAGTTACAACTTTTTCCTGCATATGCAACCCCAGTCTCATTTTTGTACTTGGAAAAGGAAACGTAAAACGAGGATCATAAGTACGATTGCTTACAAAAGAGAGATTAAGCATCATATCAAAGTCAAATGGCAAAGTACCATAGATAAAACCTAAAAATATCTACCTCAGTCGAATGACCAGCCTCACACTTAAAGGGAGGAGTGTTAGCACATGCAATGTAGGGGCAGAGATGACAGGCATGGTAATACCAACAAAAACTTTTGTTTCAGCCACAATAGCATAAAACTTGATCTGTAGAGACATGACAGAAAATAAAAACTAATTTAGAAACACGCAGGTAACATGACAGGTGAAATAATAAAGAATAAGGACAAAGCAAAGTAATGCATACATCCTGAAGTTTGATAATCTCAGCGATAGGCAAAACACCGGCCTTAGAAAGTAACTTTTAAACAAGAGTTAGTTGTTAATTTTCAAAACTTTGTGATGAAAGTTGAGAATTAGAGCCCAGCTAGCCGGATATAGTTACCATACTGTCTTTAGGCATGTTTCATGTATAATAAAAATATAAAATCACCAATTAACATAATACGTAATAAGGAATCCCACATGTATAAGTCACACAATTACTCTACCCGTCTATAAACTCTTTCACCAGAGGAAAATCAGCATCGAGGCATAGCATAGTTATATGATATGTGTTTGTCACTGATAGTGGATACTTTCCTATCGTGCAAAAGGACACAATTTTTAGCAAATGCAGATTACTGATTAAGTAATAACAAAGTTAAAAATCTAACCCTCTTCCTTCACTTTTGCATATTGCAGTAAAACAACAGTTGGGACAGACGCAACAGCCTGATCCTAGTTATACTTGATGAATTGTTCATCATAAGACTCCCAAAGGGTGCAGTTCAAAGTGTTGTTGCTAGCTAGTGATAAGTGCCAAAATGTCGTTAATTTGTGTATATAATTTATGACACTTATCCGTTCTTTTGTTGATATTTAGTTGAATAACCCCACTTTTTGTTGTAAATATGTTTCATTGTGTTTTGTGTATATATTATACTGATTGGTTTGTTTTGTATTCTTTTTGTAGGTATTTGAGCATGATTGGAGCAATGATGAATAAAAGCTTTCAGAATCATTTTTAGAAGAATATGGCAAAGAAAGAAGCCAAGAAAAGAAGTGTTGTCAAAGCACCACCATCAGACAGTGTGGAGGCGATGACAGGGCATTGTGAGCGCCGAAAGTGTCTCCAGGCGGTGCAGGAGCGGTGCAACATTGTCAAATTCCAGTAACTCCTGACTTTGGCTCGCCAACAGCTTGTTGGGTGAGGAAGAGTTGCTTCGTCGGGCGGTGATCCATGTCGTCAGGCGAGAGTGAAATATATTTTCCAGATGCTTACGTGGAGCATCGTGGGCCAAGTAATAAAGATGCAGGGTCGGGCGATGTCTGCGAGACAGAAATTTGTACATAATTTCCTTTTGTTTCATTTTGTAGTTTTGTGGTTTTTGGAGATAATTTTGCTCCTAAATTCCATCACTTATACTTTTTTGATTGATTAGCTTAGAAAACAACACTAGGGCTTGCATAAGGATGATCCGAGGTAGATTGCTCATTGACCGACTCTGATAAACTGGAAGATTGGTGGTTTATTCTTTCTCTTTTCTATGTATCTCTCTTTTGTTGGGTTTTGTATGTATATTTACTCTTAACTCATGTATATTTGTCGCTCATGGTGTTGTATAAAGTTTGCTTTACGAATTTGTGTTGGTGATTGTCTTAGGTTTTTACCTTGTGTTAGAGATTTGAGTTGTGATAGACATACACTGCTTGGATTCTTACCTAAGATGATTATCTGCTAGTTTTTGAATGCTAGAAATAGGTTTAAAGCTGACATTCACTTAGATTATTTGATATTAATGCCTCTGTGTTGGTTGTGTCGAGTGAGACATCGTCAATACGAGTGACACAGTTGACTTCTGTGTTGTTGAGGTAGGTGAGACATCACTACCGAGGTGATTGCAGTAGGATTCTCCATTTGGGTTAGAAATGACTTAGGTTGTGAGATATATATGATGACATAGATGAGTATCGTAGATTGAGATAACTGGATGATAGGTTTAAGTCTGTGACGGGTAATGTACATTCGTTTCAGACAAGTTATCAATCTTTTTTATACTTTTGTTTTCATTTATTTTCTGTTTATAACTTTTCTTTACAACCCATTTAACCTCAAACTCATTAACGAACAAATTATCGAACGGCGAATCAATAACCAATCTTTGTGTACACGATACAATATAACTTATATATCACCCAGTAAAAATAAATACTTTACTTTTTGCTTGCCGCTAATACCGCCGCAACAGCCAGCCAAAAATACACCAAAGTCGATGAAAAACATTACAGGAAATCTATCATAATAGAGAGAACTGATTTCTACATAACACAAACCTGTGGTCCCTCAATACTATATTAACTTGTTGTTTCTTGCCACCTGTCTGAGTCTGTGCATACCCAATACTCTCAACCATTCCGATGATATCTGAACAAAAACATCATCGATATATGAGTTAAACAATAACAATAACATCATATAGAAGAACAAAAAGTAAACATCATTAAGATCATTTCACCTAGCAGCACATCCTTTTTAAAATTTCCAATGATTATGTCAGTAAAAATTGTACACACAATCAATTTGGCCGGTATCTCATGTATGTTTTCATCCCTAACAAACGTTCCAGTAAACTTGAGCATAAATTTGTGCGACGAAGGTTTGAAAGACAACACATTAGCATGAACCTTAAAGTTGGATATCGTATAAGTATGGCCCAATGCGAGTTTTTCATCGAACAGAGACATATGGGCAGCAGGGACAACAACATGTATATCACCACCTTGCATTGCACACATATATAAACAGAAAATTATTAAACATAAAAAATTGATTATGGAAAACATTAACACACAGGGAAGGACAATAAAAATTACAGCTTTGTCAACAAAAATCATCTCAAAATGAACTTTGTTGTTGGAGACAACGTTCCATCTATGATGCACCCTGACTGCCAGTTTTCATAATTCTTTGTTGTCATTGATGTCGCCTATTTTCTTCACAGGTCTGGCCATTTTTTTGGCTATATTCTATGAAGAAGATGATATTGATAAGGAAGATATGGGATGGTATAAATAGGATGTCAAGAAGATGATAATGATGGAGTTACCAAACTGTTTTAGGAGTTACAAAGAAACGATTTTGGATCATGATTTGAATGGTTGCAAAATAAATGGCTCCCAAAGAAATGGTTCTCCTATAACTTTTGTAACATAAGGGTCAAAGGTTCCTCTATAACGGTTCTTCTACTAAAATAATGGTGAGCCCATGATGGAAATCAGTTAAATGGGAAAAACCAATTAATCAGGAGAAAATCTTTCATAGAATTTGTGATGATTGCATCCATGAATTATATGGGCATTTTTAGATTTTCACCAAGAATTTGTGAGAAGACAAATGATGAAAAAAATCACCTATTTTTTTATATAGTGGATGAATTAAATAAATTTTTTAATAAATGAATTGAATGAATTTTATTATCATCCTACCTAAAACTAGACATGGCAATGGGACGGGTCGGAGACAGTTTTTATCTTCCCCAAACTCAAACTCAAATCTCTAAACAATCTCGTTCCCCACTCCAAATTCAAACGGGGATGTAAAATTAAAATCCAAATTCGTCCCAGACAGATTTGGGTATCCCCGCCCCGCCCCGCCACCATCCTTTGGGAAAATGATTTTTTTAATAGAAATATTTATTTTTTTCAAAATCAAATTAATTATAAATAGTAAAATAGAATAATCTCAAAAAATTTCATACATACACTTCAAATATTTTAAATAATAAACTACAAAATCATTGCATCGTAAAAAAAAAAAAAGTTTTTGCATCTAAAACACCCCGCCTCCTATACTTGAACCATGATAGATCATGTAAAAATTGTTCTATCAGCAAAATCAAAACCAGAATGGTGGAGCAATCTACAATATAAACTCCACCAGTACGGTACACAAAACTGGAAATCGGCTCTTCCTGCTGCTAGAATTCACCCGTCAAACTAAATCAAATAGTTAAAACATAGAACTCCCATCATCCCTCTCTCCCTCCGTCACTCTAAGGTGCACTCACCACCACCCCATTTATCTCTTCCTTTATTCAGATTTTTAATTAAATTGTTTGGTTAAATAATTATCTATTACTAAATTGACTAATATTAATTGTATAAATTTCGACGAAAGAAATACGTATAAGAATATAAATAAACAAGTCACTTTATAAAGTTAGGTGAGTTAGTAAAACTTCGGGTGCTGATAGGCTTGCCCTAATCCTAGCCCATCTGAGCCAAGGCCATGAAGCTCATGGGTTTTATAACATCTAAAACATACAAGCCCAATATACTGGGTAACATTTTATTTATAAAGTAGCACTCCAAATTAATAAAAAAGAAAATACATTATTTTATATCATATGCTTTTTAAAGAAATTGTATCATATTTTTTCCCACTAAGAAACATAGTGTTCTCATTTTTAATATATTTATCTTTTGTTTAAAATATTTATATTTTTTTTAATAAATTAAATAGATAAAAAAATTATAATTTTATAAACAAGAATTTAGTTAGTATACATAGACAACCAATTGTGACTTTTAAATGTAATTATCTATAAAATAATAATTATAATTAATTATGATATATTGATGGTGTAACAAAATTTACGTTTACAATTGCATATCAATTAATTTTTTTAAACAATTTTGACAATTGCATATCAATTAATCTCTTTAAACAATTATATATATTTGTTTAAAAAATCCTTAGATAAATTAATATCTAAACCACTTCAATCAACATAAAATATCGTAAACCACTATTATAACTATTATAAGGGTGTAAGCGGATCAGAAAAAACTAATTAAACCGACAATTTAAACCAAATCAAATTAAAGAAAAATTGAATATTTTTGATTCGGTTCAAAAATCGAATCAAACCAATTAAAATTAAGATGATTTGGTTTGGTTCTTGGTTTTAGTGTTTAGGAACATCGATGAACCGATTGATAACGATAAATACCTATTTAATCTTTTGTTAGATCATTATTAAGTCCAAAATTTGTATTGGTGTAACACTTCTCCTTCTTTTTTTACACTTTCTTTCTTTGAACAAAATATGTAAGTGAAACCAAACTCCAAACATAAAAAATAGAAACCATAAGTCATAAAAACTTACTCTCGCCAAACTGCTACTATGGTTGTTCGTCAACACTGTTTCTCTCGCCATCGTCATTCTTATAGGTTATGGTTTCCTTATTTGTGTTCAAATTCTCTTCGTGAGTTTTCTACTTTTTATTACCTTTTAGGTTTCTTTTCAACAAATTTTCTTCTAGTCTTGTTACAAAATAATTTTTATGCGTGTTTGATGTGTGAAACATGTTAATCATGTGTATTCAAACCTTTTGTTGTACTGTTGTCCTTTATTTTTTAAGTTTTCAAATCTTCTCTCAACCTTTTTATGTCAAGTGCTAACTTTTATATTTGATAGTAAACTTATTTCATGACGTTACATCAATATTTTAGAATGTGTTTGATATTTTTTAAAAATTTAAAAGATAATTTGATTATATATTAATGTAGTATATTGTCAAAATGAAGGCTCTTTTTGAAGCACACGGTAGTTGGTAGTTGAAGGTTAGTTAAAAAGGTTATAAGGAATCATGAGATGGGGATTCTTTAACTCAAACACAAAAATATATTTTGAAGAGTTTAAGAAAAGAGAGAGAGAAGAAAAATATTTTTCTCATATACCAGGCATTGAATGAAAATAAATTTGAGAAAACTTCAAATGCAACATCTTCTAAGGAGGTGTGGGAGAAGTTCCAAACATGTTACAAAGGTGAAGACAAAGTAAAAAAAGACTTGTCTCTAAACTATAATAGATGAATTTGAATCGTTGCATATAAAGAGACATAGTTTATTTTCAAATGTAGTTCAAGGGTTATCACTATTTCAAATCAATTAAAAATAAATGGTGAAAATTTAGAAGAAATTAGAATTAAAGAGAAGATATCCCACTCATTAGACCCTATTTTTGAGTATATTGTCATGAGAATCAAGAAAATAAAAGAATTAAAAACTACAACAATAAAGCAACTTCAAGGAGCATTACTAACTTATGAGGAGAAACACAAGAAAAGAGAGATCATATAAAAATATTCAAGATGCAACTAAAGAAGAATGACGAAACTCAAATAAATGAGAGATGCGAATATAGTAGAGGTAGAGGTCGATGATGAGATCAGGGTTGAGGATATTTCAGATGTATTAACTATGGACGAGTTTCAAACTTCGCTAACGATGATTACGAGAGAGGATAAACCTCAACAAAAGGCCGTGGAGTAAGATACTTAAACACAATGACTCATAAATTTCAAAGCCAATACTAAAATTGTCAAAAGTTTGGCCATTACGCTTCCGAATGTAAATATTTCAAGAATATAGTCGAGGATAAGACGAAGTATGTGGAAGAAAATGATGATAAGTTTGTAACAGTGGGTGCAAACGCATGGAAATAATGAAAGAAGGAAAGAAAATTCATGGTACCTTGACAGTGGTTCAAGTAACCCTATGTGTGAAAAAGAGCAAATTTATTAAATTTGATAAACCATTCAATGAAAATGTTTCATTTAGTGACGATACCAAGGTTCTATTGAAATGAAAATATTATATATATATATGGAAACATCAATTTATTACACATGTTTATTATGTCCAAAAATGAAGAATAATATTTTGAGTTTGGGATAACGTTTAAAAAACGATTATAATATTCACATGAAATATTTAAGAGTGTCCATCAAAGATGGAATAAATGATCACAAAGACATAAATGTCGAGGAATATGATGTTCTAGTTGAATATCCAAAACGATGTGGAAAAATATATATAAGATGGATAATTATCTATCACGTGGTTGTTGCATCCAAAATTCAATTACCATATTTCTTCTTTAGTATTTGTAGTAGTAACTTATTGAGTCATTAGAAGTGATTTCTCTTCCTTGTCAATTTTAAAATAATTGGCATTATCCTTTCAACTTGAGCATTCTACTTTAAAGTGGTCAAGTTTATAACACTTACTAACATTCTACATTTTCTTTATTGAATCTTATTTTCCCTTTACCTCTAACACGATCTCTACTATGGCCATAGCCTCTTCTTAAAATGGAAATCTTAAGGACTTAGTCTTTATCTCTATAATCACGCATGCGTTGCTCATGAATAAGCAAACTACTTCGATGTTCATCGTCTGACATGTCAGTTACAACATATGGTTCCTCTTTAGAGCATACAACATTGTTGAACTTGAAATCAATGCTAACATGATTTAGCTTTTCACTATCACAATTCTATTGAGTTTCAAGTGTGAAAGTGTTAAAGTCCCACATCGACTAAAATGGAGTAAATGTTGAGTTTATAAGAGAAGCGACCCACACCTTTAACGCCTTAAGGCTTTTGGTAGATATGTGGCGTCAAGGTTTCTTGGACCCATAGTGATATTAGAACTCTAGTTGGTTCAGTGGGGGAGCGGAAATGGGTCTTATAATGTGGATCAAGGTTAGTCATGTGGATGACTCTCACTTGAAGGTTGTTAAAGTCCGACATTGCTTAAGAACAGTTAAAGTCCCACATTGATTAAGAATGAAGAAAATGTTGGGCTTATAAGAGAAGTGACTCATACCTCTGTTGTCTTGAGATTTTAGGTGGATATGTGACATTAATATCTCTTGGAACCAATAACGTTTGATCCATTAACACTTCTGACACTCTCCAACAAATTCATTTTTTGGCGATGGCCAACGTTCTTGAAATGTAATCATCTACAAATTCTTCAATCTTAATGTAGATAATTTCAAAGTCTTCGCGAAGTGCATTTAATTGTCATATTTTCACCTTTGTAGAGCCATGATATTTTTGGCGCATGAAGTCCCAAATATTTATGGTTGTGTCATGATTGATAAAAGTTTCATAATTTTATCTATCAATTGATTAAAACAATCAATTAATTGAAAGAAAAAGTTCTTAATTAACCTTCATATTCAATTTTCTAGGTACAAATATCGTTCCCTCCTCGATGAGAGTCCAATACTCTTTAATTAAATAATGCAATACATTTTCTATCAACATAAACCAACGGATAATAGCAATTTTCAAATCAAATTTCTCAGAGTCGAAGGAAAAGCAAGATTGACAAAACTAAAATATAGTTTGAGTAATTTCGTAAACCAAAATCCAAATAAGGGCCTCTCATACCAATTGTTTGGTGTAAATGCTCTATTTTTTTATAAAAAAAAAATATCTCGACACCCAAAACTTACATTACATATATTGTATACATTGTTACCAATACGTGAACAATGTTTTCTTATTATTTTGACGTAATAATATATTTTTTTCTAAAACTATTTGGTTGATAAAATATTAAAATTTGGTTGATACAGTTTAAAGTTTGGTTAATATATAATCTTACATAAAAAATTTAATATATAGATAATTAAAATTTTGGTTAATGAGTTCTCAAATATAAAAAAATATTGAATAATAAAATAAAATTGGCTAATCAAATATAGAAATTGATAAATACACTTATAATTTATTGTCAGAACATGGATAATAATATGTCTTTTATTAGTTGATAAAATAGTGGAAGTGGTTAATAAATTATAAGTAAAATAACACAATCAAATATTTATATTAAAAATAAATTTTAAAAATAAATAAATTTTTAAAAATATTTTTATTTTATTAAAAATTACTGTTCATCGTATAAATATAACGAACAATGCAGACCATATATGTATTGGTGTAGGATGTGGGTGTCAAAATAGTAAACTGGATTGTTTTATCATTCATTAACAAGCCGGATATTACATCAATTACTTAACACCATGACAGAAACCGATCAAACTTACTTGCAAAGCACTGTCTTTAACCAAACAAAGTGGTTAAGCCTTACGTTAATTTTTGGATTGGCTCACAAAATTGGCTCGTGCTTTGTTGTTATATAGCTGAACTTAGGGAAAATCATGGTGCAATCATATGTAAAACTGTTTTGTACATCTCATACATTATATAATGGGTGTTCTCAGATGCATCCTTGCCAATTCTCAAATCAAGTATCAATTTTTTTGAGGTGAGACTAATATCATACCTTATTAACTGATTCTGCTTGTAACAGTTCTCCAAGGGTTTTTGGTTTTCTTTTGGGCCTTGCCTTAGTGCCCTAAATTTGACGAATAACAATGAAAAAATTCAGCTTCTTTAATGATTCAATGAGTTTAGGTTCTTTTTCTTAAGGAATGTACTGAGAATTATATAAAGTACACATTGTGTTGATGCTACATATTGTTAAGAAAAATCATGTTATAGGTTTATATACAATGAAAATGAAAAAGTTGGCTGAGTTTGCAGAGGCAATGCAACAACACTAACTTCATTGGACGATAAGATTCTAAGCTCGGTTTTCTAAAAAAGACATTTCAGTTTCACTGTTACTGAACTGTACAGTGTCCAGTTCAGAGAGAACAGTGATTCTTAAACATTGGCATTGGACCATTAGATTTTCTTCAAACTAACTAAATCCAATCCACCACCAGCACTGTACATATCTACCTGTATTCGTGTATATATATGAATATCAACGTCTCTGTTGTGGGATTCAGCAAATACATAAAATAAAAACATTCATCCCATGCACACTTTTCTTAAGCATAGTTAGGTTAATTATAATAGATATAGATTAATAACTGAAAGAGAAAGCTAAGAATATAGAATTATCCCATATTCTCACTCTATTTTATGTAGTAAAATAGAGTGAAAAGGAAGCAAACAAAAATGGAAGAAAAGTAAACATCATGTGACGATAACATATAACCATCACAATCAAGAACATCTTCTACTACATCATTATCAATGGTCTTGACCGTTCTAGCTTCTTTTGTAAATCTACTACTACTACTATTATATCATTATTATTATAATTATTAATTTCATCTGGTAAAGTCATGAACGAAGCTTGTTCTATCAGTGACGTTGAGTCTCCAAGAGAGAAATGGAATGCCATTTTCAGAATCACGATCAGAGTCCTCCATGAAGCGAAACTCGTTACTGATTGCCTGAGAGAAGCACTGTGTCTTCTGGTTCTGTGGTTGGACAAACCATGAGCTGTGGTGGTGGTGGGGATGGTGGTTATACAGCGGAGCTGATTCCATTACCGCTGTCGGTGTAGCAGCAGCAGCACTTGCTCTTCTCTCTTCCTTCTTGAATCTAATCCCACAGGCATTGCACAGTGACTGCATTTCAATTCAAATAGAAGCCATTAAAAGCTTGAAATCAATATCATAACTAATCATTCCCTTAATCCTTAGCACACAGGTAGAAATAGAATCATTTTGATATTTTCCTTAACCCTAAAGATAGTAAGCAAAAAAATCATACAAAATGATGAAAAGACTCAAATGTCTATGGCTTACTATATACTACATAGATTGACTTGAAGAATGATTGAATATTATGAGTATATTTTACCTTTGGGCCTCGAGGGCCATTTCTCCAAAGGGGTGTAGAGGTAGTGTCACAGTTAGCGCATCTGCGAGCAAGGAGAGACTCATTGTTGTTGTTGTAGTTATTATTGATATTGCTTCCTCGTGTAGGTTTTGTTGGAGTAGTACTAGTGTTGTACTGTTTGGGAGATAGTAAATCCCAACAGAAGTTTTTAACAGAGCGACGTTCGTGTCGGTTTCGTTTCTCTTCATCTTCAGTGAAACGAGTGGAAGGTGTTCCAAGTGAGAGAGTACAATCAACAGAAGAAGAAGTTGAAGAAGGAGTACTGAAGCAATAGTTTTCAAGAGATTCATCATAAGGTTTGGAGAATAACATTGAGAATGAATTGTTTTGTGTTTGTTGTCCATGAAACATGCCGCATGTACAGTGTCCCATGACGTGTGGTTGAGAAGAAGTGTTGCAAGAAAGTTGATGCATTATGAGAGAGAGAGAGAGAGAGAGAGAGAGAGAGAGAGAGAGAGAGAGAGAGAATGAAGAGTGAAGAGTTGTGGTGGTGATAATAAAAGGTTGGAGGAGAGAGAGTTGTAATAAAATGGCGAAATAGGAGTCAGCAGGTGCAGTGAAGGTTGTCGTGAAATGTAAAAGGAGACATGTACTTACAAATAGAAATGAAGATATAGAGAGAAAGGGACCCAATGAAAAAACCAATGGTAGTGAAATGAGAGAGAGAAAAGAAATGAAGAGTAGAAGTACTGTTTATGACTTCATGTATGTATATGTAGTATATGTATAGGAGAGAGAGAGAGAGAGATGGTAATAGTCTATGATGATGATGATGAGTTGGTCAAAAGAGGGCACGTGACTAGAGGGAAACAGTATTGAATGGATCTATCTTCTCCGATCACGAGGCTTTTATTAGTGTCTCAAAAACCTCTGTCCGTATCCGTATTTCTGCCTCTGCATCACTCTGTCACTGCCACACTCCCAAGGAAAATGGAATAGTTTTCCCTCCTTTCCCTTATACCTTATTCTCACGCTCCTCTATCTCACCTTCCCACCCACGCTCTAATCCCTAAATATGTATCTTTACATGCTCCATTGCCTAATCTTATAATTCATATTCTTTACTATATTCTCTTCTCTTACTAAGATACTTAATTATAATAATAATCTCTTTTTTTACTCTAATACATATGGGAATGAAACTAGTCCAGAATAAATGTCTTCTTTTACAAGAGTTTATTTACTTCGGGAGTCTAAGTGGTTGGTTACACTTTTTTACTCTTATACTAAATATATTTAAACAGACAATAGAAAATAGTAAATTTTAGTAAATGTATGTTAGATTTAGTTTTTGGAAGAGAAAAAATAGAAATTATAAATATGTAGGGATGGTATTGGTATATGATATTGAAGTGTTTGATTTTTTTAAAGTATAATTGATTTTATTTTAAGAATTAATTTTACTTAAAATTGAAATGTGTAGTTTTTGGATTTAAATATGACTTTTATATTAAAATTGTTCGACTCATTTCTACCTATATTACCTATATGTATTTAAACAAAATTATTTTAATTTTACAAAATTAATTTATTTAAAATCAATTTTTTTCATCACAAAAATAAAAATATAACTATGATATAGTAATATGAGTCTAATATATTTTGTTTAATTATTAATATTGAGATATTTTAATAATATTTTTTTCTATTTCTTTCTCTATTATAAAATTTACAATTTTTCCTACATGCTCAAATCATATAAGAATAATTTATATTATTTATTTTATAATTGGTCTCTCTCTATCCCTCTCCCCCTTTTCATTCTATTTCTTTTAATATTTTCACTCATCCAACACAATATTTTTGTTACACATGATTTGTTTTCGTAACGGTTCTTTACGACCCAATATTTTGTCTTCAATTTGAATGCTACATTCGAATCACATAAAACACATGATTTATGTCTATTTCTATTTCTTCATTATTTTATATTATGAACTCAAAACATCTAAATTGTGTAATATAATCTCTGAATTTCAATTTTGAACTAGAATCACTCCCTTTTGCTAAATTTACATTTCATATATTTGGTTTTACTTCTGCTCAGACAGAATTCATACAATTCTATGACTCATCTCAAACCTTTTATTTAAATGCTCATCCGCCTCTTTAAGTAAGAATATGTCATTTGCAACAAAAAAAACATATGTCTCGATGGTAGCTCTTGGATATGTTCTATAAGTACACCCAAAACTAATGTAGAAAGATAAGAGCTCTGGATTGAACATTGGTGCAATCATATTATTATGGAAAAATCGTCGATTTCTCCATCTTGTGTCCTTGTACTAGTTAAAACTTCCTTCGTCATATCTTGGATATCTCGAATATAGGCAATCATTGTTCATTTCTTCTCAAGTGTTTTACTACAACAAATAACACTTTTTTTGGCGAAGCTTTCACGTCATCTAGAAAAAAATTGAGGTTTTGCTCCAAGGCGCGCCATATTTTATTTTAAAAAAACAAATTATTATCTTGGTTATTTTAAAAACTTGGGTGATAAATGATTTAACCCTTCATGCTAGACATGCTTCGAATCCCAATTATTACACTATGTTTTTATTTGTTTACAAGTGTACAATAAATGATCTAACCCTTCAGTTTCTTTAAAAACTCGAGGGATAAAATAATCACATTTTACTATAAAAATACTCTTTGGATAGATTTCACCCTAATGCTATCTTATTTGTAGCCGCCACCTTCAATGCATCATTTTTTTAAGATGAATTGCAAAATTGAAAAAAAATATTTTTCCATCTTAAACAATTTTTTCCCCATCTTTTGCAATCCATCTCAAACCATGGTATTGATGTTGTTGTTGTTATTGTTGAAGGTTTTGAACAACTATGATTTTTTCCTAAAAGTTTTTACTGATGAGTTGCAAGTGCATAAAAATCATTTTTTAATTTTTGGAGCAAACACCTTATTAGAAGTTGAATGCATTCAAAGCATGCACTTTGTGTACGTTCGTGAATGCAGTGATAATGATAATATCAACAATCAATCTTAGATACAAAATTCTAACATTCAAACATCAACACCTATACGATAGATTGCAAGTGCAAAAAAAACTACTGGAGAAATTTTTTTGTAAACAATTTATTTTAATATTCTGTATAGACACTAAAATATTAAGAAAAAATAATAATAACTATCACCTCGGTTTTTAACCTTAGCTGAGGTGATAGTTAAAAATAATAAATAATAATAAGGATTAAGTATGTTTTTGATTCCTCTAAAATTTTCCTTCAAAAAATGGTCCTTTTAAAAATTTGAATTTTAACTTTTGGTCATGACAAAATTATAGCTAAAATGGTCTCCAACTCCGTCGCTAAATAAAAAATTATCACTAAAACCGTCGCTAAGTTGTAAAAACCATCGCTAAATTGTAGGAGGGACAAAAATTTTAAATTTTAAATTTTAGGAGAACCATTCTTTCAAAGGAAAATTTTAGAGGGACTAAAAACGAAGTTTGAGATATTTAGAGGGACCAAAAACATATTTATCCCTAATAATAATAACTATTATCTCGATTTTATAACCTTAACCGAGTTGATAGTTAAAAAATATTAAAGAATAATAACGTTGCCTCGATTTATAAATAAAATGAGGGGTATAATTGACAGGTTTTACTATAAAAATAATTATTAAATTTTACCCTAATCCGTGCTAATATGAAGCCACCCCAAACTCACATAATTATTTAAGATAGATTGCAAGACAAAAAAATCTTCACTGTTTTTCTATCTAGAACAAAACATTTTTTTCCGCCCTTATAATCTATCTCACAAAATGATGTTGTATTTTTTTGGGTTAAATATGTTTTTGCTCCCTCTAAACATCTCAAACTTCGTTTTAAGTCCCTCTAAAATTTTCCTTTAAAGAATGACCCTCCTAAAAATTTAAATTTTAACTTTTGGTCCCTCATGAGAAAATCGTAGCTAATATTGTCTCTAATTTCGTCGCTAAATAAAAAATTGTCGCTAAAATTATCGCTAAGTTGTAAAAATCGTCACTAAGTTGCAGGAGGGACCAAAAGTTAAAATTTAAATTTTTAGGAGAACTATTCTTTGAAGGAAAATTTTAGAGGAACTAAAAACGAAGCTTGAGTATTTAGAGGGACCAAAAACATATTTAACCCTTTTTTTTTGAGAAATTTTATTATTGTATTTTTGATTATTTGATAGATTGCAAGTGCAACAAATCATTCTTTCTTCAACTTAAATAAATAAGGGAGCTCAACTTTTGAAAGGTTAAACAAAAAAGGGAGCTTAACTTTATAGAAAATGGATATCAGTGAAAAAAAATTCTTATGAAAAAAATATCTCTAGCATCTTGTATGGGTCATAGACATGCTATTTTTAATATTATGGGTAAACAATGTAACCATTTTTGTAAAAAAATAATAATCTAACCACTCAGCTTTATTTTAAAACTGAGAGAATAGTTAAGTGTTATTTTCACTATTTCCAATGGATTTAAACAAATCTTTACCGCCCATTTAAAAGTTATCAACGCTCAAGAATCTGTCATTTGTGATCCGAGTGAAATCTAAGGGACATCCATTATATAATTTCTCTTACGATATTGGAAATCTAACCTAAATGAAACATATGAAGCGCTTGAAACCTAAGAACGTTTGGAAAAGTTCTATACGATGGATTGCAAGAGTATAATCATATGATTTCAAGGTTTGTTTTATTAAAATGTTATTTGTAATGAAAATATTTTTGATTATTGATATTAATGATCTGTTTTTTTCATTAGAAACAAATGCATGTAAGACCCGTAGAGATTATTCTTGCACCCAAAATTTGATCTTCACCTAGATTAAATAATTCGAAAATCTAAGGTCTACTTCTTGAGGGAATTTGACTTTCATCTAGATCACTAGGGAATTTGATGTTAATTTTAATATTCTGGGTAAACAATCTAACCATTTTTGTAAAAAAAAAACTAATCCATAGGTTTTACTCCAAAACTGAGAGAAAAGTTAAGTGTTATTTTTTACTATTTCCAAAGGCCTTAAACAAATATTTGTCGTCCATCTAAAGGTTATCAACACTCAAGAATCTCCCATTAGTGATATGTGTGAAACCCAAGGAACATCCATTATATAAGTTCTCTTACAATATTAAAAATATAGTACAAATGAAACTTATTAAGCACTTGAAACCTAAGGACGTTCGAAAAAGTTCTCTGCGATGGATTGTAAGAGCAGAAAATTATTTGAGTTCAAGGTTTATTTTATTGAATTTTTATTTGTACCGAAAAGATTTTTGATTATTGATATTAATGATCTTTTTCACCAGAAACAATTGCATGCAAGATCCGTAGAGTTTAGTAAACTATTGTATATGCACCAAATCAATAAGGTTATGCAAAGCACTATGTTAGTCTGTACCTTTCACTTGCGTCATATATATATATATATATATATATATATATATATATATATATATATATATATATATATATATATATATATATATATATACCCTCAAATCTAGTTATGTCGTCCATCCGACCAACAAAGTTGTTTTTTTAGAATAAAACATTTCTAGAAATTGTTCCTCTCGTTTTACCCATGTATCCGGTCTTTAGCTCTCCCGGTCAATATTATTGCAAAAAATATAGTCTTTTGTGGCTTTCAGATGCTCCCATCGTATTGGATAGCAATAATATATCTTTGAATTTAGAAAAGTACTCTAATGGATTTATCATATAATTTATGTCAAATGAGAAATCTCTTAAATCTTAAAGAACGATTTTTTTTAGTTTCAAAAGAACATGGGGTCGTTGGTTGGAACCCGTAAATTAGTTCTTTATCATTTATATGGTGCTCAAAGTTTCCAAAAGTATAAAACCCTAGTTCAACCACCTTCTCCTCTTGTCTATTAGCTACACAAGTAGCATGAAAGATTACTCTTGCTGTTTTTTGATTTTTGTATCAAACTACAAATTTCCTAATCATGCACTACTCACAAACTAAACAAACATATACTTCAATAGTATCAAGGAGATAAATATAATTACTGAAAATTAAAACAGAAAATAAATACAAAATTTAAATGTAGTAGATCTCAAGTACATTAGTCTATTATTGCCTTGTTGAATCGGTCAACAATCATCGGTAACAACACCATTTTATTGGGATGTAGTCGTGGTATTTATGCAAACAAAAATGAGTTAAGTAAAATTATCGTATCCATGAAGATTGCATTAGCTTTGTACAAGGACAAGGTTATTGTACTTATGATTATAGTGCAATGAGTTTGTAATGGTAATAGGGGTGTGCAGAGACCGATTAATGGGTTTGTGAGCATTTTGTAAAACTGAAAAAGATTAATTAACAACTAACAAATATAATTATAAAGACAATTAAGTTCATATTTTGAATCATCTATCCTTTTTGTGAGAAATCATATGATTGAATCTTATAATGAATCTATTTAGTTATGATCTTTTACAAGACATGGTTTTACAATATTGTAACATTCCAAATACTAGAAGTATCGAATCACAAAGCAATCTGCTTCATGTGGAGCAACCCCCCCAAATTGAGGGAATCTCTAATCACAATTGAAGAAGGTTTTATAGCACGTAAATAAGAAGGTTTATTTATAAAACACAATTTCATAACCTTGCAACCTCCTAAATATTGGGGTATCCAATCACAAAACGACCTGCTTCGTTTGAAACAACCTCCCTGATGTTGAGAGTCTCCGATCGAAACTAATGAAGGTTATGTACTGTGTTAAACTAGACTAATAGCCGAGGATATTCTTGTCGCAACATGAGAAATCATTACAACCCCATAGTTGTCTCAATCAGATGGGAAATTCTCCATGTCTGGTCTCAGTTGCTATCTATATAAATTCTTCCAATTTGTAGACAAGAGAAAGCATTACACTCAAATAAAATTATTTAATTATAAAAAAATTCATTACACAAATAATTATGAATATTTATATAGGTCATGTGTTTAGGGTAATCACCTAAAAGGAACCATGAATGTGCAGTCACAGTATTGTATGGTGTTGCTTATGTGTTTGATATTTTTTTAAAATTTGATATAAATGCTCTTAATAATTGCGTAATTGTAATTTGATAATATTTCCATGTGCTTGTACCAATTAAAACCCTTCTTACTCAATTAATAAAAGTGTTTGTCCCTTGTTAGTATGTCTTTTTTAGCCTAGATAGTTTCTACCTTGTCATTTTATTATGAATAGCTTGAATCATAAGTTAAAGCACTTAAACCTGGCTTTTCAGTGCTATGATTCTTATTAGGAAATGAACATGATTTGAATAATGAGCTGTGTGGAAAATGAGATTTGGATCTGGACGATTTGATTCGGGTTAGAAATTGAACACGATTCGAATCAAAACCTCATGTGATTCGAATCAAGTGCAAAAGTTGATTTGAATTTAATGAAATCCCGAAGCATTATTTTGGCTCTGTTCAAATTGATTTGAATCACAGTTTTCACTTGACTTGAATCAAAGTTTTAAGACCCATTGTTTATCCTTGATTTAAATAGCTTTTTATTTTATGAAAGTGATGTGAGTGAAACCTATGGATAAACCCATAGAGACAAAGAGTGACTTTGTCTTCTATTCTTAGTGTGTCTATCCCCATCACCATGATTCTTTATCTTCTTTACTAGAACAACTTCTTGATTATGAATTCTTGTCCAATTTAATATCCTTTTTATTACATCTTGTTCTTATGCAATTTTTTTGTTGTACTTGAGTGAATCAGAGAGGTGGAGTTGATTAATCTTATTTTTGTTCATTATTAATCAATTTCTAAATAACAATCAAAGTCAACACCCATTCATTCAGAAGCTTGAGAGAACCTTTTGTGTGTGTTCTCCATTAACCTTATTCTAAAACATTTGACTAACACATTATGTTTGTAGATTGTTTGTGAGATATTTTAGCACTCTTCATCATCTTAATCCTAAGTCTTGTTCTATTGTTGAGGACCTTCATCTCTAAAAATTGAGTATTGCGGGAGACTAGGGGTACATTAGGGAATCTAATGTTTAAGTGTTTTGAAATAGATTTCTTTAAAGCTACTTAATTAGTCTTATGATTGACTTGCATTTGAAGTAATCTAATGCATAAAGAATGTCATATATAATTTTATATGGATTAATTTATTGAGATATTTCCGAGCTTTCTTGTTTTTTTGTGTTTTACTTCCGCGCTTCTCAAAACCTTTGATTTTGTACATGAGACCTAAAATATTTTTGAAATTTTCTTAAAGGGAAAATGGTGTATTTAACCCCCCATTCTAGACCTCTTTGTGTCTATATTCTCACCCAATAATTGATATCAGAGTGGTGCTTTTGATCAAAGTCTTGCGACTCTAAAAGTTGAGGATATTATTTCTTCGACCCTAGACGAGTTTTTCTAATCGTCTGGAAGCTTATGCAATTTAATAAATTCCAATAAAATTACATTCATTTACGTGTGTATGGTCATTCTTTGCAATGCATTACATTGATTATTTCAAAGCAAAACATTGCTAGTATGTTCTTAAAACATTAATTGGATTTAAGATATTCTCTAAAATTTGATTCATCTAGGATTGTACTAACAAACATTTTGACGTATGTGTAGTTTGTATTCGACGTCATGTCTTAAAGGTTGTTCTGGATTGATCCTAAGTAAAGATGCCTGCACATTCACATTATTATGCTGGAATTTATTATGAGATAAAAGAAGGAAACAAAAGCATCTTCTAAGTGACTTATTCTTCCAAGGCTGCCGTAAAAAAAAAGATGAAGGCTTGTTATGGCTATTAGCAATGATTTTCCAAAGTTTCAACAATTATAAAATATTCAAGGACAAAAGTACACTCTTTTAAGTGCTAATAAATCATTAAAGAGTTGAATCTATTATTTGGGATTGACAAGTTATGTCAATGAGTGATAATCAAACTATTGTCGTTTAAAGTTCATCCAAAGCCTTGTAAAGGATAGTCTAATAGTATTCTTCAAACATGCAAAACGGGTTGTATCCAATTAGTATATGACTGTTCCTATTTTAAAGCTTAAGTTATTCTTGTTGTTGATGACTAATAGTTCTCGTGTGCAGCAAGCTAAGCCAAGACTGTCTAAATTGGTATGATCATTCTAACCCTCCTTTAATTCTTTTGTGTATACATAGTTGTAATTATTTTTTCCTTTATGTGTTGTGTGATTGAACCATGTATGCGTATGTGATGTGTTTGTGCATTTCATACTTTAATTATTCATTCATTCAATGCATCAGTTTAATTGTTATTTCGTCCATTCATTCCATTCATCAGCATTGTTCATACATTCATGCATCACCATTCAAACTTTATTTTGCATTACACATTAAAAGTATTTTTGAGTTCACATCAAACGCATTTGCATTAAACTTTTTTTGAACATTTACATTAAAAATAGGTCAGCTATTTTACATTCATACATGACATCAAAAGTTGATTTTTCATGAGCATTAAAAGGTGTTTCTTTTATTAGTGGATCAAACAATTGAAAAGTCTCAAATTTTCAAGTTTTGTTTTTAAATTTTCTATTTCATGATTAGAATGAATTATTTTTAAATAAACACATTATTGAATCAAATATTTGAGGTTTGGAGCTGTTCAATTTGATTAGAATAATTCTTTGAATGTGATTCAAATCAGATCCCTTTTCACTTAAAAATAAAACATGTGATTCAAATAAGCTCTTACACGTGATTCAAATCATGGACTGAAAAGTTACGTTCTTTTTGAAAAAATCCCATTATGTTTTTCATTTTCAAATGTGTCTCTTCATTTTCTTGCATCTCTCAAACACAAAACCTCTTGAGCAAATTTTTTACTCATTCATAATCATCGTCATCTTATTCTCATCATCAATAATTCATCTATCATCACCCTCAACTCAACCCATTTACTCATTATTATCAATGTTATCCCAAAACCTCACAAGAAACTCACTAACAAGAAACAGGGCAAAGGGCTTATGGTATCTTCTTCTCCTCCAATTGTGCCGAAGAAAGCAAGAACAAAAGTTCAAGTGAGCAAGGAGACTCCTGATGAAAGAATCAATAAGTAGTTAACCATAGTTCTAACCAGTGAATCATTATGTCACAAAGTAAAACTACTTCTCCCGAGGATAGTCTTTAACATTACCATGACAATTTTCTAAACAAAGTTGTAGATCTTGTATATTATGTTAACGTTTCATCTGAAACTGAATTGTGAACAAAGTTTTGCAACCATTTACTGAAGTGTATTTGTTGAAGTTTATTGGTTTGAAAAAGAATTAAAATCCTGATTATGTTAGACAATTATACCATAATTTAGTTGTGACTCCTACTGGTCTCTATAGTAGGTTTAACGAAAAAATCGTTAAGTTTACTTGCTCTGATTTTACTAAGTAACTTGGTTTACCTTATGGTGCTGTTGATACATCTATGAGATTTCATGGTTATGACAGAGTTTCTTATGGTGATGTACATATGATACTTGATATTAATGGCATAATGCTTAAGGAAGATAATCTAAATGAGGCTCCTACGATTCTATATTATGGATGTGTGTCCAAGATGAGGTACTACATGGATCCTACAGATTATTCTTACTTTTATCTTGAAGAGTCTGGTATAAAAGTTTATGATTATAATATTGTAGAGCCTACTAGAGATTAAGCTGTTGAGACTATTACTACCTCTTCTACTTCATATAGTTATTTGTCTGCTGAGTTGAAGTCTTATCTTGATGAGTTGGTTGGGAAGATGTTGGATGATAACCAAATTATAGAGAAGCGTATCATGCCACATATTGATTCAGATGCTAAGGATAGTGAAGGCATTGAGTATAGCTGGAGACTAATTTGAGTGAAGAGCTGAAAGCAGAGATTAAAGCATCTGAGGCTTGAGTGAATGCTCAAGTGGATTCTGTTAGAGTTAATGTTGACCATTTGGGTAAAACTAATGTTTTATTTGATATTGTTCATTCTGATGCTGACATTGCTCCTTCTATTCTATTTCATGACACCATTGTTGTTGTTGATGATCCTGTTGATCCTCCAACTGCTAATGTTGCATTTTTATGGTTTTTTTATGCATATCATATTATTCGCATTTAGCATGATTTAGAATTATTTATGTCATTTTTGCCGAGTGAGTAACTGCATTTTGATCATTTCTGAATATTTTGGATTATGTATCATGTGACGAGTTTCAGTCACGCATGTATGATATCTCTGTGATACTCTTTCCTAGATATTTATTAATTAGTTCTCTTAAATTTTATATTTTGCGTTAGTTAATTTCACACGCAATTTGATTTAATTGGTGCTTGTTTAGTTCACTAAGTATGGCATTTTAATTTTGACTTTTATTCTATCTTGGGATCAGTTGATTGAGTTTTTATTCTATTTAGAATTTTCTCTTTTTTATATTTGTCAAAATGGGAGAAGCTATCATGATATTATCGATACTTATTTTCATTAAGTGTTTAATGTAGGGGGAGCTTTACATCTTTTACAACTCAAGCGAAGAAATGTATACTAGTTCACCAGATTCATTCCATTCACCAAAATTCTAAATTACGCCTTGAATAATTGATCCATAATAATATCTCAAATTTTCTAATATTCAAATAGGGGGATACTAAGAGTGCAATCACATATAGTATTGTATCACTTATGTGTGAAGGTTTAGAAAAACAAAGAAGGGGTTGAATTGTTTTAAATTTTTCTTCTTTTTCTCTTTTAAAAATACCTGCCAGATTCTAATTACAATATTTAGATTCTAATTAGATTCTGATGATGACCGCAATGGAATAATGTTGATCATAAATAAAGAAGAGAGAAAGAAAATACACAAGAAACTATTCTGGTTCCTCCTACAATTCAAGAGTAGTCCAGTCCCCTTTCATTTCCAAGAGATTTCCATTATAACCAAATATGATTACAAGTTGCTCAATCATACAAGAAGGATACTTTCAATACCTAAACACATAAGTAAGGGACTTCAATGCTCAAGCACACAAGCAAGAGATTTCTAACTACTCAAGCACAAAGGCAAGTGACTTCTACTTACCCAAACACACAAGCAAGAGACTTTCAAATGCTCAAGCATACATGCAAGAGACTTTTAAATGCTCAAGCACACAAGCAATAAACTTCCAATGCTCAAGCAAATAAGCAAGATACTTCTGACTCTATAACCTACAATTAAGAGATATGATAAACTATGTTAGATATACAATCAGAGGTGTAGATAGATTAACATAGACATACTCTAAGACTTAAGGGTTTACATAATATATAAGTGTTAATAAATCCTACGTTAATATTGTGCTCTTTTGTTTTGATAGAGTAACTTCTCTTTATTCATCAAGGTATAACGTTGTGTGTTTCTCTAAATCTCCAGCTCCTTTTATAGAGGTCCATGAAAGAGTCGTTGGAGAGAACTTCTAGCATAATAGAGTCTTTGAGAGAAACATCAACAGATCTGTTGCAAAGCTTTCTTATATGATTAATGTCGTTGCAATCCATTTGAAACACTTACACTACAAAAGGAATTATCAGTTCACTACTACAAAAACACATATCACCTCAGACATGAAATGCATTTAACCTCGATTAAAGAAGCGAGGTAACAAAGAGCCTCAAGAAAAGTATCAACCTAACACCTTGGTTTTTAAAACACCTAAAGGAAAATGCTTATACATATGGGTTCGAACCCCATCCACTGCACTATTAATATTTACAAAACTAGCGCATCAAACCTCTCGATTTATCAATAGCACGGAGGGGTAAGATTGATAATTTTGAATCTCGTTAAAACTACATAATATTAATAAATTAATTGTTTATCCATAATATTTTTGTGTACATATGTATATGTGTGTGTGTATATATATATATATATATATATATATATATATATATATATATATATATATATATATATATATATATATATATATATATATATAACACTCATTTTATGATGGTGTATTTTAGCAACATACACCTTATGCTGCATTTAACGTATTTTTAGTCATAATTTACTAACACACTCCTTCCAAAAATGAAATAGATGAATTTTAGAAAATGCTTATAGGAGATGCTAATTTACACCCACCTAACTTGTAGAAGGAGTATTTTAGTAGCATACACCTTAGGGTGTATTTAATCATTGTTAAGTTAATGTTTGCTAAAATGCACATTCATAAATACAAGTGGGTGTATCCTAGCAAAACCCATATATATATGAAAAATTAGGAATCTGATTCATCGTCATCACTGTTGGTGAAGATTAGATGTTAGATCCTCTCAGGCAAGAGAAAATGTTGGGTGTAATATATTCCAGATCCCTTTTGAATTTATTTGTTTCTGATGTACAACAAGAAAAGGGTTAGTTAAATGAATGGATATATGATTATTGAAGAACATCGTAAAAAATAATTATTGAAGAATACAAACCTTAAACACTATTTATTTTCTGCTCTTGCAATCCATCATAGAGAACTTTATCAACTTTTTTACGCTTCAAAGTTTTCATGTTATGGTTCATTGACAATTATTGATATTCAAAATGTTTTTATAATGGATGTGTGTTATGTTTCACGCGGATTAGTAATGGAGGTGTCTTGAGCATTGATACTCATGAAATGGACGACACATACTTTTTTAAGGACAATGATAAATATCCTCAATAATCATGCCAAAATTATTCCTTCGGTTTGTGTCAAAACCCGAGGTAAAAGGTGTATAATATTTTTTTAACATTACATTGTTTACATAGAATATTAAATTACATTAATACAACAAATATAGTGTTATCATAGTAGCTGTTGTTCTTGGAGAATAACACATCTTTGCTCTATTCCAGATCCTGTTAGATACATTTTGTGCTCATTATTTTAAAGTTCAATAAATTGTATGCAATAAACTTCTAATGAGCTATCTGCCCCAAGTAAAGAAATATCACTTTCAAACATTGGAAATGTTTTTTCTGCACTTGCAATCCATCGTTGAGAACTTTTTTGAGTTTTTTATGTTTCAAAAGTTCATTATCTTTAGTAAGTGTTATCAAGGAAAACGCTTTCATAAGAAAGATGTATAGTGGTGGATGTAGATATTTTATTATGGATTGATGTCTTGGAAATATCCTGAGTGTCATTCCTTTATAAATGTAGGGTAGCGATTCGTTGTTGTAGTTGTGTAACATACATCAATTTAAAAAACGATGGGAAACATATTTTCTATTTTAAATAGAAAAATAAAAAAAAATAAGAAAAAATAAGAAAGCCCTTCAATTTTAGAATAAAACCAAGGTGAATAATATCTATTTTTTTAAAACATTACATTGTTTATACAAAATATTTAAAAAAACCAGATTCATCATCATTGTTGTAATTCCCGATTTTGTTGCATATATCTTTTCAAAGGTTAAACAACCTTATTTGTTTAACATATAAGCATAAATACCTTTATTCACTTGCAATCTATTATAGGGAACTTTTCCAACATTATTTAACAAAAAGTTGTTATAAAAATACAACATCAACACCATTATGAGAGATATATTGCAAAGATTGAAAAATACTGTATTCAAGGATAGAAGAACATTGAACATTTTTTTGTCTTGCAGTCCATCTCAATCTCAAAGAATGATGCGTACTTGTTTGAGGCGGCAACATATAAGTTAGGATTGGGGTCAAATATGTCTAATGAGTGCTTTTATTGTAAAATTTGGTTATATTATCCCTCGATTATTAAGGAAATCGAAGGGATAAATCATTTAGCTTTCACTTATAAAAAAAATAAAAAATAAAAACTGCAATAGCTGGAATTCAAAGTTTGTCCTGATTTGTGTTACCCCTCAGTTTTATTAAAAACCGAGGGAATATGTTATTGTTATTTATGTAAAAATAAATAAAGTGTGACGTGCCTTGGCATAATACCTCGTTTTTTTTCTGGATGAAGTGAAAGCTTCGTCACGAAATATATTATTTGTCGTAGTGGTTGTAAATCTTCAGGCTTCTGCATCTTTTTACTAAGTCTTCATGTGATCAGAACATGACAAATTGACCTCAAAGTATGATAGGGAATTCCGTAATTCCATGATTATTGAGCTTTGACTGGCTTAAGGTTCTTGTCCTTCAGAGTATGAGTTTTACCTTTTGATCCTTCAAACTCTAAGTCTTTAGATGTTGACTATGACCTTTAGAAGTTAACCTGATCAGAGTATGGGATCTTCAGGTTCTAATCATCAAAAACTGACTAGATTAAAAGTTGAGTCTTCAGAGTCTGATCTTCAGAATTTGCCTCTTTAGAGCTCCTTTTTCAATGTTCAGTGCAGTATTAGAATTGACTTACAATCAATATATTAATCTTTGTACTTGCACACTTGAACACACATCAGTCTACCCAATTATTCTTTAAATATTTAGTTATCATCAAAATCTAAAGGATATGGTATAAATCAATTTTGTTCCAACAATGTATTTTGATATTTTTGTCAATTTGATATAGATGCTCTTAATAATTGTGTATTAGTAATTTGATTAAATTGTCGCGTGTTTGTACTTTATTTATTTTGTACTTCATTTGTAATGTCTTTGGCAATTGTATTATTATACCTTGTTACTTAATTAATAAAAGTGTCTGTCCCATGTTAGTATGTCTTTTTTTAGCCTAGATAGTTGCTACCTTGTCATTTCATCATGTGTAACTTGAATCATAAGTTAAAGCACGTATATATGATTTTTTAATGTTATGATTCAAATCAGGAAATAAACATGATTCAAATCATAAGCTATGTGGAAAATGGGATTTGCCTCTGGATGATTAGATTCGAATGAGAAATTGAACATGATTTGAATCACAACCTCATGTAGTTCAAATCAAGTGCAAAAGTTGATTTGAATATACTGAAATCCTTAAGCTTTATTTTGGATCTATCAAAATTGATTTGAATCACAATTTTTATTTGATTTAAAACAAAGTTTCAAGATCTATTTTTCATACTCGATTTAAATAGTATTTTCTTTGATTAAAGTAGCAAGTGAATGAAACCTATGGAGAAACCCATAGAGACAAAGAGTGACTTTGTCTTCTATTCTTAGTATGTCTATCAAAAGGTGAGAAAAACACAAGAAGGTAGTTTACATTATGTTAACTTTTTATTCGTATTCTCTTAAAATCTCTTATCAGATTCTGAACACAAGGTTAGAATCTGAGTCAAAGTCTCATGATAGCAGCATAATAAAGGTTCAGAGGTAAAGAAAAGAAAGAGACACATAAGTAATTATTCTGGTTTCTCCAACAAAACAAAAGTAGTCCAATCTCCTTGCACTTCTAAGGGATTTCCACTATAATCACTTCTGATTACAAATGCTCAAGCGCAAAAACAAGAGACTTTCAAACGCTTAAGCACAGAAGCAGGAGACTTCCAAATGCTCAAACACAAATATAAGAGACTTCAATGCTCAAACACACATGCAATAGACTTCAGATGCTCAAACAACAAACAAGAGACTTCTACAATCCTATCTTACATATTAGGGATAGTTTAAGACTTGCACTTGATCTATAATCAGAGGTGTAAACAATTACAACACAATAGAGTGGATAGAGTAGCTCAATTAGTAATTTCTAACTGGGTTAAGGGGGTTGTTGGTCCAAGGATCAAGTCTTGACAACCATATTTGTTTATAGTTTCTTTCAAAAAATATAATCAAATAGTTGATATTTATAAATTAACAATTTTTAAAGAAAAAATTACAACACAACAAAATTATAAGACTTAAGAAGTTTTAATTTTAAACTTGTGCAAAATAGAATAATAACTTTTTGTTTGTCAACGCGTAGTTATTGTTGTTTTTCCAAATTTTCAATTATTTTTTATAGAGGAACAAATAAAAATTATTGAATAAGACTTCAAACACAAATAGTTTTTGAGAGAAACATAAGTTTGTCTTTTCTTTGAATTGTTTAAATTCAAGATAAGCTGTTGTTTTTCTTATTGTAAAGATTGAGTAAACTTCCATTCTTTTTAATATAGAATACGTTGCTTATAAAAAAAAAATAGTAACTATAAATTGGTTATGCTGTTTTGGATTTAATATGTGATCGTAAGTCCAATTGGTGGTGTATATATAAATATTTTAGGGTTATTAATTATTTTGTCTGTTTCATAATAGGTAATCCAGTATACCATTTTATATATTAAGAAAAATTAAAACAATAAAAAAAATCTTAATTATGTATTAAAAATGATAAAAGTTTTATTAATTAGATGGTAAAATTGAAAAATATGTATTAAAAATTTAAAATGAACATTCATTTTAAAATACTATTTTATTTTAAATGAATCACTCATTATTAGACAGAGGGAGTTAGGGGTGTTCAAAATCAAACTAGTCCAATAAAAAAACGTAAAACTAAATCGAACAAAATTGAAACCATAAAAAATCGTATTTGATTCAGATATGTTTGAGTCATTTTTAACAGAAATGTGCGGTTCGATTCGGTTTGCGGTTTATATTCTACAAACCGAATCGAACCAAATCAAACCGTATTATGTTATAAAATCTTACTAACCAATATATTTATTTAACTCTTTAGAGACATCAACATATATTATGTGTATGTTTTATCATATTTTTCTTATAATATTTATTTTACATTATAAATTATAAAAAAATAAAATATTATTCATTTATAAATATTATTTTTACAAAATATATTTTATCGTATTCTTTATATAATATTTATTTAAGAATGCAATCTTATGTATATTATTCTTTAGAATACGCAATTTTATGTTACAAGTTAAAAATTTATTTTGACAATTATAAATTTATTTATGAGAATGTATGAACGATTAAACACAAAATTATATTTATGTGTATGTATGACATAATATATTTATTTTTTTGAAAAAAATCAAATCAATCGAATTAATAAAACCGCATTGATTTGATTTGATTTGATTTAGTTCAATTTTATTTCTAAAAGTCAATCGAACCAAACTAAACCGCACATATTTTTTCTTACGATTTGGATAATTTTTTAGTTGAAAACCGTGAAAGTACAGCAAAAACACCCCAAAAAAAGTAATAAATACAATACACACAACTTCCGTTCCACTTACAACACCATTTGAATCCCTCTCCTCAATTTGGAGATCCGCCAAACCAACTACCAATGTTGTTGACCTGTCGTATTGGTAAGTACTAGTATGTTCAACTCTTGTCTTCCATATTTTGTTGGCTTTTTACAAAAGAAATTAAAACTATTTATATTTATATATCACACACATGAAAGTACTAGTATGTGAAGTTAGTTCGACTCTTGTCTTCCATATTTTTGTTTTGGCTTTATACAAAAGAAATTAAAACTATTTATGTTTATATATCACACATGAGTGAAGAGTGTGGAATATATGATAACATGAATGTACGTATATTTGATGTAGATGCGACGAGACGATATATTTTTCAATTTCAACAAAACAATGACCACTCCTCAAACATCCCCTCCGTTAGTAGTTATATAGACCATCCAATCCAATCTATCAAATTTGTAGCAGCAGCAACAACCAGTTATTTTTGGACTTCAGCTTCTACCTTTGGCTAGCCGTACTACAGAAATCACGTGAATGAATCTAAGCCAAGCTTGTCATCATAATAACCTCGTGCTCGGAATCTAAAACTCATCACAGCATTGCTTTTTAGGAGAAGTTGCTTATGTAACAACAGTGTCTTGCCAGTACCAAGTATATAGTAGGTATAATAATACAAGAATAATGCTTCTATCAACAACAAAAATATGTACAAGAATAATGTTTTTATATATCATTGCTGTAACAGTTTTTTTGTTAAACTATTGAAATATTTTATGTGAAATTTTAAATTCAAATTTGAGTTATTATATTTTTCTTTTTTATAAATATTTATGTGTATGTATTTGTCTTTTACAAATAATAGAATAAAAAATGAATTAGATATATTAGTAAATGAGATTACTATAACTTAATTGTTTTTCTTAAAAGTGTCATTAACGATATATGCTATGGAAGCATTTTCCTTTTGATTGATTTGTGGATGATATTTTTAAGAAAGTTGGTTTCAGATTTCAGACGTTCTTTTAGTTTGAAATTCTTGAGTAGGTAGTATTCCTCACAAAGATGGATTTTTTATGTTATTGACTATTTTGGATACAGTGAAGGATGGATGGATGAGAATCTTATTTGGGAGTTTAGGTAGATGAGGTATTTATTCATTCATGAGAAACATGTTATTGTTGATTTCCTTTCAGTCATCCGAGGTCATATTTTTTTCTTTGGATTGTGATATGTGGGCTTGAAAGTTTGTTAAGGAGGAAAAATTGTCAGTCTCCTCCACATATCACTATCTTTTGGAGTTTTCAAATGCTCTGAATCTTTCCTCTTCTAGTGGTTGTTCATCTCTTCCTCTTGCTTGGGCTAGCTGGCCTCCTTCAAAGATGATTGTTTTCTCTTAACAACTTCTCTTGGATATGTTTCTTTCTTGAGAGAACTTGTTCAGATAAAAGTGATTTTCGGTCCCGTTTTCACCACTTTTCCTTTTTGCGGTAATTTCCCCCCCGAGTTGAGTTCTCATTTGTTTGTTACCTGTGATTTAAACACCATTTGATATAGAATTCTAAGATGGTTGGAGTGCAAATAGTCCTTCATATAGATCCTATTGGTGCACAAAAAGGTTCAAGATGAATGTACAAATGGAAGAAGAAAGAGAAAGAAAATGACGGCTACAACAAATTGTTGAGGAAGAAATTTTATATTAAAATCTCTTTTATCTTTCTTACTAAAACCCTAGTTACAAAGTTAATTATATACACAAAGTAAATTTTCATGTGACCTAACAAAAGTAAACTTAATAGCTAAGTTAACAAACGAACTAGGATCCTAGAAGCTAACATACTTCTGGGACGCAACTTTAAAAGCTTCAGTTTCTAACTAATAATAACTTCTGACCATGAATTACTTCTAACATCATCCCTTAATTCATATTCATCCATCTAAATTCTACAATACCAATTATATCCCTCAAACAGATAAAGTGTTCAGTCTTGACACCTTTTGTCAGAACATCTACAAGTTGCTTATGGGTGATACAGTGTGGAACTTCTAACACTCCGTTCTGGACTTGACTTCTCATAAAATGGAACTTCGTGTCAATGTGCTTGCTTCTTCCATGCAACACCAGATTCTTGACAAGGCTTATATCTGATTTGTTGTATATCATCAACTTCACAAGTTTGCTAACCTTGATCTTCAGATCCTGCACCAATATCATCAACCAAACAACTTGACACGCATCAAAGACCGAATAACATATCAACTTTGCATCTGATCTAACACCAGAAGAGAACAACAATCCATACCTTAGAGTCCCTTTAATGTACCCTAGAATCTTGGCAGCAACTTGGTAATGAGACCACTTCAGTTTGTTCATAAACATACTCACCATTCCAACTACATAACAAATGTTAGGTCGGTGTTACACCAATACATCAATGAGCTAACCAATTGTTTGAAAGTTATAACATCTACATCATCACCCTCAACATCAGAATCCAAATTGTAATTCATCTCAACATGTGTGACTGTAGTCTTGGAATTTGTTATCTCAAACCTCTTCAGAAGTTTAAGTTTATACTTCAACTGATGTAAAATTATACCATTCTCATAGTACAATACTTCCATTCCTAGAAAGTATACCAACTTTCTTATGTCAGTAATTTCAAACTTATACATCAACACCTTCTTGAACTTGACTACTTCTTTTGAACAACTTCCTGTCAGAAATATGTCATCAGCACAGAGACACACCAGAAACACATTGCCTCCAGAAGTATGTTGCACATAAACGCCATACTCCATCTCATATTTTTAAAATCCTTGCATCTTGAAAAATGAATCAATCTTCAAGTTCCAAGCTCTGAGAGTTTGCTTCAATCCATACAAGGATTTATGCAACTTGTATACCATTCCTTCTTGATTCTTTTTCACAAATTTAATTTGATTTGTTGTCGCGCACGAATCAAGAATGAGTGTTTTGAAAATTATAGATAGCGACAATGGCTCGAGTCGTATCACAAAAATTGTTGTATATTATTAAACAATTGATTGGAACAATGGGGGTTTTAAGTTTCGATTAACAAAAAAGTAATGCAAATAAGTGATTATCAAACAAGTGATTAAAACAGGTTAATCTGCCGATTCAAATTCCAACTTATCATCGGTCACTATAATTCCAATTCCCCGAATGATTTCAATTCCTATTCGATTATAATATTGAACTAACAAGCGCAATTCATACTACAAGATGTAAATTCCTAAATTCTAAATTAAGCAAACAGATTAAAGTATTGTGAATTAAGCAAACACAATTGCGCGGATTAAGCAAACGCGATTAAGTTATAGGAACAACAATCATCAGATCATATCAATATTTATCCTATGGAACTTGAATTAAGCAAACAAGACATAGAGCATAATATTGAAAGGAATGAGCAATTTAATTGAAATTGATAAAAAACCTCAAAGTACTTTGAATTCGACTCCGATAGATTTTACCTTCGGATTAGTTCTCCATAAGAATTGTGCTAAAACAATGTATTTTTGTGAATAGTAAAACATGACAGACATGAACAGTACAACTGCTAGGTATAAGAGAAACAACCAATTCGGTTTACAACCCAACATGCTCAAAACAAATGACCCAAAACAAAGATATATCCAATGCTGCAACTTCAACAAATTTTTCAACCTTCCTACTTTCCGAATCAACTTCTGACTTCAACATGAAAGTTGTAGCTCTTTCTCTAAGATTTCCAGAAAGTATTATAATGCGTTGATCCGATACTCGTACCTCCTGTTATGAATTTTTCGGTGAAAGCTGCTAAAACTGAAAATTTAATACGAAAATCAAATTAAACCAAAAATAAACTAAATCAGAAAACATTATAAAACATTAAAATAAACAAAGAAAAACATAGAAATTCGTAAGTACAAACATGGAAGAATGTGTATCAAAATTTACTGATCAAATCTCTCCACATTTGAACTTTTGCACTCCGAGCAAAATTAAATCAAAACTCATGAAACACCACAACATTCATATACTAATTCCAGGCTACAAACTCTTCTTCGGTTAAGAGAGCATCAACATGTACTAATCCCGCACACTAAGGATATCGTAAGAGCACTAAACTACAATTGTTCATTCATAAGACTCTCTCATATACAAACCAATCAGAATCATATTATTATGCCTAAGCTTAACTTACTCATCCTCATTTTTGCTCTCTTTCATTCTGACGCAATCGCATTAAGCCTCTTATCTCCACATTCTTATATTAAGGCGGCCGGTTAGTGACTATGATCCATTATGCATGGGGTTCTGATAGCTAAGTGGCATAACCCCTTGCTTACCCAATTGTAGTTGTGGAGAATCAAACCGTAATCCGCCTTACCAAATTCAGCAACAGAAACCTCTGAACCAACCAAAACGAGTTTTATTATCATGTTTTTGTAATTTCCATAACCGTTGGGTTAAGTGACCGGGTGAAGGTCACCCAACTTAGAAGGTGCACTCCCTATATATTTTTTCAATTAAAAACTTGGATCACTCACTTATATTCATCAACTTCCTTACGTAGAGCGTGTGTGAGATGGTGACGACTACAAAGATAAACTACTCAAGAGATGTTAGAGAATGATAATTCAAGACTATGTCATGACAAGTATTCATAATGATTTTCATACTCAAGAGACTTACGGTGTTAAGACGATACCGATCTTGTGAATTTTTCTCAAGTCTCCACAACTAACCTCCGATTAATCTATAGCCCAAAACTTTCAAGAAAATGCAAAGTGTTTCTAATTTTTTTTACTTAAAGAAAAGAAACAAACCAAAATAAAAAAACAAATAAACCAAAATAAAAACAAAGAAAAGAGATGATTCTCTCTCCCACACTTAAAACATGCATTGTCCTCAATGAAAGAAATAAACATAAAATAAAGAGAGAAGAGAGAGAGAGAGAGAGAGAGAGAGAGAGAGAGAGAGAGAGAGAGAGAAAGGACACACCCGAGCAGTCATGGCGGATAGTTGATCATATAAATATCTTTTTCCAATGAGAGCTCTTCTACAGCTTCCCCTTCCAATGTGGGGCTCTCATGGAATAGCTTGAGGAGGTGACCATTGAATTTGAATTTTTTATCAGTGCCTTCACATTTTATTCCAGGATCAAATAATGTTCTTTTAAAAGTAAAAGTGTCAAATGCGCACGTAAAAGTGATGTAATTTCCCCCAACATAAAAGATCAATGGTTGAAGGGGTTGCCTCAATGATTTTGTCTCATATGAAAGTACCATGTGTATACACATAGATGAACTAATATCAAGAATATCAGTCAAGGTCCATCCAATTCTCTTTTTATGTTTCTTCAAAACCTGCAAAAAATTATTTTCTTGATCAAAATCAAGGTTAGAAGAAATTGTAACCGAACATTTTTCATTCCTCTCTAAAAAAACATAATTCATATTTTCAATAAGTGGTTTCATCTCTAGAGAAGGTGGTTGTTCAATAGACCGTACGCTTGGGGCAATCAGGATTTCAATAGCTTCATCTGCATGAATAACTTCATTTGCAACCTCACGTGCAGTAAGAATATCAACTTGCAAGGCAACCTCAATTTCAGCACAAACATACCAAATTTTATTGTCAGTGCAAACATCACAAGAGTAAAAATCATCAAAATCAGACAATGATGGAAAATCATCTGTAAATAAATCGTTACAAGTATCATCAACAGTCTCAGAAAGCAACTTTGTTGGAAAAATAGAATGCTCTTCTAAGGGTTGTTGGTTTGATCCTTGAGCTTGATGCATGACATTCATCAAAGTGGCAAGTTGTCCAATCTGTGTTTGTAAAGTCTGCAAAGTATAATCTATTTGTTGTTGATACTGAAGATTACTTTCAACCATTTGTTCGAAAATTTCCTCTAGTGAAGGTTTGGAAGGTGTAGAGTACACAATATGAAATTCCTTCAGATGCTTATGTGGATCATCACCTGCAAGAACATTAAACTTTGGCAACAATTATATTAAATCAGATTTAAATTCAAAAGGTGCATCAACTACAAGATAGTCAATACATAAACCATTATAGTTCATATCAGGGGGTAGTCAACTGCCTCAAAGTTCTTTGTTCGATTATGTTATCAAC
The DNA here is from genome assembly GCA_021764765.1 of Vicia sativa. Lineage (NCBI taxonomy): Eukaryota > Viridiplantae > Streptophyta > Magnoliopsida > Fabales > Fabaceae > Vicia > Vicia sativa. The sequence goes on from CM038792.1 coordinate 102,487,347, forward strand.
AAACAAAGAAATACCAACTATGTCCCAAACAGACAGAAACAAATAGAAAGAAGGAAAATAATTAAAATAAATTCAGAAAAATATAAAAACACCAAATTTAATCTATTGAACATAAATAATAATTTTGAGATTTTTTTTAAATTTTTTCGACAATATGAAAATAGTAAAAAAAAAAAATTAAAAATAGAAAAAAGACGAATTTGCGATTTTTAGGGACAAAATCTTTTAGAATTTTTTTCTACATGAGTATTGTTTGTCGATATTTTCCTGAACTTCTAGAAAAAATTTGGAGCAAATTGAACCAATAGGTTCTAAACTTACCTGACATGCTGGAATATTTACCACTATACTGCAACCCGTACTGTAACCCTGAAAATCAACAAACACAACAAAAAAAAACAACAAAAAGACTAACAAGAAAAACAAAAAAAACTAGCAAGAACACTATACCTAAAACTAAACTATTGGCTAATTCAAAAATAATCCCCGACAACGGCGCAAATTTGATCTGTTGTCGTGTCCTAATAAAAAACGAGTGTTTCGAAAACTGTAGATAGCGATAATGGCTCGAGTCGTATCACAAGGATTCTTGTATATTATTAACCAATTGATTGGAACAACGGAGTTTTAAGTTTTAATTAACAGAAAAGTAATGCAAATAAGTGATTATTAAACAAGTGATTAAAACAAGTTAATCTATCGGTTCGAATTCCAACTTATCATCGGTCACTATAATTCCAATTCCCTGAATGATTTCGATTCCTATTCGATTATAATATTGAATTAACAAGCCCAATTCATATTACAAGGTATAAATTCCTAAATTCCGAATTAAGCAAACGAATTAAAGTATTGTGAATTACGCAAACACAATTGCGCGGATTAAGCAAACTTGATTAAATTATAGCAACAACAATCATCGAATCAAATCAATATTTATCCTATAGAACTTGAATTAAGCAAACAAGACATAGAGCATAATATTGAAAGGAATGAGCAATTTAATTGAAATTGATTAAAAAAAAACCTCCAAGTACTTGGAATTCGACTCCGACAAATTTTACTTTCGGATTAGTTCTCCATAAGATTTGTGCTAAAACAATGTATTTTTGTGAATAGTAAAACGTGACAGACATGAACAGGACAGCTGCTAGGTATAAGAGAAACAACTAATTCGTTTTACAACCCAACTTAGTTGAAAGCATAATCCAGACCCAAAACAAAAATATATCTAATGTTGCAACTGCAACGAACTTTTAAACCTTTCTACAGTCCGAATCAGCTTCTGTCTTTAACATGAAAGTTGTAACTCTTTTTCTTAGATTTCCAGAAATTATTAGAAAACATCGATCAAATACTCTTAGCTCCAGTTATGAATTTTTTCGTGAAAGCTGCTAAAGCTGAAAATTAAATACAAATATCAAAATAAACCAAAAATAAACTAAATTAGAAAAACATTATAAAACATAAAAATAAACAAAGCAAAACATAGAAATGCTTAAGTACAAACATGTAATAATGTGCATCAAAATTCACTAATCAAGGAGGTTGTGACGAACCATTCAAAAATGAAGATTTCACATCCAGATGTATCAAAGGCCAATTCTTATTTGTAGCTACCTCAATCACCAATCTGATTGTTTCATGTCTAGATACAGGCGCAAACACTTAAAAGTAATCTAGCTCAGGTTTTTGAAGAAAACCTTTAGCCACTAGCATTGCTTTGTGCTTGCCAATTGATCCATATGGCTTTAATTTCACCTTAAAAACTCATCTAACGCTAATATCTTTCTTCTCCTTTGGAATCTTAGTCAACTCTCAAGTTTTATTTTTTTCTATAGCCTTAAGTTCTTCTTCTATAGCCTTCATTTATACTTTATTTTTGAGAGCTTCTTCAATACCCCCTGGTTTAAAATCTACTAACATGGCACAATAAATGACTTCTCCCTCAGAGTCTATTTTGGTATCTTGCAATATGTCAAATTATGCAAACCTTCTTGGTATTTGTCTTATTCTTTGTAGTTTCTGAACTTGTTCTGAATCTTCTACAGAACCTGAAACAATGTTAACTTTTGGAACTCGTCCAGAACCACAACCTTCTGAAATATCACCTTCATTAATATGATCACCTCCAAAAGCATGTCCTCCAAAACTTACGTCTTCACAGTAAAAATCTGGATCATCGTAAAAATCTGGATCAGAATCAGATTCACCATCAGAATCACCTTCAGATTCTGACTAATCTTCATAGTCTCCAAAATCATCTTCTGACTCTAACTCTTCTTTAGAACTTTCGAGTTCTGACACATCTTCAGAACTTTCTGAAGTATCTTCAGGAGCTAACTTGAGTGTTGACACTACACCATAATTTGATTAAGACTTACTCCAATCTTAAGCTGATGAATCTTTCATAATGAGGTCTCTGATGACTTCCACCCTATTGGTTACTAGACAATAAATCTTATATGTGCTTGTATTGTGGTACTCCACCAGTAACATTACTTTGCTTCTATCATCCAACTTCGTTTTCTTAGCTTCTGGAACATGTTTATAACACACGAAACTAAATACCCTAAGATGACTCACACTTTGCTTATCACCATTCCACTTATCCAAAGGAACAATTTCCTTAGCTTCTTTGCTAGACACATGTTGAGCTCACATGTTGAAGTGGCAACAACTTCTTCCTACAAAATGTGTGACATCTTCTTCTCTTTTAGCATGCTCTTTGACATATCAATCAAAGTTCTATTTCTTCTTTCAACAAGACCATTGTGATGTTGAATATATGGAAAAGTAACCTCATGCTCTATTCCATTCTCCTCACAAAACTTCTAGAACTTTGTATAGTTATACTCACCTCCACCACCCGTTCTTAGAACTTTCAACTTCTGATTACTATGTTTTTCAACCTTCACATTAAATTTATGAAACTCGATAAACACCTCATTCTTATACTTAATGAGTGTTACCCATGTCATTCTTGTAAACTCGTCCACAAAGAAAACAAAGTACTCATTTCATCCAAAGGTTTTGGAAATGGAACACACACATCAGAATGAACTACTCCCAAAGCATGCTTTTCTCTTGGGGACACTTATGACGTAAATAGAAATATATGTTTCTTGCCTTTCATGCATACCTCACATGACTTCTCAAGCTTCTCAATCTTTGGAATGCCATTCACGAGATTTTTAGAAGCCAAATTCCCTAAGCTTATGTAGTTCAGATGCCCCAATATCTTGTGCCACATTTTATTATCACCTTCGGTGCCTTCTGCACCAAGGCATTCCATTTAAGTTGTCTCCACATTCCCCTTGTATGTTCTATTTCTTCCCTTCTCAGACTGCATAATCATCTTCTACTTGGAACCATACAACTTTAAGAGATTGTTCTTCATAGTAACTAATAAACCCTTTTAATGAGATGACCCACACTCTTCAGATTGGTGTTCATTCTAGGAATATACCGAACGTATTTGATCAAAACAGTTCTTCCATTATTTACTATGACTTTGACATTTCTCATACCTTCTGCATTAAGATACTTATCTTCAACACATCTGATCTTTGTCCTTCTTCCAGAGTCAAAATTAACTAGCCATTGTTTGTTTCTAATCAAGTGATTTGAGCAACTACTGTCCTTATATCACCAACCTACCAAATACTTACCATGAGAATCAGAAGCCATTAATAACACAGTTTCATCAACAAAATTTCTAGTTATATCTGCTTATTTTGATTTCCTTCCCTTGTTTGACCAATAATCTTTAACAAAGTGGCCAAACTGCTTGCAATAGTAACATTGAACATTCTTCTTGTCAAACTTCTCCTTTCTCTTTTGATGTTTCTTTTCATTAAAATTGGATGCTTTTGACTTCTAGTAACTACCAACATGTCTCTTCTTGGCTTCTAACCAATAATGCTTTTGGTTATTCTTACAGAGGTTCTCTCAGTCAGACGCAACTCTTGTGCCTCTAGATTACTATGCAACTCTTTAATTCTCATGGTGTCCAGATCTTTATAATGTTCAATTGCTACAACAATGTAATCAAATTGAGGAGTAAGAGACTTAAATATCTTTTTAATTATCACTTGTTTCGAGAGAGTTTCTCCACACGATTTCATCTCATTTGTGATCATAATCACTCTAGAGATGCAATCTAGTACCTTCTCATTGTTCTTCATGTTGAGATTCTCATAATGCTTACATAGAGATTGAAGTTTCACCTTCTTCACTGACGCATCATTTTCGTAGCACTGTAACAGTATATCCTACGCAACCTTCATCGTGTTCGAATCAAAGATTTTCTCGAACACATTTGCATCCACACACTGATAAATGTAGAACAACGCCTTTTGGTCCTTCTTCCTTGTATCTCTCTGCGCTGTTCTCCGTTCCTCTGTCGCATTTGGTGCTACCGGAACATAACCTTTAGTGATAAGATCAAGTACATCTTGAGCACCGAACAACACACACATATTTGAATCATCTACCATTTCATATTCTTTCCATCAAACACATGAAGTTTAGTATTTAAACAACTTCTGCCGCTCATCTTTGTTTTATGCACTAAAACTCAAATAGATCTCAGATCTCACATAACACTCATGTTTCTCGACCCAAAAAAATAAGAAATGTAATCGTGTTATAATTTCGACTATGAATTCAACACGAATTCAAGAAGAATAAAATCAATTACACATGTCTCATGTATAGACGTGTTTTCTTATGAATCGAATAAGAGCTCTAGATATCAATTATTGGTGCACAAAAAGGTTGAAGATGATTGTACAAATGGAAGAAGGTAGAGAAAGGAAATGACAACTATAACAAACTTGTTGAGGAAGAAATTGAATATTAAAATCTCTTTTAACTTTCTTACTAATACTCTAGTTACAAAATTGTTTATATACTCAAAGTAAACTTCCATGTAAGCTCTAATAAAACTAAACATAATATCTAAGTTAACAAGCAAACTGGGATCCCAAAAGCTAACATACTTCTGGGACGCAACCTCAGAAGCTTCTGATTCTGACTAATAACAACTTCTGAATATGAATTTTACTTCTAACAGATCCTAGTCTCTTTTCTTTAGGAGGCAGGTGAAGATTAAGGTCGTTTTATATGATCTCACAAGTAGTGATCTAGACCATTTGGAGGGCTAGAAACGAGATAGTGTTTCTCAGGTACTATGACAAACGTGAAAGAAGGGGAGAATAATAGTATTTTTAACTTGGAAATGGTTTTTGGATAGATAAATTAGGAACTTTTGCTCCTTTACATATTGGATTTAAAATTATATCCTTTGAATTAATTAATAATGGATCGAGAATCACTTTTATGGAACTTGTCTAATTAGTTATGAGGTAAAATATTTAATAATCAATTATGAAGGCGTGATAATTGATTATACTTTTGGTTCTACAAAACCTTGCATTTTTTTCTAGGTCATAATCAATTACTCCTCCGACTTGATTTATCAACAAATATTTTCTTTTTAAATTCATTGAATAATAAAATATATCTGATTTTTTACGTAGATCAGATATATTCATTATTCAATAAATCTAAAAAAAAGAATATTTATTTATAAATAAGGCCGAATTAGTATATCTTATCCTAATATGGACTATATCCGGGCTTCCAAAGTTTTATTTTTGGTTTAAATCTTTTACTATAAACTCTTCATTGAAAATGCATAAGATTTTAGAGAAAAAAAACATGTTTTCTTCTACTATCACCTTGATTCTAATTTTCATACTCTCTTAAATTATAATTTTAGTGCCCAGCGAATAACAACTTAGTAGAGAATTCTTGTGTAACTTGCTGTTATATCTTTTTGATTTTTCATTATAAATCAAGAGAGGACTTTTCATTTAAAACTATACTAATTATAAAGGTTGCAAGCTAACATGAAGTAAAAGTTTTGTGTAAAAAGGTTGTGAGTTGATTTAGTATTAAAAGCTAGGTGGTAATAAAAATATCAAGGTGAGATCACTAAAGAACGGCCTCGTGATTTTAGGTGAAACAAGTATAATTTTATTGCGTTCCTTCTTTTTTTCTTATCTCTTAGTTTATGATAAGTCATCTTTGTATTGTTTTAGTATTTTGATTATATCATTTTATATAAGATTTTGCTTTGTTATATAATTGATTTACTTGCATTTTGTTGTTTTTGTCGTGTTTCAGGATTATGAAGAGGAATCATGGATTAAAGTCCATATTGAAGAGATATAAGAGATAACCACACAAAAATGCTCTACCATTTCAAAGAAGTTAGATGAAGAGTGGAACAATTATGGCGCAAAATTGTGGGAATTAAGAGCAGCCTATAGTGGCTATATTACCTAAAATTTAATTTTATAAATATTTGATAAGATTAAATGGTTCATCAAAATGATAAAATAATTTATATGATCATAAATCTTATAAATATCGTATGAAATTTATAAATATTTTATTTACGTTTTAATATGTTTTAATATATTTTAGAGTATTTAAAATATTGAATTTTTTTTTTTAAATTATTTATGTTGTTTATGAATTAACAAAAAATATTGAATATCATTTTATATTTATTTTATTTAGCATAAGTGTCTAATATTTTAAAGGTTAAAGAGTAAATTAATTTTAAAATCTCTCCTTTACTTTTATAAACCAAATATATTTTTAATTAAAAACTCTTCTTTCCCTTCTCATCTTTTGAGATTAAAATATATTTTTAAAATTTAATTAATAATTTCTCTTTATGACACATGATTAAGTAAAAATTATAATTTAATTCAATTTTATTTCTTTTTAAATTTGATAACTTATCCATTCTCATATGATACCCTCTTACATGGACACATAATAATTTATACTAACCATAAAAAATAATTATAGCAAATCATTTAATTTATTATAGGTAATAAAGAACTATTAAAAAATAACTACTAAATTTACTTAATCATTTAAAATATTTAAAAGCTTTAATAAATTACAAACAAAATATCTTGTGAGTAAATCATTTTTAAATAATAAAATAATTTTTAAGAAATCACTAACTCAAATTAATTATAATTCTAATTGATAAGCTACAGTTAATTTGTGTAAATACATTTACAAATCATTAATTATAAAATTTTCAATTATTTAACTAGAATCTCATATTTAAGAAAAATTACACATAAAACTATATATATTGATAGTATTAGAAGAGAAGATGATATATTGATTTGAGTTGTCAAATGGGTCGACCCAGCTCAGTCTGCTTCGATGAGATGGGCCAACATATTTAAATGGGTTGGTCTGACCCGACCCAACCCGATTGCTTAATAAATTATAGAAATTGAGTCAGACCCGTTTTACAAAGGTCCGTACAGTTCAATGAGTCAGTCCGTCATGTAGATTGATGGGCCAGCCTAACTTGTATTTCAATATTATTGTTTTAATTTTATAAAAAAGAATGTAACAGATAAAATTTACACTAACATAAGTAGAGAGTAATCAGACATAACTTAATATTACTTATCAAATTTTCTCTCTATTTCAGAATTATTCCCTTGATAATATATCTTTTTTTTCATTAACTTTTTTTTATCACTTGAAAAAATACTTACGCAGTCATATTTTATCTCAATCTTTTTTTTTTAAAACTTATTAAAATTATTTTTTAATAGATCAGCACAAAGCCCGTTTGGCTTGGCCCATGAAAAATAGAAGTTCGATGAATTGAACCAAAAAGATAGAGTCATGTTTTTTAAAGATATTTTGCAGTTCAACCTGCACAATTGTAGGACTTATGCTTCGGTCTGCTGAACTTGATCCATTTTGACAGCGTTAATATTGATAAACTATAGTAGGAGTTTGACAGTAAGAAAAAAAGATAGAAAGTGATAAAGGTATATGTATCTGAGATGTGATACTCTGCAATGATCAAAGCAAATAAATACTCACTTGGCTTACAATACTGTGGTATGTCTTGTCCACTACAGAGGTTTCTTTGAGTCAAAGATACTGGTAGTAGAATAAAACAAAGAAAATAACAAAAGTGTCAAAAAAAACTAAATACAATAAAGAAAACACAGAGAGGGAGGGGTACCCCACCACCAGCACATAATGATAATCATAATAACGAAGGTGAAACAAAATAAAGTCGGATTCAAAAACATTCATTCACGGAGAGAGTGGGAATCAGATCGTCTAGAGATTGATGAAACGAGACGACCACCGCTTTCCAAAAGATGCTCTCTATTCCCTTTGTAAATTTTATAACTACGATTAACCCAAGAAAACCATTGTCATCGTCACGCGACCCCGTGACATAATTCATTACACACCAACGTGTCTTTATTTTTTATAATCTATCGGTTTCAATGTGTGACTCAACACAAAACAAAATATTGGTTTTGTATTCTTGATACATATATGTCTTATTAGAGTAGAAAAATATTAATTCATCCTTTTTAAAATGAGTTTCGTTTTAAAAAAATATTTGTTTCAAAATAAATGTTATTCTCATTTTTAAATATAATAATAATAATTAGTTTTTTAATTGTGTCATATAATTATTACTCTATATATTATTTTTAATAAGACTGATTTAGTAAAAGAATATTGTCTCATGATAATATGATTGCATTCTTTAATCTATGTGCAAAAATCTTAAACGACACTTATTTTGCGACGGAGACAAAAAATTGATAAAATACTATAAATTTATAGATTTATTTTATACTATTTATTTACGGTAGTTTTAAATAATATATCATCTCATTTATAAATTTTTAAACAAATAATTAAATTTATTTATGATTATAATTATAATTTATTGTTAATAAAAATAGAATCTTTATTACAATAATTACATTCGCATATTATATAATTATATTTTTGATTAGAAATGACAACAAAATTCATATCCACGGGTATCCATCCGAACCTGCGGAAAAACTCCCGATTAAAAAATATTGGATGAGTCGGATAATGGGGATATTAGTACCTACTCTGAATCTCTCCGTCTATTTTATATGTGCATTATTTGATAATTTAGAATATTAAATATGTGAAAATCTTTTGATATTTGTTTTGTGGTATTATTTAAAATATTTGAAATATATGTATGTAACTTTGTAAGATTATTTTATTATATTATTTTAATATAATATAATTTTTTTAAAAATAAATAATTTTGTTTAAAAAAATTCATTTTATTAAATGGATGGTGGCGAGACGGAAACCCAAACCCGTTTAGAATATATTTGAGTTTTAATTATCCATCCCGTGCGTTTGAGGTAGAGAATTCAGGAGATAAAAAGAGATGTCATGTCTATTTCTGACATTATAATTATAACGTAGGAAATTGGATCCCTTGCTTTCCACTTCTATGTTCCTGAATGAATTATTTAGTTTGAATAATATATTTTATAAAAAATAGAAATCAAACTCAAATAATTTTAAATTTAATTTATTTTAAAACAAAAAAATTAATAATAGTATTAAGAAAATATTTTTGCATAAAGTTATTCGTTAATATTGAAAAAATTTAAAATATTTTTTTAAAAAAAAAACCCTACTATTAATTTTAATCTTAAATTTTTTATCAAGTTTTATGATGCATATTCTTAATGAAATTATTTTTATATAATATCATTAATAAAAAAATATTATATGTTTATTTTATAAGTTTATAAGATTAGGTTGATTAAAAATAATTTTCTAATATTTTAGAAAGATTGAAAACATATTTATAGGTAAAGTGATTTGAAAATAGTTTTTTTTTTTTTTTTTAAATTTATTAATAAGATAAAATTTATAAAAAATAGATATTAAAATTGATAACAAGTAGATATTAAATCGAAAGATTTAATAAAAAGTACAAATATAAAAATGATATATTTAGAAAAAATTTAATAAATAAACTGCAATATTATTTTTAGTTTTCAAAAAATTTTATTGTATTAATTTATATTTCCAAATTTGCTATAATGAGAAATGAATGTTAATTACAAATATATATATATATATATATATATATATATATATATATATATATATATATATATATATATATATATTTCATTTAAATTGGTTTAATTAGGTAGATTTGTAGGAATTATGAAAATTTACTAAAATAATATTATTTTATTTGAAATTTATTGAGAAGATTGAAATTTACTTCTTGTTTAGAAAGTTGAATTCATAAAGATTATATTGTATTTTCTAAAATCATTCCTAATGTAATTATTATTATTATATTATATTTTCTAAAATTATTCATAAAGATTGTGTTGTATTTTAATTAGTAATATTTATAATTAATGACTTAAAATAAAATCATTTTGATTTATGTTTGTTTGAATATGATGTATAAATATGGTAGTTTTATTGTATTTTATTTACTATATTAGTTTGTCCAGTTATACAATTATGAAAATAAATTAATAAGCCATAAAATTTTGCTTATAAAAGTATTTATAATTGGATAAATGTGAAAAATAATTAATTTATAATAATAATTTTCTCTCATATGTGACTATCATGTGTATCAAACAAGTTTTAAATGTTTATATTTTTTTATTAATTATTTTAAATGTATAGCTTAGAATTGTTTAAATAATTAAAATTTCACAACGTCTATATTTTCAAATACATTAGTCAAATTTTCTTTAATAATAATAATAATAATAATAATAATAATAATAATAATAATAGTAATAATAATAATAATAATAATAATAATAAATTTGAATTGATGGATGCAAAAGAAAATAATTTGAAAGATGTGCATTATTAATTTCAGGGTGCAATGAAAATTAATTCCAATAAAATAAACCGTAATATTATTTTTAGTTTTCAATGGTTGAAAACAAATCATTTTGAAAACTCTATTTTAGTTTTGAAAATTTAAAATTTTAAAAAATATTTAAATACAATATTTTACAAATGTGTTTTTAAAAATTCTTTATCATTTTACAGTTTTTAAAAGTAAAAAACTAAAATAGCTAAATTATATTTTGATTTTTACTTTTCAATTTTTAAAAACTAAAAACAACAACAATTTAACAAGCCCTTAGATTTTTGTTTGTTTGAAAATGCTGTATAAACTTGATAGTTTTATTGTATTTTATTTATTATATTAGTTTGTCCAATTACAAAACTAAGAAAATCAAGAATACATGGAAAAAAATTGATTTTGGATTTTATTTAGGAATAAATAATTTTTACCGTTAAAGTTTTGTCCTTAAGTTACTTGCTGTACGAATATATTTTATTGTACCACTCGGTACTACTCATTATTTGATTGTCCGGTTGAAAAAAATTAGAGCATGAAGTCTAAATTTAAAATTTGTATATATTAAATGAGTTATAATTAATAAATTATACATTTTATTGTTTATAACAATTACTATATTTTGTATAATTAAAGAAAATAAAAGTAGATATATTTTAAATAATGTATGAAACTAAATGATTGCAAAAATATTTTTATAAATAATGTTAAAACAAATTTAATATTTAAATAAATATGTTTTACTTTTAAACATAATAATAATAAGCTTTATTCGTTAAATAGTTTTGTCTTTCTGTTTTTTATTCTTATTATATTTTTGAAATATATGGGTGTAACATATTAATATCCGTATAAACACACGTGTGTCTAAATCAGAATTTATGCGATCCTATAGATTATTACATTTTTATACAATTTAAAATATATATATATATATATATATATATATATATATATATATATATATATATATATATATATATATATATATATATATATATATATATATATATATATATATATATATCAAACACAAGAAAAATGAATTATTTTTTAATTATTTAAATTATTAATATTTTTATTTTGAAAATATTTTTAATTTAAGATACAATATTTTTTAAGATAATATATAAAAAATTGAAATATATATTATTGATCTAAAACAATTTAGGTAAAATCAATTTTGTTTTTCTTTTAAAAATATATCTTTCTTTTAAAAATATGTCTTTATTTTAAAAATAATAAGCTTTTTCGGTTAAACAATTTTGTTTTTCTTTTTTAAATTTTCATTACATTTTAAAAACAAAAGCATGCATACCACTACAGTACCCGTGCGAACATATGCTAAAACATCAATAGTGTGTGAACACATTGATAATCATATCAAAATTTGTTCGAACACACTGCTTATTATATTTTTTATACAAAAAAAGAAAATAAAAATAAAATAAATGTATTGATCCAAACACGAGAAAATATTTTGTTTTTTTATTTATTTATGTATCTAATATATGAAAAATTGAAATATATATTAATAATGTAATGGTAAAACAATGTGTTTTTATTTTAAAATCATGTCTTTCTTTTTAAAAATATTAAAGTTTTTTGATTAAATAATTTTGTTTTTCTTACACATCAGTACCGTGTGAATGCATTGATAACCATACTAAAATTCGTGTGAATGCATTGATAACCATACTAAAATTCGTGTGAATGCACATGTAGCTATATTAAAATCCTTGCGAATGCACGGGTTTTTTTTTTTTTTTTTGTAAAAATAATGTATTAATCCAAACACAAAAAAATGTGTTGTTTTTTTAATTATCTATATATCTAATATTTTTATTTTGAAATTATTTTTAATTTAAGATACAATATTTTTTAAGATAATATATGAAAATTATTGATGTCAAAATTTTTAGTAAAACCATTTGATTTTGATTTTAAAATATGTCTTTTTTTAAAAAATAATAAAATATTTTGGTAAAATAATTTTATTTTTTTATTTAATTTAATTTTTATTTTGAGAACAAAAACATAGTTTAGATAAAGATGCATAGAGAGTAATTACTAATTTGAGAGTAACTGATAAAATAAAAACTACTTAAATGTATTTTTGATGTTGTTCTTACACCTAGAACTTTGTTTGATAGAATTTGATTAGAAGTTTATATTATTTTAATAGTAAATTTGTCTATCGATATTTTTAATAAACAATCACGAGTTTTAATTCATTTGTACAATATTTTATGTAAAACGTTTTGAAAGAATGTAACGGTGTCAAAAGAATTTCTAATACAAATAAAGAATTAAACAATAATAAGCAATTTAAGTGAGACTAAGAATTCTTGTGTGCACCTTCCTTAAGAATTTATCCGCCTCATAAGCGTAAATTCTTCGGATTCTTCTCATATTCTCAATGAGACTATGATGCATCAGAACAACAAGAAACAATCTTTGAAATAGCATAAAGATATAACCAGAAATCAAATGAACAAAGAAGAAAAAGAAATATAAAACTAATTCAAGTTATTTCTTCACTATCTTCTCCTCAGTCCAAAAGCATAAATCGTTTATATAAGAAAGAGAAAGAAACAAGTTTAATGAATTTGACTAAGTCAAGTCAAATTTTAGAATAAAATAATTATTAAAAAAATTAAATATTATTATAAATAATAAATAAATTAAATAATAATAATAATAATAATTTTCTTCAAGATATTTGTCACTTAAAAGTAAACTTATATAAAACTTTTGAAATATAATAAAAATTTACAACAGTTTCATCTTTGGTTCTAATGGTTTGTGTAACAAACACATTGTAGTTAGCCTATTCGTCTGAAGAGATATGAAGATCAATTAAAAATAATCCATGAATGAATCACACAACCATATAATTATAATTAGTATTTGGTAAAACATGGAAACTAACTACTCCCTCTGTCCCAAAATAATTGTTACATTTGTATAAAATATTTGTCCCAAAATAATTGTCGCTTTAAGTTTCCAAAGCAATTTTATTTTTTATCTTTCAATTCTATCCTCTAATTAATACTCTTAACTTACTAATTCTCTCATATTTCATTAATGATGATTAAAATCCATCAAATAATCAAGAAGGATAATTTGGTAAAATTGTTATTCTTTCTCCTTCATTTATCATATTTTATTAATCTGTGTGAAAGTGTCAAATATGACACTTATCGTGGGATGAAGGGAGTATAATAGAGAAACTATAATTTTAAAACTACTCACTTATGGATGAATGGTGCTAAGTAAGAGTCTTTTCTCCATCTATATGTGATATTAAGTAATATTCAATTTTTTTTAGAGAATTACTTAGATATCGAATACTAATTGAATGCAAAAATCTATAAGCGTGTGATTTATTTCATTTTATACAAACATGGTGAATGTACTTAAATGGTTAAACAAAATTCAAAAAACAAGTGAGAAATCAATTATATACTAAACAATGAATGTACCATGATGATGAATTAGTTATATATACTTACATGCATCAAACTTGTATAAATCCTATGTCTAGCCACCAATTTTCAATGCACAAATCCTTTATATCTTTAGGATAGATATAGAAAAACTTTAAATCTGAATCATGTTCTATTCCAAGAGAAAACACCTCGTTTTTCTTGCACATGATGTAACATAACATTTTGGTATATGATCCTTCAATAGGAGTCAATAATCTGTTATGGATCTCGTTATCGGTAGGGGCAACTAAACAACCGTCTTTTGTGCTAGCACCGCATACAACATTTATTTCAGGTAATTGATCATCATCATCTTCATTTATACACTATAGGATGGTTCCACTGATTCTCTACATCTTAAAAATAACATGAACACAAAGCATAATCAACAAAATATATATCATACATTTCATATATCACAATATTCTTATATACCACGTATAACTCTTTTATTGCTTCTAATTCGTTCATGCGTGTTTCCCGCTCCGCAACTAACATGTCTTAAAATTAGTTTTATTGAGTATCCAACTTCCTCTCATACTCCTCTAATGTTTTTTTTTTGCACTTGTTCGGTGCTTTTTCTAGATGAACCAAAATACACTCTCAGGATGACGCCATCTCCAACACCACAGACACGTCCAGCATGCTCCTTTGTTCATATTGCTTCTACTAATATATCATGCCGTGGTTCTGCAATAAAGGAACCTTCAAGAGCTGAGATAACCAACGTCTCCTACACAATTTGATAGACATAATTTCTTAATTACTAAATATATTTAAATAACACATAACATACACACAACATGTCTTACTTATAATTTTCTCAACAACTAATCTTGAGGCATCTGAAGTGTAGTCTCCATTTGTTTATGCCGAGCTCTCTTCCACTTCTTATGTTATGATGATGGATATGGCTCTCGATCACGAATCATGGAGACCTCATCTCCCAGTTGTTGTCTTTGTTAGAACAAGATTTGGTTCTGCAATTATGTCTCTGAGTTTTGATGATAACAAAGAGTATGTTTGAGTGAACAAATTTTGTTACTCTAATGTTTGTTGTATTTTTATGATAAACAAACAAGTTCTTCTTCTGATGAATGGCGTGGCCAAGACATTAGAAGAGAAGATGTTCCGCTTCTAAGCTACAGAGGTTCTGATGAACAAAGTAGCGAGGAAACCTTTAGAAGGCTCTGAAGTTTAGCTACTCTGATACGCTTGTTTGTAGAATACAGTTAGAAGATCTAAAGACAGAAGTGTGACTTAAGTCAAGATGCTGAAGACTCAAGTTTCAGAAGACAAATGGTTTTGAAGACCAACTGCTTGAAGACTCTGAAGACGTGGCTCTGAAAATTCAAAAGTCTTAAAGTTCTTCTTAACTTAGGTTACGACACAAAGGGTTCTGAAGGAAAGAAGATAATGTTAACGTGGTACAACAGTACATGGTACAAACAAAATATTTCATTCCACTACCATGAAGGACAGACGCTATGTACGATCTTATCCCCCATGTTCTTTCAAGCCGCCATAAGTTTCATATTCTAAATGTACCTTCCAACGGTTACATCATTCATGACACTATATAAGAGCTTGAAGACTTGGAGAAACTGCTGCTAATTCACGAAGAAACTCTCTACACATAAACTTCTTTATTCTTTAAAAAAAGTTGTAAATTCATTCAAGTCATTTGTACTAAAAATTTGTTTACATTATAAACTTGTGTAGAAGCATATTTATTTCTAAACAAACTTGTTATCAAACGGTTGTTTGATTGTTCTTTGAGAGACCAGTAGGGTCAGCTTCTCAAGAAGTCTAAGACAGTTAGTCTTAGAGGTTGTTAGTCACACACAGTTGGTGTGTGAAGGTGTTAGTCACTAGCGGTTTTTCGTGCAAGTGTAATCAATTTGGTTATAGTGGATTAGGACCTCGGTGGAGATAGGAAAATCACCTCAGAAGGGTGGACTAGAGTAGCTTGATGTTTAAAGTGAACTAGGATAAAAATACTGTGTTATTTATTGTATTCATATCTTTCAATCTTCATCAAAGCAAAACATATTCAAGGGGATTGTTCTTAAGAGAAAAAGTTTTCAAAGGATAAAACCCAATACAAACCCCCTTTTCTTGTGTTTTTCACGCCTTCAGTCTTTTCTCATAATTCATTGTTTTCTCAAGTTTCATGTATCCACCATGAGATAATCTATGGGGGTGTTTTTTTGTCTTGTTCAGCTTTCGAATTCACTTTTAACCTATTTTAAACACATTAAAAATATTTACTTGCAATGTTGTATCCATAAAATTATCAAAAAATACAATTGGTACTAACCATGAACTCCTTAGAACTATAAGACTTCACAAACTTTTTCCAATTCTTCTTGTTAAGAAAATGATATCTCACCCACATAAGCACAAGATTAGGCTTAGGTTTCATAATGTAGTCACTTGTGAGTCGTTATTTAAAACTCCTCCAAGACATACCAACATAAGTGATCAAATTTTTTTTCAATTTAGAATCATCGCTAAACTCAAACATCAACTACACATTTACATCAATAAATATGTATTAGTGTTTATATAAAGTAATATCGAATCGATGAAAATTAAAATTAATACATGAATGTCTGTTCATATGCTCTCTTTCACCTTTGTTGTTACATCTTTCCAATCATTTATCAATATACTGACTTTACTACGTCCAAGGAACGCCACATAACTCTTACAAAGAAAAGAATAAGGACCATCAAGTATCGTATTAACGACGCTAAACTCGATCGAAAATTTGACACTAGACTTGCAGGCTTTTAATAACCTAGCCATCATTGTGGCCACATTTTGTGTTTTTTCTTCTGTTTTTTCCTACAGATTAAGAATCATTTATAATGGTTTCATTTGTATAAGTAGTTTTGTCACTACTAGATGAAGAAGAGGCCATCTATCAAAACATAAAACAATCAACATCAAGCCAGAAAGCACAACTACAATGGAATCATCAACACAATGACATCAACAACAAATACATACACAACAATGGCGCATTAACATAAACAAAAACGCAATGGAAAAGGACGATACTCTAGATGCATGGGGAAACATTTATTTACCAGAAACATGATGAATAAGTAAGAAAATGTTGTCGGAATATTTTTCTTCCTCCTCGACAGTTAAACTGAAGGCTAGTTAAGAACGAAGAACACGTTGTCGGCTCCTTCCTCAATGGTACAAAAGCAAACAAGACGGTGTTGTTTCTTCAGGTTTGAAGTTGATGTTGCACATTTTGTTAGGATTGAAACTAGTTTTGTTTCGTTAGGGTTGAAAATGGTGTTTTTTAGTCAGGGGTTGAAATGGAGTTGTTTCATGATAGAAATGAAAATATGCAACTAAAGAGACAAGTTAGCTAGCTTTGTTTCTTAAAAGTGTATAAGTTATATCACTATAGTTGTTTAATAAAAAAGTTGTGATATATGGATAACTTAATGAAATTTTATAAAAAAAATACTAGGTTTTAAGCATTTAAAAATTTAAAAAATATTGAAAAATATATCAAGGCGGTTTTAATAAACATTCATGGTGATATAAGTTTAACATTAATGTTATTTTATAAAAAGACGTTAAGTTTTAAGTCATTAAATTTTTTTAAAAATTATAAAAATATATCACAACAATTACGCTAACTAACCATGGTGACTTGTCTTTTAAATAAAAATGAAAGGTGCAACTAAAATACTGAAGAAATCAAGAATTGGAAGGCTTTGAGAATCAAACTCATGAAATGTATAAGATATTACTACGACTATTTTAAATAACTGTGGTAATAAGTTAACAACATTTAACTAAAAAATAAAATAAAAAATATAGGCACTTTAATTTTGAGACATAACCTCGATCCTTCAAAGGACCGCGATAACGTTGACGCATTTGTATATACTTTTGGTAGTAGTGGATCCCATTATTAAGAACAAGACCAAGCCTAATTTCACCTTCGACCATGCTGGTTTCAACACCTACATTAGATACCACCATGAACAAATTGAGGAAGTTTTCGACTATGAGCATGTTGCTTTCCTCATCCTTTGGTTATCTCATTACATCTTTTGTTACGACTCTCTCAAAATAGCCAAAATAATCCATACCACTAGCAACCTAGCTTCATGAGCTGCAAATTTTTTGTCTTAGCAAATTGATCATGGGTTGTCTTTATGAATACTTAGGTGTTTCCTCTCTTCACCTTAGAACACGAACCCATTCTTATAAAAATTTCTAATCTTTGGCCCCATATGGCTCATTCAACTATGCCTTAGTGCCATATTTGAACCTTCTCTAGATGATGGTTGATGTTTCACCTGATTTAGAAAGGAAAGTCAAAGGTACTAAACTCGATTTGCTGACTCAAGAAGATGTAGACTTACCGATTGAATAAGATTTCAAGAAATATTTCTTCATGTGTATGAATTAAGTCGAATTCATTTCTTCTATGGCACCATTTGTTAATTGAAGCCATGGACCAGATTGGTCCAAAAGAAGAATTTCAACTTCTTCACTTGGAAACCAACCTGAAGCTCTCGACATCTGGGTAGATTTCTTTAAACCTATTGTTTTGTCAACTAGAATTTCAGTTGAGAAAGATGGACTTGGGTTTATTGGATATCAGCCAAATTTGGTGGCTAAGCAATTTGGTTTTAGCCAATTCTTGTCCAGATCGCTTTTAACCAATGACATGGAAATATGTTTGGATATTAACATACTAACAGAGAAAAACTTCAAGGCATGTTTAGAATTTCATGCTAAAAAAGTCATTAACTCGTGCCCCTTCAAATTGAAGATTTATTTTACTGCACTAAAGAATGCGAAGAGTGGTGGATGACATATCATAATAATGTTGTTGTGGATCACTAAACTCTGTTTCAATATCTAACCTATGTTTTTTCCTTTCTCCAATAAGAAACCCAGAAACCAAAAGATCTAGGTATGCACATTAAGGAGATTCGTGTTTTTCAAAATTACTTTGAAAATGTGTATAATCCCCGTCGGCTTAATAACACTATTCACGGGGTTGCTTTTTCTTTAAAACAAAAAATTATTGAAATTCTTCCAAAACTTAATTTTACTCCTTATGTAACAAATGGATATAAATTTGCTTTGGAATTTTATCTTCCCAAATTTTCACCATTACCAACTTGTGAACTTGACTTAGCTTTCAAGTTGTCACTTTCAAGATGGTGTCATTTTCAGTCTTTGGCAACCCTTGTAAATAATTTGAAAAATCCTTCCCAAATTGTAACTTCGACTATGTATAATATACATAATTATCCATGGAATTTAAGAGTCTATATCGAACACATCCGAGTCACATCCACCATCCTAGAAGGTATGATAATGAGACTCTTAAAACTCACTAACTCCACTTTTTGTTTCACATTATTTACTTTTTATGTTAATATCCTTACATTTTATTTATCCTTGTTCTTACATTTCAGAGTCAAAAAAGAGGAAGTAGCTCCAATGTTACCCCAAGTATAAAAAGGGCAAGAAAATAAACACCACATGCCACTCTCGATAGTGAAGGAACTTAAGTTTAACGCAAACTTGAACCTTTATTAACATCTTCTGACTCTTTAGCTAAAATATTTATAGTACTAATAATTGCAAATGTTTCATTCTGACCAAAGATTTGAAGAAAGGATAATGAAGATGAAGATAATGATGAGGATGATGATCACGAGTAAAGTGAAGAGGTTTCCTCTGAAATCACATGTCCAAGATATTGGAGTGAATTTCATGATGCCTGTGAGAAATTAGAACTTTAACAAGTCAATAAACATAAAATCCAAGCTCAAAAGGTTATTACACAAGAGAAACCCATAAGAAAAATGGTTATTTCTTATGAAAATGTCAAAGAGGAAGACAATGAAGATATTCAACTAGATCGAAAGAAAGTAGATCGACAAAGACCACCTACTCCTGATGAACATTCAAAAAGTGAGGATTCAAGCCCCAAACAAAAGACATCCAAGGTACGTTGAGTTTCATTCACATCTTATTTTTTCAATTATACATCAAAAAATTTATAATATTGTTCCACTTATACATTCTTATAAGAAATTCTAGTTCCTTCTACTCCTCCTCCATCACACATTTCCTCAGATGCTTAGCAGTCGACTCTACAAGTAAATCCCTCATATACTGATTAGATCTTGAATTCCAACCATCCTCTAACAAACTCACCACCATAACAACCAACAATTAAAGATACAATTAGGGAACCAATTGTCAATCAATCAGAGAAAGTATTCGAAAATCAAGGTCTCGAATAACAATCGATTGGTCCAGATGAAAATGCTCAACCATAAGACCAAGAAAATGTCGACCAAATTTTAAGAGGTCCAAAATCATATGGAAACTCATGATTCTACCAAGAACATCCACATGTTGTTAAAAGATTTCAAAGATCGCTAGCAACCACTAAGGTTTATTTTTTAAAAAAACTATTATTGCTCATTCTTAAGTTGGAGATTTTTCATCCAAAACCTCTAGTATCTCTCTCATCCGTGAAGAACTAGAAACTAGGGGTGGCAAACGGACATGTCCTCCTCGTTTAGGCCTGTCCCGCAATAGCAAAAAAACTGGGGCGGGGAGTCTATAGTTGAGTTTGAGGGCCTAAGACATATGACCTCCCCACAAAAAAGTTAGTGCGGGGCAGGGAAAGCCCGCAGGCACTACACCTTTTAAGCCTAAAAATGAAAAATTTAATGTTAATACTTGAAATTCTGGTGACAGCAGACTCAGGATGTCATGACATTTGATCTGACATTATAAAACAGACAAGGTAGGTATAAAATTAACAATGCAGGAACCAAAAGAATACACAGAATTGTTCACCTAGTTCAGTTATAACCAACCTATATCTGGGGGCATACCAAGCCAGGAATGAAGTTCACTATCAGGAGTATTAATTCAGAGCTAAACCTCCATGTTTACACTCCTCACTTAATCACCTACCCAATGGCCCTTCTACCTAAGATACCTCACTTAGGTATGAGAACCTCTACCCACTTCCAATCACCGCAGTGATGTCTAGAAGTCACTATCATCCCAGCCACTGCATCAATAACTTGGCTCCTATAAACTAAAATAGTTTGGAGATACCTCACTCCAAACACAAAACAATCAACTTGTGACACAAACAAACTTGTAATTGTTTCACAACTTCTTCCAAGGACACAACTGCACCCATTGCTTCACAGCTTCTGAGTGAGTAAAATAATCCTCTTGCCTACAGGCTTCGAGGTACAAATCAGTGACCATCCCACAATCCGGGTGGTTCACCTACAAACCAACTCTCCTAGAGAGTTATTACAGACTCAACCCTAAAACTACATCATTACTAAATTCGGCTGGTACAAAACTTAGGTTACCAAGCTTCTATTTATAACCTATTACCCAACTAGATTTGGGCCTTCAAATAACAGCTTGAAGCTGTAACAAACTACAGTAACAAATTTTTTGCAGAAAACAAACAAGTAGATAACTTCTGCTACAATCAAGGTCCTTGCTGATTTTTCTCCTTAGCTCTTGGACCTCCACAAATGCCTTCAAGATCACGCCGCATATGATGCATAATATTCCTAAAATATTCTGCATAATTTAAAACAGAACTGTAACAAACTTTGACAGTTCAGTAGCGTGATGTCTGATGTCTGATGTCGTGACATGTTCTAGGCCATTGTTCCAGATGTTGAAACATTTCAACACAACATGTTTCTTCATTAAATAGAACTTCAACCTGCTTTCTCCTTACAAGTTAAAATCCTATTTAACCTATTGCTGTTGTATTAGTTTTACCAAACATAAAACCAATACCAAAATTTAAAGAATCAACAATACTCATGCTCGTAAAAGCCTGTAAAAAAAGGGCGAGGTGGGACGATCACATTAGAGGGTGATGACCTAAATTCTTGGCCTACCCCGCACTAAAGTGCGGAAAAACGGGCATGCCCAACAAGTCGGGCCCGTTTTTCCACCCTACTAGAAACTATAAAGAAAAAAGATCACATGGAGTCTTTAAGGAAGATTATGAGCAATCAAATTATTGGCTCTATTGGAAAACCTCTAAGCTCCTCAATTATGTCAGGCAGTGGGAATTTTTGCAACTCCCTTACTTTGTTGGTTCAAAAAATAAAAGCAAAGGTCTTCAAAGCAAATTTATTCAAATCCATTGAAGAAGATCCTTATGCTATGTCTGACATCAGGAATATATTGAAGTAACTTAATGGTCAATATTTTCCTGACCCCATAATTCATTCCATACTAGAGTTTGGACCATTTTTCGACAAAATCAATCAAAACATAAAAATAAAGAAGAGTTATGTGAGCATGCTTAGGAAAAAATGCTAATATGTCCAAAAAATGGAACCTAATTGCTCAGTATCAAAGTAGAGTTAGTGAGTTGATGGCGCAAGCTAAAAAAATAAAGATTAAGTAACGACCTAGAAAGAACAAATTGCAAACTTGATGAAACAAGTTGAGGAACTACAATAAAAGAAGGTTGTCGTAAAAGCTTCTAAACTAACTTCTCTTGAAACGATAGTTTAAGAAGCCAATATTTATCTTCTGTATGAAGATGCCTCTTATATATTGGAAGAAAAAATCCAAACCCTAAAAGCTGAAGACTCAATAAATGATACAAGAATCGAGATTGCAAAAAAAGCTTTGAAAAGATCAAGGCTGAACTTCCCTTATGAATTTTTGACTTCTTATTTGTTGTTGTGTAATTGTGTAATGACAATTTTTCATTTTAGACATTTAATTACCTATGCATTATTCTTCTATTATTTGAATATCTTGCAACATAGTTTCGTACTTCTTTGAGTACTTGCCATTTATTCATAGAGTTTGATATTCAAGACCCAACTCTCTAATTTTATATGCATTATTAAAAAAAACTTGACTAATTAGAAATGGACCTTCCTAATTTTGTGACCACTTACCTAAAGTTATATCTTATTGATCTATAGGAAAAATAATTTTCTAAACGTAATTAATTGTAAAGGCTTTCTCCTTAACCTTTTTATTATAGGCCTTAGTTACTCGTTTCTTTTGTCTTATAAATGTTCAGAGCAACTAATCTTTTCTCATCTAAATCAACAAATTTATATAAAATCATATTTCAATAATTGGCATAAGGAATTTCAACTCGCCTTTGAATTCTAGTTGACTATAAATAAATTTCGACAGAAAAAACTGCATCATGAGCAAATGTTAATCAAAATGGAGTAGCATTGGTTGATTCTTTATGGGAATTTTGACACACCCATAATATTTGATCTAAAGTTTTATGTCAATTTCTTGTCCTTTGACCAACATATTTTTTAATCAGGATAATTATAATTTTGTTAGCTGCTTTAACTTGGTCATTCACTTGAGCATAATAAGTAGTTGATGTTAAAAGTTTGATTTCTTGAATTTGAAGAAATCTCAACCATTTTTCTACCAGTAAAAATTGTACCATGATCAGTGGTTAAAGTTTAAGGTATTCTAAACATATATAATATGCTTTTGAATAAAGTTAATCACTACTTCCTGATCAACATTAATCAAAGAAACAACTAAGATGTACTTATGACATTTGGATGCTATGGGTAAAAGTTTACCAATTAAATCTAAAGTCGAACCTCTAAATGACCAAGGGTTGACTATTGAGTGTAACTCACATGCATGAACATGCAATACTATAAATATTATATTTCATGACAAAACTTTCACCTCTGCAAAAAAAAGAGGTATTATGCCACAGGTGCACCATGTTTTATTTTTGTATAAAAATAAAAACAACATATTCCCTCGGTTTTTAATAAAACTGAGGGGATACTCAAATCAGGACACACTTCGATTCTCATTAATTGCAAATTATGTTTTTATTTATTTATAAGTGAAAACTAAATGATATATCCCTTCGATTTCCGTAATAACTGGGGTATAATATAATCATATTTTACTATAAAAGCATTCACTAAACATATTTTACCCTAATCCTAATTTATATGTTATCGCCCCAAACTAGTATGGACAATTCTTTGGGATGGATTGTAAGACAACAAATATATTCAATGTTCTTATATCCTTGAACAAAATATTTTTTCGCCCTTGCAATCTATCTCGCATAATGGTGTTAATGTTGTATTTTTTAAACAGCTCTCTATTAAAAATGTTGGAAAAGTTCCCTATGATAGATTGCAAGTGCAAAAAATCATTCTTGCTTCCAGGTTAAATAAAGAATGTTGTTCAACCTCTGAAAATATGTATGCCACAAAATTTAGAATTGCAACGATGATGATGAATATGTATTTTTTTTTAAAAATATTATGTATAAACAATGTAATGTTTAAACAAATTTTTTTGTCTTGATTTTCTCCTTTAATCGAGGGGCTTACTTATTTTATTTTATTTTTCTATTTAAAATAGAAAACACATTC
The DNA here is from genome assembly GCA_021764765.1 of Vicia sativa. Lineage (NCBI taxonomy): Eukaryota > Viridiplantae > Streptophyta > Magnoliopsida > Fabales > Fabaceae > Vicia > Vicia sativa. The sequence continues at coordinate 102,512,078 of CM038792.1, forward strand.
TCAAAAACAGAGGGAATATATTACACATCTACAACAATGAATCTCTACCCTTCGTTCTCAAAGGAATAACATTCAAGATGTTGCCAAGACATCAATCCACAACAAACTCCTTACATCCACCACTATATATCTTAATTATGAAAGCATTTTCTTTGATAATATTCGCTCAAGATAATGAAATTTTAAAACTTCAAAAAGTTTGAAAAAGTTCTCAATGGCGGATTGCAGTGCTAAACAAATAAAATTCTAATGTTTGGAATTAATAACTCTTTAATTAGAGAAGATAGTTCTTTAAAAATTGATTGCATGAAATCCACAAAACTTTAATATTAATGTGCACAAAATATATCCAACAAGATCAAAGATGTGTTGTTCTCCAAGAACAATAATTACTATGATAACACTGCATTTGTTGTATTACTATAATTTAATATTATGTGTAAAGTAATGTTAAAAAAACTTATGCACCTTTTACCTCGATTTTGTAAGAAATCGATGATATAATTTTGGCGTGATAACTTAGGATAATGATTACTGTCCTTAAACAAATATGTGTCATCCACTGCATGAGCATCAACGCTCAAGACACTTTCATTAGTGATTTGCGTGAAACACAACAAACATCCATTGTGAAATCATTATTATTATTATTATTATTATTATTATTATTATTATTATTATTATTATTATTATTATTATTAATTAAACATATAACATGAAAATTTTGAAGCATAAAAAACTTGGTATCTCTCTATGGATTGCAAGAGCAGAAAATAAATTAGATTTAAGGTTTGTGTTCTTCAATAATAATGTTTTATTACGTGTTCTTCAATAACTATATATTCATTCATTTAACTAACTATTTTCTTGTTTTACGTAAGAAAAAAATAAATGCGAAAGGGATCTGGAATATATTGCACCAAACATTTTCTCTTGCGTGATATTTCAATAACACAAGGATCCATTCACCATCTATGGCGACGATGAATATGATTCAAAATTTGTTATATATATATATATATATATATATATATATATATAGAGATATACCATGAGTTACACTGCTAAACCGTACAGATAATATTTTTAAAATCAACCGTTGGATTGAAATATATCATCACATAGATCATACCTATAAAGTTTGAGATTAATCTATAAAGTTTTACTATACGATCAAGATATCCAAAAATTAACATTAAAATGGACTTTCATATAACATTAATTTTGACGTAGTTCAATGACATAGTAAATCATTATAGATTAATCTCAAATTTTATAGGTATGATCTATATGATGATATGTTTCAATCCAACGGTTGATTAAAAATATTAATCAAGACATTTTGAACGAGTGTAACTCATGGTGTAACTCTTCAAGTGTAATTGATCCTCTCTCTCTCTCTCTCTCTATATATATATATATATATATATATATATATATATATATATATATATATATATATATATATATATATATATATATATATATATATATATATATATATATATATATATATATATATATATATATATATATATATATATATATATATATATATATATATATATATATATATATATGTATGTGTGTGTGTGTAGAAATATTATGTGTAAATAATGTAACATAATGGGTAAACAATTAATTTATTAATATTCTGTAGTTTGTAACGAGATTAAAAAATATCAATCTTACCCCTCAGTGTTATTGATAAACCGAGAGATTTGATGCATTAGTTTTGAAAATATTAAAAGAGCTTTGGCTGAGGTTCGAACCCACATCCATAAGCATTTTTCCCTTAGTTTTATGTTGATACTTTTCATGACGCCTTTCGTTACCTCTCATTTATTTAGCCAAGGTTAAATGCATTTCGCGATCGAGGTGAAACATGATTTTTTTTGTAGTAGTGATGTTGAATACTAGTATGTTTCTGAAAATCTTGGTAACCTTTCACAAATTCGATACAATCATTCAATATAATTGGCCAATACAGACCTTATCAAAATAAAAGTCACTTCATCTTGTGGTCTGCTTGATGACAAAAGTTGCCAAATAAGTTTCACTTTCACTAAGGCATTTAAGCAACATTTTGTCAGGAGTCTTTTTAAACAATTCATTCCTAATAATAACTTAACTTAATGCGTTGTACTTGATTTTTTGATTTGTCACTCCTATTGGATTCTCCAAAAATCAACAATCAGTTTTTGCCAATCATTATTCGATAAATTGTGAATGACAAAAAATTCTTTATATTTTTTTAATTCATGGGATTCTCACCAATCTCCTTTTCTTTATCAGTCTCGACCGTATTGGCTTCAATAACCAATCTTTCTCGAAAGTCTACCTTTAAGGTTGTTTTTATTCGATTTTCAGCCATATAAGCCACAATTTGAGCTAGTGTGCTTAATTCAACTATCAATATTGTCCTCCTATTTACAGCGATTTCTAGTAAACAACCGCTAGTCCTCCAATTACTAGTTACTTGCAGGATCGACTAGATTGATCCTAGGACACATGTGTCATAATTCCATTTCATATTCATATTAATTGTTTTTACAAGTTTCTATTGTATCTTTTAATATAGAATGTAAGACTCTTAAATCTCTCTAAATTTGTCTAAGGGAACGTATTTATTGAATGCATTAAGAAAGCTTCGATTTAAACTTAAAATTTGACAAATGTACGCAAGAATAAAGGTTTCTGGAAATGTAAAGTGTTTGAATGAAAGAACAAAACAATGAAGTAAAGTTTCTGAAAAGATAAAGTGTTTAGATAAAATGTAAAGTTTTTTGAAACATAAAGCATATATAACGAAATGCAAAAGGAAACAAAAGGATTCAAGAATAAAGATACTGTAAAGGCAAAAGGAATGTAAAAGAACTTGAATTTAAATTATGAAATGACATGATGTTTAATACGTACATGTTATCTTCCACTCGTTTCCCTATATCACGGTAATTTGAGTATTTGAGATTTTTTAGTACACAAGTGAACACACAAATTCTAACATAAAAACACTTATTTATATCATTTCGACCCTAACGGTGTTGCTCTACAATTATGCCACGTTCGAAGCATGCATGCCTCTTTCGTTTACTGGCCTTCATGCGTCTTCTACAAATGACGCCTTTATTTGAAATTCGAATCTTACGCCAGCGAAGTATTTTCCTGTCTCTTTCGATTTGAATCATAAGTAATTCCCTTGGACCACTTCAGCTCTTGCACAAAAAGCTCTTTATATTTAAACATGGAGATGCCAGATCGAAAAACCCACCAGTTTCACTCGAAATCGAAGAGTTTTTTAGAGTAATGGTTCTATTTCTTTAACCAATCATTCTTCAATCCAATATTCATTACTAATGCCAATTTGTCTTAACTTTTTAAACTTTCATTTGAAATATCTCTTTGACATCAAAATATCCCCTTATTCGAAATTGCTAGCTAACAAATTGCCCCTCAAGAACGTGTATTTTGACAAATATGAAGAAATACTCATTTTTGAATTACTCATGCAATTTCGATGATATCAACCTCATGATGACTACACTGTACACGATATCATATTTATCAATGCATACAATAATTAAATTTTAAATAATATTTATTATGTTTAAGAATGATCAATGCATACAATAGATTTGATGGGTGGATAATCGACACTTAAGTTTCACATTAGTTACAAATAAACCTTAGAAAAATTTATATAAAATGACATTCATAATCTTACAAGTCTATTTTGTATGACACAATTCGGAGACACAAGTGCACTTAACATCACTACATCTCGGTCAATTGGCTTTAAAGCACGTCGAGTCCTCAGGGAGCATCTAAACCACTATAGACAAGATGAAGATAATCATAAATCATGTTAGCAAACTCACCAAGATATTTGGTTTTGGCAAGGTCATCCGACTAGAAGGAAGACTTAGCTTCAAGACAAGAAGTTGACTCAGCCACGAGTTATTGATATTAGTTATGCGGTAGAGCCTTGGACAAGAAAACATGACACACAATCATGGTCATAATGATGTAACAGTCGTAACGAATGTAACAATCATAATAGAAAATGCCATGAAAGTTGGCCGCCCGATTATGTAACAAAAAATTTTGGTGGCCAAATTAAAACTATAGAAATTATAAGTACGCTAACGAGAATCCTAGCAGATAATCATTTATTCATATATAAGATAGTTTGAGACTTTTACATGTTCTCACATAGGAGTGTTCAAAATCGAACCAATCCAATAGAAACTGCAAATCGAACAAAGTAAACCGAAATCGTAAAAAATCGCCTTTGGTTCGAATGTGTTTTGATCATCTTTTAACAAACCGTACAGTTCGGTTCGATTTGTAGTTTGTATTTTGCAAAACGAATTAAACCGCATTATGTTACAATCTAAATTTTATATAACTCACATTCAACTCAAATTTAAACCTATTATACCTTAGCCTTATGATTACGAACAATTATCTGATTTTTATACTTATGGTTTCAGTTTCGGTCTTCTCAAATCTCTCATAACATTATCGCGCCTTCTTTGCCTTATACATTTTGTCTTTTCCTATCTAATCTCTACTATATTACTCTCTCTGTTTCAAAATAAATGTCTTTTTAACCATAAAAAATTGTCTCAAAATAATAGTCACTTTACTTTCCCAATGCAATTTTTACCAAATTTACCCCTTATCTACACTCTTTTCAAGATATGACAATATATAACAACCAATAGTAGTTAAGGGTAATTTTGTAAAAATATTATCTTTGTTGACTTAATCATTACTTTTCTCAATCTGTATATAACAACCTTAAACGACTTTTATTTTGAGACGGAGGGAGTATATTTTTTCTTCTTGGTCTTCTCTTTTTTATGCAAATGTTATTTCTTTCAATTATTTTTTATCGCAATTCTTTTTCACTAATCTCTCATGTCTTATGATCTTTCTTTTTCATCTTCAATAATAATCTCTCATCTCTTTTATTTTTTATTTCATGATAATATTTTTGATATTATTTTATGTTTATTATTCCATTTTTATCTAATATAATTTTTACATATTAAATAAAAAATTACTGTCTAAATATATTGAATTTTGTTGTTATTTGATAGTGTATAAATAGTTAAATACAAAATATATATATATATATATATATATATATATATATATATATATATATATATATATGTATTTATGTCTCAATAAAATATTTGTAAAAAATTAAACTAATCCAACTTAATCATATTCTATTGGTTTGATTTGATTTTTTTTTATATAATTAATCGAATCAAATCAAACCGCACATATTTTCTCTTACAATTTAAATAATTTTTATCATCAAAACTGCATAAACTGCACCACAAACTTGCTTATTCTTCAATAAAGCTCTATAAAAAATAAACATAGAAGTGTTTAGTTATGTGGTGGGAAGAATTAAGATGTTACTCAAATTTTAATATGTAATTAAATGTCAATGAATTTAATCAAAATTTTGTTTGAAAAACACATCAACTCAAAAGCTCAAAATACTTTTTTATGAATCGTATTTTAAGTTTTTATTTTATGTGATTTGATTTTCTAGATATGTAAAAAATCCTTGAATTGAATTGAGTTTTCTAGATATCTCACACGCTCTGCGCGTGTTTAAATAAAGTAAAGAAAAATAAGTGAAGTGAGAATCTGATAGTACTAATTTCTCAATCTGGGATTTGCTTAATCATTCACGCATCCATTTGATTTAAATTCATTAGATTCAAATTCAGAGGAACTACAACTACAGTACAAACCAAAAACGAGGGTGAGCGTGCGTGTCATCAGTTGCTGTGCCATCACAACACAACCTTGCGCAGTTTTGCACGGTCTTATATGTACTAATGCTTTCTTAATCTAATCATCATCTTACCTGAATCGTTGGATTTGGTGGGACTCGAGACCCAAAATAAGAGTAGTGTTATTTGTACATCTAAAATTTGATATCGTATGCGATACTGTATATCAATAATATGTCTCTATTTCTTTTATATTTTTTATTTAATACACTTATACAAGTTCCAATTATACACTACAACACCTAAAATTTACACTAAACACTTTTATAATATTTAAATTTAAGTGTTAAAATACCATTTTTCCAAAATAATTGTCAAAATCGTATCTAATCCTCTAATTCCATGAAATCTTTAAATCAAGCTTATCAAAATAATCAAATTATATAAAGTACTAATATTATCCGATACTTTATCATATACTAGTACTACTTTTAATTAATACTCTTATTCTATTGGATCTTTATGTATAATTTTTTCCTACTTTTAATAGCAAATTCATATGTATAATTTTTTCTATTTTTAATAGCAAATTCGTATGTAATTAAGATAAATTCGTATGTAATTTTATTTAATTTATTTGAAATAATTGTTAATAAAGACAGAATAGAACATCATTTATATAAAAAATTAATTGAATATTTTCATTTACTAATATTTACTGTAGTATATATCTGAATTTATCAACTATTTTTTATTTTTATTTATTTTTGTTGAACAAAGCAAAACTACGATTTTCATTAATAATCAATAGTTCAATATAAAAAAGAACTTTATAAATAATACGTCGAGTCAAAGAATTTAAAACAAAAAGACAGTATGAAACTATGAGATTAGAGATCTTTCCATAATACTTCCCATGTCCTAAATTAAAAAGTTTAATCACACCGAATTTCTATTCAAACTAGCAATATTTTAATTTGGATGATAGTAAAGCTGTGTAAGACAAAAAAAATAACAATTAAAATAAATAGTCTCAAATAATAAAATAATCATATAATTAAAGTAAAAATTCACAAAGAGTAAGATGAAGATAAAAGCCGAGGATAAAAGAATTGATTTATTTAGTTCAATCAAACTAATTTATTATACATGTGATAGCAACTCTCTAATTCATTATACTTCTATGAATTATTACAAGAGATTATAAAGAGTTGAAAAAAGTTGTCGCTCAAATTTCCAAAAATAAACCATATTTTACACCAACTATTTCTCAACCTCTCAAACTTTTTATATATGAATAACACAAACTCAATATGATTTGAAGTGTTCCCCAACCCCTTTAGATATTTTCAAATGTTTCTTAAATCCCAAGAACTCTAGAAAAATTCCTCTCTGGTTTCGCTAAGGATGAAATCAACACAATTCATATAATCAATCATGGTGTAAGGTGAAATCATTTCATCACAGTTTATATTATAAATCATGGTGAAATGTCTTACATATTTATATATAAGCGAAATTATATCTTGCTTCAATCCATAATAGTCGTCTCTTTCAAAACAACACCCTAACATCTCTCTCCCTCGTCTCTCTCATATAGAAACCTCAAACTCATGCAAAGAACTCATCTTCTTCGAAGGGTTACCTTTGTTGCATCAAATATTAGGAAATAGATACCTTACAAGTTCATATTCTTAATAGTTGGTGTTTCAAAATCTATTTATGTATCACTGTTTACTTTTCAATAGCTTGTTTCGTAATGTTTAAACTTTCTGCTTGTTTTGACTCGTAGGTGGGAAATATGAATGCAATAAATTAATGATGATGAAATTAAAGTGAGCGTTACAAATTTGTGTTAAATACCCATAATGACACCCATTCAACTTTAATTTTAGTTTGCAGCTCTCACTTCACCTCCATCTTATTTTATTATGGATACCATTTTGGGACATATATGTTTCTGAAACATTTTATGACTTGATATGTTGTTGTTTTTATTAATAAAAATTTTGTGTTAAAATATGTAATTTATGTTATGTTTTGATGATTTTGTTTTTTAATAATAATGGTTTGTTGTATCTTGTATGTTAATTAAGGTTTGTTGTTGATGAATGTTGTTGTTAATGTTTGTTTAAAAAATAAGTTTATTATATCTTATGCGGTTTGAGTATTTTTTTCAACCCCTTACCGAATATATAAATTTTCAGATTGAATTAGAAAATTATAATATGATAGATAAAATTATATTAAAAAACTAGTCACGCCGTTCAATGTAAGACATGAATTATTTAGCCCATTGTCAGCATTTCACTCTTTAACCGTTAAAATTTAGGTTAAAGCTTCTAGTTCTTCAACCACCCCTTTATCCATCTCTAATTTTATTCGCAAAGCGAATACCATTTTTCAAAACAATCTAGAGGTGAAGGATGAGGAGGTTGAAGAACTATGAACATTAAATCAAGTTTTAACCGTTAAATAGCGAAATGCAGATAATGGTTTAAAAATTCTTGTCTAGTACTGAACGATGTAACTTTTTCTTCTAGTATAATTTAATTTGTCATATTATAATATTCTTGAACAAATTGAAAGATTATATGTTTAGTGAGTATTGGCGAAATAAGCATTACACATAATTTATAATAAACTAAGCATATATATATATATATATATATATATATATATATATATATATATTACAACTGTTGTTTAGAACAATCAATGTTAAATGTTTTGCATTAAAGAATATCACAACAATTGTTTGAAGTAACTGTTGTGATAGGTAGAGCGCTACATAGTTTATAATTACGGTCGCACGACCGTGATGGAAAACATTAGACATACAACCATCCCTATTTCACAACAGTTTGTCAGACGTAGTGGTATCCATTTTCTAATCGATGTAAAATGGCTTTTACGTAGTAGTGCGGGGCTCCTGCATCGCTCCCACCAACCTCATAATCGCTCCAAAAATAGTATTGATTTCGTTAATAGTAAAGATGCATGGAACAAAGATCCATGACCTAAAACAACAAAATAACCTACAATCAATGTAATCAAATTCATAACAAGTAAAAAGAAGATAAAAAAATAAGAACAAAAAGAACTTGTTTATTTAGTTCAGTAAAATTGATCTACTATAACTTTCAAGAAATTATACTAGAGATTATAATAAAGTTACAAGAAAATAGTCACTCAAGTTTCCAAGTACAAACCTTATTTCTAAAACTCTTTATATATGAATTACTCAAATTTGAGTTATTTAGAAGTAGTTTCAGAATCTCCTTATATATACCTCCAAAAGTTTCCGAATATTAAGAACTCCAAGAAATTTCTACTCTTTCCTTTTTAAGTTTCCCTAATATTGGATTGGCATTTTCCCCTCATTCTTTCAAAGTACAATATGAAGGTTATGATAACAAGAATGATAGAGATACATATTTATATCTGCTGAAATCCAACAGATTCACGATGAGTTAAAAACACGACTGTAATACGGTGGGAGAACTGACTTTGGATTGTTTTGCGTTTGATCGCAAATGTTGCGGATAGCAAGAGTCGCCACCGACTTTTCTTTTATCCAATTAAGGGAAGGTGAAAAGAACAAGAAAAGACCTTCGTTAGATTCTGAGTAAGGGAGAAGGTTATGAAAAGGGAAGGTATTAGCACCCTTTCCATCTATAGTTATCTACGGGCTCTTAGTTGCTTTACCTCATCTTGAAATTTGCTTTCTGTGTGTTTGAAAAAAGATTTTGAAAAGGCATTTCGCTTTGACTTCGTAATGATTCACGCTGGAATGTATACGAAGTGTTCAGAAATGTTTTTTAGAAAATGAATTTTCTAATAGTGTGAGGTGTGAAAAGTATTTTGATAGAGCAAGCAACTAAAAGTCTATTACCTACTCAGAACGGTTGTTTTCGTGTTATTTTACTTTCCTTTAGAATAGCGCTATCCATACCATTAGTTGGTAGGTAACCCTATTCGTTGGATGTAAAAGGACGTTTGAAAGGGACATCGGATAGTCATAGAAGGCAACTTGTAGGAGTATCCTAGCACATTCGAATGGACGATCATCACTTTTCGTAGGCAACAATCGAGGGACTAGATCATATATTCGTAGGCAACATCGAGGGTCATCGAGGGACTATGATCTTTGATTCGAAGGGACTATGATGATATGCTTGTAGGCAATGGTGCTAGGATACCTCTATGTTCGAGGGACTTGACCATGTATTCGAAAGGCTACAAGAGAGAATAACCTAGGGGGTGCATGTGTGAAGAGAGTGTGTTGGATTCAGATAATTTATCTTGAAATTAGAAGTGATCTATGTTTGTTTTTATCTTGCCATACACGCCTAATTACTAGCAGTTTATGGGTGCAGAAAATAAATTGCAGAAATGTAAAGTGCGGAAAGTAAATCCTACGCTATTACATGGCTTTGGGGCAGTTACATAATTTAGGAGTGCGAAACGTAAATTCTAATTAAGCTATTACATCCTATGAGCAGTTACATAATATTGAAGAAAAGAATGCGAGAAAATTAACCTAACTATTACATCCTGGAAGCAGATACATAATAATCGGAAAAAGGAAACGAATTGCAAATATGAGAAAATATGTTAGTGAAAAAGATTTTTGAGCTAGGAAAATGGTTTTAAGGGTTAGTAAACCTAATTAGATGAGAAAATAATTTTTGGGAATTTTCTGGATTGAATTTAGTAAGGAAAAACAATTAAAAGTCAATTTTTTGATTAATTAACAATTAATTAAAATATACATGCAAAATATAATTTTTTTTATGTCAAAAATTAAATAAGTATTTTCCTGACCTAAATGCAAAAAGAAAATATTTTTTTTGTGATTTTTTAATGGGTTAGAAAATTATTTGAAAAGAAATTAAATTAAAAAGAAAATATGAAAGAAAAAATAGAAAATATGTTAGTTGGAAAAGTGTTAAAAAATAAGTTGACAGAGCCAGGGATCGAACCCAAGCCCTTTCCTTCACACGCGCGTTGCTTTTGCCATTGGACCAACCTGCAGATCGTGTTAATGGAATGAAACAAAAACAAAATAAAGGAAATTAATTCCTGAATGCCAAAAACACGTGCCAAGATCTTCATCGTCCCCGTTTGAATTTTTGAACCTTTAGCTACGGTTTTGGTCTGTTGCTACAGCTTTTAGCTACTGATCGTCTGCAGCTATAGGACCTGCAAATTTCCAAAATCCATAATATGCAATATAAATTCATAAGGAAACCATGGTTCGATTGCAAATCGGTCCCTGAGTTCAATGGTACCACTCGTTTGGTCCAATTTTTCCTAATTTGCAAAGCCCTTATTCAAGCTTAAGAAACCCTAACAATGGTGTAGCTCGGTTCCTGCATCAAAATTCAAATCGGACCACCCAGATAGCTTGCAAACATCATTCTAAACACAAACAAACAATCAAAACAGATTAAATATGCATGTATGATCAAAATCGATTTTGAAATAAGAAAGTGCAAACCGTGATAGTGAATTCGTGTTTCTGGATGTTTTGATGCGTGGTAATGATCTGGTTCGCTTCAGAAAACACCAAGGAATCGATTTGTAACCTTTGTTTGGCTTGAATCGATCCAAAACTATGGCTGCTAGTTGGTTGTGTAACACGGTTTTCTAATGCTTGGGTTAGGGTTCTTGAGGCCAGAAATTCGTCCCTTTGTCATGTAGAATCATTGTCTATTTATATTGTAAGGAATTAGGTCAAGAATTGTAGGAAAATACCATGTCATTCAATGAAAAAAGATTTGATTTGGAATCAAACTAAATATTTCTTCTTTTGAGCCAATTTCCATCAAATCACTTGCCAATCATGATTATTTCAAAATAATCAGATTAAATGGCTTGCTTGGACCTAAAGGATGAGAGAAAATCCATCTTGCAATTAATTCTTGATTTTATATCTTTTATTTTAATTAAATTGGTTTTAAATGATTAAAAATCTAAAATAAATAAAAAATAAAAGATAAATTCGTGGCCTTGGGCTTGGAGGTTCCAATTCAGCTAAGGAACATGTTTGAATCAAGAAAAGTTTGGCCGATTTGGAATTTTTTTGATTTTCTCAAGTATTTCTCTTTGTGCACCTCCTCAAAAATGCTTAACTTGCACAAGGTGTATCTTGCTCAATTTTTAACATTTTTGGGTGTTCTTAAACATTTTGGAAAGCTCAAGATGTCCTCTAAGCAGCCCTTTTGGTTTCATCTTCATTGAAGTTTCCATGCTCATGAACACTTCTTTACAAAAAGTTGACTTTTTGTTGACTTTTAAAAGGACCTGTAATGTTTTGACCCATAACTTCCAAATGAAGCATTTTCTGTCCAAGCTTGTGAGACATGAAGTTGTAGAGAATTGAATTCTCTTCAAAATGAGCTTTGGTGGAAAAATTTATGATAAAGTATGTGAAAGTTATGTCTGGTCAAAGTTCTATTGACTTTTGTCTGAAAAACCCTAATTTAGAAACTTTGACTTTTGATCAAATCTTGACTTTTCTTGAGAAATAATGATCAACCCTTGATCAAATGATGAATATTACTTCAAAATATTGATGTTGACAAAAAATTATGAAGTTTGACTGTATGTTGACCACAGTTGACTTTTTGTCCAATAGAACTGGTTTTCAACCATCTGAGCAGTTGTCTGAGCAAACTTGATTTGTAAGGCTTGAAACTTGACATGGAGATTCTTTGAAGCATATAATGAGGCATGATGATCACTTGAAATGTTGGATGTCCATCTTGACTTGAGAATGACAATTCCCTAGTTTGGATTGATTGCTTAGGAGGGGGTTTATCTGGTCAACCCTTGTGAAATCCTTGAGTATGGACATGTGAAATGTCTTAAGAAGTGGGAGGGAAAATTTTGGGGTATAACAACGACCCATGAAGGGATTCGTGAAATGACCAAAACATGTCACCAACCTAACCATCACCGTCGACCTAAAACCACTATGTCGCCACCTTCTCGACTCAGGTGTCGCCTTTTTCTGCCACTATGATTTTCCATTGTAGCCATGGATTCCCAAAATCCAGCGTCGTCGATCTTCGAACCTTCATTGTGAGTCAGACTTCGCCACCCACTGTTGTCTACTCTGGTTGAATGACCACCGGGTCGTTGACCTCATTGCCAAATTGTCACTTCTCAACTCTGGCGTCCTTTGTTGACTTTTCTATTCTTTTTTTGAAGTCTTGAAAACTTTTTTCCTCATATTCATAATTTAAGACTTTGAGGCACCCTTTTCACATTTATATATAGTTTTTGCGAGTTAGATTTTGAGGTTCTTTAGAATCAGAGACAATTGAAAAATAAAATAACACTTATAAGAGTTCATGCATACTATTTGTCAACAAAATTCTCAATCGATCAACCAAATTTAATCATAAATTCTAATAAAACTTTTTGCAAACCCTCAATAATATAGTCAACACTATTATAAAATATACATTTTGTAATAGTTTCTTACTACGACCATTTATCACACCAAAGTAATATCTATCATTAGGCGTATGCTTTTTAAAACTCAATTTTCTTCGCCGTCCAAATTAATAGCTGTGGTGAAATGTGAAAGAGTGACACACTTCTAATCCCGACACCAACGGTTTTATATTTTTTCGTTACAACAAGATATCTTCCCTTAATTTTTATTTTTTAACAAAAATTAAACCACTCTTCATCACGATTCAAATTAACAACTATTGCGAAATGTGAAGAGTGACACGCTTCGAATATCCAACACTAGTGATTTTATGTTTTATTACAAAATAAGTGCTTTCTTTAATTTATATTTTTTAATAAAAATTAAACTATTTTTCACTACGGTTGAAATTATCAATTGTAGTTAAATGACAGAGGTATTTCACCATGGTTTTTATCAACGGTAGTGAAAATATTTACCTATATAAGCTAATTTTATTCACTTCATAACAGAATGTGCTGCATAAATGAAACAGGAACGGATCCAAACAATTAATATTGATGTGGCTAAATATTAAAAAAATATAAATTAAATATATTAAAATTTAGAACTATTATTGTTTAAAGCAATACAATTATAATGTAAGTTGTTTACCAAATATGAGGGATTAGCAAATATAAAAGTGAGAAAGAAATTTGAGAGGTGATGCCCGTGTTTCAAAAATCAAAATGGCTGGACCAACCAATCGAAATAGGAATTGGAAGGGTCATCAGTCTGATTTGATTGTTGGATTGGATAAGTTATTAAATCTAATAGACCAAAACTAGTAAAAACGGGCGAAATGACCATTTTGGAAAATCGACAGATAAGCTATAAATTTAAAATATAAATAGAGTTTGTTCATAACTTATTTGGAACAACCTTTCCTCCTTGAAATTAAACTTATTAGACTTGACACTTATTTTGTTATTTAGTTTATGTTCCAATTAGACTTTATTAAAAATTTATGTTTAGAATTTGAATATAAATAAATTTGTAAAATTATGACATTTTGAAATTTTAAATTTTGCTAGGTGTCGTGATTTCGTTTAGAAATTGAGTTATCTAGTTTGAACAGTTTATTAAGTATATAGTTTTGCTATAGAAACCTGTTTATTCAACTGAATTATTCAATTTATTCAACTGAATTATCAAATTTTTTCTACTTAATTAAGCAATTTAATCTTATTTAATCATAAGGGTCAACTAGTAATCTAGTAATTCGATCAATAAACTAATGGTTTGTCTTCATCAATTTGATGATCGGTCTCATTTTTAAAACATTACTAGTGATATGTTGAATGTTTTTTCATGAGTTATTTTCTTATTTTTGGTAAGTTAATATAAGGTTTAGAGTTATGGTAGGTGTTGTTAAGATGAGATTAAAGATTTTATGTTATTTTTTTTTTGTTGAGATAACTAAAATGTTTATGTTATTGTTGTAGTTTTTGTTAGTTATGTTGTTGTTTTTGTATAGTTATGTTATTGTTTTTGTTGATACAAGTAAAATGTTTATGCTAATGTTAATATTTTTGTTGATATAAGTAAAATGTTTATGTTATTAATGTGATATTTGTTAGTTATGTTGTTGGATTATGTTGATATAAGTAAGAAGTTTTTTTTTAATGTTGATGTTTTTGTCGATTAAATGTTATGTTGTTGTTGTTTTGGCTGCCCTATAAAAAAATTAAGTTATATTTATAGAATAACTTACACAAATCAATATTTTTGAGTTTTATGCAGTTTATTATCCATATCTCGCCCTTTAATCGATATCATTTGGTTCAATACTTCTCTTTTTTCAATCAACATTGCTCTTGATATCGTACGGGAGATAGATCCATGATTAGGTCTTGAATTGAATATTCGTAAGACTGAGATCTTTTGGCTTTCATATGGTAGTAAACTTCTTGAGGATATGTTCCCGTCAGAAATTGGGTGACCGTTGTTAGGGATGATGTTTCTTTGAGGGGTTGTTAGTCAAGATGACGGTTTCATTAGTTGTCCAAGAAAAGAGCTTTTAGGGCTATTGATTTAATACACCTTCTACCACAACTAAGAGATCACCAGAGTGAGCTTCTTCTACTTCAATCTTGCATGGGTATTGCCAAATTTTTATTTGGCCTAAGAACATGTCAACCTACTCATATGGATGAAGCAACTGTTTGATTTGATAAAGAGTTGCGGAAGGCGATTGAAGACATCGTGGTTGGTCTAGGTCCTTTATTCGGGGACCTTCAATGTAGGGTGGCTTCATTATCCATTAAAGTTGGGGGTTTGAGTTTGTACTCGGCTGGAGAAGCTTTTCATACGTTTTTTTGGCTTATAGAACCCAATTTTGGGTGTTGCAGGATCATATATTGAGACATAGTGGGGTGTATGGTATGGACTTTGATTTTGAAAGTGCTTTGGATGGTCTAAGAAACTTAGTAGTAAGGACATCGTCCATCCTAAGACACAACATGTTTTGGCGAGTGTCTTTTTTGGTAAAATTGTTAAGGACATGGATGTGGAGTTTTACATGACCATTAGGCAGAAAACAATTTTTGGTTGTTTGCAAGCCACACATGCTCAAGACTTTCTCCTTGCTATTCCTATTGATGGGATAGGCCAACATATGTCATCGGTGGATTATTATACTATCCTAAGTCTGCCTTATGATCCCTTTATTTCCTATTGACGAGGTTTTCCATGTTTGTCGTATGGCATGTTTGAATACACTTGGGGAACACACAATTCATTGTAGGGAGCTTCCAGGCTTCAAATACCGACATGACCTTGTTAGAGATGTCTTATTTGATATATTATTGTGTGTTGGAGTATCTGTGAAGAAAATGACGTTGGCGAATTTTTGACTGACCCACTTGAGGGAAGATCGACACTTAGGCCAAAAAATGTTTTGGAGTACGGGTGGATATGAGGAAAACATGTTTGTGTGAACTTGAATAGAGTTTTTTCACTGGTGGGTTTGGGGGATGGTGATTTTACTGTGGAACAGACAACTCTCAAAGCTGATTCCAGTAAAATGGTCAAGCATGAGAAAATGTGTTATGAAAATTAACATGTTTTTATAACATTTGCCTTTGACACTTTTGGTTTCCTAGCACTAGAAGCAGTTGATATTTTTTAGAGAGTTCAAAGACTTATGAATAGAAATACTGTATCTCCTAAGTCTATGATGTAATTTTTAAGAGGATTGATTTTGCGTTCCAAAAAGGTGTAGCGGCGCAGCTTGTTTCCCGCTTGACTTCAATTTCTCTATTAACCTTATTTTTCATGATTAGTAATGACATGTCTAATGCCAATATAAAAATTAATTGGTTTATAAAATAAAAAAGCATCAAATTCATGAAGAAATTTTGATTCATCATGATGATGATAATTATGTCGGTGATGATGAAGAGGATGATGATGATGTTTATGATTATAAATTGGAATTTCTCAACAAATTCGATACTTTGCAAAATGAATTTGTAGGGAAGGAAGTGTTGATTGAAGAATTAAAAGTATTTAATCAAATGCTAACTGTTAAAGAGTGAGAAAGCTCGAAAAACATTGATTAGTGCAATATTAATATTTTTTTAAAATCAAATTGATATAATAAACTAAAATGTATATAGCAAATGTATATATCACCACGATTGGAATATACTCAAATGTATATATCACCACGGTTAGAATTTACAACTGTGGTGAAATATTATGCATTAATTGTTTCACTACGGTTGAGACTTACAACAGTGGTCAAATATATAAATCATCACAAATGTAGGTGACAGATATACAACATATTCCCATTCAACATTTACTGTAGTTTTCTTTTACCCATGGTGAAATGTTGTCTGCTATGCTGTTTTTATTACGACTATTAGCCTCGGTGAAAAAGATAACACTTACTATCATATCCTTCGTTATATAGATCTCCAACCATGATAAAATCTTTTTCTCAATTGTGATGAAAAATATTTTTTGTAATATTGCAATCTGTTAGGGATGACAATTTGATCCATATCCAATGGATATCCGCAAAAAATGTCAACAACGGGTAGGATAAAAACCCGTAAAATAAGTACTGGTACTGACACAAGTAATTACTCATTAAAATAAGCAAATATGTGTGTTGGTAGAGTACATTACTATCCACCCTGACGCATACCTGCACTACATATTTATATAATGTCATTTTTATTAAATAAAAATGCACGTTTACCATTTTTTTAAAATATCACTATTAAACTATTATACATTTTAATAAAAATGTTTATTTATTTTTTAACTCAACAGTAACATCCAGACTTTTTTTTTTATAAATTATATGATATTTTATAATTATTTAATTTAATTATACTACAAATGCGAATAAATTGATACTAAAATGGGTATTGAGGTACCCATAAGATACAAGTACGAGTATGAATATTAGTGTCCACGTGAATATGGACTTAGATACGAGAGATTTTTTAAACCACAAATATGAAAGGGTACTATAGTACCCCGCTCAATGACATTCTTACGATTTGTTATAATTTTTAATAATTTTTAAAAAAATCATATATAATAGTAATTTTCTATGATATTTTTAGAAATTTATTATTTATTATAATTATATAATATCCATACCAGTGCAATAAACAATAAACAACATTCACAAAATAAAGATTAACTTTCAAAACCATATATGAGAGAGAGATAACTTTCAAAACCATATATTGATTTATAAATATCAATAACTTGTTTATATTTTACAAAGAAATGTTTCATTTTCCACTTGTGAAAATATTCAAAGTTTAGCTATGAAGATGGTTTAAACTGAGAAATATTTGATATTTCTATTAATTTACAAATTTATTGAGTTAATTTTTGCCGCTGTCGACAACATTCGTTGAAAGAGCTTTTTAAGCAATGAAGATTATCAAGTCTATGTTACGCAATAAAATCAATTATGTGTGATTCAATGATTTGATAATTTGATGATATGTTATACTGAACGGGAGATATTCAAATAGATTAATGATATTGATATTATTCGAACATTCACCACAAAAAATTACAGAAATGACATTTATCTCTTGATTTTATTTAACACGTTATTATAAGTTATATTTTATCATTTTTATTTTAAACTATACTTTTCTTAATAAAATAACAATTTTTTTTTATTTTGATAGATAATTATTTATATATTATATATTATATATAATTTAAATTTGTTTTAAAATTTTTTTTCAAGCTTAGCAAATAAAGATGAAGATGAACAAAAAATCAAAATATGTTCCATAAGTAACAAAGCAACCAAGATGCCACGTCATTATTATGTAAGGATTTCTTATATTGCATGCATGCAAATGTGTTCAACTATATCTAGAGCAACACTTCTACTATACTAGCACTATATTTTATTAGAAATGTCATGTGGAGTATAAAACAAACAACATAATTATTACTTAAATAAATTTGAAAAACGAATAAATATACATTCCTCAAAAGCAACAACATACAACTGGAATGTCTGTTTTAGAAGAGGTTAAGAATAATTTTATTTTTCTAACTTTTGGGTTCAAACTAGATCCATCGAGACCAGAAACCTTTTTACCTTTGATAATTTTGAGATTTTATTGGTCCAGTCATTTTGTTGTTGACAGGATATTCTTCTTTTGCATAACCATGTACTATAAGGCTTCAAAGTAAACCAACATAAGAATAAGAATAATAGAAGAAGAAAAAAAAAAGCAAAAATTAAAGTAGTAAATGGGGGAGGCAAGGACCAACATTTTAGAAAAGGGAAACCCTTAATAAGAGCATCCTACCTAAAAAGTTTGCTTATATTGTCTGTACTATAACATCTGAGATCTCACATTCTGTAACCTCTAATTGTCTCCCTCTTCTATATGATCTAAACTTTTTGGTCAAAGGTTTTTAAACCATTGTACATAATGCATGTTTCTTAAAAGAACGTTTCTTTATCTTTCATGTTTTTAATATGTTTAAAGAGCTATACAAATAAGTGCTTATTTTTTTTGGCTTAAGTACTTTGTTCATGTGAGTATGTGTTTTTCAATAATAGTTGATTCTTTGCTTGCTATTCACTTTTTCATTTTGAACGGTTAAATAAATTTTTAAATTTTCTCTACAAGGCAAAAGCAATGATAAGTTATGTGAATATTTGATTAATTCATGCCAAAAGTTATTTTAATAATGGTGGGTTACAGTTATTTTGGGATATTTATAATGTTTTTTCTTAATGGCTAATATTTATAATGTTGGTTGAAGTAGTTTGAATATTAATTTATTTAAGGAATTTTTAAGCAATTTTTTTCACCTGTTTAAATAATTGTTTAAAAAATTATAATTTTTTATTGATTTGATTCAATTAAAAATATAAATCTTTGTCAATAAATATAAATTACATTGATTAAAAATAAGAAATTATGCTTCTTAGCAAAAGAAAAATCTGATACAGTTTCATAGAAATGAGAGTTTATTTTAATGAATATTATGATATTCTAAAGTTTTGGGCTTATCACGTTTTCATGTAATAAAACCCATCACTTTTTCAAATGGACTAGGAATGAGGCAAGCCTATCAACACCCTCCTTTTTACTAACACACCTTATTGTATAAAGTGACTTGGTTATTTTATATTCTTATAAATTTCTATTATGTCCAATCAAAATTCAATTCATATTAAAACAATTTAGTAGGGATGTTCATCGTACAAGTAAAAAATTTGACTTTGTCGAAATTAGATATGCACCTAGAATAAAAAATAAGAGGTGAATGACTTAGCTTAAGTTGCTTTAGGCTACAAGGTTTCCAAGGAAAAGTTCGAGGAACTAATCGAAGTTAGAGAAAAATTAATTTTGATGGACATCTAACCTCTAAGATTGTTAACATAAAAACCCTCGGGGGTAGAAGGAATTGGAGTGACGAAGTATATGAAATCTAAGGACTGTAAGGTTCTCGCCATTGACAACCAGTTGAATGATGACTGGCGAAAACCTATTGCGGAATACTTAGAAAACCCCACGGGAGAAACAAATTGAAAGATCATATATAAGGGATTAAGTTATACCATCATGGATGATGTGTTGTTTAAGAATGCTCTAGAGGGGATTCTTTTGAAATGCCTTAGTGACAATGAAGTATATGTGCCGTATTTGATGTTCATAGTGGATCTTCTGACGCCCATCAAGATGGTCACAAATGACGTGGTTTAAATTTTGACAAGGCATATATTGGCCAACCATGTGGAAGAACTCCATAGAATTAGCTAAAGGATATCAAAGTTGTCCAAAACATGCTAGGATTTACATATCCCTACTAGCGAGTTACATTTGGTCGTGAAGCTTTAGCCATTGAACATAGTCATAGAAATTTGACCCATATCCTATAAAGGTCATAAGTATATTATAGTGGGCACCGATTACTTTACCATATGAGTTGAAGGCATACCATTAGCAAACGTAGACCAAGATGTTGTGATAGGATTTATACAAAGCCATACTATTTGGAGGTTTGAATTTCCTGAAACTTTAACCATAGACCAAGTTTATGTGTTCATCGAAAGAAATATGGTCCAATTCGCTTCAAAAATTGGAATCAAACTTGTAACGTCTACACCTTACTACAATCAAGAAAATGGACAAGTCGAAGCAGCCAAAAAAATAATGATTAGTTTGATTAAAAAACATGTAGGCCAAAAGCCTAAATATCCACATAAAATGTTGGATCATGATTTGTGTGCTTGTCAAACTTCCCTCAGTTAAGCAACCAATATGACCCCTTCTCATTTAGGCATGATGTAGTTTCGAGTGTTGAAATTTACGTGCAGTCGACAAGAATTCAGAGGCAAAATGAAATACCTTCTGATAACTTCTAAAATATGATGTTGGATGAATTATACAATTTAGATGAAGAGACAATGGTTGCATTGGACATGATCATAAGGTAGAAGGAAATGGTGGCCAAGGCCTACAACAAGAAGGTGAGATCGAAAACTTTTATGGTCGACAATTTATCCTTTTCGAATCACTCGGGCGTTTTCAAATAATGGCTACGAGATTGAAGAAATTAATCCAGAGTATCGAACCCTAAGGATAAATGGGAAGTACCTAAATATGTACAAACATATGATGCATGATATTCGAATAATAGAATAAGAATTTAAAGTAACAAAAATAAACCAACATGATATTTAAAAGTGCCAAAATGGCTATGTTATTACATAATAATTTATTTATTTTATTTTTTTCAAACTATTAATTCAACCCAGTTGAATTGTTGTCCTTTTTAACTCTTACTTACGCTATATTTAACTTATTTTTGACACAATTGACACTAAACTCGCGACATCTATAGTGCACGCTTTTTCCACAAAATTAAACAATATGCCCCCAGGATTTCCTAGTTTGGTCCTTCAAGCAATAAATTTAAAACTAAGTCATTGTTTACCAAAATCACCGACGAACAATAATCTAATTGACAAATGAATCTACTTATAATCTTCTCAGTGAATGCACGTGAGCATCTGAAGTGAACTCTTCACCTAATCTTTGTCAGACCCTTTTCCTCTTCTCATGGCATGATGGTGGAAATGAGTTGCAATCACGACTTAGTTATTCATCTTCTAGTTGTTGTGTTTTTATCATTATTCATTCTTCCTCAAGTTTTCCATAACCCCTACGAGACAACCTATAGATATATTTATGTTTATCCTTGTTTTCCTTTCCTTATTGATTTTCAATATGTAATAAAAATAGTAGAAATATTAACTTGCATGCTTGTATCTAAAAAACATCAATAAAACACAATAATATTATTCTTCAGAAACTAAGATTACTACAAATAAAAAATTCATTAGTACCACAAGAGTCAACAAACTTCTCCTAATATCCTTTTCAACAAAATTATATTTCACAATTGGATGCTCAAGATCATGCTTGGGCTTTCTAATGTAATTACGTGTGAGTTGTGGTTTAAATCCCCTTCAATGCTCACAAACATAATTGACCCACTTATTCATCAACTTACCATCACTTACTTAAAACTCAAAAACTGACTACAATTACATCAATAAATAGGTATTAGTAATTAATAAAAAAATATACTATCAAATTGTATAAATTAAAATTAATACCTAAAATCCTACCTATATACTCTTTTTTTTTCAAATCATCTGATACCTAAACCTAATCATCTATAAAAATAATGCCTTTGCTACATCCAAGGAATATTGCATATCTCCTAAAGAGGATACTATTATTACCATAACAGTTACAATTTTTATGATCAAACTCAATTGACAACTTAACACATGTGTTGGACACTTTTTTTAATTTAGTCATCATTGTGGAACCTATAATTTTTTTATTCTCATTAGAAGAACACCCAATTGTACGAGTGGCACTAAATAAATGGTACATCTATGATCAAAATATCATCAAGAGAAAAAATACCACAACACATTAAACCTTCAAAGTTCAAGCTCTTAAAAAAACATTATACCTAATATATATTAACAAACCCATCAACTTTAGTGTTAAGATCACATTAAATATCATACTTGAACTCAAATATACTTGCACAACCTGAAATATTCAATAAAAAAACAACACTAATAACTTTCACTAATCCTTCAATAACACAATAAAACAACAACAACAATAAAAACCTTAACTAATCCTACAATAACTCAATAAAACCACAACAACAATAAATATTCAATATCTCAATAACAACAAACTTTCAATAACTCATTAACAACAACACTACAACATCAATATCTCAATAACATACAACCTCCAATATCTCATGAACAACAACAACAATAAACATATCACTTATCTCAATCAAAACCTAAGATAAAATCTTCAATATCATTCTCAACAACAACAAATAAACCTTTAGGGTTTAGACACTCTTCTGGACCGCCCGAACACCTGTCGGGCAGGTCACTTCCTCACGTCTAATAACGAGCCACTAAGGATCGGTAACGTATCAGGGGGCTTTCTCTTCCCGTCTTATGCGCCACCTGGCATCCTCTGCTCGACAGCTATCGAGCAAAACCGATCATCTTATCTCGCTGAGGACTGTGTCTGTTACGACCCTCCTTGATCGACACAACGACTAGTTCTGGGCACCGGGTCAGCTCGGATGAGCTATATCCACGGACCCGTATATCTAGGCCCAAATATAGCTACCAATGAGAATCCTCCTAAGACCATTATATAAACCCTCATATCCTTGAGGGCAATGTATCACATTCTTACTCTAAACAACCCTAATATTCACTATTCTCACCTTGAACATTTTCTTACTTTAGCATCGGAGTTCCTTGCAGGTACACCACCCCTCCTCCTCATGAAACGTTGCTCAAAGGACCTCCATTTTCTCCGGTCATCTCCAATTCTGATCAACAGTCAAGATCAAACACTAAATATCAATAATAACAACATTAAACCTAACATATCTCAACATTATTGTTACATGCATGGTGATATTATTTTATGTACAAAAAGTGTGATGAAGAAGTCAAAAAGAAAAATATCGTATAAGTGTCGTATTTATTTATTGCTTCGTTCGAGTTCCTCCTTCGAGTTTTTTTTTAATATTTCCTTGCTTTGTATGAGTTAGAGAGACAATGATGGAGTTAGAACTCGTTTATTGAAGAGCTACTTGGAGAACATATATTGGTGAGAAAATGGAGATGATACGATCGTGCACGAGTTAAAGATGATACATGTTTATGGCTCTCATTGTTAATGGATATGATTAACATCTTAGAGTTCAATGTGATTTTTGTATGCGTTAAGTGAGGTTTTCATAAGGCAAGAGAAAACTTAAGAGACATGACAAACTAAGCTATGCTTCTTGAATTAGAGTAAACCATTTTTCTACGGTTGGAAAATTCAACCATGATAAAATCCTTTTTTTTTTTTATTTTGAGAAAAATGTCAAGTTTTTAGCAATTTAAAATTAAAAATGTCTAACATTTCACCATAGTTGAAAATTTCAATCGTGAAAAAAAGTAGTTTGTTTTTAGTTTAAAAATAAAATAAAAAATAAATCTCTTTAAAATTAAATAAATCACAAATTTGCTGATGCTAAGATTCAAACTCACGACGAGTATACGATTTCCCCACGCTTGTGATTTTTGAACTTGGTAAAATTTAAAATATTTTTAATTTAAATATGAAAAAAGAAGGCACCTGATTTTTAAGGTGTCACAATGGTCCATTTGATAACCGTGGTGAAACGACATCATAGTATGTATTATTTGTAGTAGAGAATAACAAAAAAACTAAATCAGTAGAATCAGTAAATATTTCATCTCAACAACCGGATTTGTTGGTTATCGCATCTCGTGAATAGCACATTTCTCTTCTGATGACTTAGAAGACGGTTATAAACGTTGGGCATTTATTTTTTATGTGTTGGTTTAAAAGGGATTGATCCTTTATGACTTTCCTTTGATGGTTGTAAATATATTTTTGTTTATTAATTTGATATTTTGGAAATATTTTGCTAATATATGTATAATATGAAAAAAATTACAGGTTTGTAATATATGAAAAAATAAAATAAATTTAAGGCATAAATTATGATAAAATATACAATCACTGGCTTTTGAACTCATGCCCTTTTGCTTTATATCAAAACGGTTGTATAGTTTGATTGTTGTAGTATATAATGCGCTACCTAGTTTATTACACCAGTCATACGTCTATGGTGGAAAGCATCGTACATACAATGACATTTTACCTCATAATGGTTGGTCGACCATGGTTGTATCCCTTTTCCAACCGTTGTGCTACTGCTTTTTTTGTAGTAGAGCCACTAAACCAAACTAGATAACATCATTTCTTTCATAAATGAAACTCAAAACATCATTTCTTCGGCGAACGAGTTTTTGATCTCCATCATATCTTCTTCAACTCTAATGAGGCAAGTAAAACATGGATTTAATTTAACAATGTTAGTCATTGATATTGTTGTATCGTGTAAAATGTGTAATGTTGTTTCTATTGAAATACAGAACAAGTCCTACTTACAATTTTCCCATGGAGATTTCTTGAGGCCTCTGAAGTGTGGTCTCCATTTGACCTTTGTCGAGCCCTATTCCACTTCTCATGTCGTGGTGGTGGAGATGATTCCCGATCACGACATCTGGAGTCTGCATCTCCTAGTTGTTGTCTTTTTTCATCAATCATTTTTTTTCAAGTTTCTTAAATCCCCCACGAGAGAATCTATAGGGGTATTTATTTTTCGCCTTGTTCACCTTTCCCGCGTCATTTTTAACCAGTTTTAAACATAGGAATCATATTAACGTCTAAGCTTGCATCTATTAAATTATCATAAAATTTAACTGGTATTAACCATGAACTTCTCAAAACTATGAGACTTCACAAACTTTCTTCAAACCTTCTTGTCAAGAAAAGGATATTTCATCCATGGGAGCTCAATATTAGGACCAGGCTTCATAATATAGTCACTTATGAGTAGTAACCTAAAACTCCTCGAAATCGTACCAGCATAAGTGACCCACTTTTTTTTAAAACTTTGATTCATCTTTAAACTCAAACGTCAACTACACATTTACATCAATACATATGTATTAGTGTTTATATAAAGTAAAAACGAGTCGATGAAAATTAAAATTAATACCTGAGCGTCTATCCATATGTTCTTTTTCACCTCCTCTGGTATATATTTCCAATCATCTAACAAAATTCTATCTTTGCTATGTCCAAGGAATGCACCATAACTTTTAAAAAGTGAAGAATAAGGACCATCAAGAATCGTATAAACGATACTAAACCAGACCGAAAGTTTGACACTTGACTTGCAGACTTTTGTTAATTTAACAATCATTGTGGCACCTTTTTGTTTTTTTCTTCTTTTTTCCACCTACAAATTTAGAATGGTTTGAATTGGCTTCATGTGTATACATAGCTTCGTTGCCACTAGATGAAGAAGATGCAAAAGACTGCTAGATTAAGACAAAAAAAATCAACAGTAAGCGACAAACATCATTCACAATAGCATCATCAATACAATGACATCATCAACAATAGTCACGATATTAACACAAAGAGATCAATACAACAAATACATAAGCATGTGAAGAATCATCAACAACAAAAACTACATATAAGAATGTAAAGAATCATCAACAACAACAAATACATAAGCACAAGGCTGACCTAATACATACGAAGGCCCAAGGATAAAATAATAAAATGTGGAATTTAAAAAATAAATAAATAATTGTTAGATGGACTTGAACTGACTATCTATTAGGCACTAAAACTAATAATAACCAGTAAACTACTAGTTAATATTGCTTATTTTTAGAAATAGAGTTAAATATTATTTATTTTAGTAAATTTATATAAAGTCCAAAATGAAATTGGGACCCCAAATTATTTGAGGCCTTGTGTTGTGGCTCACCCTGCACATGCACATGTCCGACCCTGCATAAACATGTGATGGGCTATCCGTCTTATTTGGAGTGGGTCAAAATGATATGGGTTAGTGGCCAATATGTGTGTAATTCATTGTTACTATCCAACAAATAGTAATAGGGTTTTAGTGTGAAAAACAACGAGTAAAAAGAAGAGAGAAGAGTGAAATCTCCCAGCCCCAATTATGCATAAATTAGTCCCAGAAAATCGGAGCTTGCGCAAAATCCATCAGCCGGATCGTCCTAAAATTTTGACACAATGTTTATGACTCAAGTGAGCACATTCTGACTGACTTTCATTGCAATCGGAGTTTTGTAAGTCGTTCTGTCGAGTCCATCTTTGAGGTAAGAATTTTGAGTGTTTTTGGTTGTTTTTGTCTCTCTTGATTCTTGTTGTATTCCAAGATTGATTCTAAATCTTAATGATGTTTATGTATGCCTCTAACGACTAATTTGTGTTAGAGAAAATTTGCTTGTACCCATTTTTAATCATAGTGGATGATTTAAGTAGCCTATGGGTTCCGTAGTTTTTTACTCTTAGTTAACGAAAGTTTTTCTACGATAAAATTGGTCTGTGTGGTTTGATGTATTTTTGTTAATTGTCTTTAAGTTACATTTGATATTTGGGAGAGATTGTCTTGTTGAATTATTCCGTTGTGTTTTTGACATTTCCTCCCAACAAAATCATCAACAACAACAATGACATCAACAACAATAAATACATAATCATGTGAAGAATCATCAACAAAAACAAATACATATGCATGTGAATATCTTCATTAACAACAACAATAAATACATAAGCATGTGAAGAGTCGTCAATAATAAAAAATACACGAGCATGTGAAGAATCATCAACAACAACAAATACATAAGCATGTGAAAAATCACCAACAAAAACAAATAAAGCACGTGAAGAATCCTCAACAACAACAAATACATAAGCATGTGAAAAATCATCAACTACAACAACAAACACATAAAGTATAATGGCATTCGTGGCGACATCAACATAAATAAAAACCCAATGGAAAATGATGGTACCGTAGATGCATGGTGTTGCACCCCAAAATTTGCCCTCCTATATCGATCTTATCTGGTTTAGGCTTTGCATTTATCATGACACTCACATGCATTCATATCACTGGTTCTGTGGTTACGGATTGGAGTTGATTCCCAAAGATTTCTCTGTTGAGCAGAAAAGGCGTGGTGTTTTCGACCAATTTGAGGATATTTGAAAACGACGAGGTTTAATATTGAATCTTATCCGTTCATATCTTTGGGTTTTCGGGGCTTGGTGTTCGATTGTTGGATTGAATGGTCTGTTTTGATTGAGCTACAAGTCCGGATATCTTGAATGTCATTGCCTCCGATTCGTGAGATCATTCATCGCGAGTTTGGGTTTTGTTGTTTCGAGTTCTTGGTTCGTGATGTAAGAGGGTGGCTTATGTTTATCCGATTGTTGGTCAACGATTCAAGTTCTAGTGCATTCGCTTGCTCGTCGACTTTGTTCGCTCTTGGCAATAGTGGGTGTATGTGAAGATATTCATCCGAGGACTTGTTTACAAGATTTACGAACGCCAAACCGCCGCATGTTGAGATCTTTTCCGCCACGCTCATCGCTCACAAGATTCGTGGCATTCTATGAAAAGACTAGAAGTTTCCTTTTGGAATTCGCTTGGTTCCGAATCTTACTCCACTACTGAATGGTTCGATTTGGAAACGCAGTGGTAATTCCATTAATTTCAAGTGGAATCTATTGCTCCATTCTTAAAAGAATCATGACAGCGACAAGTTGACTGAGGTTTTTTGATCAAGGATTTCAATTTTGAAACGTAGAGTTTCAATTCTTGTCTCAAGAAGCAAAAGGCTCCGATTTTCTACGAGAATGGATAAAAATGGAAGCTTTGTGGCCGAGGAAATTCAAAAGGGTTCGAGTGTTTCCGAAGTTTAAGCCATCAAATCATTTTCTCATTTAGAATTCAATTCTCAAGTTTCATATACTAGGGGGTTCAATTTCTAAAAAATGCAACAACCATGTTACCACTCGTTGATTCAAGACTACGGATTGGAATTTTAGATTGAAGTGGTTTTGGATACGTCTATTAATCAATATTTCAACATGATTTGTTTTAACCAATTTAATTTTGGTTCATGACAAATTTTCGATATTTGATGCGTATTGAATCTCCAACTTTTATACACAATCAAGAATTCAATTAGGTGCGTATTTCTCAAGGCTTGTGTTCATAAAATTCCAAGAGTCCCAAAATTGCTTTAAAGTTTTTGTACAAGGACACGAATCAAGTTACATGTTACAATTTGTCAAATCTTAACATACAAGTTTCAATTCAAAAGCCAAATTCCAAGCAAAATCATTCAATATTCAGAGATCATTCTTTCCATTCTTGTCATTCAAGGTTCAAAATCTTATTCGAATTCAAAATAACATTTAAGGAATATCCGTTTGTAAAGTAGAATCAAACTTCCGAATTTAGCATTTGGTAGGATTCTTTTTGTTCAAACTCATTCATTCGCTTAACGCAAGTTGTCTTTCAAATTCACTTCAAGGAAGCTTTCAAGTTTCATGTTTTTTAATTACAAGCATTGTCACATATGCCATGGCCCAAGGATATTCCATGTAACATTTCGAATGTTTCATCTCCTAGTTTCTAAACTTGTTTACCATTCTTTCAACCTTACGAATTTCACAATACCACAAGGCAATTTTCGAATGACCAAAGTTCTATGTTATGCTCAAGGTTCATATTATTATTCAAAGATAACAAGTGAAATGTTTGGTTGCAAAGTCATTGGAGTCTACAAAGTGTAATTCAAATATTGTGATATTGCAAGATTCTAAAACTTTTAAGACAAGAATTCCAAGATTACAAGTTTAAGCTACGATTTTGAGTTCAACATAATACTACACATGTTATGTCCTAATCCTATCTTCTATTGGAAATCCTTGTTGTTTTCTTTGCCTCCAAGCCTTCTTGCTCCATTTCCACACCTTGCCTTCTTGTCCAAAGTTTGCCTTCACCATGCTCCAAAGCTCATGCCATTACTTGCATTCATGAAACAAAGCAAAGAAATGTGATTAGCAATAAACGGACATCAATGATAACATAAACAAGATACAAGATACGCAATTTTCAACTCATCATTAGGGTTTTCTTTCCGGAATCAGGTTGTGCAAAGGTTTCGATCATTCAAAACCGAGGCCTCATATACAAATCATCGGCCATAAACTCACTATTGCAAATCCTCAAGGGTGTACCCTTGGTTCACAACAGGAGGTGTGGAAAGAAGATGAGGAAAAGCAGTTTTCAAAACAGTTTTGGCATGACAGTACTGTGGTTTTATGCAGGGCAGCAAGGGTAGGCACCTGAAAAGGCAATGTTTACCAAAAAACAGCATTACACAACCAAGGCATCAATACACCAGCAGCCTAACACATCAGAAATGCAACACAGAACAGCCAGAAAGAATCAAAACCATCAGCCCAATACCAATTGATGCAAGCCCATCAAGCAAAAGGTTTTTGTTTTTCAAAAGATCAGAACAAAGAAACCCTAAGCAACTGACAGTATATAAACATTAAGTTTATAACAAAGGAGGCAGCTACTATTCACAAAAACCCTAGCCGAATTCGTCAGTAACCAAACCCTAACAGCATACTAACAAGCCAAAACCAGAGCAATATACATCCAACCCAAAAACCCAGAAAAAAGCTCATCATTTTCCAGAAAAGTAAACCCTTCAGAAAAATATAACGAGGCAACAGAAGCAGAAAGCAAGGTAAACGGATTGATCTCACCGGGGTTGCGGTTGCGGTTGCGGTTTTTTACACCGCCGTCCGCCGCTGTGTAGACTTTAGAATCGCAACCTTCCTTTTCTTTTCGTTATCGTGTTTCCATCAGTTGTAAACCCTCTAAGCATCGCCGGTTTCACCCAAACAGAAGTTAGGTTTCCTTTTCCCCTTCTGATTCAGGGTCACCTGTAAGAATCAACCAAACAATTAGTGTGAAATCGGTACAAACAGAGGTAAATAGATCGAGTGAGAGGGAGAAGTACACCGAATTTCTGGGTCACCGAGAGAGAAAGACGATTTCTGCGAAATCGTGAGAGAAGAGGGGTTTTCTCTGCGAAATCGCGAGAGGGAGGGTAACAACCAGTCGCGAGCCATGGAGAACGAGGCGAGAGACGACGATGAGGTCCGGTGAGAAACGGCGAGGGTTTGAGAGAACCGAACGTGAGAGAGCGACGTTTAGGTTCGCGAGAGAGAGCATGAATCTGCTTAATAAACTTTGTTTTATTTTGGTAATTATAACTTAAGTTAATGATTTAAGTTTAGCATTTAGATTATCACTACTATTATTTTGTTTTATAAAAATAATAATAACCAAAGATTAGTATTAGTCTAAACTGTTTAGTATTAGTTTTTTATTTCACTTAAGTTATAATGAAAAGGGTTTAGATTAATTAATCCAGGTTATTGTTATTTTTTTAGTTTATTATTTATTTTCCTCTTTTAAAAATAATAATAAAATTTCAGTATTGATATTAATACAATTAAATTTCCTTTAGATAATTTATAGGTAAACACAAAAACATTAGTTTAATTTATTTTCATATATTTGTTTAATACTTTATTTGTTTAATAAATAGATTTAATATAGTAGGGTGTTTTAGTTATAAGATGAGTGGTTTAGTTCTGGTGGTGACACTTGTCACCACCTGTGTGGCCTGTTCGAGATCTAGTGTGTACATGTGTACGATCTATTTTGCACTCTCTTCCACAAGCCATCGATCGCCAAAGTCCGATCCGACGATCCGTAATGGTGGACCATACTCTGCATCCATGGAGCATCTCATACAAGATCCAGCAGCATTTTTGGGCTTGGGCTCAGATTGCTACTCACACCCTCCAGCTTAAAGCTTCAAACAGGCCCATTCCTAAACTCCCTCTTTAAATTAATATTATGCAAGTTTTTTTTATTATATAATGATGTATTAAATAATACTTTGGCATATGGTAGTTTTTTATTTGTTGAATTACCAATTAAATTGTTAATTGATTTTTCATCAAGTAAAAGAATATCTATACTAATAATTATTTAAATTCCGATATTGTATTGTGTGTTAATTTATTTTCTTTATTTATTCGCTATTACATTATCCGCTTGCATGTTTATTACGCGTTTGAACACTCCGCTCTCACATTAATATAAAAACAACAACGCTTCCGCTCTCTCTTATTTTTTTGGTTACCCACACCAAATTCTCTAAGGGTCTCATGGTTGGGGATGGGCATGGCCATCCTCACGAGGTTAATTAAGGCCCTCGTTGCCTTGATTAATCATAACCCGAAAAATAATTGGTCCATATACCAATCACCATGCACCAGGGTCTCATGGTTAATCAAGTCCATATACTTGGTTAACCATAACCCGACATATCATTTCTCTACGTCCAACGCTGCAATTTTCAACATAGTGTTATGGTACTTAATTAAATTGTTAGAGGTTCGCCCAACAATTTAATTAAAACGTAAGTATTTGGGCCATTAGAGAAACCCAATGACTCGAATACTTTATTCCATACACTTGAACATTTAAAACACTTTCAATTAAATTAATTAATTGAATTTGTTTTCAAAATCAATTTTTCTACAAAACAAAAAATATAGTGTTTTGGTACTTAATTAAATTGTTAGAGGTTCGACGATTTAATTAAAAATGTAAAGTATTTGGGCCATTAGAGGGTAACCCAATGACTCGAATACTTTATTCCATAACACTTAATAAAAGTGAATTTTGTTTCACCTCACCCTTTTCATAATAAAGATTTTGATGAGAGAAGATCGTTGACCTCAATCACCAATCTCGAGTACCGAATTCGTTAGAGGATATCCCGACGTTTTGGTACTTGTCATCTACAATTAAAAACAATTCAACCCATTCAAATTCCTTTTCCGCTCATACGCGGTCATCAAAAAACATTTCAATTAAAATCAACACAACCAATCCAAGACATTTTCAACCAGAACTACGGAGTTTTGACTTTCCCATTGCACGAGGGAATACGTAGGCACGCGGTTTCGAAACCGTGTCAAACTCAAAATAATAATAAACAAATCCTGCTTTCTTTCTTATTTCTTGATCATTAATTAGAAGATAGCATTTTTATTTTACACACACAAACACATTTCGAACTAAATGGGTCCCATCGAGTACGATGGACGTAAGAGGTGCTAATACCTTCCTCTTGCGTAACCGACTCCCGAATCCATCCTTTTTGGTCTTGTAGACCGCCTTATCCGATTTTTGTGGGTTTTATCTATATTTCCCCGTTCTTTCTAGAACAAATAAAATTAGGTGGCGATTTCACCGTTTTGAAAATTCATTTAAATGATTTTTTTTGAAAATCGAGTTGCTTCAGTTGGCGACTTCACTGGGGACAATTTTTAAAATCTTTTTGACTAAGCGAGTCAACCCTAGTTTAGTTCTTCGCATGTTTGTGTGTTTGTTTATCGCTTTCTTCTTTATGCTTATCTATTGTTTATTGCTTATTATTTTCCTTACACTTTATGTATATTATTTTGTTGATATATTATTGTGATGGGAACTCATGGGCATTGTTACATAGATAAGCCCACTACCAAGGCTTCTAGGTCACCTTTTTAGGAATAGAGGGTCATGTAGCCTAGGTCCACTTGACTCCATTGTCTTGTTGGCCCGGCCAAGGTCCGGCTTAGAGTTGGTTGTTTTAAGGAGGTTGTTGGCCTGCAAGCGCAGACATCAATCTTTGGACAAATGACCTATAACTCTAAGTTTGTTCTTTTGTCCTAACTAAGACTAAACGTCAAATTTTGGATTTCGAGCATCCCATTAAGAGTTTCTTGGGGTATACTTTACAAATACTATTGCCATGTAGGCCTCTCGCGATGATAGTGTTTGTAAAAGGATCCGAGACCCCAAGAAACATTTAGCCAAAAACATAAGATTAGCCTTACCCGGGAATTGTTGGGTACGTCGAAACCATGACCGGCCGATCCTATGAACCGCTCTATTTAATTTGCAACATGCATTGCATACATTTGCACAAAACCATTTAGCATATAACTTTTATTTTCGTGGAACCTTACAGATTTTGTTGGTGCAAGAAGCGTAAAGGAAGAATGAATCCAACTGTGAAGATCGCTCCTGCCTCAAATTCAAAGAACTCAAGTTGGGAAGCGATAACTCAAAGTGAAAGAATTCACTGTCAAGAGAGCTTATTTTGGGAAAAGATTTGGGAACATCCTAGATCTTTTGACTACCAATGTGGACATGGAAGCTTTGATTGCTCTGGCAAAGTACTATGATCCTCCTCTCCGATGCTTCACATTTCAAGACTTTCAGCTTGTTCCTACAATTGAAGAGTTCGAGAGAATCCTTAATTGGCCTTTGAAGGACGACACCCCTTTTCTCAACATAGGGAAGACCTCGATAAGGCTAAGGTAGTCGCTTTGTTTCTTCCTGTAAGAGAGGTGGCACCTTGGATTACAGACAAAGGAATTCTTAGGCAAAACTTGGAAGATAAGTTGTTGGGTTTGAGTGTTCAAGACGATTGGCCGACTTTCAGCTCCATTCTTGCTTTGCTCATTTTTGGGGTGGTTTTGTTCCCAACTAATGAAATCGGTTACTTGAGCCCGTCTGCTATTGGTGTATTCATGTCAAAGAACCCTATTCTGCACTGCTATCGATGTTCTTTACCATCTCCATGAGAGAAATCTGAAGAAGCGAGGGGTGGTTCTGTGTTGTTCTCCACTGCTGTATTTATGGTTGACTTCTCATATTCCTCAAAGTGGACCGTGGGAGAAGATCCTGAGAAACTTATCTTGGTCTCAAAATTGGCTTCACTAACGTGGATGGTGTGATGTGGCTCCAAGTTGGGGATTCGTTGATGTTATCACCACCGTGGTGGATATTCTAATGTTCCTTTGATTGGGTCTATGGGTTGCATCAATTATAACCCAAGACTTGCAACAAGACAATTGGGGTATCCGATGGAAAACGAACCAAGGCCCGAGCACTTGGAAAGTTTCATTGTACACGAGCTTGGTAAAAGGACCGCAACGGTATTGAAGATCCAAGAGCTTGGGGTCAAATCCATAGGGAAAGCCGAGAGTTAATCAAAAGGCGGAATTGATGGAAGGTCTTATCGCCAGTGATAGAGAGAGTCCAAGAAATCAAGTCGCTTTACTTTGTAGAGGTACCCTTTGATCATCCCGAACCTGAATCACCATGTGCCAATAGAGGAGAATATGAGGCTTCGTGAAATTATCGAAAGATGGAGGAGGAAAGGTTGGAGCTACAAGGCTCTAATTCGCGATTTTTCTCGTGAGCTGAAAATTTGGAGGCTAACCTCAAGGAGGTGAAAGAAGAATTAGAGGGAGAAGAATACGTAATGAAAAGGATGAAGAGCTCCCGATGAGATGTTCGAGAACTTGAGGAGGCCGCAAGTGGGCAAGGGACCTCCGTCGACAATCAAGACCAACAACAAAGGGGCCAAGCTTATCTAGATGAAGAAAAGGCCAAGAAAAGAGAGCATTGAAAGCACGCCTCAAGCAAAGATTTCAAATTAGAAGCTTCTAGCACGAACCAATAAAATGCTAGAGAATGAAATAACCAAAGGAAGAAGTCTCAGATCGCCGAGAACCGGAAGCAATTGAGTTAGTGAAAAATTCAAGAGTCGAACGTTACGAGGAAGAAAGAGATAGCAATAGGGATGCTTACGAAGGCCTTAGAGAGCAATGCCAAGGTTGGATTGATGAGATCCAAAAGTCAATCGTCTGTTAGATGAAAAGGATGAACTAGTGTCCTTTCTAGAAGAATGAATGGGCATTTCTATTGGAAGTACAGGAAATGGTTGACATGTGTAACCGCTTGATTGTTGACGTACCTTGAGACTCGTGTCGGCCCTAGAAGACCTCAAGACAACCCGACACCTCCCGTGAGTGATTTCCTCTTCCTCTCAAAATGTGGTGAATGTGTTCAAGGAAACTAGAGATTTGAAGCCTCGCCGGACAGATTTCTAGTTTTTAGCCACTTATCTTATTTGAATATTTGAATCTAATTATTATTGTAATGATTTAAATTCCAAGATGAATTTTATTGCTCTGCTTGAGCTTGAATTTGTAGTCACAACTAACAATTTGAGTTTCTATGAGATTTCGTTGAATTGCGCTTAATCGCTTTTTCCCTAATGTTTATTGTTAACTAACGAGTCTTCAAAGAGTCCCCGAAAATAAAATGTACAAAACATATCATGGGCATGCATGCATACTCCCATAGCATATCATACATAAGGTATTGAGACCACCATCTTACTGCTGCTGATTTTCTTCCACGCATAGAGACTACTGTGTTTCGCTGCTCATCGCTACCCGACAAGAAGTAACTTGAAGAAACTAATGGAGAAGATGGAAGTCGACATGGCCGCCATAGGGACAAGAATGGATACTCGATAGGGCAATTGATGGAGATAATTGAACATGGCTCGCAACAAGAGGAGTTGAGAGCTCGTTGTGAGGCCCGCGTGGTCACCATCAAGAAGTTGCTCATGGAATGCTTTGTCCGAAATTAGCTTGAAGTCAACGCCGGTCTTGCTGATCTTGCCGGCGAGAATCAGACTGCTCAAACGGATCATGCTGCGGTGGTTCCTCCTCCGCCTACCCCCACACGCCGCCGCCGAACTCGGTTGGTGCCTCAACCAGAAGAAGGACCATTCGATTCCTCAACATGATGAAGATAACTTTGAAGATTGGTTTTCCAATGTTGAGGAGCCAACCGAAGCTGATAGGAAGTTGAAGATGCTCGAGGAGCGCATGCAAGCCTTTGAGAATCAGGATGTTTTGGGTTTCGACATGACCAACTTGGGATTGGTTCAAGGAGTGAGGATTCCTCCAAAATTTAAAATCCCAGAGCTTTCGAAGTACAAGGGCAACTCTTGTCCTAAAACCCACTTGAGGTATTACTATAGGAGGATGTCTGCATACACGAAGGATGAGAAGCTCTTGATGCATTTTTTCCAAGATAGTTTGACTGATGGGCCATTGATTGGTATATGGGCCTTGATAGCTCCCAGTGCGAACTTGAGAGAGTTGATTGTAGCTTTTGTTCAACACTATGGCTTTAACATCGATATGGCGCCTACGAGAACCCGGTTGCACAACTTAGCTCAAGAAAACCGAATCTTTCAAGGAGTACGCGCAGGTGGCGCGAGGTAGCAAAGTTCAACCCCAATGGTGGAACGAGATGGTGGAAATGTTTACCGCACACTAGATGGGCCTACTATGCCTCTTGCGCCCCGACCAAGATTTCACGACATGGTGATGTTTGGTGAAAGAGTCGAGATGGGGATCAAGTTAGGAAAGATCCAAGATGTTGGTACCGACAAGAATCAAGTTGGTGCGCCAAAAGGCTTTTGGTGGTTACCGTAAGAAGAAGGAAGGTGAGTCAAGCGACCGTATGAGCGAAGAGGAAGAGAAGCCAGAATTCAATCGCCAAGTTGCAGAACTATTCCCGCTTAGTGTTCCAAAACAAGATGTTGCTCCGAGGCAATACCACCAAGACCCATGAAGAAGTTTGACCTTTGCCAATGTCTTATGCAGAGGTATTCGCCATTTGCAAAGTCCGAATATGATTGAATTACGCCATTTGAAGATTGACCCGATAACCCCAAGTACTTCAATGCGAATGCCACTGCCTCTATCACTCTAATGCTCCGGCATTCCATTGAGAATTGCTATGCTTTCAAGGTGCGAATTTACTAGACACCGAGGCAATCAACTTTGGACCTCCTCCCACTCCTAATGTCATTCAACACCCTACCTCCTCATGGTGGGAACGTTAATGCAATTTGCGAAGATGGAAGTTTGAACCGATAATGGATGTTAGTGGTTTGACCACTGTGGTGGATAAAGAAGCAATTGTTGTTGAAGGGAGATTTCCGTCAGATGATGGTTGTAAACAATGTTTAATCCAAATTGAAGGTTGGATAATTGAGAGACGAGATTCCTGACATCAAGGGACTCTTCATTCAAAGAACTTGATATGAAGAATGATGAAGATGAGGTTGACGTGGTCACTATCCCCGCCACTTCTAGAAGGATTCCCCACGATCCCAAGACCGCCAAGAAGCCTCCGTGATCATTACTTTGCGGCCCACCCACACTAGCGAAAAGGCCATTCCGTGGAATTATGGGTCCGAGTGCTATCGTGACGGCAAGAAAGTGAATGTGAGACTTTGAAGGAGGAAAGTCCGATGAAAAGAAGATTGAAGATTTGAGTCGCAGGCATGACATTGCGGAAGAAAGTCTGATTACCCGTGGATTTAATCTTCTCCACCCAATCTAGTTGAGAAAACTCAAGCTTTGGCCAAGGCTAAAGCAAAAGGGAAAGGAGTCATGATTGGGGAGAGTCAACACCAAAGATTTCGTAACCAGATTGAACCCCGAGTTGACCGTAGATGTCAAGAACCGATGAGGTATATAAGGAGGAGCGATTACAAGATAATCGACCACCGCCGACGCCCGCCAAGATTTCTATCTTAGCTCGCTGAGGATTCCGAACCTCACCGCAACGCCTCGATGCAGCTGGGAACGCCTTCGTGCCCCAAGAGATATCGGTTAACCATTTGAGGTATCGTGAACAACATTTCGCAAGTAATGGTCTCGGTTTTATCGACGATTTACCTCCCGAGGAAGGAAGCATAACAAAGCGCTACACGCTTTCGGAAATAGCGAGAACTACTTTGTCCGTGTCCGGGTGACACGGATCATCCTCAATGTTCTTCCAAAGTCTACTCTCTGAAGTTGGATTATGAAGGGTCAGGCCGAGACCCGATTTGATAGTTAAGGCGCGATGGGTCGAAGAGATCGTGTTTGCGAGGTGGACCGCTTATTAAGGTAGGCCCGTGTTTTGATGCGACTTTTTCGCATGGATATTAATCCCTCCCATCGTTGTTTGCTTGACGCCTCGATTCATGGGGCTGGTGACATCCACCTTGCACCAAAAGTTGAAGTTCTTAATTAATGGAAAGGTGGTCACCATTTATGGTGAAGAAGATTATGTCGTCACCATTTGAGCAACTTTCGGTATGTTGAAGTTGAAGGAGAGATCCACGAAACTCCATGCCAAGCTTTTGAGGTCAGATCGATAAGATCCCTTTGCAAAAGGTGAAGTCTCCATGGCATCCTACAAGGTGCTCAGTTATCGTCAAAGGTGACATCCCAAGGGTGGGAATAGTGCTAGAACTTCCTACCCGACGGATAAGAGGGTTTGGTTTTGCTCCTGAATGAAGGTCTCGCCTCCACCCCAAGTGCAAAGGAGTGTCTCCTCCTGTCAAGTTTGTCAAAGGTGGAATCCAGATTGAAGATGTTGATGCCATTGATGGTGAAGCGGACGGTGACTATGATGTGGACAAGTGGATCTACCCAACTGTTCCAGGACGTGAGCTTTCAAATTGGCTCGTTGAAGATGTTGCTGTGGTTACCCGTTTTGAAGAGTAATTTTCTGTTTTTATGTCATTCCATAATTCCTACGTTATGCCCAAGACGTAGTGATCATGCTGTAGGGCCACCATGTTTTTAACTTTCAAGTTTATCATTAATGAAGGACGTCCTTTTTTGCATTCAAATTTCTTCTTTTTTTCTTCACTCATTTCTTTTAAAGGTGACAATATCAAATTTTACTTTTATACAAACCTTTTATCTTTTCTTTTATTAAAAAAACTTAATTAAAAAATAATAATAAAAATAAAATTACCAACAACGCAGATGTGGTCCTTCGACGGACCCGGATTTTGTCGACGATGATTCCGTGGCTCATTATGATTTCGACGAACCGATTTATCGTCAAGAGGAAGTCAAGAGGACCGTGGAATTACCCAAGAACTAGCCGTGATGTCGAGGCAAGAAGAAAAGGTCATCCACCGCACCAAGAGGATCTAGAAGTGGTCAATCTAGGAACCGAGGATGCTCGAAAGGAGGTCAAGATTGGGGCAGCATTGAAGATGGTGTTAAGCAAAGCTTGTCAAATGCTACATAAGTACGTGGACATCTTTGCTTGGTCTTATGAAGATATGCCCGCTTAGATATCGACATCGTTATGCACAATTGCCCTCAAGGAAGGATGCCCACCTAGCGTGCTTCAGAGAACACATCCAAATGTCAAGAAAGATCAAAGAAGAGGTTCGTATGATGGAAGCAGTGTTTCCTAAAGGTTGTTTCTTATCCCCATGGGTTGCAAACATTGTACCGTGTCAAGAAAGACGGCAAGGTAAGGATGTGTGTTGATTATAGGGATCCGAATAGAGCTAGCCCTAAGGATGACTTCCTCTCCCGCACATCGACATTTTGGTCGATAATACCGCTCAAGCTAAAGTATTCTCCTTCATGGATGGTTTCTCCGCTACAACCGATTAAGATGGCGCCCAATGATATGGAAAAGACAACTTTCATTACACCGGGGACTTTCGCTACAAAGTGATGCCTTCGGTTTAAAGAACGCAGGGCAATATCAAGGCTATGGTCACTCTTCACGATATGATGCATAAAGAGATCAAGTCTACGTGGATGATATGATTGCCAAGTCCCGCATGTAAGAAGAACACCGTTCACGTTAAAATTGTTCAAAGGTTGAGAAAGTTCAGCCGAGGTTGAACCCAAGTAAGTGCACCTTTGGGGTGAGATCGTGGAAACTCTTAGGCTTTATTGTGAGCGAGAAAGGATCGAGGTGGACCTCGCAAAGATAAAAGCGATACAAGAGATGCGAGCCAAGGATGTAAAAGGAAGTGCGAGGTTTCGGGAAGACCGAATTACATCGCTAGGTTCATTTCTCATCTCACACCACCGTGAACCCATTTTCAAGTCATAAGAAAGAATCCCACCACCGGTGGAACGATGATTGTCGACGGCATTCGACAAGATAAAGAGGTACCGCAAGAACCGCCAATTCTCTCACCCCGTGGAGGGTAGACCGCTGATTATGTACTTGACCGTGTTGAGAATTCCATGGGCTGTGTGCTCGGTCAACATGATGAGACAAAGTAAAAGAGCATGCCATATACTATTTGAGCAAGAAGTTCACGAATGCGAATCGAGGTATTCATTATTGGAAAAGACTTGTTGTGCACTCGCATGGGCAAGAAACGACTCGATAAAGACATGTTGACTCACACTACTTTCTTGATCTCCAAAATGGACCCGATAAAGTATATCTTTGAGAAGCCACCACAGAAGGATAGCCCGTGGCAAATGATCCCGATCGAATATGATATCCAATACACTACTCGTAAGGCTATCAAAGGTAGTGTGGTGGCGGACTATCTCGCCAACAACCATTAGATGATGACTATCACCGATGAAGTTTGAGTTCCCGATGAAGACATTATGTATATCGTAGATTGTAACATCCCTGCCCTCGAAGAAGGACCCGAGCTGTGCTCATGGGACGATGGCATTCGATGGAGCCTCAAATGCATTAGAATGGTGTTGGCGCCATCATCACTTCTCGAGTGTTTTCATATCCCATTCACCGCCGTAACTGCTTCGATTGCACCAATAATGTGGCCGAGTACGAAGCTTGTATTTTGGAATCAGCCATTGATCTGAGAATCAAGATCTTAGCGGTATATGGGGATTCCGCTTTGGTAATTAGTCAAATCAATGGAGATTGGGAGACCCGCCACCCGAATTTGATTCCATATCGAGATCACGTCCTGAAGTTGATCCCTTATTTCGACGAGATCACTTTTGATCACATCCCAAGGGAGGAGAACAATTTGGCAGATGCGTTGGCTACTCTGTCATCCATGTTTAAAGTCAGATGGGCGAATGATGCCCCATCTATCACTATAATGAGGTTGGATGAGCCTGCGTTCTGCTATGAAGTAGAAGGTGAAGCAGATGAAAAACCTTGGTTCTATGACATCAAAAGGTATCTCGAGACGAAAGAATACCCTGATGATGCCTCCATCGTTGATAAGAAGGCCCGCAAGTACTCGCCAAATTTTTCCTCAACGGTGTTGTACAAAAGGAACTATGACTGCTTTGCTCGATGCGGGATGATACAAGCAAATAAGATTATAGAAGAGATTCATGAAGGTTCTTTCGGACGATTCTAGTGGACACACCATGGCCAAGAAGATCTTGAGAGCAATTATTGGTCCACCATGGAGAATGATCGCTACAACCATGCCGTACATGTTACAAATGTCAAATTTACGCTGATAAGATGCATGTGCCACCGTCTTCATTGAATGCTTTGACTTCTCCATGGCCTTTCGCAATGTGGGGCATTGATATGATTGGAGAAATTAAGCCCACCGCTTCTAATGGACATCGATTCATCCTTGTTGCCATTGACTACTTTACCAAATGGGTCGAGGCAAGATTTATGCTCGTGTCACTAGACAAGTGGTCACACGCTTCATCAAGCATAATATCATTTGTCGCTATGGGGTTCCCGAGAAGATCATTACTGATAATGGCTCGAATCTCAACAACAAAATGATGAAAGAATTGTGCGACGATTTCAAGATAAAACATCATAACTCTTCTCCATACCGTCCAAAAATGAATGGTGCCGTGGAGGCGGCAAACAAGAATATCAAGAAGATTGTACAGAAGATGGTTGTCACTTACAAGGATTGGCACGAGATGTTACCATTTGCCTTGCACGGCTATCGCACTTCAATACGCACGTCAACAGGTGCAACTCCCTTCTCTTTGGTATACGGTATGGAAGTAGTCCTACCCGTTGAAGTTGAAATTCCTTCCTTAAGGATTTTAACAGATGTGCAACTCGAGGAGGCTGAATGGGTTCAGAATAGACTTGACCAATTGAATCTCATCGACGAGAAGAGATTGATGACTATTTGTCATGGACAGCTATACCGTGCGTATGAAAAGGGCTTTCGACAAGAGAGTGTGTCCACGAAATTTCCAAGTCGTGACTGTGTCAAGAGAATTTTGCCTCCCAACAGATGACGCGGGTGTGGGCTCC
The DNA here is from genome assembly GCA_021764765.1 of Vicia sativa. Lineage (NCBI taxonomy): Eukaryota > Viridiplantae > Streptophyta > Magnoliopsida > Fabales > Fabaceae > Vicia > Vicia sativa. The sequence continues at coordinate 102,554,843 of CM038792.1, forward strand.
AAATTATGAAGGACCGTATGTTGTGAAGAAAGTTTTCTCGAGGAGCTATGTTGCTCGAACTATGGATGGAGAAGATTTTCACCCGATCAATGCAGATGTAGTCAAAAATACTTCTCATAAAAGAGACCCGTTAGGTTGGCCTAAGCAAAATAAGGGCATCCCGACGAACCAAGAAGTTCGGCAAAAGTTAGGATAAATATAAAAGATTGTACACCGCAAGTCGAAACCAAAGGGCGGCTTGGCAAAAAGGTATCGGTGGATTGAAAACCGAAAGGCGGTCCAGCAAAATTAGGGATTCAAGGCGAACAACTACAATCTGCACGACACTGCTTGGGTCACTTTTACAATAACTTGATAATCCAGAGATGGAGGTCACTAATCGGAGCATTTTCATTGACGGCTCGATATGAAGGATGTTGAAGAAGAGCATGGCGGATTCAGATTCGACAAAATCCATGATTTTATTGTCACCTTTTTTTTAACTTTGATGTATAAGCAATTGCCTCTTTTCGTGATTTGCTTCGATGTAAATGCTCATTTACGGGCTAATCAATCAATAAAATTACCTTCATCCAAACTGTGTTTTCTATCATTTATTTCGCCTTATTTTCATGTATTTTAACTGCTTTGTTTGCAAAACGACGTCCGATATTTTAATAAACTTCGATGTAAAACATCGCCTAACGTGGCATAATTTCGGTTACTCAATTTCGGTACACCACATTAACGATTGAAAGTTGATCTCTATAGCAAAATTATTTGTTATGTCTCCTGCTTTACATTTTCAATTATGCGGGCACCATGTGTATGGGCTTGGTCAATCGACAAGGTTTCTTTCTCCAACAAGAGTTATCTATGGCATATGTGTGCCTCAAATGTTATCACTCTTTCGTCGCAGAAAGAGCGGCTTACGCCAGCAAGATCACATTCAAAAGCTCACTTGTGCCAGAAGATGTTGTCGATTCCTCTTATGCAAGAGCTCGTAATCCAGAGCTATCAAAATCATGAACTCTACGCGACAAGATCATCGTCCCAGATGAATGTTGATCTCCAAGAGTTACCTCCCCAATGATGCTAATCATTGAAAGATGTTACTTCTATTCCACAATCCCCTATCAGGGTCCAGACCATCATCCCTTTGATGAAGACCAGATGTTTGTATTCAATTCATGGAGGGTGAAGTTCCCCAGCTCACAATTGCCTTTAGTCTGGATGAATCATCAAAACATGCATCATTGCATTGCATAGCATCCAAAAATGCGTAGCATTTCCATTGATATGGAGCATTACGCTAAAAAATAATAATCTCAAACATGCATCTAAGCATAAGCCAGATTAATGTGTTTCTAGTACCTTTTGCTCCAAGAGAAGTTTATCAATAAAAATCCCAAGTGGTATTCCCATGAGTTCCTCAAGAAATTCTTCTTGTTGTTATCGCATTTTTTGACATGTCAATCTCCTACATTATTCAAATTCAATTTATTTACCAAGCGTCTTGCTTTTGCAAATTCTCATTGTTGGTTATCTTACCCATGTTTGCCTCCGTTAGAATGCGAGTAAGAGTCGGTGTCTAACCTTTCTTGCTTCTCAATTGTTTGAGTATCCATACTTGGTGTGGTAATTCATATAATTGCCACTCTTGAAGAATTACACCGCCTTCGCCCGAGGATATTGTATTTCTTGCATATTCAAGAACTTTCAAAGTCCAACGAGCTCAATCCTTGCTAGAGTCTCCTTTGGTTGGCCTTTTTCCCGTAAATTGTCTTCGATCAACGATTTTACCATTCCATATATCTTCTCCCAAGGAGTCTGCGGTCTCCTTCTTGTGTGTCTAATATCTTTACGACATACTCTCGTCTGCTCATTTTGATCTGCGATGCAACTTATTAAAGTATGCTGCTCCAAAGATCTATGAGTTCTTACCTTTCGATCTGCAAGCAACTTATTGAAGTATGCTCGCAAAGGTCCGATTGGTTTCTTTTGATCTGCGATGCAACTTATTGAAGTATGCGCTCCAAAGATCTATGAGTTCTTACCTTTCGATCTGCAGCAACTTATTGAAGTATGCTCGCTCCAAAGGTCCGATTGGTTTTGTTTTTGATCTGCGATGCAACTTATTGAAGTATGCGCTCCAAAGATCTCCTGTTTCATTTTTGATCTCGATGCAACTTATTGAAGTATGCGTTCCCAAAGATCTATGAGTTCTTACCTTTCGATCTGCAAGCAACTTATTGAAGTATGCTGCTCCAAAGGTCTAATTGGTTTTGTTTTTGATCTGCGATGCAACTTATTGAAGTATGCGCTCCAAAGATCTCCTGTTTTTGTTTTGATCTGCGATGCAACTTATTGAAGTATGCTCCAAAGATCTCCTTCTCATTTTGATCTGCGATGCAACTTATTGAAGTATGCGCTTCAAAGATCTATGAGTTCTTACCTTTCGATCTGCAAGCAACTTATTGAAGTATGCTCGCTCCAAAGGTCCGATTGGTTTTGTTTTTGATCTGCGATGCAACTTATTGAAGTATGCGTTCCAAAGATCTCCTGCTTTCATTTTGATCTGCGGCAACTTATTGAAGTATGCTCGCTTCAAAGATCTATCGCCATTTCTAATCTGAAGTCGCTTATTCAAGCGCATTCGCTTCTCGATGTACCGAATCGTTAAAAAAAAAATCACAAAAAAATAGAAAAATAAAATTATCAAAAAATTTGAAAATCCGAAAAACATAAACATTTATACTTGTTCTTGAGCGCAAATTTTGTTCTTCGAGTATTTAATCTTCTTCTACCTTGAAAGTAGCGCAATTTCACTTTCGTGTTTAAGACGATTAAATAGGGCAACCACCCCAAAATTTGCCCTCCTATATCGATCTTATCCGGTTTAGGCTTTGCATTTATCATGACACTCACATGCATTCATATCACCGGTTCGTGGTTACGGATTGAGTTGATTCCCAAAGATTTCTCTGTTGAGAAAAGGCGTGGTGTTTTCGACCAATTTGAGGATATTTGAAAACCGAGGTTTAATATTGAATCTTATCCGTTCATATCTTTGGGTTTTCGGGCTTGGTGTTCGATTGTTGGATTGAATGGTCTGTTCTTGATTGAGCTGATCCGATATCTTGAATGTCATTGCCTCCGATTCGAGATCGGTTCATCGCGAGTTTGGGTCTTTGTTGTTTGAGTTCTTGGTTCGGGATGTAAGAGGGTGGCTTATGTTTATCCGATTGTTGGTCAACGATTCAAGTTCTAGTGCATTCGCTTGCTCGTCGACTTTGTTCGCTCTTGGCAATAGTGGGTGTATGTGAAGATATTCATCCGAGGACTTGTTTACAAGATTTACGAACGCCAAACCGCCGATGTTGAGATCTTTTCCGTCACGCTCATCGCTCACAAGATTCGGGCATTCTATGAAAAGACTAGAAGTTTCCTTTTGGAATTCTTTGTTCGAATCTTACTCCACTACTGAATGGTTCGATTTGGAAACGCAGTGGTAATTCCATTAATTTCAAGTGGAATCTATTGCTCCATTCTTAAAAGAATCATGACGACAAGTTGATCGAGGTTTTTGATCAAGGATTTCAATTTTGAAACGTAGTTTCAATTTTGTCTCAAGAAGCAAAGGCTCCGATTTTCTACGAATGGATAAAATGGAAGCTTTGTGGCGAGGAAATTCAAAAGGGTTCGAGTGTTTCCGAAGTTTAAGCCATCAAATCATTTTCTCATTTAGAATTCAATTCTCAAGTTTCATATACTAGGGGGTTCAATTTCTAAAAAATGCAACAACCATGTTACCACTCGTTGATTCAAGACTACGGATTGGAATTTTAGATTGAAGTGGTTTTGGATACGTCTATTAATCAATATTTCAACATGATTTGTTTTAACCAATTTAATTTTGGTTCATGACAAATTTTCGATATTTGATGCGTATTGAATCTCCAACTTTTATACACAATCAAGAATTCAATTAGGTGCGTATTTCTCAAGGCTTGTGTTCATAAAATTCCAAGAGTCCCAAAATTGCTTTAAAGTTTTTGTACAAGGACACGAATCAAGTTACATGTTACAATTTGTCAAATCTTAACATACAAGTTTCAATTCAAAAGCCAAATTCCAAGCAAAATCATTCAATATTCAGAGATCATTCTTTCCATTCTTGTCATTCAAGGTTCAAAATCTTATTCGAATTCAAAATAACATTTAAGGAATATCCGTTTGTAAAGTAGAATCAAACTTCCGAATTTAGCATTTGGTAGGATTCTTTTTGTTCAAACTCATTCATTCGCTTAACGCAAGTTGTCTTTCAAATTCACTTCAAGGAAGCTTTCAAGTTTCATGTTTTTTAATTACAAGCATTGTCACATATGCCATGGCCCAAGGATATTCCATGTAACATTTCGAATGTTTCATCTCCTAGTTTCTAAACTTGTTTACCATTCTTTCAACCTTACGAATTTCACAATACCACAAGGCAATTTTCGAATGACCAAAGTTCTATGTTGCGTTCAAGGTTCATATTATTATTCAAAGATAACAAGTGAAATGTTTGGTTGCAAAGTCATTGGAGTCTACAAAGTGTAATTCAAATATTGTGATATTGCAAGATTCTAAAACTTTTAAGACAAGAATTCCAAGATTACAAGTTTAAGCTACGATTTTGAGTTCAACATAATACTACACATGTTATGTCCTAATCCTATCTTCTATTGGAAATCCTTGTTGTTTTCTTTGCCTCCAAGCCTTCTTGCTCCATTTCCACACCTTGCCTTCTTGTCCAAAGTTTGCCTTCACCATGCTCCAAAGCTCATGCCATTACTTGCATTCATGAAACAAAGCAAAGAAATGTGATTAGCAATAAACGGACATCAATGATAACATAAACAAGATACAAGATACGCAATTTTCAACTCATCATTAGGGTTTTCTTTCCGGAATCAGGTTGTGCAAAGGTTTCGATCATTCAAAACCGAGGCCTCATATACAAATCATCGGCCATAAACTCACTATTGCAAATCCTCAAGGGTGTACCCTTGGTTCACAACAGGAGGTGTGGAAAGAAGATGAGGAAAAGCAGTTTTCAAAACAGTTTTGGCATGACAGTACTGTGGTTTTATGCAGGGCAGCAAGGGTAGGCACCTGAAAAGGCAATGTTTACCAAAAAACAGCATTACACAACCAAGGCATCAATACACCAGCAGCCTAACACATCAGAAATGCAACACAGAACAGCCAGAAAGAATCAAAACCATCAGCCCAATACCAATTGATGCAAGCCCATCAAGCAAAAGGTTTTTGTTTTTCAAAAGATCAGAACAAAGAAACCCTAAGCAACTGACAGTATATAAACATTAAGTTTATAACAAAGGAGGCAGCTACTATTCACAAAAACCCTAGCCGAATTCGTCAGTAACCAAACCCTAACAGCATACTAACAAGCCAAAACCAGAGCAATATACATCCAACCCAAAAACCCAGAAAAAAGCTCATCATTTTCCAGAAAAGTAAACCCTTCAGAAAAATATAACGAGGCAACAGAAGCAGAAAGCAAGGTAAACGGATTGATCTCACCGGGGTTGCGGTTTTTTACACCGCCGTCCGCCGCTGTGTAGACTTTAGAATCGCAACCTTCCTTTTCTTTTCGTTATCGTGTTTCCATCAGTTGTAAACCCTCTAAGCATCGCCGGTTTCACCCAAACAGAAGTTAGGTTTCCTTTTCCCCTTCTGATTCAGGGTCACCTGTAAGAATCAACCAAACAATTAGTGTGAAATCGGTACAAACAGAGGTAAATAGATCGAGTGAGAGGGAGAAGTACACCGAATTTCTGGGTCACCGAGAGAGAAAGACGATTTCTGCGAAATCGTGAGAGAAGAGGGGTTTTCTCTGCGAAATCGCGAGAGGGAGGGTAACAACCAGTCGCGAGCCATGGAGAACGAGGCGAGAGACGACGATGAGGTCCGGTGAGAAACGGCGAGGGTTTGAGAGAACCGATCGTGAGAGAGCGACGTTTAGGTTCGCGAGAGAGAGCATGAATCTGCTTAATAAACTTTGTTTTATTTTGGTAATTATAACTTAAGTTAATGATTTAAGTTTAGCATTTAGATTATCACTACTATTATTTTGTTTTATAAAAATAATAATAACCAAAGATTAGTATTAGTCTAAACTGTTTAGTATTAGTTTTTTATTTCACTTAAGTTATAATGAAAAGGGTTTAGATTAATTAATCCAGGTTATTGTTATTTTTTTAGTTTATTATTTATTTTCCTCTTTTAAAAATAATAATAAAATTTCAGTATTGATATTAATACAATTAAATTTCCTTTAGATAATTTATAGGTAAACACAAAAACATTAGTTTAATTTATTTTCATATATTTGTTTAATACTTTATTTGTTTAATAAATAGATTTAATATAGTAGGGTGTTTTAGTTATAAGATGAGTGGTTTAGTTCTGGTGGTGACACTTGTCACCACCTGTGTGGCCTGTTCGAGATCTAGTGTGTACATGTGTACTGTATCTATTTTGCACTCTCCTTCCACAAGCCATCAGATCTGCCAAAGTCCAGATCCGACGATCCAGAATGGTGGACCATACTCTGCATCCATGGAGCATCTCATACAAGATCCAGCAGCATTTTTGGGCTTGGGCTCATTTTACTCACACCCTCCAGCTTAAAGCTTCAAACAGGCCCATTCCTAAACTCCCTCTTTAAATTAATATTATGCAAGTTTTTTATTTATTATATAATGATGTATTAAATAATACTTTGGCATATGGTAGTTTTTTATTTGTTGAATTACCAATTAAATTGTTAATTGATTTTTCATCAAGTAAAAGAATATCTATACTAATAATTATTTAAATTCCGATATTGTATTGTGTGTTAATTTATTTTCTTTATTTATTCGCTATTACATTATCCGCTTGCATGTTTATTACGCGTTTGAACACTCCGCTCTCACATTAATATAAAAACAACAACGCTTCCGCTCTCTCTTATTTTTTTGGTTACCCACACCAAATTCTCTAAGGGTCTCATGGTTGGGGATGGGCATGGCCATCCTCACGAGGTTAATTAAGGCCCTCGTTGCCTTGATTAATCATAACCCGAAAAATAATTGGTCCATATACCAATCACCATGCACCAGGGTCTCATGGTTAATCAAGTCCATATACTTGGTTAACCATAACCCGACATATCATTTCTCTACGTCCAACGCTGCAATTTTCAACATAGTGTTATGGTACTTAATTAAATTGTTAGAGGTTCGCCCAACAATTTAATTAAAACGTAAAGTATTTGGGCCATTAGAGGGAAACCCAATGACTCGAATACTTTATTCCATACACTTGAACATTTAAAACACTTTCGAATTAAATTAATTAATTGAATTTGTTTTCAAAAATCAATTTTTCTACAAAAACAAAAAAAATATAGTGTTTTGGTACTTAATTAAATTGTTAGAGGTTCGCCCGACGATTTAATTAAAAAATGTAAAGTATTTGGGCCATTAGAGGGTAACCCAATGACTCGAATACTTTATTCCATAACACTTAATAAAAGTGAATTTTGTTTCACCTCACCCTTTTCATAATAAAGATTTTGGATGAGAGAAGATCGGTTGACCTCAATCACCAATCTCGAGTACCGAATTCGTTAGAGGATATCCCGACGTTTTGGTACTTGTCATCTACAATTAAAAACAATTCAACCCATTCAAATTCCTTTTCCGCTCATACGCGGTCATCAAAAAACATTTCAATTAAAATCAACACAACCAATCCAAGACATTTTCAACCAGAACTACGGAGTTTTGACTTTCCCATTGCACGAGGGAATACGTAGGCACGCGGTTTCGAAACCGTGTCAAACTCAAAATAATAATAAACAAATCCCGTTTTCTTCTTTCTTATTTCTTGATCATTAATTAGAAGATAGCATTTTTATTTTACACACACAAACACATTTCGAACTAAATGGGTCCCATCGAGTACGATGGACGTAAGAGGTGCTAATACCTTCCTCTTGCGTAACCGACTCCCGAATCCATCCTTTTTGGTCTTGTAGACCGCCTTATCCGATTTTTGTGGGTTTTATCTATATTTCCCCGTTCTTTCTAGAACAAATAAAATTAGGTGGCGATTTCACCGTTTTGAAAATTCATTTAAATGATTTTTTTTGAAAATCGAGTTGCTTCACATGGGGAAAACCTTAATTAGGTACCGAAAATGTGATAAATAAGTAAAAAAAAAGGTGTTGACCCCTTCTTTGAGTTCCTACTCGACTACTAAATTGAAGGCTAGTCAAGCACGAAGAACAGAAGTCGACTCCTTCCTCGACGATACAAAAGCACAAAAGTTGGTTGAATATAAAGATATTGGTGTTGTCCGTTTCGTTAGGGTTGATACAAAATTTGTTTAGTTAGGGTTGCAGTGATGTTGTTTGATTTAGGGTTGCAATGCCGTATATTTGTCAGGGGTTAAAAAGAGAGAGATTACAGACCAATTAAAATTATGAAAGGAATAACAAATGGTCTTTGTTAAACTTGTCAAAACTACAATTGGGATGAGTAATTTCTCCTATAAAAGAACACTTCTAAACCAAAATTTTAATATTTCAAACTATATTATCGACATTCCAAACTTCATTTCGGAAACATTTCTCATCCTTGCTAACCATAGAATCCACAAAGTTGCAAACCAAAGTACTTCTCCTTTACTCTCTTTAATTTTCTTTCTTTTTTTACAATAAGAATACCAATCCATAAAACTTGAAAGACATTCTTCCTCCGATCCAACCAGTTTTCCAATTCAAGAAGCTATTTCTTTCCGAACAACCTTCATCCCATTACATGTGAAAGGAGAGTGATCCTTATTTTCCGGATCTGTTATACCCCAAACGTTTCCCTCCTATTTTCAAGTCAATACACATCTCCATACTCAAGTGTTCCTTAAGAGCAATCAACCCACCACTAGGGTTTTGCTTCTCTCAAGTCAAAATTGATTTCTAATGTCTCAAGTGATCATCATGTCTCCTCTTATGTCTCAAGGTGACACCATGTCAAGTTTCAAGCCTCACTACCTAAGTTTGCTAAGTCAATTGCTCAAATGGTTGAAAATCAGTTGTATTGGACAAAAAGTCAACTGTGGTCAACGTACCGCAAAACTTCATCATTTTTTGTCAACATCAATATTTTGAAGTTACATTCATCATTTGATCAAGGGTTGATTATGATTCATCAAGAAAGTCAAAAATTTGATCAAAACTCAAAGTTTATAAATTAGGGTTTCTTAAGGGGAAAGTCAACAGAGCTTTGACCAGGCATAACTTTCACATACTTCATCAGAAATTTTTCCATAAAAGCTTATTTTGAAGGGAATTCAATTCTATACAACTTTGTGTCTCACAAGCTTTGGCCAAAAATGCTTCATTTGAGATTTATGGATCAAGACATTATAGGTCGTTCTAAAAGTGAACAAAAAGTCATCTTTTTCCAAAGAGGTGTACATGAACATGGAAGCTTCAATGAAGGTGAAACCAAAAGGAGTGTTTTGAGGACATCTTGATATTTCTAAAAAGTCCAAGAACACTTCAAAATGATAAAAATTGAGCAAGATACAACTTGTGCAAGTTTGACATTTTTGAAGAAGTACATGAAGGGAAATACTAAGCAAATTCAAATTTTTTCCACATGGGCCATAATTTTTATAGTTTGGACTTATTTCTAAGATAGTGAATGACTTATAAGCCCACTTTCACCTATATCTTCTATTTATTTAATTTATTTTTGAATTAAAATATTATAATTTAATTTAAGTTAAATAAAATGCAAAAAACACAAGGAAAGGCGTGTGGGCTTGATCCTTGTTTGTCTTGAGATCCAGGATAGCTCATGCAAGCTGGCATGAAATGCATGAAAGCATTAGAGGAATATTGAGCAATAAAAAGTAAAATTTGATTCAAATTTTCAAGCAAATATCTTTCATTGAATGCAATATATTTTCACTCAAAGTTTTGACCTAATTCACTCTTTATAAGTATCAGATTAAGACCAGATGCAAGGGACATGAATTGCATGCTCTTACAAACCCTAAAAATTGTCCAAAAATTCAAGCTTTTAGGGCAAACTCAAAGTCCATTCTACAGCCATTCTCAATCAATTTCAACCATCGATTCATACTCCTGAGGCTTCCAGGAACCGACCCAAGCCTTTACATCATTCCAAAGCAAGCCGTAGCCATCTCCACGAAGTTGCACCGCTTTGGTAAAGTTTGAGAATTCTAACTTTTGATTTACACGATATTAACTGATTTTATACATTCATTCATGTTCATTAGGTTGTTCTGAATGGATTTGATGAATTGGTTGTAAGTTTACACGCAGGAACAATAAAACACCATGGCTAGGGCATAAAACTTCCAAGCTTTTGTATCCATAGTTGTAGGACAATTCAGGCCAAGATAACCCCAGATTCGGACTTAGGGGGTGGTTTTATGTTAATATGGGTTGTTCCTTTTTATTTTTGTTTCGATTTTGCAAGTTTCAATGTTTGATTGGCCGGAGACAGTGACCAGAACCACCTTCTTTGGGTAGTTGACCGGCGAAGACCAGGACATGGCAGGCGTGGCGTTCTCTGATTCGTCCATTTGAATCCCTTGGAGCCCAGCGCGCGTTCGGCTTTGTTGGTTTGATTTTCAGAAAATAGCATTACATATATATTTATGAAATCAGTAAAATAAATAGATGTATCACCACCCCAGTGGTTAACCATGCGCACGCTAAGTCTCTTCCTCTCTCAAGGCGTGTGTTCGATCCCTGCCTTTTGCAATTTTTCTAACATTTTCTGATTTCCACAGGTTTTCATATACATACAATTTAAGGCGTGATTATAAAAACATCAAAAGCTCATAGTCTAGTAGCCAAATTTTGAACCTGTGACCCTCGGGTCACGAGTTCAACACTCTCTAGAGCCATTCTAATATTTACCACTTGTTTTGCTTGCATTTTTCTATTTTTCTATTTTTCTTATTTTTCTTACTAATTTAATTTCTTTTCAAACTATTTTCAAAAATGCTAAAAATATTTTAATTTTAGATTTAGGTTAATAAAATGTTTAATTAATTTTAGGCACAAAAATATTTTTATTTTTCGTTTTATTTAAAATTATTTTCTTAATTAAATTCTAATTAACATAGAATTAGGATTTTCTACATTAAAATCAATCAACAAATTCACAAAAATATTTTCCTCTTAGTAATTAGGGCTTGAATTATTTTCTTAACATTTAAAACATTTTCCTTTTATTTATTTATTTCATTTTTCGCATTTAAATTCTAGAAATCAATTTATAGGTCGCAAGGTTACTTTTGTAATAGCGTAGATTTAATTTCTCGCATTTTACTTTCCGCACCTCTATTATATAACTGCCCCAAAGCCCTATAATAGCTTAGGACTTTACTTTCCCGCACTTTTACTTTCCGCACCTTTATTTGTTGTACATATATTAACTTCTTAGATGTATGACTATTAGGATTGCATGCTAAAACTAAAATCAATTGTTAGATCACTTTAATAATCAAGACAAAATATTTGAATCAAACACACTACTTTCACACTTGCACCCCCTTAGGGTATCCTCTCTTGTTGCCTTACGAATAAAATGGTCATGTCCCTCGAACGTAGGGGTACCATTAGCAAAAGTCCCTCATGTTGTACCCCAATTTCCGCCCCTAAGATTCTCTCATACTTCGTACAATTGCACGACACAAAGATCACAAATTGATTATCTCTTGTGTGGAAGTGGTTATTTCTTGTGTGTGATGATTTATATTTGACTAACCATGATGTGTATACTTTGCTCTCTAAATGTTGTAGGTGAATGATGCACAAGTTCCTCAAAGAGCTGATAGGTCCACGAGTGTATTTCCATGCCTTCTCTCATCAATTCTCAAGATTTTGAAAGTGTTGTCTCTCATTGAAGACTTCTCTTATCATCAACCATGCTCTCTTATCTTTAATGTATGCTTCATTCTTGAAAGAGATCATCAAATTCAAAGAATTATCCATCCTATGACCATCTCTCTTGAAACTAGGGTTTTAGACTTCTGAGGACCATATCTTGATGTTTGTGTATTAATTCAAAGCGATTTGATTCTTAAGAGGACTTACAATTGAATATTCTTGGATCCAAGAAGTTTAATTGATGAAAATATTGTTTTAGAAGTCTATGATTGCCCATCCCCTAGATTGATGCTTCATCTATCTTGTATGACTTCAAAAGATCATAACTTTGTCATCTCTTGTCTCTTTGAGCTCATTTTTCTTTAACAATGAACCTATAGATGTCTAATACAAATTAGTTCAATTGGTGAGAAAAGAAAATGCTTGGAAACTTGACTATGAGGTCAAAAGAACATAAGTGCTTGATGAATTCCTCAACTTTTGGTCAATCAACTTCAAATGAACATATCTTGATCATCATTTATCATTTTTAGGTCATTATTTTTGCATAAAAATCTTGAAGATGTCAACTTTATCTCCATATAAGCCTTGAATATTGAAAGTGTTTGAAAGTTCCTTGAAGAAGTCTAAAGATTATAGGTCATTTCACAAATTTTCATCAAATTCACAAGATCATAACTTTCTCAATTTTTGGAATTTTTAAGTGATTCTTTTTGCCAAATGTTCCTTGAGAGGTATACTTCATATCATCTTTGAAAATCAAGAGCAAATTTTGAGTGGAAGGGCAAGTTTGAAGAAGAAACATTATATGTCATTTTTAGAAAGTGGCATGCGTAACCAAGGCCTGGCCAGAAAAATCAATAATTTTGCAAGAATCCTAAAGGCCCAATCTCTCAACTCAAGCATCCATTTGATTTGATTATTTTTGCATTGTGTTATACTCTTTGAGTACTTCATTTAGCTCAAGAAAAATCAAGAAACGCACCAGGGAATTGGATTTGGCCTCAGTTTAAAATTTAAGCCAAAACCTGTTTTACACTCACCATCAGTTTGTGCATTTGCGCGTGTAACTTGATTTTAAGCCAAATTAAGCCTTTCTTTCGTGAATAATTGTGATTAGGAACTTCCCAAGATTAATTAGCACATCAAAACAAAAATAATGATTGATTTTTGATGCACATGAAGTCACACTTTCTTCATGAACATGAGTGTGCATGATTTCACTCCAAATTGCATCATTCACCCTCCCTTTTGATTCCATTCACTTCTCCTATAAATAAGGGACACATTCCACTCATTTCCTCAAGATTGGAGAGCCAGAAAATCGCTGCCAAACTCACACCAAATCTCACATTTATGAGATTTTATTTTCACGTTTAGACCGCTTCCAGTTTGAAATTAAACCTTGATTCTTCTTCCTTGAACCCCACTGAAGCTAACAGAATAAGAATCGTGCCTTGAAGCTTCCTGAATCGTGCTATCCAAGTCCAGTTTCATAGCTCTGAAAGTGAACTTCGGTCAGGTAGAAATCTCCATCAAATCTTGCAAAATAAAACATTATTGCACTCTCCTCATCTCCATGATTCTTGTGATCTTCACCATTTGCATTTTCATTGAGAATTGACTCTGAATTTCTAAAAACAAGTGCTCTTTATTTTCCTACTTTTTCTCAAATTGATCATGGTACAAGTGAAATAAATTTTTCGCGATGGTACCATTAGAATCTTCTTTAAGAGACGAAGCGAATGATACGGGTTTGGGAAATTTATTTCACAGTTGGAGGAACCTCAATTTTAGAGTGGCTGGAGGTTGAAGACGATGACATGTCTCGTCTCAACCAATGACATTGAGCCACGTTATTTTTTTGAAATGGATACGGTGATAACATGCTACCATACACGCGTGATGTGAGCCCTTGGATCTGATTACTTTTGTGAGTCAGGCTCCATCCAATGCACCACATTAATTCTGATTTTAATTTTTTAGTTTGAATTTAATTGGTAATCCGGTGTGATTTCCAAAGAGATCCATATAAAGCACAGTGCGTCTCATCCATTGGATTAGCTTACTAAGCGTTTTGACTATGATCAGATGGTCCATATTTTTCTGCTTTAATTTTATTTTCTGATTTTATATTTTAAATGTTTTAAACTTCAAAAAATCATATTAAATTCATTTTTAGTCCAAAAATTATGAAAAAAATCACAAAAATATTTTGGAATATTATCTTTCTGAATTTTATTTTTTTCACAATTTTATTTTCAGATTTGATATTTTTTGTGATTTTTCTCTTTTGTTTGATGTTTTTTAATTATTTTAAAATACTTGTTAACATTTAAAAATTATGGAAGGATCCAATGGCCATTTGACAAATATTGGTGACCTTATTTTATTTTTATTTCTTACTTTACTATTTTTTACCATTTTTTTTGGTTTATTCCAGCATTTTTTTTAAATTTTAAAATAGTTTTTGACTTGTAAGAATTCTGAAAAAATTGGTCAACACTTGTTGACCTCTGATTAACTTTAGGGAATTTTCTTGAAATTTTATTTTGACGAAAAATACTATTTATGTATTTTGTCAATAAAGTCCAATTAAAATAACCTAATTTCAACATTATTTAAAACCTTTTATTTTTACTCTTATTTTCATTTTATTTTGCTGAATTTTGAATTTATTTTAGAGTCATAAATTTCCTCAATATCAATGGAACTTGGGTATTGATAGGCTTTTAGTCAAATCCACCAAGAGAGTTGATTGATTTTGACGAAGTTAGACCGAATAAATTCATCTAATACAAAATAAAATTTGAAAATATCTTCCTCTTCTTCATCTCATTTTTCTTTTGTCCCGATTCAAAAAAGTTTCAATTGGTGGCATGAGCTTTAACGTTCTAACATAAGAACCAAAAGATAACTTGAGCTTTGATCTTGGTTTAACACCTGTGGCACTTGTCGTGTGGTCGCGTTGATTTATAATTCAGCTTCTGGCAAGTTTCCACTAACCTTGTCCATTTGAAATTCTCAATCATCTTTGATAAAATGATATGATAATTCCAAAACCGTTGATATACTTGAAAAAAATCAATTGAAACTTGTCGTGTGGTTGCATTGATTCTATCAAGCTTCTGGCAAATCTTCATGCGTAAGTTTCAAGATGGTCACCTTGCTGACGATTAATTACTAACAATTCAATGATATACCTGACAAGTTTCAAGATGGTCATCTTGCTAACCTTTAATTAATTGCTTTTACTTTATTGCTCTTTACTTTCCGCATTTATTTTTACGCTCTTTATTTTTATGCACCTTTATCTTTTAGCATTTACATTTCATATCATTTTTCCTTTGCTCATTTGAGCATTTTACTTTCTTGTTATTTTGAATTTTCTCACTTGAGCTTTATTTTTCTTTCATAAAATACCTAATAATTCAACTTAGACATAAAAAAAACTTATAATTGGACTTGGTTATTGTCCTTGTGCTTGGAACCTGATATTTGGACTTAGGATTAGGACCTTTACCTCAGCTTGGAGATTTTTGTGCCCTCGGTGTTATTCTGTCTTGTTTGGTTATTATCTTTGTATGCAGGTTATTGCGTTATACCCGATTAAGCCTCAAAATATAACCGTTACTCTGCCCATTTTTCTTAAGACAAGAGTTCACCTAAAAGCATTGATTTATCTGAAGCTTGTGTTTTTTGGTCCGATTAGTCGTTGCTTATGTGATAATCCAAAGGATGAGATGTAGTATTGGCTCTTGATGTCAAGTACTAGTCTTCTCACCCGGTTAGATCTTTTCTTTACCCTTCCCTTTTACTTTATGCACTTAGGTTAGCCTCTTAACCTCTTCCCCATTCTTTAATTTTCAAAATCGTCCCTCTTTTTAAAAGGATTCTTGTTTTCAAAATTCGAACCTCTTTCATAAAAAACTTGGACTTAGGTCCATGAATTTTCAAACTTCCTTTCTTAATAAACTTTCAATCCATTTAATAATACTTGGACCTTTCTTTTGTTAAGACTAAAAAACACCTAACCTCATTCAAAATTTTTGAGCTCTTTGTGGCTTTTCAAAACTAACATTTTCTTAAAATCAACCAACACAAAAATTTGGTCTTTTTTTATCCGAACTACTTGGTTTTGATTTCAACATTGCACATTGTTGGTATGTAGGCCTGGAACTCATTGGAAGTTCCATCAAACTAAAAATTATAAAAAAATAGTTCTTTTCTCCCCCACCATCCATTTTGTACATACTTGTTGCTGCGGTAAAGCGACAAGCAAAAAGTTGGTATTATTTTTTACCGGGTGATATATACCGGTTAGGTTATATCGTATCGTGTCCACAGAGATTGGTTATTGATTCGTCGTTCGACAATTCTACCGTTAATGAGTTTGGGATTAAAAGAAATGAAAATAAAATACAAAAAGTAAATGAACAAAAAGTATAAAGGATAGACAACTTGTCTGGAATGAATGTAAACTACCCGTCACAGACTTAAATCTACCACCCATGTCATACTCGGCCTACGTTACTCGTCTGTGTCATCACATACCTCTCACAACCTTGGTTATTTCTAACCCAAATTGAGAATCCTCCCGAATCATCTCAATAGCCATGTATGACCTATCTCAACAACACGGAAGTCAACTGCGTCACCTCCATAACCATCTCTAGCATACTTCACCAACGCAGAGACATTAAGTTCGGATACTCTATAGTGAATGTTAGATCTAAACCCATTTCTAGTATTCAGAAACTAACAGATAATCATCCTAGGTAAGAATCTAAGCAATCTATCTCTAGTAAAGCTCAAATCCCTAACATAAAGTAAAAACCCAAGATAACTACCAACACAAATTTGTAAAGCAAACTTCATACAAGCCAAAGGCAATAAATATACAAGAGTTCTGAGTAGAAATACATACAAACCCAACAAAAGAGAAATACACAAAGAGGAGAAGAGATAAACCACAGATCTACACTGGTTCTCAAAACCAATTGAAGAGCAATCCACCTCCAATCATCCATGAGCAAGCCCTAATGTTGTTTTCTAAGCTAATCTACCAAAAGTGAAGGTTGATGGAAATGAGGATCAAAAACCACCCCAAAACCATAACCTAGAAATCTGTTTTGAAAAGTATTTATAAAACAAAATCCAACAGACCGCGCTAAGCGCGATAGCCGCGCTAAGCGCGACTTACTTTATTATTTTGTTACATTAAACTGCCTCACCGCGCTAAGCGCACTCAAAACCGCGCTAAGCGCGAAAGTTGATGTTTGACCTCCCAAAAATGCGTCTTCGGAGCCGTGTCTTCGACACTTTATTCCTCCATGCTCCAAATATGCAACAAATACCTACAAAAATAGATACAAAACTATCAAACGGTACATTATGTACGCAAAACACAATAAAACGTATTTACAACAAAAATTGGGGTTATTCAACAATTATTAACAAACAAGAACAGATAAGTGCCACAAAACATATATACAAAATAACTACATTTTGACACTTATCAATACTCTCTTGTAGCATATATACAAATTTAAAAAAAAAGGTTCCTGCGGAGTACCGTAGATGCTTTGGGTGCCTAACACCTTCCCTTTGCATAACTAACCCCCGGTCCCAGATCTATGATCTTTTTTAAGGAATTTATTCGCTCTTTTTCCTAGTCCTTTGGATAAAATAAAAGCGCGGTGACGACTATTTTGTTAATCTTTGAGTTAAGTCAATTCAATGGCTTATAATCGCAGTTTTTGCCACTACACCACGATTCAAAAATCATCACAAAAATCATAGTCCCTCGATGTTGCCTACAAATATATGATTGCGTCCCTCGGTTGTTGCCTACGAATAAGTGATGATCGTCCGTACGAATTTGCTAAGGTATCCTTACATGTTGCCTTCAATGACCATACAATAACCCTACGTCTGTCCTTTCACATCCGACGGATAGGGTTACATACCAACTAATGGTATGGATAACACTGTCCTAAAGTAGAAGGAAAATAACAAGAACGACCCTTCTTGAGTAGGTAATAAGACTCTAAATTTCTTGCTCAAATCAATCAAAACAAATACTTTTCACACCTCACAATTCTTTTCAAAATTCTTTCAAACAAACACTTTGCTTACATTCCAACGAGAATCATTGCAAAATTACATTTTTCCAAACAAACATTTTCAAACACTTCGTATACATTCTTGAGGACTGATACAAGAATCATTACGAAGTCAAAGCGAAATACTTTTTCAAAATACTTTTCAAAGTCACATACACAGAAAGCAACTTTTCAAAAGTGAGTTAAGCAATTAAGAACCCGTAGATAACTACGGATGAAAAGGGTGCTAATACCTTCCCTTTTCATAATTGCCTCCCGTACTCAAAATCGATAAAAAGTGTTTCATGTTCTTTTCACCTTTCCTTTATTGGATAAAAGAAAAGTCGGTGGCGACTCTTGCTATCCGCACATTTGCGATAAAACACAAAACAAACAAGACACTTGTCCCACTGTGTTACCGGATCGATGCTACAAAAAGAATATTTTAAATCATCTAAAGAGAAAATAATATCTCTGTATATCAATAAGTCATTTGTTGGAAGTCTATTGATAAAAAAAACTTCAATTAAAAACCTTAATTTTAAATGGAACATTCAACTTTTACACCAAACCGAACGCCACATCAAACCTAATCAAAGGACCAAGGGAAACTCGCGAACTTGCATAATGTACGAGTAATTGTAATTATTGAATTAAAAATGATTGACAATATTCGTAATTTATATTCTGGTAGCAGATGTAATTGTATGTGTCGTGATTATGATCATTGAAGTTAATATGATGCACATTATGTTCGTTGCAGCATGATTTTTGATGCTTCAAGTTCACTGTTAAAAAATATTTAATATTAAAAACATTTACATTATAAATAAATTGAATTTTGAGGTTATGAAATTTTGAGTTTAAATAAAAAATACATGAATATAATTGCATGAAATGGATCTTAATGCAACCGAATGCATGGCTTTAAATCATATCACACTTGTCTTTCGAAGCAGTTGCGCAGACTATCACATTAACAATAATATTGTAGATGTAATCGTGGTTTGCATACCGCATGATAAAACTATATCAATCATTTTAAGACAACATGTTTACAGTAGATCAGTTATTTTAGAACCAAGGTTATGTATATATATTTTTCTTTTATTAAGAGAGGTATTTTTGTCTTAAAAAAACTTCATATTCTTAATAAATTTCATGAATGCTAAATAAAGTTTATTAAACGCTCATTCCAACTCTTTACTGGATACTGTATTGCTTCATGATAAGCATCTGAACATTACTGTCATACTTGCCTAAGCCTCATCCATATGGAGGGTCCCGTATTGCATTCATGGCTTCCATTGTCAAAACAGGTTAGGTAAGAGACTAGCAGTTATGAGTTTTGGACTTATTCATCATTGTCATCATAATATATTACTTGTAAAGCGGTGCATAGAGTTTACTTCACATTGCAAACACAAAACTTGAGAGAAAAACCAAACAAACACATTAATCAAACATGGTGAACGTGGTGAATGTAATTTGGTCACTGGCTAGCTGGGTAGTGAAACTAGCTGGTTTGATGCTCTACACAGTAGAGATAGAACCAGGCACAGTAATGAGATTCTGGGTTCCTTCTTACACCATTTCAAAATCCAACAAACCTATTTCCAAACCTACAAAGCCAGTAGTGGTTCTTCTGCATGGCTTCTGCGGTGACGGACTTGCAACATGGCAGTTCCAAATCAACCCTCTAGCCAAAAACTACGATGTTTACGTTCCAGACTTAATTTTCTTCGGCGGATCCACAACCGATAAGCCGGATCGATCACTGGCGTTTCAAGCCGAGTGTGTGGCGGTCGGGTTAAAGAAACTCGGCGTGGAGAAATGTGCGGTGGTTGGATTCAGTTATGGTGGAATGGTGGCATTTAAAATGGCTGAGATGTATCATGAACTGGTGCAAGCAGTGGTTATAACTGGTTCAGTTTTGGCTATTTCGGAGTGTATTATTAGTAAGGCAGTGGAAGAGGCTGGATTTTTTTCTTGCTCGGAAATGCTGATGCCATCTTCTATAGATGGAGTGAGGACTCTTCTTTCTGTTGGTTCCTATAAAAACATTCCGTTTCCCAATCGTCTGCTAAGTGATTTTATGAAGGTTTGTCGTTTTATTTTGCCCTAAACCCTGAGTAAGTTAGTCTATATACTTCATTTTTTTTAACATATAAACAAAAAATTAATTTTTTTAACTATGAATCTTGAAGAATATGATTGTTTTAACTTGTAAATTAGTAGAACGAATTTTTATAAGGGGATTTTGTTAAGACTTCCGCAAGATCATAAAATGTGCTTATCTACAAATTGATTTTGTACAAATTGGTTATTACTAGCCACATTTCTAAATATAATAGTAAGAGTTTAGTTTAAGATTAATTAAGTATTTGCTATTAGGTTATTCGCTATTATATGACTTACTATTTATTTTGATGTTTAAGATATTAAGTCACAAGAGTGAGAGAAAAAATATGTTAAAGAATCTCATATCAAACATTGAACATATGTTTATAAATTGAAAATTCTATCCTACAAATGGATTTTTAGAATTGTTTCAACCATAATTTTTTAAGAGGCTTCACTGTAGATAACCTTCACTTATATATATATATATATATATATATATATATATATATATATATATATATATATATATATATATATATATATATATATATATATATATATATAAAAAAGACTTAAAAGATAGTGTATCGACAATTAAGGATGGAAATAGGTTAGGTTAGGTTAGCCTTTATAAGCTTTGAGTCTCATCCATGATCTATTGTAGGTTTATTTTTTTGTCTGAACTGATCTTTTTAAAATCTAGCCTAAGATCTGAAAGCCTATTTAAAAGTTTGTTTATAATTAAGGTTTTCCATAAAACTATATTATTTAAGAAGTCTTATAGGTCGTCCTATATATGCGTATATAGACCGACATATTTAACATTTTTCTCATATATATATATATATATATATATATATATATATATATATATATATATAGATTTCATAGATTTTTTAATAGTCGAAGTTTGACCTATTTAATTAAACAGATTTTTAAAAAAATTTAACTCTGACATTTTTTTAATAAATAAGTCTGACCTGACCTTAAATAGACTAGGTTATAAGCTCATCATGTAGGCCGACTATGATAATGTAAAATAGTCTTATATTCAATAAAAATTCATCGTTTAGCATGTCATTTAATTTATTTAAAAGTAAAAATATAATTTAATTGTGATTGTTTGACGGTATCAAATTATTTTATATTAAATGAGCTAGATTATTTATTTATCACATAAATTAACCTTTACTTATATTAATGTATCACATAAATTAACCATAAAAAAGTAGATAAATAGAGCAAATTTAAATTTTCTTTAAGCGAACTTGTTTTATGAATATTAAAAGTGTCACTTAATAGAACAAAAGTTAATTAAAGAATATTTTTGAGGTGGTAGAATTTAATATGGACACAATTAAATTCGAATTATATTTAAGACCATTCACCATTATTCTGTTAACATTATTTTATGATGCTTATAATAAGCCTGAGAGGGTATTACTTGTATGAGGTAAATAGTACTTGAATTTGATACATAGCTATATATTGTTAGTTATTTATTACCTATAATATTTGACAGAATATTATTGTTAGCAATCGATTGTGAAAGTGACTTTAAAATAAGTCAATTATAATTGTAATTAATATATAAATCTTTCACAAATATTTGTCAATAGAATCAGAGAGTAGTTATCATTTGTCACCTACGTATATAATTATCAATAACAATTATACACGTAGGTGACAATTTACATGGAAGGTGACCTACGTGTATAATTATCAATAATAATTATACACGTAGGTGATAATTTGCATGGAAAGTGACAGTTAGTCAAGTCATATGATAATATGTAATCATCAAGAAATAATTAATATTACTATTATAAGTTTTAAGAAAGAAATATATTTTGTAATATGAAAAATATTTTTTAAGATTATTAATTAACAAAGTAATTTTACTGTTATAATAACATTTTATTTTTTAAAATTGGTAATTTTAGCTGACATTCAATATAATGCCATCAATTTGTCTCATTAATTTTTTTGTAAATAAATGAATGATTTAATTGAATATACGGTGATAATTAGTTGACAATTTAAAAATATTTTACATTGTCAGTGCATCATCAATTTTCTCTTATAAATATTAACAGTTTATTTGCTATAAATATAAATAATATTTCATAAATAATTAACATTAGATCATTCACTTGATTATGAATAAAAATAACTTACTTTAATACTAATAAAATAATTTAGTTAAATTCAATTAATCTTCTTAATCTCTTTCCAAAGAGTCATTAGAAAGTAAACCTTATATTAGTTGAGTTGAGGAATAATTTAGAAACTTTTATTCTAAGTTTAGTATTTTACCAAAAGTATATTAGTGTATTCCCAAAAGTATTATTCCATAAAATAGTTAGTTAACTTATTCAGTTAGAATAAAAGAGTCATAAGAAAGTAAACCTTATATTAATTGAGGAATAAATTTAGTATTTTACCAAAAATAGTTAGTTAGTTAACTTGCTTACTTATAATGTGATTTTTTTTGTGAGTAATAAATATTATCATTAAATGCAGGTGATGTTCTCAAATAGGAAAGAGAGAAGTGAATTATTAGAGGCCTTAGTCAATAGTTACAAAGACATCAACATCCCGAAATTTCAGCAGGTTATTCATAATTTTGATGCTAACATTTTTTATGTGATATTTTACAATTTTTCTAAAACCTATGTTTTTAATTTAAATAATTAACAATAACTAACTAACTTTTCTTTGTAGCAAATATTTCTTCTATGGGGTGAGAAAGACAAACTTTTCAAACCAGAGGTTGCACAAAAGATGATAGAGTAAGAAAGTTTGATCACAAAATTTCAATTATTTCAAACCATTCTTAGATTTTATATGCAATTTACCTACCATTTAATTGTTTGATACATACTACAGTAAGCTTGGAAATAAAGCAACATTTCAAGAGATAGAGGAGGCTGGTCACTTGGCTCACATGGAGAGACCAATTATTTATAATAGGAGCCTTAAACAGTTTCTTTCTTCAGTTATGCATGGTGAAAGAAAATAATCCAACTCATATCTATGAATATGTCAATGGAGTGTTTTGTTTGTTCTCAGTTGATAAGTTATTTGAGTGAGTTCAGTTTGCTTTTAAAGTTATTGTTGTGCAAGTGTTTTCAAACACTAATATGAATGTCTGTATTAAGTGTATTCAAGTAAACTCGTACAAACACTTTCTAACTGTGTTATCGTAATTGTAGCTTTTATCATAGATGAATGTAGCGTTATATAAACCAGTTTGAGCTAGCTAGTATTTTTTTTTTGTTGAGATATTATAATATATTTAATTGTTATGCATTTATAAGTAAAAAAATTACACTACCATCAAATCATAAATAACAAAAGTTTATGTGGCAATGTTATTTTAAAAATTGATATTTCTAAAGTATTTGATATTCTTAGTTGAGATTTTATGCTTAAAACTCTTTTTAACTTTGGTTTTAGTGATAAATTCTGTAATTGAATACACACAATTATGATTTTGCTATGCTTTTGATTGGCTTTAATGGAAAGCAAGTCTTAAGTAGGGGTGTCACAAATCTTGTTAACACTAACAACATCAATCTCATTCAGGCTAATAGGAATTTCAAAGTTCCTTTGCATACTTTATTTGCTGATGATATTATGATTTTTTTGCAGGGGAGATTCTAAGTCTCTAACTTTCATTGCTAATCTTCTCAAAGAATACACCCTTTGCTCTGGTCAGAACTGCAATTTATCGAAATCTCTCATTTATGTTGGAGGAATGTCTGTAGATAGACATTCCAGACTTGCTAACATTATTGGCTTTACTAAAGCAACTCCTCCTTTTATTTATCTGGGAGTTCCTATATTTGTAGGGAAGCCTAAAGCTAGTCACTTTGATTCTATTGTTGATAATATCAAGAACAAACTTGCAGCTTGGAAAGTAAAGTTATTGTCTATGGCAGGCAACATTTTGTTGGTTAAGTCAATCATTCTCAGGATGCTTCTGAACAACATTTCAATTTACAATTGGCCTTTAAGTATAATTGAAAGAGTCGAGACTGGTATGAGGAATTTCATTTAGAGTGGTGATGTTGAAAAGAAAAAGATTGTCAAAGTTGTTTGGAAGACTTGTTGCTTAAATCTTAAGGTTGGAGGCCTGGGCATTCGTTCTCTAAAAGCTTTCAATTTTGCTTCTAACCTTCATCTCTGTTGGCAATTTCTTAATAACAATCATGACTGGTCGAATCTTTTTGCGGACAGAGTGAAAAGAAACAACAAATATATAGGTTATTCCATTAAATCTTCTTTATGGAATAGTTTTATAGATTTTTATAACAAAGTGTTGGACAATATTGTTTGGATTAATGGAAATGGCAAGAAGAATAATTGTTGGCTGGACAATTGGGTAGGGGAGACTCTAGCTTGCAAATTCAAAATTCTTGAAAACATTCCATCCAAGCTGAAACTACCTGGCTGAATATCGTCGGATAGAATATCAATAAAGTCGCCATCGAACGTTTTTTATCCCGCAAGAGGAAAGGAAAACATCGAGTAAACCTGAGAGGGGGGGGGGAGGAAATCATGGTCTTACGACCAAGAAATCGGGTAAGGGAGTTTGTTATGCGAGGAGAAGGTATTAGCACCCTACACGCCCATAGTACTCTACGGTATCCACTTATAATTTTTGTATAATGGGTGTGATATATCTATCTATCGCTTAATCACTACAATGCATGTGAAAGAAAGAAAAGAAGGAAGTATTTATAAAGTTTTGCTCGGCCGTTCCCCGTGACAAGATGCCTATGTATTCCCTCGTGCAATGAGAAAGTCAAAGCACTGTAGTTTGACTCACATGTTTTGGTGGTTTGCAATTGTCTTTTATGGGAAATTCGATCCCGCTGTTGTACCCCAATTTTTACCCCTAATATTCACTTATACTTCATACCATTGCATTACACATGATCTCTTGGTCTCTCTCTCTCTCTCTCTCTCTCTCTCTCTCTCTCTCTCTCTCTTACCTTCGGGTTTGCCTTTGAGAGATCTCCAAGCATCATTGAATGTATGTGATGATTGATGTTTGACTAACAATAATGTGATTATACTCCACTCTCTGAATATTGTAGGTGAATGGTGCACAAGTCTCTTATTCAAGGATTCAATAAGTTTATGTGTTTATTTGCATGCCTTCTCTCCTCAATTCTTAAGATTTTTTGAAAATATTGTCTCCCATTGAAGACTTCTCTTATAATCTACCATGGCCTCTCATATTTAGAATATGCTTCATGTTTGGAAGAGATTATCAAATTCAAAGAATTCACCATTCTATGGACATCTACCTTAAATTAGGGTTTTGGACTTCTGAGGATCATATTTTGGTGTTTGTGTGAAGTTTGTGGATGATTTAAAAGTAATTTGATTCTCAAGAGGACTTCTAATATGAATATGTTTGGTTCCACGAAGTTTGATTGATGAGAAGATTGTTTTAGAAGTCTATGATTGCCCACTCTCTCTATTGATGCTTCATTTATCTTGTATGACTTCAAAGGATCATAACTTGGTCATCCCTTGTCTCTGTGAGCTCATTTTTTTCACAATGAACCTAAGGATGTTTAATACAACTTAGTTTAATTGGTAAGAAGAGAAAATGTTGGGAAATTTGCCTATGAATTCAAAAGATTACAAGTCCTTGATGAATTTCTTTATTGTTGGTCAATCAACTTCAAAAGATCATATCGTGATCATCATTTATCACCTTGAGGTCATTCTTTTTTCACAACAATCTTGAATACATGAACTTTATCTCCATACAAGTTTTAAAGATTGAAAGTGTTTGGAGGTTGCTTGAAGAAATCAAAAGATTATAGCGTCAGTGTGTTTTTGATGATTTCAAATGATCATAACTTTTAGCTCAAGGTGCCAAATGCTACCTTTCCAAGTGCATTGTAAAGTTTGTAATCTCGACTTTCTAAAGAGTCCAAGATTGTATCATAAATGTCTTTGAGTGAGGAGAACCATGGTTGTAAAGAGGGTGCCTTAAAACTGAAGTTTCCATCCAAGACAGATTTTGTTTTCAATAATGTGGCTTCAAATGATCAAATTGATGCGCGTTTTTGACTTAAACATGATTAACAAAGTTGCCAAGCTTGATTAGAGGGATAAAATGCACGATTTGACTGAGTTTTGACAACTTGCAAGTCACACTTTGCTCATGATGCAGGCGTGCATGATTTTGCTCCAAATTGCATCACACACCCTCCATTCTGATTCCATTTGCCTCTCCTATAAATAAGCAAGCTATTCCACTCATTTCCTCAAGCTTTGATAGCCAAAAAACCTCTGCCAAACTTCCTATATAACCAGATTTTCTGCAACTTCGAGTTCATGTTTAAACCACTTCCAGTTTGAAATTAATCATTCATTCTTCTTCCTTGAACCTCACTGAAGCTAACAGAACAAGAATCGTGCCTTGAAGCTTCCTGAATCGTGCTATTCAAGCCAATTTCAGAGCTCTAAAAGTGAACTTCGTTCAGGTAGGAATCTCCATCAAACCTTACAAAATAAAACATCATTGCACTCTCCTCATCTCCCTGATCCTTGTGATCTTCACCATTTACATTTTCATCAAGTATTGACTAAGAACTTCATCAAAATCCTATTCGCTATTATATGAGTTTTTTCCAAATTTCTCTTCACTTAGTTTAAATAAATTTTTCGCGAGCATGTGATTGAGATCGTCTTGAAGAGACGAATCCAAGGATACCACTTATGTGCATTGATTTTACAGTTTGAGAATCGCGTATGGATGATGGCTGGAGGTTGAAGACGACCTACATGTCTGTCTTCAACCAATGAGGGCTTGACATGTATTTTTTTTTTGTATTCAATCCGGTGTGTTTGTTTTACCGTGCACGCGTCTCTGGAGCCCTTGGATCTGATTACTTTTATTAGTCAGCATCGATCCAACGCGTGACATTATTTCTTGTTTTATTTTTTAAATTTGTAATCCGGTATAAAAACCAAGGAGGTCCATATCAAGCACAGCGCGCCATGTCCATTGGATGTGATTACTAACGCGTTTTGACTATCATCAGATGGTTCACATTTTCTTGGCTTTTATTTTATTTTCTGATTTTATATTTTAAATGTTTTAAACTTCCAAAAATCATATAAAATTCATTTCTGACTAAAAAATTATGAAACAATTCACAAAAGTATTTTGAAATATTATCTTTCTGAATTTTATTTTTTCATAATTTTATTTTTAGATTTGATATTTTTTATGATTTTTCTCTTTTATTTGATATTTTTAATTGTTTTAAAATACTTTTTGATATTTTAAAATGCTGGAAAAATTATGGAAGGATCCAATGGTCATTTGATAAATATTGGTGACCTCATTTTATTTTTATTTTTAATTTTACTATTTTTTCCATTTTTGATTTATTTCACCTTTTATTTTATTTTCTAAAAATGTTTTCTGAGTTTAAAAAATTCTCAAAAAAATTTGTCAACACTTGTTGACCTCTGTTTGACTTTGGGTAATTTTCTTGGAATTTTACTTTGATGAAAAAAATACTATTTATGTATTTCGTCAATAAAGTCCAATTAAATAACCTAATTTCAAAATTACTTTTAATCCTTTTATTTGATTTTATTTTCATTTTTATCTTGCTGACATTTTGAATTTATTTTTGAGTCACAAATTTTCTCAACATCAATGGAATTTGGGTGTTGATGGGTCTCTTGACCAAATCCACCAAGAAATTTGATCAATTTTGACGAGTTAGACCAAAATAAATTCATCTGATGCAAAAAATAAAAATTGAAATCATTTCTTCTTCTTCATCTTATTTTTTCTTTTGTTCCGACTCGCAGAAAGTGACCAATTGATGGCATGAACTTTAATATTCTAACATAAGCCCTCGTGTGGTCGTGTTGATTTCTAATCAAGCTTCTAGCAAGTTTCCATTAACCTTGTCCATTTTAAATTCTCAATCATCTTTGATCAAGTGATATGATAATTCCAAACTCGGTCATATACTTGACAAAAAACCAATTGAAAATTGTCGTGTGGTCGCGTTGATTCTATCAAGCTTCTGGCAAGTCTTCATGCGTAAGTTTCAAGATGGTCACCTTGCTGACAACTAACAATTAACAATTCGATGATATACTTGACAAGTTTCAAGATGGTCATCTTGCTAACCTTTATTAATTGCTTTTTTTATTTTTCACTCTTTACTTTCCGCATTTACTTTATGCTCTTTAATTTTATGCACCTTTAATTTTAGAATTTATATTTCATCTCATTTTTGCTTTGCTCACTTGAGCATTTTATTTTCTATGTCATTTTTCCTTTGCTAACTAGAGCCTTTTATTTTTGTTATTTTGAATTTGCTCACTTGAGCTTTATTTTTCTTTTCCAAAACACTTAATAATTCAACCTAAACATAAAAAAAAAACTTTTAATTGGACTTGGCTACTATCCTGGTGCTTGGAGCTTGATCTTTGGACTTAGGACTAGGACCATTACCTCAGCTTGGAGATCTATGTTCCTTTGGTGTTATTCTTTCTTGTCTGGTTATTATCTTTGTATGCAAGTTATTCCGTTATACTCGATTAAGAGTGGATTTTCTCCAAATACAACCGTTACTCTGCCCGTTTTTCTTAAGACAAGAGTTCACCTAAAAACATTGATTCATCTGAAGCTTGGTTTTTTTCTGGTTATTTGTTGCTTATGTGTTAATCTTTGTTGCTTATGTGGTAATCCAAAGGATGGGATATGGTATTGGCACTTGATGTCAAGTACTAGTCTTTTCACCCAGTTAGATCTTTCTTTACCTTTACCTTTTACTTTACGCACATAGGTTAGCCTCTTCATCTCCTACCCATTCTTTAATTTTCAAAGTCTTTTCTCTTTTTCAAAGGATTCTTGTTTTCAAAACTTGAACCGCTTTCATAAACAACTTGGGCTTAGGTCCATGCATTTTCAAACTTCTTTTCTTAGTAAACTTTTAATTCATTTAACAATACTTTGACTTTTCTTTTCATAAGACTAAAAAACACCTAACCTCATTCAAACTTTTTTGAGCTATTTGTAGCTTTTCTAAACTAAAATTTTTCCTAAAATCAACCAACACACAATTTTGGTCTTTCTTAGCCGAACTACTTGAGTTTTCTTTCAACATTGCACATTGTTGGTATGTAGTCCTAGAACTCATTGGAAGTTCTATCAAACAAAAAATTATAAAAATACTTCTTTTCTACCCCCACCATCCATTTTGTACATATACTCTTTTTTAGCACACATATACAAATTTTCAAAAAGGTTCCTGCGGAGTACTGTAGATGCTTTGGGTGCCTAACACCTTCCCTTTGCATAACTAACCCCCGGTCTCAGATCTATGATCTTTTATTTAGGATTTTATTCGCTCTTTTTCCTAGTTCTTTAGATAAAATAAAAGCGCGGATGCGACTCTTTTGTTATTTTTTAGTTAAGTCTATTTAATGGCTTATACTTGCAGTCTTTGCCGCTACAGAAAAGTGGCGACTCTGTTGGAGATGTTTGACCTACTGCTGGACCATCTCTTATAATACCTTGTGGCTTATACGCATTTTTTCAAACATTTGTTCAAGGAACTTAAAATTGACCTTTGCAAATATCTCAAGTATACTTTGACCATGGATTATGGAAAAAGGAGGACTCGAAAATACACTATTTCAAGGAACCTAAGATTGAGGGACTGATGAGCTTGATTGATGAGATTGAGAGTCCATAGTATTTTCGGAAGAAGTATGGGACTATTATACCTTTGATGAAGACGAAGATGAAGGAGGGTTTGTTTTTCACCTTGGTTTAGTTCTATGATCCATTATACAATTGCTTCACTTTTCCTGACTATCATTTAGTTCCTACCTTGGAGGAGTATTCTTATCTGTTTGATCAACCTATTACTAGTGGTGTTCCTTTTACTTGTTTGTAGGAGGAGCCTTAGTCTCATGAGATTGTTGCTATTATCCATCTAAAGAGGTATGAGATTGAAGACAATATGACTACTAAGGGGTGTATCAGAGGATTACCGGCTGCCTTTATTTTGAAGAAGGCTCTTCATTTTGCTGATATGAAGAGTATGGAGGCTTTTGAGGCCATCTTTGCCTTGCTTGCCTATGGTTTGTTCTTGTTTCCCAACATTGACAATTTTGTTGACGTTAATGCTATCAGGATATTCATGATTGGGAATCATGTTCCCACACTTCTTGCTGAGACTTATTATGCTATTCATCTTCGAAACTTCCATCGAGAAGGAGAGATTATCTGTTGTACGACATTGCTATATCGTTTGTTTGTTTCTCACTTGCCTACAACTGATGCTTTTTGGGATCCTAGGAGAGGATCTCGTTGGGCACCGAAGATCATGACTCTCATTCATTATGATATTGTGTGGTATCGTTAGTTTTATTATGATGTAGATATTATCGACAGTTGTGGTAGCTTTCCCAATGTGCCTTTTCTTGGTACAAAGGGATGTATTAGCTGCAATCATGTTCTTGCGCGTCGTCAGCTTGGTTATCTGATGAGGGATAAACCAAACAGTATTCATGTGAGTGGATTCTTTCTTAAAGAGGGTGAAGACCACAGTTCAGCTAGAAAGGATATAGAGAAAGCCTGGCGTCGAATTCATAGGAAAAGAAAAGAGAATCTAGGGAAGAAAGGAGTTGTTTCTTTGGAGCCTTATCTTCTACGGGTTCAAGCAAGACCTATTGAGTTGAAGATGCCATATTCTTGTGAGGATCCTCATGCTGATTTGTTCTTATCTACTACTCATGGTTCAGAAGATATAAAGGTTCTTCAGTGTGCTTTGGTTAGGATGCAACAAGAGAATGAAGCTTGGAAGAACAAGTATCATACCTTGAAGATGTCTCATGCAGTAGAGTTGAAAGAAAAAGATAATTTGATTGAGATTCTTGAGAGTCGTGATGTAGAGATAATGGAGAATCAAGATGATTTATTTTCATCCAGTGTTCACCCAGTTCTTAGAGCTCTTGTTCATTGTCATAATTCTCCCGAGTCTGGTGCTTGGAAAGGTTATGTCGACATGTACGTATTGGAGAACGAGCAACTGAAGGAAGAGATTAGGAAGCTTAAGAGGAAGCGTTCGTTTGAAGAAGGGTCTTCTACATATTTGATTCTTTAGGACTTGTAGTTTTATTTTGTTTTCTCTCTCTTACTTGGGATCATTGAAATTTGTATTGAAGAGTTGTAATCCTCAAAATATTTTATTAATGATATGAGTTTGTTTCAGAATTTCAATTGTGTTATACTTTGATATTTGCAAATTAAATTGTCTTTATTAAGTTCCTTGAATAATAAAAAAGAAGAAGAAATGATAGACAAATCATGTGCATTGCATGTCATGCATCATAACACACACATTCTTGCATTTTCATACTCTCCCAGGTGTCTTATTTGTTTCTCTACTTCGTTCAGTCTTCAAGTTGTTGCATCGGTATAACACTCGAGCCAACTCTAAGAAGAAGATGGAAAATCTAGAGCAAGAGAATCGTGAGATGCACGAAGAGGTTATCTCCATGAGGACCGATATGGCTAATTTGACTGCTATGGTGGAACAGTTGGTGGCTGCTCAGAATCAGCCACTACCTCTTTTGCCTTCTCCTCATATCATTTCACCTCAACATACAACTATTATCTCTGAGATTCAAGATGCTCATGTTTTTGTTGTGCCAGTGGTTTCTACCGTCCAACACCGTATGCCTCCTGGTTATCCTTGGGGAATGCCAGAGAATTTCGTTCCTGAAGGTTACAACCCTGCTGCTCAAGTGACTTCCTTGGCCCAACCTGCTGTTGTTGCCGCACCTCCTGTGGTGCATGCTACTCCTGTTTTCAACTAAGAATTTGATAATCCACTCCCTCCTCCGAGTGAAAGCTTGGACTTCTATGCTCAATTGGATGGATTTCAGGAACAGTTTGACAAGATGCAGAAAGAGCCGAAAGCCCTCAAAGGGAAAAAGCTTTTTGGTGACAATGTCAATGATCTATGCTTAGTTCCTAATGTGAAGGTGCATGCTAAACTCAAAGTTCCAGAATTTGAGAAGTACAAGGGAAATTTTTGTCCTCGTGACCATTTGATGATGTATTTGAGAAGGATGTCCACTCACACTGAAGACCAGCGTCTGCTCATTCACTTCCTTCAAGATAGTTTGACCGGTGCAGCTTTGAGATGGTACATGAGTCTAGACTGCAGTGACATCCATATATTCAATGATTTGGGTGAATCTTTTGTGAATCATTACAGTTATAATATGTATATGGCACCCGACCGTGATCAGCTAAGGGCAATGGTTCAAAAAGATAAGGAATCCTTCAAAGAGTATGATCAACGATGGCGTGAGCTTTCTACACAGGTTATGCCTTCACTAAGTGAGAAAGATATGACCAAAGTTTTCTTGAATAATTTGGGTCCTTTCTATTACAGGAAGATGGTGGCCAGTGCGCCTAATGATTTTGCTGAAATGGTGAGCATGGGAGTCCGTCTAGAAGAGGTTGTCCGAGAGGGACGGTTGTCGAAAGAAGAAGGGTCGAGTGGGACTAAGAAGCCATCTTTTGGATTCTCCAAAAGGAAAGAAGAAGTTAATGCTATTGTCCAGGAAAGGAGAACTAGACCTCCTAACAGACCTCCTTAGAACCAACAAGTTGCTGGTGTTACCCTTGTTGTTGCTACAACTCCAACTACTATCCCTTATAACAAAGCATCTCAGCAAAGACAAGGGCCAAATAAAGAACCGTTTGATCCGATTCCGATGACTTATGCAGAGTTGTATCTAGCATTGATTCAGAGGCACTTGGTGCAACCAAGGGCACCTCCAACTGTTCCAAACCCTTTTGCCATGGTATTACAAAGCTGATCAGACATGTGCATACCACCAAGAAGCTCCAGGATACAATATCGAGAATTGTTATTCATTGAAGTCAGAAGTGCAAAAGATGGTCAGATCGGGTCTTTTGTCTTTCAAAGACATGGGTCCTAATGTGCAAGGGAATCTGTTGACCATACATTGAAACGTTATGAATATGATTGACGGAAAAATCAGGATTTATGATGTGAATTCGATCATTGGAGATCTTGTGAAGATGCATGTATCTCTCTGTGAAGTTGGTTGTTGCACTCATGATTATGTTGCTTGTAATGTGTGCAACAAAGATACTCGTGGTTGTGACAAAGTAAAGAGTGATCTTCAAGATATGATGGACATGAACTTTATTCAGGTTATTAGGTTGACGGATGAGCTTGAAGTTAAAGTAAATGATGTCTATGGTCCTCGTAGAGAAGTTCAAATCCGAGATGTGAACGAGACTAATGCTAATTTGGTGAATGCACATGTCGAGTCTAATTTCGTTAAAGGGCAAGAGGTTTACCAATATAGTGAATGCTCAATATGTAGCATATATCATCGTGGTTGTGATGTTGTGAAAAGAAATATTCAGCGTCTACTAGATGAAGGCATTATTCAGATTGTAATAAGCAGGGCTGGTTTCAACAATGGCGTCAATATGATTGAAGGATCATTTGATGAATTTGATGATGAATACATTTCTACTGATGAGTATTTCTCTACTGATGAGTCTGGTGAAGAAGCAGATGTAAACATCATTGTGACACATTTTGATATTCTCACTCCTGTGGAAGTGACCTATTACAGTAAGCCTCCAGTTACCCCTTTGGTTATTAGCTTACCTAGACCTGTCTCGTATAGTTCCAACAAGGTTGTGCCATACAAATACAATGCCACCATTCTAGAAGCAGATGTTGAAGTTCCGATTCAACCATTACCGTAAGAAGGAAATATTGTTGATGTTAGTCAAATGACCAGAAGTGGTCGTGTATTTGCTCATGTATTTCCAAAGTTGGCTGATGATGGTAAGAAGATTGTGGAAACCAGTGCTGAACCCAAGAAGCCTGAAGGGCAGACTAATGGGGTAACCCAAGAGAAAGAAATGGATGATTTGTTGAAGATTATCAAGATGAGATATTATAAGATTGTTGAGCAATTGTTGCAGACACCGTCAAAGATTTCAATCCTTGCTTTATTGATGAATTCTTCAGCTCACAGAGAGTCTCTAATGAAGGTTTTAGATAAGGCATTTGTTAATTATGATGTGCCTTTGGAAAATTTTAATAATGTGGTTGAAAACATCACAGCTTGCAATAATCTGAGTTTTAATGATGAAGTGTTGTCTGCTGAGGGAAGGAATCACAACATGGCTTTGCATATTTCCATGAATTGCAAGAATGATGCATTTTCCAACATGCTTATTGATAATGGCTCCGCATTGAATGTTATTCCCAAAAGTACCCTTTCAAAGCTTAAATATCAAGGCCCACCGATGCGTCCTAGTGATATCATTATGAAGGCGTTTGATGGTTCTTGTAATTTTTTTATTGGCTCACATTTGTTTCAAATTACGTTCCAGATGATGGATATATTTCCTGCTTATAGATGTTTGATTGGACGACCTTGGATTCATGAGGCTGGTGTTATGAATTTGACCCTCTATTAGAAATTAAAGTTTGTCCGTGAAGGTGCTGTGATTATTATGGAAGGGGAACAAGCTATGCTAGTTTCTCATTTATCCTCCTTTTCCATAGTAGAAGCTGATGAAGCCGTTATTGGAACATAATTCCAAGCTTTGTCTATTGATAGTGTCCAAAGGAGTGAAGATTTTATTGCTTCGTTGAAGAATGCTCGTAATGTGGTTCATAAAGGTTCTAGAAATGTTTGGGAATAAGTTATTGAGCGAAAGGTGAATAATAGTGGTTTTGGTTTAGGCTTTTCCAGGAAGATCTGAAGAGAAATCCTGAAGTCAAGACCTGTTGCTGCCAAATATCCAGATGTTTTCCAAAGTGCTTGTTATCTTGATCCTATTGTTCCATGAGTTGATGCCATTGTTGAAGATGGACCAGAGCAGGAAATGCCCAACTTTGTGACGCATGGAACCGGAGTTTGTAATTGGACTGCTATTGACATCCCCACTTGCACTCACGTGTCTAAGTAATTCACTTTTGCTTGTTTAAATTTTCAAATAATGATCCTTTCACTCTGCCCAAGGTGAAAGTGATGTTGTATAGGCAGAATCTGTTTGTTTTGAAATTTAAGATCATTAATAAAAGTTTTTTTTCATTCCAAATTGTGTCTTTTATTTTCTGCTTTTTCTTGAAAAACGGTAATCAGAAAAAACCTTTAACAAAAAATAAAAATTGAATTGAATTTGCATAATCACTTGTCACATGTGTCAGTTTCTAAAATCGATCATAAACATATGTGCAAATTAATTCATAAAACCTTTGAAAACTATGACCCTGCACCCTTTTCCGACTTTGAACATCCTGTATATGTAGCCGAAGAAGAGGAATTTGATGAGATCCCTGAAGATGTTTCTCGGTTGCTTGAGTGCGAGGAAAACATCATGCATCCGTACAAAGAGCCGTTGGAAGTCATTAACTTGGGTTCTAAAGAAGATGTGAAAGAAGTCAATATTTGAGCATTGCTACTTCCTGAGGTGAAGATTCGTTTGATTGAAATGCTGAAAGATTATGTGGATATGTTTGCTTGGTCGTATCAAGATATGTCAGGGGTTGGATACTAATATTGTGGAGCATCATTTACCTTTAAAGCCTGACTGCCCGCCAATCTAGCAGAAGTTAAGAAGAACTCATCCTGATATGGCGATAAACATTAAGGAGGAAGTTTTAAAGTAGATTGACGCAGGTTTCCTTGTGGCATCAGTCTATCCTTAGTGGATTGCTAATATTGTGCCAGTACCAAAGAAAGATGGAACGGTCCGCATGTGTGTTAATTACTGAGATCTGAACAAGGCTAGTCCGAAAGATGATTTTCCTTTGCCACACATTGATATGTTGATGGAAAATACTGCAAAATGCAAAGTATTCTCGTTAATGGATGGATTTTCCGGATATAATAAAATTAAGATGGCTCCTAAAGACATGGAAAAAAAGTTTATCACACCCTAGGGAACATTCTGTTATAGAGTGATGCCCTTCGGGTTGAAGAACGCTGGTGCAACATACCAGAGGGCTATGACGATCCTATTCCATGATCTGATGCATAAAGAAATTAAAGTATATGTTGATATGATTGCCAAGTCCCAAACTAAGGAAGATCATTTGGAAGATTTGTTGAAACTGTTTCAGCGTTTGAGGAAGTATCCTCTCAGTTTGAATCCTAATAAATGAACATTTGGCGTCTAGTCTGGAAAACTGTTAGGTTTCGTTGTCAGCCAAAAAGAAATTGAAGTTGATCTTGATAAAGTTAGGGAAATCCAATAGATTTTGGCACCAAGAACTAAAAAGCAAGTCAGAGGTTTCCTTGGATATTTGAATTACATTTCCAGATTCATTTCCCATATGACTGCAACTTGTGAACCAATCTTCAAGCTGTTGAGGAAAGATCAAGGTTGCGTATGGACAGATGATTGCCAAAGGGCATTTCAAAGTATCAAAGAGTATTTGCTTGAACCTCCTATCCTGCTCCCTCCCGTTGAAGGAAGACCATTGGTTCTATATCTTATTGTGTTGGAAAGCTCCATGGGTTGTATTTTGGGACAACAAGATGAAACAAAAAGGAAAGAATATGCCATTTATTATCTGAGCAAGAAGTTCACCGACTGTGAAACCCAATATTCTATGTTGGTTGATCTCTCGAATGGATTTGATCAAGTACATCTTTGAAAATCCTGCTCTTACGAGAAGAATTTCTCGTTGGAAGATGTTGTTATCTGAATATGATATTGAATATCGTACCCAGAAATCTATTAAAAGTAGTGTACTGGCAAAATACCTAGCTCATCAGCCGGTTGAGGATAATCAATCTGTTGAATTTGACTTTCTTGATGAGTATGTAATGTATTTGAAAATGAAATATTGTGATGAACATTCACCCGAAGAAGGCCCAAATCCAGAATCCTAATGGAGAATGGTGTTTGATGAAGTTGTGAATGCTTGTGGAAAAGGAATCGATGTTGTGATCATCACTCCTCAAGGATCTCACATTCCTTTCACATCAAGATTGATTTTTGATTGTACAAATAACATGGAGGAATATGAAGCTTGTATCATGGGTCTTGAAGAAGCCATCGACCTCAGAATCAAAATTCTTGATGTGTACAGTGATTCAACTTTAGTAGTAAATCAAGTTAAAGGAGATTGGGAGACTCATCACCATGGCTTAATCCCTTACAAAGATTATGCAAGGAGGCTGCTGACTTTCTTCAATAAAGTAGAGCTTCACCATATTCCTCGCGATGAAAATCAGATGGCAGATGCCCTGGAAACTTTGGCTTCTATGTACAAAGTGAACTAGTGGAATGATATACCTCAGATCACCATTGAGCGCCCTGAGAGGCCAACTTATATATTCGTCATGGAGGTGGAACAGGACGATAAACCCTGGTATCATGACATCAAGCACTTCGTGATGACTTGAGAGTATCTGGTTGATGCGACAAGCAAAGATAGAAAGACATTGAGGAGATTGGCTGGTAGTTTATTTCTCAATGAAGGTGCGTTATACAAAATAAATCGTGACATGATCTTGCTCAGATGCATAGATATACACGAAGCAGACATGTTGATGCATGAGATTCATGAGCATTCTTTTGGTACCCATGCCAATGGACACTCTATGGCTAAGAAGATGCTAAGGGTTGGATATTATTAGTTAACAATGGATTCCGATTGTTACAAATTTGCAAAGAAATGTCATAAGTGTCAAGTTTATGCTGATAAAATTCATGTGCCTCCTACATTTCTCAATGTTATTTCTTCCACATGGCCTTTCTCTATGTGGGGTATTGACATGATTGGGATGATTGAACCCAAGGCATCTAATGAACATCGTTTCATTTTGGTAGCAATTGAATACTTCACCAAATGGGTTGAAGCGGCTTCTTATGCCAATATTACCAAGAAAGTAGTGGTCTAATTCATCAAGAACAATCTCATTTGTCGGTATGGTGTGCCTAGTAGGATCATCACTGACAACGACTCGAATTTGAACAATAAAATGATGGCGGAACTTTGTGAAGAATTCAAGATTGTTCATCACAACTTTTCTCCCTACAGACCCAAGATGAATGGGGAATTGGAAGCTGCAAACAAGAATATCAAAAGGATCATCCAGAAGATGGTTGTCACCTACAAAGACCGGCATGAAATGCTTCCATTTGCTTTACATGGATATCGTACTTCGGTATACACTTCAACAGGGGAAACCCCTTTCTCTTTGGTTTATGGGAAGGAAGTAGTACTCCCCATTGAAGTTGAGATTCCATCTTTGCGTGTGATAATGGAAGCTGAGTTATCTGATGCTGGATGGGTTCAGAATCGGTTAGACCAGTTGAATTTGATTGAGGAGAAGAGAATGATAACTTTATGTCATGGTCAGTTGTACTAGAAAAGAATGAAGAAAGATTTTGATAAGAAGGTCAAACCTCGTGTATTCAGAGAAGGCGACCTCGTGCTCAGAAAGATCATTTCTTTAAACTCTGATTCCAGAGGCAAGTGGACTCCCAATTATGAAGGCCCATATGTTTTCAAGAAAGCCTTCTCTGGCGGTGTATTGATTCTTGAAACTATGGATGGCGAGGAGTTTCCACGTCCTCTGAATGTTGATGTAGTCAAGAAATATTTCGCCTAAATAAATAAAAGAATAGCTCCCTAAGTTGAAAACCTGAAAAGGAGATTTAGGCAAAAAAGACCGTCTCGGTAGACTGAAAACCCGAAAGGGCGGTCTAGGCAAAAATTAGAGACATAAACAGAATAAATCTCCTGGTAGGCTGAAAACCCGCAAAAGAAGTCTAGGCAAAAGTTAGGGACTTATATGGCAAGTAACTACATCAGACAAGACTTGATCATAGAAGCAACAATCTGCATGGATTATCTTCATACCTCAACTAAAGACTACAATACATGAGTTTAAAGTTGTTAGGGAGAATAATGTTCATTGTTCTTCGATGTATCTTTTCCATGTATTTACCATTTTTCAAGACTTTGTAATCATCTACTGAGTCATTCTATTGGTAGATGTTATACCCAAAAAAATTCCCTCCTACTTCTCAAGACAATCCACAACTCCATACTCAAGGAGTTTACAAGGGTTAACCAGACAAACTCTCTCCTAAGCAATCAATCCAAACTAGGGTTTTGCTCATCTCAAGTCAAGATGGATTTCCAGTGATCTAAGTGGTCATCATATCTCACCATATACCTCAAGGGATCATCATGCCAAGTTTCAAGCCTTACAAGTCAAAATTGCTCATCCAATTGCTCAGATGGTTGAAAATCAACTGTATTGGACAAAAAGTCAACTATGGTCAACATATAGTCAAACTTCATAATTTTTGCTCAACATCAATATTTTGAAGTAATATTCATCATTTGATCAAGGGTTGATCATGATTCATCAAGAAAAGTCAAGATTTGATCAAAAGTCAAAGTTTCTAAATTAGGTTTTTTTCTAGATAAAAGTCAACAAAACTTTGACCAGGCATAACTTTCACATACTTTATCAGAAATTTATCCATCAAAGCTCATTTTAAAGGGAATTCAATTCTCTACAACTTCATGTCTCACAAGCTTTGGCTAGAAATGCTTCATTTGGAAGTTATGGATCAAAACATTATAGGTCCTTTTAAAAGTCAACAAAAGGTCATCTTTTTGCAAAGAAGTATTCATGAACATGGAAACTTAAATGAAGATGAATCCAAAAAGGCTGTTTAGAGGACATCTTGATCTTTCTAAAAAGTCCAAGATCACTAAAAAATATTAAAAATTGAGCAAGATAC
Source organism: Vicia sativa (assembly GCA_021764765.1). Classification (NCBI taxonomy): domain Eukaryota; kingdom Viridiplantae; phylum Streptophyta; class Magnoliopsida; order Fabales; family Fabaceae; genus Vicia; species Vicia sativa. The sequence continues at coordinate 102,594,894 of CM038792.1, forward strand.
AAGTTGTGCAAGTTGAGCATTTTTTAGGAGGTGCATAAAGAGAAATACTTGAGAAAATCAAAAAAATTCTAAATGGGCCTAATTTTTCTTGATTCAAACTTGTTTCTAATCCCAATTAGAACCTCCAAGCCCAATTCCACTCCCTTGAGCTTTTTTATTTTATTTATTTTTATTTACTTAAAGTCAATTTAATTAAAATAAAATAGCAAAAAATAAATCAATCAATGCAAGGCTGAATATTTGACATTCTTGAGGTCCAAGATACCTATTAAATGGCCTGAAATTAGAAATTGAGTGATTGGCAAGAGATTGGTACAAGATTGAAAAGATTGGCAAATCAAATATACTCTCATTGATTGGGATATATTTTCTCATCAATTCTTAACCTGAATCCATCCTCTATAAATTCAGAGGGTTTTTAAACCCTAGGAGAGAATTTTTTTGCAGCTGGAAGAACCCTAACCAACCTCAAGAAAACCGTGACTTGCAAGCAACTAGCAGCCCTAGTTTTGGATCAATTCAGACCGTTCCAAGTCTTGCAACACGTTCCTGGAGGTTATCTGATTCATTCCAGATCATTAACAAGCATTCAGACGCCCAGAATTGTAAGAACACGATTACAGTTTGCTCTTCAAAACTCAAAATCAATTTCAGTAATTCATGCATTTTTAATACGATTTGATTGCATATTTGTGTTTAGACTGATGTTTGTAAACTTTATGGATGGTTTGATTTGAGTTTTAGCACAGGAATAAGAATATGCCATGGCTAGAGTTCATGAGGTCGAATTAGGGTTTTCCAAAATAGGATAAATTGGACGAAACCAATGACCCTATCACATTCAGGGGATCAAACTGAATCGATCCATGTACTCACAACTAATTTATGTTGCGTATTTCTCAGTTTTGATTTCTTGCAGGGGTATAGTGACAAATGAAAATGTGGCTATAGGTTGTAGCGATGAACCGTGTCCGTGGGTAAAAGTTCAAAAATTCAAACGAAGAAGATGACTCATTCCCGCGTGTTTCGTTTTAACTATTTCCAGAAAATTAATTCGCTTATATTTATTTCGTTTCATTGTACTAACACCATCAGCAGGTTGGCTCAGTGGTAAGACAACGCACGTTTGACCTATGGGGCAGGGGTTCGATCCCTGGCTATCCCATTCTTTTTACCACTTTTTCACAACTAACCAATTTTTCATATTTTCTTATTATTTTCTTTTTCCAATTTAATTTCTTTTCAAATATTTTTCTAACACACTAAAAATCACCAAAAAAAATCTTTTTTCATAATTAGGTCAGAAAAATACTTATTTAATTTTTGACATTAAAAAATATTATTTTTCATCTTTATTTTATTTAATTGTTAATTAATCGGAAATTAACTTTTAATTGCTTTTTCTATACTAAAATTGATCCAGAAAATTCCCAAAAAATATTTTCTCATCTAATTAGGTTTACTAACCTTAAAACTTTTTTTCCTAACTCAAAATATATTTTTTACTAACATTATTTTCTCTTATTTACGATTCGATCCTTTTCGTAATATTTTCCGATTATTGTAACTGTTTCCAAGTTGTAATAGTTAGGTTTATTTTCTCGCACATTTTTAAATATTATGTAACTACTCATGGGATGTAATAGTTTAATTAGGGTTTACTTTCCGCACTCCTTATTATGCATCTGCCCCAAAGCCATGTAATAGTCTAGGGTTTTACTTTCCCGCACTTTACATTTCCGCAATTTATTTTCCGCACCTATTAACTACTAGTAACTAGGTGTCTATGGCAAGATTAAATCAATCAAACGTAGCTAACCCTAATCGCAAGATAAATATTTGAATACAACACAACCTCCTTAGGGTATCCTCTCTTGTTGCCTTACGAATAATGGTCATGTCCCTCGAACGTAGGGATAACTTAGCTAAGACTCTTACAAACATATCATCATAGTCCCTTCGAATATAAAGATCATAGTCCCTTGATGACCCTTGATGTTGCCTACGAATATATGATCTCGTCCCTCGGTTGTTGCCTACGAAAAGTGATGATCGTCCCTACGAATATGCTAAGATATCCTTACAAGTTGCCTTCTATGACCATCCGATGGCCCTTCGAATGTCCGTTTCACATCCAATGAATAAGGTTACCTATCAACCAATGGTATGTATAACCTTATTCTAAAGGAAAGCAAAATAACATGGAAACGACCATTCTGAGTAGGAAAATAAGTCTCTTTTGCTTGCTCCAATCAATTCAAAAATACTTTTTACACCTCACACTTTTCAAAATCTTTTTCAAAACACTTGTTATACATTCCAGCGTGAATCATAACAAAGTCTTTTCCAAAACAAAACATTTCCAAACACTTCGTATACATTCTAGCGAGAATCATTACGAAGTCAAAACGAAATGAATTTTCAAACATTTTCAAACACACACACACACACACACAAAGCAATTTATAAAGTGAGCTAAGCAATTAAGATCCCGTAGATAACTACGGATGGAAAGGGTGCTAATACCTTCCCTTTTCATAACTGCCTCCCTTACTCAGAATCTAATGAAGGTCTTTTCTTGTTCTTTTCGCCTTCCCTTAATTGGATAAAAGAAAAGCCAGTGGCGACTCTTGCTATCCGTAAGATTTGCGATCAAACGCAAAACAAACAAGTCAGTTCTTCCACCGTGTTACAGCAGACTACCATTCTATCAATAACATTTGAGCCTTTATCCAATTCCTTGGCAATCTTATTTTATTCAGTTTATAAAAATATTATTTTATTATTGAAAATGCATTTCAAAACAAGCGGATTTGTTAGAACATACTTGCGAAATTTTGCAACTTAAGTTTGTTTACTTCGGATGTGAAGCAAATGGATAAGATGACATTGTCCAAATAACAAACAAGATTGATAATATTAGAGTTGGTACCATTAGGACCTCTATAACATTTTTCGTTCGAATATGAGATATAAGTGCAAAGCGGATTATTCCCACAGAATGTCCCATTTTTCCCAGAAGAGTTGGTAAGAGTATCGCTCTGATGAGATATGGTGACACCCCATGAGATGCTTCCATTAGAAGGAACTTGGGAATGTTTACGATATGCCTGCAGCTTCTTCTGAAATTTGATGCGATAAAGAGTTACCCTTCGGTTGATAGTTTGTGAAGAGTTCATTTTAGTCAAGTGTTGTCAATGCATTAGTCAACCTTCCAAGTTGATCATCAATAAAATGTCCATATGCATCTCACGTACATTCATTCATACATTTCTCATTCGCATATGTTGATAATCAGAGTATGTTTCATCTTTCCATCAGAATGTCAACTTTAAGCAGAAAAAGTTCCTCTTTCTGCTTTCTCCACTGAATTAACCCTCGAAGAAGAATAGAGTCTCAACTCTCTTTATAAACCTCTATGAATGTTCAAATCACCATTCCCTAGCTTGATTGTGGTTTGAGCTCTAGTCTCGAAGTGGCATTATTACCTTGTTCTTCCTACACTATGAGTTCTAATTGGAAAGCACAATTATGTCAGGAAGATCTCATCACTCCAAAAAAGGTGAATCCAATTTGATCTCCTTTCGGCAACCCAATGAGGAATCTTTCGCTATAGATTGACCGTATTTCTCCAGAAAGTTGAAGACTTGTTATGGAAACCTCTGATAAGTGATCTATGAGCTCATTATTGGCTAATTCCCATAGCGGTATGCAGCAAGATTTATTGTTGCGATGAATGGCAACCTTGTCCTTATGGAAGGTAGTTTATCGAAGATTTGTTGTTCCGATGAATGGCAACCTTGTCTTTATGGAAGATATTTTATCGAAGATTTGTTGTTAATGAATTGAAGGTTTATGTTGGATGAATGGAAACCTTGTATTTATGGAAGGTAGTTTATCGAAGATTTGTTATTCGATGAATGGCAACCTTGGTAGTTTATCGAAGATTTGTTGTTCTGATGAATGGCAACCTTGTCTTTATGGAAGGTAGTTTATCGAAGATTTGTTGTTCCAATGAATGGCAACCTTGTCTTCATGGAAGGTAGTTTATCGAAGATTTGTTGTTCCGATGAATGGCAAACTTGTCTTTATGGAAGGTATTTTTTTGAATATTTGTTGTTCCGATGAATGGCAACCTTGTCTTTATGGAAGGTAGTTTATCGAAGATCTGTTGTTCCGATGAATGGCAACCTTGTATTTATGGAAGGTAGTTTATTGAAGATTTGTTATTCCGATGAATGGCAACCTTGTCTTTATGGAAGGTAGTTTATCAAAAATTTGTTGTTCTGATGAATGGAAACCTTGTCTTTATGGAAGGTAGTTTATCGAAGATTTGTTCTTCCGATGAATGGAAACCTTGCCTTTATGGAAGGTAGTTTATCGAAGATTTATTGTTCTGATGAACGGAAACCTTGTCTTTATGGAAGGTAGTTTATCGAAGATTTGTTGTTCCGATAAATGGCAACCTTTTATTTATTGAAGGTAGTTTTTCGAAGATTTGTTGTTCTGATGAATGGAAACCTTGTCTTTATGGAAGGTAGTTTATCGAAGATTTAATATTCTGATGAATGGAAACCTTGTCTTTATGCAAGATAGTTTATCAAAGATTTGTTGTTCCGATGAATGGAAACCTTATCCTTATGGAAGGTGGTTTATCAAAGATTTGTTGTTTCAATGAATGGCAGGCTTGTCCTTATGGAAGGTAGTTTAACGAAGATTTGTTGTTCCGATGGATGAAAATCTCGTTATTATGGGAGATAGTTCATCGTTATTTTGTTGAATACTCCAATGAGCAGAATTTTAGCTCACTGATTGTATGATTACTTTGTCACCTTTTTCCAGATGAAGTATCATGGTTAAAGAGGGAGTTCCAGATCGTCTTTGGTGAAGCGCCAGAGCTCTTTTGAAAGTCACTCTATTGTTGATGTTATCCTCTTACAACCTTTTGGTTATAAACGATTGTTTGGTATTTATTTAGGGTTGATGGTTTACTATCTTTAGAAAATTGGTGTCACTCCCTTATTTTTGCTAACTCCTCTGTGAGGAGATAGTTCGCTGTCTATCTAAGGATTATTGTTGTTATTCCCATTCCCCAGTGGAGTCATGTTTTTCTCTCCCATATTGCATGTTGGACAATAATGTTTGGATTATTGGAAATGGCAAGAAGAATAATTGTTGGCTGGATAATTGGGTAGGGGAGACTCTAGCTTGCAAATTCAAAATTCTTGAAAATATTACATCCAAGCTGAAACTACCTGGCTGAACATCATTAGATAGAATATCAATAAAGTCGCAATCGAACATTTTTTATCCCGCGAGAGAAAAGGAAAATATCGAGTAAAACTGAGGGGGAAGAAATCATGGTCTTACGACCAAGAGATCGGGTATGGGCGTCTGTTACGCGAGGGGAAGGTATTACCACCCCACACGCTCGTAGTACTCTACGGTATCCACTTCTACTTTCTATCAAATGAGTGTGTTATATCTATCTATCACTTAATCGCTACAATGCATGTGAAAGAAAGAAAACAAAGAAAATACGGGGAAAAGAAGGAAGTATATACAAAGTTTTGCTCAGTAGAGCCCCGTGACAAGATGCCTATGTATTCCCTCGTGCAATGGAAAAGTCAGAGCTCCATAGTTTGGCTCACATGTTTTGGTGGGTTTCAAGGAGTCAATAGGTTCATGTGTTTATTCCCATGCCTTCTCTCCTCAGTTCTCAATATTTTTTGAAAGTATTGTCTCCCATTGAATACTTCTGTTATCATCTACCATGGCCTCTCATCTTGAGTATATGCTTCATGTTTGAAAGAGATTATCAAATTCAAAGAATTCACCATTCTATGGCCATCTACCTTGAATTAGGGTTTTGGACTTCTGAGGATCATATTTTGGTGTTTGTGTGAAGTTTGTGGATGATTTCAAAGTAATTTGATTCTCAAGAGGACTTCTAATATGAATATTCTTGGATCCAAGGAGTTTGACTGATGAGAAGATTGTTTTAGAAGTCTATGATTGCCCACTCTCTCTATTGATGCTTCATTTATCTTGTTTGACTTCAAAGGATCATAACTTGGTCATCCCATGTCTCCTTGAGATCATTTTTCTCTAAATGAACCTAAGGATGTCTAATACAACTTAGTTAAATTGGTAAGATGAGAAAATGCTTTGAAATTTGCCTATGAAGTCATAAGGCCATAACTTGCTCAATTTTTGGAGATTTTGGTTGGTTCTTTTTGTAAAATTCTCTTTGAGAGATCTACTTCATTTCATCCTTGAAAATCAAGAGCAAATTTGAATGGAAGGCCAGGTTTGGATTGAAAACATTATAGGTCATTTTTTGCCAAAGTTAGAAATTTTTCTAAGTGTAAAAAAGTAAGTGTGTTTTTGGTGATTTCAAATGATCATAACTTTTAGCTCAAGATACCAAATGCTACCTTTCCAAGTGCATTTTAAAGTTTGTAATATCAGCTTTCTAAAGAGTCCAAGGTTGTATCATAAAGGTCCTTGAGTGAGGAGAATCATGGTTGCAAAGAGGGTGCCTTGAAACTTAAGTTTCCATCCAAGACAGATTTTGTTTTCAATAATGTGGTTTCTAATGATCAAATTCATGCGCCTTTTTGACTTAAACATGATTTAAAAAGTTTTCAAGCTTGATTAGAGGGATAAAACACACAATTTGGCGAAGTTTTGTCAACTTGCAAGTCACACTTTGCTCATGATGCAGGTGTGCACGATTTCGCTCCAACTTGCATCACACACCGTCCATTCTAATTTAATTTTCCTCTCCTATAAATAAGCAAGATATTCCACTCATTTCCTCAAGCTTTGATAGCCAAAAATCCTCTTCCAAACTTCCTCCATAACCAGATTTTCTGCAACCTCGAATTCGTGTTTAAACCACTCCTAGTTTGAAATTAACCATTCATTCTTCTTCCTTGAACCTCACTGAATCTAACAGATTAAGAATCGTGCCTTGAAGCTTCTTGAATCGTGCTATCCAAGTCCAGTTTTAGAGTTCTTAAAGTGAACTTCGTTCAGGTAGGAATCTCCATAAAACCTTGCAAAATAAAACATCATTACACTCTCATCATCTCCCTGATCCTTGTGATCTTCACCATTTGCATTTTCATCAAGTATTGACTGAGAATTTCATCAAAATCCTATTCGCTATTATCTGAGTTTTTTTTTCCAAATTTCTCTTCACTCAGTTTAAATAAATTTTTCGCGAGCATGTGGTTGAGACCGTCTTAAAAAGACGAATCCAAGGATACCACTAGCATTGATTTTAAAATTTGAGAATCGCGTATGGATGATAGCTGGAGGTTGAAGACTGAAATTTCTGGAAACAGATACTTGATGACACAAAGAATGTTATGACACAGTATCTGACAAACTGTTTAACAATTCACACAGTAATTTAAAACAGTAAAGAACATAATCAATTGTTTACCCAGTTCAGTGTGTAACTACACCTACATCTGGGGGCTACCAAGTCAGGGAGGAAATCCACTATAAGCAGTATTAATTCAGGAATAAACCAACCAGTTTATCTCCTTCACATAAGACCTACCCAATGCAACTTCAATCTAAGTCCTACTTAGAGCTGAGTTCCTACTCACTCCCCCTCAATCACAGCAGTGATATCAACCTATTGTTTAATAGAATTGTGAAGACATTCTTCAATAAACATACTTGATTTCGCTTCAAAGCCTTAATCAAGAGACACAACACTCGTGCTTCAAAGCTTTGAGTGATAAACAACCCTTACAACCAAATCCTACTCCAAGACACTTATCAAATGATAATTGCTTGGCTCACAAGAATAACTAGAACACAAAAATAACAGTTTGCTAAATCTTCTACACAGTAAAGGCGCATCAGTAACATAAGGGTTTCTTTGATAATATAGAAGCAGTAAAGTCTTCAACTTGGGCTTCCATAATTATAGCTAGGGTTAACCAAAGTTAACCTAAAGACTTGGTCTTTTCAACATACCAATTAGGGTTAAAATAAGGTTAACCTCAAAACCACGTGAGCATATGATCCAACATAATAATCCATAATAAAACAGCTCAGCAGAATCCTGAAAACTCTCAGGAAAAGTAAATCTGCATAACCACATATGTTACACATGATGTCATAACATTGGTTATGACATCAGTCATTCTTCTTGCAGATTTCTAGCAAAACCAAACTGAGTTGTACCTGTATAATTCTTCTTCTGCAGAATTTATCTTCAACTCAGAATGTCATGACATCAGTCAAGACATTGACATAAACTGGTTTTACCAAAAATTAAAGCCAACACAAAACACTTACAAACTCCCCCTTTGGCAAATTTTTGGCTAAAACAACTAAGCTATCAGAGACTAATGCAGCAGAAATTAAAATCAAACAACTAAGCCAACTAAGCTAAATAACAAGAACCTACCAAAGATAAATTCAACCCATAATTTCTTCTCCCCCTTTTTAGCCATAAAGGGGCCAAAGGAACCATTACAATATCCCAGAAATCATGATATATAAGTAGCATAAGTATTAATTATACAACCAAGTTAACAAAATACAATCAGCCAAAACAAAATCAACAAAACAATAAGCAAAAGCAACAACAGCAATAAGTAATCAATAGGAGCACCAGCTGGCTGTGTAAACTATCAACCATAGAACTTCAGCCACTTTTCTCTCCTGAACGAGCACTATGGTAAGTATCTCCCTCTGATGAACTGCTTGCAGCACCAGCCTGTTGCTCTTCTTCAGCGTCCTGATGCAAGTCCTCTGCACCATCCTCATCTAGCCTTTCATCCTCAACCTCAGTGTCTTCTTTCTTCTGCTCCAAGGTAGTGATCAGCTCTTCAAGAGTTTTCTTTCTTGCTTCAAGCTCCCTGCAGGTCTCTCTCAACACAACAATGACATCAGCCTTTTGAGAATTAGCTTTGACATTTGATGTCTCAGGAGATGTCATGACAATGTCAGGGACATGTTTCCCCTGAAACAGCTTGTAGTGGAAACCAAGAGCAGGGGCTCTTTTACAGATAGAATCCTTTTCTACCAGAATATCAGGATATTGATCAATGATAATCCCACACAAGAGGGAGGGAAAGGCTAAAGGACCCTTAATTGCATAGCTGTCTGCATGCTTCAAGGTCTGCTCACAAATATAACTACCATAGTCAAATTTTGTCTTAGTTCCAACAGCATAAATGAATCTTCCCAAACCAATGGAAATGGTGGATTTTTGATTTGTGGGAACCCAGTTAGCTGCACCAATCTTGTGCAGTATGGAAAACTTGATACTTAGCTAGCAGTCAGCTTCCCTTTCAAGGGCCAGTGCTTGACTTGCTTGGCAGTGATGGTTTGACAAACCTGGTTGTCAGTAACTTCAAGCTCAGGCTGAGCATCATCAGGCCTTCCCAGGAATTTGTTAATCACAGTAGGAGAGAATTTCACCTTCCTTCCTCTCACATAAGCACTCTTAAAGTCAGCTGACTTTCCATCAGCACACCCACCATACATATTTACTATGAATTCTTTGACAAGAATCTCATAGCAGTTGGAAAACTTGACCACTGTCTTCATCAGGCTAGCAACCTTGATGAGATCCATGACTTCCTTACACTCAATAACACTTCTGTCCATCTCCCTCTCTAAGGCTATCCTTTTCAAAAACACATACTTTCACCTGCTTGCATTTTCTGGATGGTGAAAGGAGATATTATCAATTGCAACCTCAGGAACTTTAGGCAGCTTGCTAGTAGAGGGCTTCTTTCTGAGAGGAATGTCTGGAACATCTCTCTCAACATCAAAATCAAAATCTGATTCCTCATCAGATTCAGAGGGTTCAGGAGCCTTTCTCTTCTTGGACATGGGAGTTTTCTTGGGTTTAGAGAGATTGCCAACAGATTTCACCCTACCCTTCCCTTTTGAAGTTTCAGCCTTATGATCCTTTTCAGTTTCTTCTCTAGCCTTGTTCTCAGACCTAGGATTCTCATGAACAGCTTCAGTAGCCTTCTCCTTGGAGGGGCTTTGAGCAACACTCTGCTTTTCTTTTCTAGACATCATCCTTCTTGCTATGCTAGGGTTGACATTAGCAATTAAATCATTGTCAGAAAATTCTTCATCAACATCAATAACAGGGGGTTCAACAGCCTTATCAGTGGGGGTTTGGTGATCAGCAGTTTTCTCTGGAGAATTTTCAATGTTGTCATCAGCAGGTTTCTCTGGAGATTTCTCAATGTTTTCATCAGATGTCTCAACATTCTGAGTGACATTTGGATCACTTTCTAAATTAGGGCTAGCAGTTTCTTGGTTCAATGGAACAGATACACTAGGAACAGAGTGATTTTCATTAAGAATCCTAGTGACTAGTCTAGCAATAGCTTGATGCACATAGGCAGAACCTTCCCTATTTGCTATCTCTGGAGGAACGGAAGATGATGGTTCAGCAGTCTTACCAGATGGAAAAGCTTGTGATCTTCTTGCATGTCTGGTACACAACTTCTTGACCTTGGGAGGATCAGTTGCTATGGTACGAAGAGGAGTGACCTCCAGAACATCAGCATCCATGGGGTTTGCGTTTGCCCTAGGTCCTGAGTCAGTGGATGAAGAGGACACAATTGCCTTTGATGAAGATGATGATGACACAGATTTTTGAGACATCTTGAAAGATTGAGAATACAAGGGACAGTAAATTTGAAGTTTTCTTTTGAGAGAATGGTGAGTGATGCAGCAAACTGAGAAGAGGAAAATATGAATATGTCTATTCCTCTTCTTATAATTTTTGAAAGAAAGAGGGAAACTAATTTTCTGCCCAATCAGAATAAACCTGATGAAAATGTCTCTTTCAACCCTTGTTGTAAGCAAAATTAATTGCTACAACTCTTCATATTGACAAATACCCAGCTTGCCCCTTAAGTTCTCAAACTGACTAGCATCAAGTGCTTTGGTAAAAATGTCAGCAAGTTGTAGTTCAGTAGCAACATGTTCCAACTTAATCACCTTCTCCTCCACAAGATCTCTGATGAAATGATGTCTAATGTCAATATTCTTAGTCCTACTGTGCTGTATAGTATTCTTGGAAATGTTAATAGCACTCAGGTTGTCACAGTACAATGTCATGACATCTTGTGTGACATTGTACTCAGTCAACATATGTTTCATCCAGATCATTTGAGAACAACTGCTACCAGCTTCTATGTATTCAGCTTCAGCAGTAGATAAAGACACACAATTTTGCTTCTTGTTGAACCAAGAGACAAGGTTGTTTCCTAAGAAGAAGCATCCTCCAGAGGTACTCTTTCTGTCATCAACACTATAAGCCCAATCAGCATCACAATAACCAGACATAATTGGTTCACATCCATGAGAATACATCATACTATAATTGTAAGTTCCACTCACATACTTCAGAATTCTTTTCACCTGGTTGATGTGACTTACTTTGGGTTCAGCCTGGTATCTAACACATGCTCCAACTGCAAAGGCAATGTCAGGTCTGTTGGCTGTTAAGTATAGCAGACTTCCTATCATGCTTCTGTACAAGCTTTGATCCACATTTGTTCCACTTATGTCTTTGGACAACTTTAGATGAGTAGGTGCAGGAGTCCTTTTATGACTGGCATTCTCCATCCCAAACTTCTTGACAATATTCTTTGCATGCTTGCTTTGAGAAAGAAAAATAGAGTCTTCCATCTGTGTGACTTGTAGTCCAAGAAAGTAGGTCAATTCTCCCATGAGGCTCATTTCAAATTCAGCTTGCATCTGGTTAGCAAAATGTTTAACCATTTTATCTGACATTCCTCCAAACACTATGTCATCAACATAGATTTGAGCCACCATTATCTTTCCTCCTTCATCCTTGACAAAAAGAGTTTTGTCCAATCCTCCTTTCTTGTACCCTTTGTCTGTGAGGAACTTTGTCAGTCTTTCATACCAAGCTCTGGGAGCCTATTTCCGACCATATAGTACTTTTCTCAATTTGTATACATGGTCAGGACAGTTTGGATCCACAAACCCTTTAGGCTGTTCCACATACACTTCCTCATTTAAGTACCCATTTAGGAAGGCACTTTTCACATCCATCTGAAACTGCTTGAACTTCAGAAGGCAAGCAACTCCTAGTAGTAATCTGATTGATTCCAGCCTGGCTACAGGAGCAAAAGTCTCATCAAAATCAACCCCTTCAGCTTGAGTGTATCCTTGAGCAACAAGCCTTGCCTTATTCCTGGTGACAACCCCTTCAGCATCTGACTTGTTCTTGTAGATCCACTTTGTGCCAATGATGTTTGTTCCTTCTGGTCTAGGAACTAACTCCCACACTTCATGTTGTTTGAACTGGTTCAATTCATCTTGCATTGCTCCAATCCAGTATTCATCATTCAAAGCCTCTTTAACATTCTTTGGTTCAATCTTAGACACAAAGCAAGAGTTTGAGATGATTTCTCTAGATCTTGTAGTGACTCCATTGTTAGGATCTCCTATGATGAGTTCCTTAGGATGATCTTTCTGAATTTTGATGGAAGGATCTTTGTTAGCTTCCTTTGATTCAGACTCTGATGGAGTAGGATTAGGCACATCATCCTTTTTAGACACTTGTGTTGATGTCTCAAAGAATGTATCAACATCATATGGGACATTTGTTTCCTCATGGTGATCATCAACTATGACATTTATAGATTCCATCACAACTTTGGTCCTGGAGTTGAACACCCTATATGCTCTGCTGTTGGTAGCGTATCCCAGGAATATTCCTTCATCGCTTTTAGAGTCCATCTTTCTCCTTTGTTCACGATCTGTCAGAATATAGCATTTGCTTCCAAAGACATGGAAATACTTCACAGTAGGCTTTCTTCCTTTCCATATTTCATAAAGGGTGGATGATGTTCCCTTTCTCAAGGTGACCCTGTTGTGGACATAACAGGCTGTATTCATAGCTTCAGCCCAAAAATGAATAGGAAGCTTCTTGGCATGTATCATTGCTCTGGCAGATTCCTGTATAGTTCTGTTTTTCCTTTCCATAACTCCATTTTGTTGTGGAGTTATAGGTGAAGAGAACTCATGATTGATTCCTTCTGAGGAACAGAACTCATCAAACTTACTATTTTCAAATTCTTTTCCATGGTCACTTTTGATTCTGACAACGCATCCTTCTTTTTCTCTTTGAAGTCTTTTGCACAATTCCTTAAAGACATCAAATACCTCAGATTTTTCCCTAATGAAGTTTATCCAGGTGAATCTGGAAAAATCATCCACAACTACATAAGCATATCTCTTTCCACCAAGGCTTTCCACCTGCATGGGACCCATCAGATCCATATGTAAAAGTTCTAGCACCTTAGAAGTGGTTAGATGTCTTGACTTTGGATGTGACATTCTAGTTTGCTTTCCAACCTGACATTCACCACAGACTCTCCCTTCATCAATCTGAAGTCTTGGAATCCCTCTTACAGCCTCCATGAATATGATCTTTTTCATCCCTCTAATATGTAAATGACCAAGTTTTTGGTGCCATAGTTTCACTTCCTTTTCTTATTTGGCTATAGAGCACACAGAAGAGTAGTTAGTGTTTTCAGACTCCCATAAGTAACAGTTGTCTTTTGATCTGACTCCTCTCATTACAACTTCTTATTTTTCATTTGTTACAAGACATTCAGACTTGGTGAAGTTGACCTTGAATCCTAGATCACACAGTTGACTGATACTTATGAGATTAGCAGTCAAACCATTTACCAGCAACACTTCATTTTGGTTTGGAACTCCAGGGCAGTCCAAGTTTCCCACACCTTTGATTTCTCCTCTAGCTCCATCTCCAAATGTGACATAACTAGTAGTATGAGGTTTGACATCATTCAGCAGATTCTTGATTCCAGTCATGTGTTTAGAGTATCCACTGTCAAAGTACCAGTCTTCCTTGGCAGAGACTCTAAGGGAGGTGTGAGCTATCAGGGCTGCAGTCTTTTTCTTCCACTGTTGAGTATATGGTGCCTTGTTAATCTTAGGTTTGACATATGGGGTCTGATTAGGATATCCATATAATCTGAAGCAAAAAGGCTTTATGTTGTCAAATCTTCTACAATAATGACATCTCCATATTTGAAACTTTTTCTTCATGTTTCTCTGTTCTTGATGTTGAGCCCTATGTTGTGACATCTGCTTTGACATTGGTTTATCAGGTCTGATCTTCTTCTTGTCACCAGGAGATTTCTTTGCAGCCACAAATCCTAGACCAGACATGTTTCCTGCATTTTGTCTAGTATGGAGGATTTCTTCCAACTTGTCAGTTCCAGTTGTTAACATCGTGACTGACTTAGTCATCTGATCAAGTTTGGAGTTCAACACTAGAACTTCACCTTTGAGATGACTTATATTAGTAGTGTATGCCATCTTCTCAGCCTCCAACTTCACAATGAGCTTTTTCTGTTTCTCATTTTGCTGACTGACTTCAGCACTTTTGATACACAGCTTCTTGTAGGTGTCAGCAAGTTCTTCAAATGTCACTTCCTCATCACTAGAATCATTATCAGAGTTACAAACACCAGATAGTGCAGTAACTAGTTTGGCAGATTCTTCTTCAGAGTCACTACCTGATTCACCATCAGACCAAGTAACTGACATTCTTTTCTTTTGTTTCTTTAGAAAGGTAGGACATTCAGCTCGAATGTGCCCATATCCTTCACATCCATGGAATTGGATTCCTCTGCTTTGATTTCCCTTTTCTTCAGACTTAGTTCTTCTGCTGGAGTCATAGGGTCTGCTAATGTTAGAGGAAATGTTCTTGACATTTGACCTTAACTTAGGGTCAATTCTCTTGATGAGTTTGTTGAACTGCCTTCCAAGCATAGCTATAGCTTCTGATATATTCTCTTCGTCACTCTCCTTGCTCTCCTCTTCAGTGTTGGATACAAGGGCTATGCTCTTGTTTTTATTGTCACCATTGTCACTGATCCCCATCTCAAATGTCTGAAGTGATCCAATGAATTCATCAACCTTCAAGTTGCAGATATCCTGAGCTTCCTCTATAGCAGGCACTTTCATTACAAACCTTTTAGGCAAGGATCTGAGAATCTTTTTCACCAGCTTTTCTTCTGACATCTTTTCTCCCAATGCTCCTGAGGTGTTGGCAATCTCCAAGATGTTCATGTGAAACTCATGAATGGTCTCATCTTCCTTCATCTTCAGATTCTCAAATTTGGTAGTGAGCATCTGAAGTCTTGACATTTTCACCTTGGTGTTCGCGTTAAAAAGTGACGCGCTAGGGAATCGAATCTGAATTCGAATCCTCTGGCTCGAAATGATTTACTCTTTTGATTTGTTTATAAAGATGCCGCGAGCATCAAGCTTTATTATTTTCAACACAAGAAATTATTATTATGAAAAAGGGGAAAGCTGCTAATACCCTCAATTGATTTGATATGCATTACGACTAGCGCAAAATAGACGTAACGCATTGGGGAGATTCCGGGTAAGGGGGTTTGTTATATAAAGGGAATAGATGGAGCACCCTAAATATATATAGTTATCTATAGCTTTATATATGAATATGTTTGATATGTTTATGTGTTTTAATTGCTATTTCTATGATTGGGAAAGTTTCTCCTTTGGATTTTTAAGAAGGACAGATTATGAAGGATCCTAGTATTTGTTATTATTGTGCTCGCAAAGATCATTAGGATCTTCTGCATACATATCCCTTAATGGGAATCAGAGCATTTGTAGCTCGGATCTAAAGGGATCTATGGTTTGTTTGGTTTGAGGGAGAAAGAAATTTGCTCGCCAAGGATGAGACCTTGTGCCTACGTATTCTCAAAAGGATGTTGAGAAAGTCAGAGCAATCGTAGTTCCCACTTATGCTAGTGGAAGCAACAGGATGTTAGTAAGAGACACAGACAAATGTCATCTTAATGAAAAATGTATCTAATCTATTTCATCACATACATTTTGAAAAGTTTGACTGATTAAAATCTTTCATCGTAAGTTATAGGTGTTTTGCTTGAGTGTACAAGCGTTACCACTTACATGTTTAAGAAAGATGTTTGAAAAATGATTGAATCTTTTAATTGTAAGCATTGGGTGTTTTGCTTGAGTGTACAAGCGTTACCACTTACGATTAAGAGATGTTTTTGTTTGAAAAGAGTTTGAAAAGTTTTTGACTGTATGTGATGTGATAGATGAGATACTTCTTCCATAGAGATGATAGATGTCTAAATCTCGAGGAGAAATTGATTGGATTAGAGGGATGCTTTTAAGAAGCCCATGGGTCCTTGTATTGTAAGCCCAAGAGAAGGCATTCCGAGGGTCATCGAGGGTCCTTGTATGAAGCTCAAGAGGAAGCTATAGGGTATGGCTGGTTTTGGCTTTAAGAGGGATTTCACCGAGAAACCATCCCCTTAGGATCAAGAGCAATTTCACCAGGAAATTATACTCTCAGGGTTCTATCCTAACGCGGGTGATTCTTTGTATTGGAAGCCCAATAGGAGGCTGTTAAGAGATTTCCTGGTCTCTTTCTTTGTATGATACCCAAGAGAAGGCTAAACGAGGAACGAGCCCAAGAGGAGGTCTGATCACAGGGTGTTGTCTTATATGAAGCCTAAGCGGAGGCTAAACTCAGACGAATGAATTTTCTTATATGAAGCCTAAGAGGAGTCTGAACTCAGATGAAATGAGTTATCTTGTACAAAGCCCAAGAGGAGGCTAACTTTGTGGGGAACCTACTGGTTAGACTAGTTGTTATGTTATAACTAGACAGTTGTATAAACAAGTGTGTGTGTGATATGTATTCATAGTAGTTTATGAAGGAAATATAAACAGATGCATGATGTTTATTTACAAGAGTTTATGAAGGAAATATAAACAAGTGTCTGTGAAACGAACGTTTAAAAACGAGCGTAACTTGATTATTTACAAGTTTGAATTGTGTACAAGGAAGTAAATATGTACACGGACGAGTATTTATGTACAAGAAGATGTGGATGTACATAGGAGGGTTGGGATATACACCATGAGGGAGGCCCATTGGTTTAAAAGCAGTTTCACCGGGAATAATGCTCCTTTTAATACCAATGGTATTCAGTGTTTATACAAATGAAAACAAACGATTGAAGTTTGTCTGTTCTTTACAAAAGACGTTTGTATTATGTACAGGTAAAAATCTGTATGTATATGAAAAGAATTTGATATGTACAAAGAAATAATTATGTACATAAAAGAATTTTGGGACTTACACCGTAAGGGAGGCCCATGATCGGTTAAGAAATTCGAGAGAAAACGAATTCGAGTTTTACCGTTTAAATCGGATCGATCATGGAAAAAAGGATGTAAGTTTGATGAAAAGTTTTGAAAAATGATCTTGAAAGTGTTTGGGAAAAGTGAAGTTTACTTATAAGAAGTTTTGAAAAGAATCGGGCTTCGAAAGTTTGAAAAAAAATCACCTTTAAAAGTGCTTTGAAACGTATTCAAATGTATCGTTTTTGGCTCGATAAAAATATAATCGGATGAAAGTTTTTCTGAAATTTTTTGACACTATCTTAAAATAGATACATTAATTGACAAGTGTACAAAAAATCACCTCAAAATGAGGAGTTTTGATTGGGTTTTGAAAAAGTCAAAGTTTGTAAGAAAATATGAAAAAATTACAAAGTTTGGTAAAAAAAAAATGGTCCCAAGGCTACTCGAACCCGGGACCTCAAGGCAAGGCAAGGTATAAATGACTTAAGAGTGAGCTGGAAACCGCTGGGGCGGCAATACATCCGTGTATTGAAGTAAAACAATGAAATTATATTTTAAAACAGATATTTGAATTTGAAAAAAACGCGCGCAGTGTTCATCTTCCTCCTCCAATCTTCAATAAATCCTAAATCCTTCGTTTCTTGATGAAATCAAAAGATGTAAACATCAAACTTGATAGTTTCAAGCCCAGGAACATGATGATATCATTTAATTTCATTTATTTTAAGCCTAACATGATTGAATTTCTCAAGAACACGAAGAACCCTAAAACTGAAAATCCTAATTGAAATCGTGTATGGTGAATGATTTTATCAATTGATTGAGGGTTATTGATCGTTGATAGTGCAGAAATAAAACGGCCAAGAGTTTTTTGAACTGGAATCAAAGAATCATAGAGTTTGAAGTTCGTGTTCTTACCTGTTCAAGCTGAGATTGAAACCGATGAAGGAGTGTTTCCAGATATGATTTTATGATTCTTAGAGCACCAACGACCTTCAAGGATCATGTGAGGATGGTCTGCTCATCACGAATTTTCCTGGATCATCTTGACCAAGTCGACCTGCAGTTTGCTCAAAGTGAAACTTGAATTCGTGGTTAATGGAGTTACAGATCAAAGATGATGGTTTGGATCATTCATATGGAGTATATTGATGATGTTTAGATGATCAAAACATAACTAGCTCGAGCCAAACTATGAATTTGAAGTTTAAGGCAGTTTTGGCAAGTTTATGAACATGGAGTGCAAAATCTGTTTTTTAGCTTTACCTATGTTGCTTTTAAATTACAAACCAATTACATATGATATTTACAACATATTAGACACCAAACATCTTATGTTTCTTCACAAGTTTTCAAAAATGCAAGATTTCTCCAATTACACAATGTTTCTTGATTTTTAAGAAAGAAGAGAGAAAGCATGTTCTTGCATAGCTTTGGTGTGTTTTGAAATTGCAAACAAGACCTCTATTTATAGGTCACAAGTTCTGAATGGTAAGTACAAGAGATTGTCTTTGGTATTTACAAGTTGCCTTAGAGGGCAAGGAAGTCATTTTTGCATTAAATGCAAAAGGAAGCTTCCTTTTAACCATGGTTAATTTTCAACTTGATCTTATCCCATCATAATTACTCTCCATCTGATTTTTTATCAGCTCTAACTCTCTTTGCAAGGTGGCATAGCTTCTAGAAGAAGAAACTCAAAAATGACCTATAATTTTGAACTTTGTACTTGAAAATCAAGGATTTTGGAGCTCTATGTTTCAAAATCAAAAGTATATCTAGACTCCATGGATTTGAGCGTTCTCGGACATTTTGGAAAGCTTGTTTCAAGGGCTACAACTTTCATGTTTTGAGTTTTTTCCAATTCAAAGTGGAACTATGTGAAAAAATGCCATGAAGTTTGGAAAAAGTATGACATTTTAACACTTGAAAAATTTTCTAAGTGTTGAAAATTTTGACTTTTTGTTGACTTTTCCAAATTTCTTGATTTTTTATGATCATGATGGATCATTTGAAGTATTTTGATGATGGAAAAAGTTTTGTCTTGAAAAAGTTGACCAAAAGTCAAAGTTTGACTTTTCAGTGCAGATGAAATTTCATCAGATGATTCAGAAATTGACTGATGAATTCTGTGAACTTTTGTGATGTTTTGAATCCAGAAATTAGGTCAACATGTTGTATTTAAGATATGAAGATCAATCTCTAATCAAAAAAGTCATTCATTGATTAGAAAATCAGAGATTGCTCATCCTTGATGAAAACCCTAATTGGTCGATCCTTGATAGATCGTGAGAAAAATTTTGATATCTGAAGATCAGAGGTTGATGATTTGATCAAGATAGAACAAATGAAGTGCGTAAGACTCAAACCCTAATTTCTTGCCTCTTGAATCAGATGAAAATCTGTGAAACCCTAATTTTGACCTGTAGAAGCCACATCAGATTAATTCTGTTCTGAACTGTTAGTGATGCAGTAATGCAAATGTGAGGTGGTATATTAGGTCAAAAATTGGGGTATGACACTTGGATGTACCCTCATGAGTGGTTTTAAGAGTGTTCCAAACATCCTTGGCCAGTTCACACTGATGTACTAGTCTGAAAATATTTCTGTCAATTCCATTGAATAAGGCATTCAATGCTTTAGAGTTGCCCAGTGCTAGCTCTTCTTTTTCTTTGCTTCATTCTTCCTCAAGTTTCAGGCTAGTAGTCCCATCTTTCTCAAGTTTGATGGGATGTTTCCATCCTCTGTCAGCAGCTCTCCAAGCTTTATTGTCCAATGACTTCAAAAAGGCAACCATACGAGGTTTCCAGTAATCATAGTTTAATCCGTCCAGAATAGGTGGTCTGCTCCCAAATCCTCCTTCCTTGTCCATAGCGCCAGAAAAAAACCCTAGATCTCACCCAGAAATAACAGGCAGGGTGCCTACTCTGATGCCAATTGAAATTTCTGGAAATAGATACTTGATGTCACAAAGAATGTTATGACACAGTATCTGACAAACCATTTAACAATTCACACAGTAATTTAAAACAGTAAAGAACACAATCAATTGTTTACACAGTTCAATGTGTAACTAAACCTACATCTGGGGGCTACCAAGCCAGGGAGGAAATCCACTATAAGTAGTATTAATTTAGGAATAAACCAACCAGTTTATCTCCTTCACTTAAGACCTACCCAATGCAACTTCAATCTAAGTCCTACTTAGACCTGAGTTCCTACTCACTCCCCCTCAATCACAACAGTGATATCAACCTATTGTTTAATAGAATTGTGAAGACATTCTTCAATAAACATACTTGATTTCGCTTCAAAGCCTTAATCAAGAGACACAACACTCGTGCTTCAAAGCTTTGAGTGATAAACAACCCTTACAACCAAATCCTACTCCAAGACACTTATCAAATGATAATTGCTTGGCTCACAAGAATAACTAGAACACAAAAATAACAGTCTGCTAAATCTTCTACATAGTAAAGGCGCAGCAGTAACATAAGGGTTTGTTTGATGATATAGAAGCAGTAAAGTCTTCAACTTGGGCTTCCATAATTATAGCTAGGGTTAACCAAAGTTAACCTAAAGACTTGGTCTTTTCAACATACCAATTAAGGTTAAAATAAGGTTAACCTCAAAACCACGTGAGCATATGATCCAACATAATAATCCATAATAAAACAGCTCAGCAGAATCCTGAAAACTCTCAGGAAAAGTAAATCTGCATAACCACATATGTTACACGTAATGTCATAACATTGGTCATGACATCAGTCATTCTTCTTGCAGATTTCCAGCAAAACCAAACTGAGTTGTACCTGTATAATTCTTCTTCTGCAGAATTTATCTTCAACTCAGAATGTCATGACATCAGTCAAGACATTGACATAAACTGGTTTTACCAAAAATTAAAGCCAACACAAAACACTTACAAACTCCCCCTTTGGCAAATTTTTGGCTAAAACAACTAAGCTATCAGAGACTAATGCAGCAGAAATTAAAATCAAACAACTAAGCCAACTAAGCTAAATAACAAGAACCTACCAAAGATAAATTCAACCCATAATTTCTTCTCCCCCTTTTTAGCCATAAAGGGGCCAAAGGAACCATTACAATATCCCAGAAATCATGATATATAAGTAGCATAAGTATTAATTATACAACCAAGTTAACAAAATACAATCAGCCAAAACAAAATCAACAAAACAATAAGCAAAAGCAACAACAGCAATAAGTAATCAATAGGAGCACCAGCTGGCTGTGTAAACTATCAACCATAGAACTTCAGTCACTTTTCTCTCCTGAACGAGCACTATGGTAAGTATCTCCCTCTGATGAACTGCTTGCAGCACCAGCCTGTTGCTCTTCTTCAGCGTCCTGATGCAAGTCCTCTGCACCATCCTCATCTAGCCTTTCATCCTCAACCTCAGTGTCTTCTTTCTTCTGCTCCAAGGTAGTGATCAGCTCTTCAAGAGTTTTCTTTCTTGCTTCAAGCTCCCTGCAGGTCTCTCTCAACACAACAATGACATCAGCCTTTTGAGAATTAGCTTTGACATTTGATGTCTCAGCAGATGTCATGACAATGTCAGGGACATGTTTCCCCTGAAACAGCTTGTAGTGGAAACCAAGAGCAGGGGCTCTTTTACAGATAGAATCCTTTTCTACCAGAATATCAGGATATTGATCAATGATA
This sequence comes from Vicia sativa, assembly GCA_021764765.1. Lineage (NCBI taxonomy): Eukaryota > Viridiplantae > Streptophyta > Magnoliopsida > Fabales > Fabaceae > Vicia > Vicia sativa. Next base: position 102,616,804 of record CM038792.1, read on the forward strand.
ATCCCACACAAGAGGGAGGGAAAGGCTAAAGGACCCTTAATTGCATAGCTGTCTGCATGCTTCAAGGTCTGCTCACAAATATAACTACCATAGTCAAATTTTGTCTTAGTTCCAACAGCATAAATGAATCTTCCCAAACCAATGGAAATGGTGGATTTTTGATTTGTGGGAACCCAGTTAGCTGCACCAATCTTGTGCAGTATGGAAAACTTGATACTTAGCTTGCTAGCAGTCAGCTTCCCTTTCAAGGGCCAGTGCTTGACTTGCTTGGCAGTGATGGTTTGACAAACCTGGTTGTCAGTAACTTCAAGCTCAGGCTGAGCATCATCAGGCCTTCCCAGGAATTTGTTAATCACAGTAGGAGAGAATTTCACCTTCCTTCCTCTCACATAAGCACTCTTAAAGTCAGCTGACTTTCCATCAGCACACCCACCAGACATATTTACTATGAATTCTTTGACAAGAATCTCATAGCAGTTGGAAAACTTGACCACTGTCTTCATCAGGCTAGCAACCTTGATGAGATCCATGACTTCCTTACACTCAATAACACTTCTGTCCATCTCCCTCTCTAAGGCTATCCTTTTCAAAAACACATACTTTCACCTGCTTGCATTTTCTGGATGGTGAAAGGAGATATTATCAATTGCAACCTCAGGAACTTTAGGCAGCTTGCTAGTAGAGGGCTTCTTTCTGAGAGGAATGTCTGGAACATCTCTCTCAACATCAAAATCAAAATCTGATTCCTCATCAGATTCAGAGGGTTCAGGAGCCTTTCTCTTCTTGGACATGGGAGTTTTCTTGGGTTTAGAGAGATTGCCAACAGATTTCACCCTACCCTTCCCTTTTGAAGTTTCAGCCTTATGATCCTTTTCAGTTTCTTCTCTAGCCTTGTTCTCAGACCTAGGATTCTCATGAACAGCTTCAGTAGCCTTCTCCTTGGAGGGGCTTTGAGCAACACTCTGCTTTTCTTTTCTAGACATCATCCTTCTTGCTATGCTAGGGTTGACATTAGCAATTAAATCATTGTCAGAAAATTCTTCATCAACATCAATAACAGGGGGTTCAACAGCCTTATCAGTGGGGGTTTGGTGATCAGCAGTTTTCTCTGGAGAATTTTCAATGTTGTCATCAGCAGGTTTCTCTGGAGATTTCTCAATGTTTTCATCAGATGTCTCAACATTCTGAGTGACATTTGGATCACTTTCTAAATTAGGGCTAGCAGTTTCTTGGTTCAATGGAACAGATACACTAGGAACAGAGTGATTTTCATTAAGAATCCTAGTGACTAGTCTAGCAATAGCTTGATGCACATAGGCAGAACCTTCCCTATTTGCTATCTCTGGAGGAACGGAAGATGATGGTTCAGCAGTCTTACCAGATGGAAAAGCTTGTGATCTTCTTGCATGTCTGGTACACAACTTCTTGACCTTGGGAGGATCAGTTGCTATGGTACGAAGAGGAGTGACCTCCAGAACATCAGCATCCATGGGGTTTGCGTTTGCCCTAGGTCCTGAGTCAGTGGATGAAGAGGACACAATTGCCTTTGATGAAGATGATGATGACACAGATTTTTGAGACATCTTGAAAGATTGAGAATACAAGGGACAGTAAATTTGAAGTTTTCTTTTGAGAGAATGGTGAGTGATGCAGCAAACTGAGAAGAGGAAAATATGAATATGTCTATTCCTCTTCTTATAATTTTTGAAAGAAAGAGGGAAACTAATTTTCTGCCCAATCAGAATAAACCTGATGAAAATGTCTCTTTCAACCCTTGTTGTAAGCAAAATTAATTGCTACAACTCTTCATATTGACAAATACCCAGCTTGCCCCTTAAGTTCTCAAACTGACTAGCATCAAGTGCTTTGGTAAAAATGTCAGCAAGTTGTAGTTCAGTAGCAACATGTTCCAACTTAATCACCTTCTCCTCCACAAGATCTCTGATGAAATGATGTCTAATGTCAATATTCTTAGTCCTACTGTGCTGTATAGTATTCTTGGAAATGTTAATAGCACTCAGGTTGTCACAGTACAATGTCATGACATCTTGTGTGACATTGTACTCAGTCAACATATGTTTCATCCAGATCATTTGAGAACAACTGCTACCAGCTTCTATGTATTCAGCTTCAGCAGTAGATAAAGACACACAATTTTGCTTCTTGTTGAACCAAGAGACAAGGTTGTTTCCTAAGAAGAAGCATCCTCCAGAGGTACTCTTTCTGTCATCAACACTATAAGCCCAATCAGCATCACAATAACCAGACATAATTGGTTCACATCCATGAGAATACATCATACTATAATTGTAAGTTCCACTCACATACTTCAGAATTCTTTTCACCTGGTTGATGTGACTTACTTTGGGTTCAGCCTGGTATCTAACACATGCTCCAACTGCAAAGGCAATGTCAGGTCTGTTGGCTGTTAAGTATAGCAGACTTCCTATCATGCTTCTGTACAAGCTTTGATCCACATTTGTTCCACTTATGTCTTTGGACAACTTTAGATGAGTAGGTGCAGGAGTCCTTTTATGACTGGCATTCTCCATCCCAAACTTCTTGACAATATTCTTTGCATACTTGCTTTGAGAAAGAAAAATTGAGTCCTCCATCTGTGTGACTTGTAGTCCAAGAAAGTAGGTCAATTCTCCCATGAGGCTCATTTCAAATTCAGCTTGCATCTGGTTAGCAAAATGTTTAACCATTTTATCTGACATTCCTCCAAACACTATGTCATCAACATAGATTTGAGCCACCATTATCTTTCCTCCTTCATCCTTGACAAAAAGAGTTTTGTCCAATCCTCCTTTCTTGTACCCTTTGTCTGTGAGGAACTTTGTCAGTCTTTCATACCAAGCTCTGGGAGCCTATTTCCGACCATATAGTACTTTTCTCAATTTGTATACATGGTCAGGACAGTTTGGATCCACAAACCCTTTAGGCTGTTCCACATACACTTCCTCATTTAAGTACCCATTTAGGAAGGCACTTTTCACATCCATCTGAAACTGCTTGAACTTCAGAAGGCAAGCAACTCCTAGTAGTAATCTGATTGATTCCAGCCTGGCTACAGGAGCAAAAGTCTCATCAAAATCAACCCCTTCAGCTTGAGTGTATCCTTGAGCAACAAGCCTTGCCTTATTCCTGGTGACAACCCCTTCAGCATCTGACTTGTTCTTGTAGATCCACTTTGTGCCAATGATGTTTGTTCCTTCTGGTCTAGGAACTAACTCCCACACTTCATGTTGTTTGAACTGGTTCAATTCATCTTGCATTGCTCCAATCCAGTATTCATCATTCAAAGCCTCTTTAACATTCTTTGGTTCAATCTTAGACACAAAGCAAGAGTTTGAGATGATTTCTCTAGATCTTGTAGTGACTCCATTGTTAGGATCTCCTATGATGAGTTCCTTAGGATGATCTTTCTGAATTTTGATGGAAGGATCTTTGTTAGCTTCCTTTGATTCAGACTCTGATGGAGTAGGATTAGGCACATCATCCTTTTTAGACACTTGTGTTGATGTCTCAAAGAATGTATCAACATCATATGGGACATTTGTTTCCTCATGGTGATCATCAACTATGACATTTATAGATTCCATCACAACTTTGGTCCTGGAGTTGAACACCCTATATGCTCTGCTGTTGGTAGCGTATCCCAGGAATATTCCTTCATCGCTTTTAGAGTCCATCTTTCTCCTTTGTTCACGATCTGTCAGAATATAGCATTTGCTTCCAAAGACATGGAAATACTTCACAGTAGGCTTTCTTCCTTTCCATATTTCATAAAGGGTGGATGATGTTCCCTTTCTCAAGGTGACCCTGTTGTGGACATAACAGGCTGTATTCATAGCTTCAGCCCAAAAATGAATAGGAAGCTTCTTGGCATGTATCATTGCTCTGGCAGATTCCTGTATAGTTCTGTTTTTCCTTTCCATAACTCCATTTTGTTGTGGAGTTATAGGTGAAGAGAACTCATGATTGATTCCTTCTGAGGAACAGAACTCATCAAACTTACTATTTTCAAATTCTTTTCCATGGTCACTTTTGATTCTGACAACGCATCCTTCTTTTTCTCTTTGAAGTCTTTTGCACAATTCCTTAAAGACATCAAATACCTCAGATTTTTCCCTAATGAAGTTTATCCAGGTGAATCTGGAAAAATCATCCACAACTACATAAGCATATCTCTTTCCACCAAGGCTTTCCACCTGCATGGGACCCATCAGATCCATATGTAAAAGTTCTAGCACCTTAGAAGTGGTTAGATGTCTTGACTTTGGATGTGACATTCTAGTTTGCTTTCCAACCTGACATTCACCACAGACTCTCCCTTCATCAATCTGAAGTCTTGGAATCCCTCTTACAGCCTCCATGAATATGATCTTTTTCATCCCTCTAATATGTAAATGACCAAGTTTTTGGTGCCATAGTTTCACTTCCTTTTCTTATTTGGCTATAGAGCACACAGAAGAGTAGTTAGTGTTTTCAGACTCCCATAAGTAACAGTTGTCTTTTGATCTGACTCCTCTCATTACAACTTCTTATTTTTCATTTGTTACAAGACATTCAGACTTGGTGAAGTTGACCTTGAATCCTAGATCACACAGTTGACTGATACTTATGAGATTAGCAGTCAAACCATTTACCAGCAACACTTCATTTTGGTTTGGAACTCCAGGGCAGTCCAAGTTTCCCACACCTTTGATTTCTCCTCTAGCTCCATCTCCAAATGTGACATAACTAGTAGTATGAGGTTTGACATCATTCAGCAGATTCTTGATTCCAGTCATGTGTTTAGAGTATCCACTGTCAAAGTACCAGTCTTCCTTGGCAGAGACTCTAAGGGAGGTGTGAGCTATCAGGGCTGCAGTCTTTTTCTTCCACTGTTGAGTATATGGTGCCTTGTTAATCTTAGGTTTGACATATGGGGTCTGATTAGGATATCCATATAATCTGAAGCAAAAAGGCTTTATGTTGTCAAATCTTCTACAATAATGACATCTCCATATTTGAAACTTTTTCTTCATGTTTCTCTGTTCTTGATGTTGAGCCCTATGTTGTGACATCTGCTTTGACATTGGTTTATCAGGTCTGATCTTCTTCTTGTCACCAGTAGATTTCTTTGCAGCCACAAATCCTAGACCAGACATGTTTCCTGCATTTTGTCTAGTATGGAGGATTTCTTCCAACTTGTCAGTTCCAGTTGTTAACATCGTGACAGACTTAGTCATCTGATCAAGTTTGGAGTTCAACACTAGAACTTCACCTTTGAGATGACTTATATTAGTAGTGTATGCCATCTTCTCAGCCTCCAACTTCACAATGAGCTTTTTCTGTTTCTCATTTTGCTGACAGACTTCAGCACTTTTGATACACAGCTTCTTGTAGGTGTCAGCAAGTTCTTCAAATGTCACTTCCTCATCACTAGAATCATTATCAGAGTTACAAACACCAGATAGTGCAGTAACTAGTTTGGCAGATTCTTCTTCAGAGTCACTACCTGATTCACCATCAGACCAAGTAACAGACATTCTTTTCTTTTGTTTCTTTAGAAAGGTAGGACATTCAGCTCGAATGTGCCCATATCCTTCACATCCATGGAATTGGATTCCTCTGCTTTGATTTCCCTTTTCTTCAGACTTAGTTCTTCTGCTGGAGTCATAGGGTCTGCTAATGTTAGAGGAAATGTTCTTGACATTTGACCTTAACTTAGGGTCAATTCTCTTGATGAGTTTGTTGAACTGCCTTCCAAGCATAGCTATAGCTTCTGATATATTCTCTTCGTCACTCTCCTTGCTCTCCTCTTCAGTGTTGGATACAAGGGCTATGCTCTTGTTTTTATTGTCACCATTGTCACTGATCCCCATCTCAAATGTCTGAAGTGATCCAATGAATTCATCAACCTTCAAGTTGCAGATATCCTGAGCTTCCTCTATAGCAGTCACTTTCATTACAAACCTTTTAGGCAAGGATCTGAGAATCTTTTTCACCAGCTTTTCTTCTGACATCTTTTCTCCCAATGCTCCTGAGGTGTTGGCAATCTCCAAGATGTTCATGTGAAACTCATGAATGGTCTCATCTTCCTTCATCTTCAGATTCTCAAATTTGGTAGTGAGCATCTGAAGTCTTGACATTTTCACCTTGGTGTTCGCGTTAAAAAGTGACGCGCTAGGGAATCGAATCTGAATTCGAATCCTCTGGCTCGAAATGATTTACTCTTTTGATTTGTTTATAAAGATGCCGCGAGCATCAAGCTTTATTATTTTCAACACAAGAAATTATTATTATGAAAAAGGGGAAAGCTGCTAATACCCTCAATTGATTTGATATGCATTACGACTAGCGCAAAATAGACGTAACGCATTGGGGAGATTCCGGGTAAGGGGGTTTGTTATATAAAGGGAATAGATGGAGCACCCTAAATATATATAGTTATCTATAGCTTTATATATGAATATGTTTGATATGTTTATGTGTTTTAATTGCTATTTCTATGATTGGGAAAGTTTCTCCTTTGGATTTTTAAGAAGGACAGATTATGAAGGATCCTAGTATTTGTTATTATTGTGCTCGCAAAGATCATTAGGATCTTCTGCATACATATCCCTTAATGGGAATCAGAGCATTTGTAGCTCGGATCTAAAGGGATCTATGGTTTGTTTGGTTTGAGGGAGAAAGAAATTTGCTCGCCAAGGATGAGACCTTGTGCCTACGTATTCTCAAAAGGATGTTGAGAAAGTCAGAGCAATCGTAGTTCCCACTTATGCTAGTGGAAGCAACAGGATGTTAGTAAGAGACACAGACAAATGTCATCTTAATGAAAAATGTATCTAATCTATTTCATCACATACATTTTGAAAAGTTTGACTGATTAAAATCTTTCATCGTAAGTTATAGGTGTTTTGCTTGAGTGTACAAGCGTTACCACTTACATGTTTAAGAAAGATGTTTGAAAAATGATTGAATCTTTTAATTGTAAGCATTGGGTGTTTTGCTTGAGTGTACAAGCGTTACCACTTACGATTAAGAGATGTTTTTGTTTGAAAAGAGTTTGAAAAGTTTTTGACTGTATGTGATGTGATAGATGAGATACTTCTTCCATAGAGATGATAGATGTCTAAATCTCGAGGAGAAATTGATTGGATTAGAGGGATGCTTTTAAGAAGCCCATGGGTCCTTGTATTGTAAGCCCAAGAGAAGGCATTCCGAGGGTCATCGAGGGTCCTTGTATGAAGCTCAAGAGGAAGCTATAGGGTATGGCTGGTTTTGGCTTTAAGAGGGATTTCACCGAGAAACCATCCCCTTAGGATCAAGAGCAATTTCACCAGGAAATTATACTCTCAGGGTTCTATCCTAACGCGGGTGATTCTTTGTATTGGAAGCCCAATAGGAGGCTGTTAAGAGATTTCCTGGTCTCTTTCTTTGTATGATACCCAAGAGAAGGCTAAACTCAATGAGGAGTTCTTTTGAACGAAGCCCAAGAGGAGGCTGACTCAACAGGGGAGTGTTGTCTTATATGAAGCCTAAGCGGAGGCTAAACTCAGACGAATGAATTTTCTTATATGAAGCCTAAGAGGAGTCTGAACTCAGATGAAATGAGTTATCTTGTACAAAGCCCAAGAGGAGGCTAACTTTGTGGGGAACCTACTGGTTAGACTAGTTGTTATGTTATAACTAGACAGTTGTATAAACAAGTGTGTGTGTGATATGTATTCATAGTAGTTTATGAAGGAAATATAAACAGATGCATGATGTTTATTTACAAGAGTTTATGAAGGAAATATAAACAAGTGTCTGTGAAACGAACGTTTAAAAACGAGCGTAACTTGATTATTTACAAGTTTGAATTGTGTACAAGGAAGTAAATATGTACACGGACGAGTATTTATGTACAAGAAGATGTGGATGTACATAGGAGGGTTGGGATATACACCATGAGGGAGGCCCATTGGTTTAAAAGCAGTTTCACCGGGAATAATGCTCCTTTTAATACCAATGGTATTCAGTGTTTATACAAATGAAAACAAACGATTGAAGTTTGTCTGTTCTTTACAAAAGACGTTTGTATTATGTACAGGTAAAAATCTGTATGTATATGAAAAGAATTTGATATGTACAAAGAAATAATTATGTACATAAAAGAATTTTGGGACTTACACCGTAAGGGAGGCCCATGATCGGTTAAGAAATTCGAGAGAAAACGAATTCAGTTTTACCGTTTAAATCGGATCGATCATGGAAAAAAGGATGTAAGTTTGATGAAAAGTTTTGAAAAATGATCTTGAAAGTGTTTGGGAAAAGTGAAGTTTACTTATAAGAAGTTTTGAAAAGAATCGGGCTTCGAAAGTTTGAAAAAAAATCACCTTTAAAAGTGCTTTGAAACGTATTCAAATGTATCGTTTTTGGCTCGATAAAAATATAATCGGATGAAAGTTTTTCTGAAATTTTTTGACACTATCTTAAAATAGATACATTAATTGACAAGTGTACAAAAAATCACCTCAAAATGAGGAGTTTTGATTGGGTTTTGAAAAAGTCAAAGTTTGTAAGAAAATATGAAAAAATTACAAAGTTTGGTAAAAAAAATGGTCCCAAGGCTACTCGAACCCGGGACCTCAAGGCAAGGCAAGGTATAAATGACTTAAGAGTGAGCTGGAAACCGCTGGGGCGGCAATACATCCGTGTATTGAAGTAAAACAATGAAATTATATTTTAAAACAGATATTTGAATTTGAAAAAAACGCGCGCAGTGTTCATCTTCCTCCTCCAATCTTCAATAAATCCTAAATCCTTCGTTTCTTGATGAAATCAAAAGATGTAAACATCAAACTTGATAGTTTCAAGCCCAGGAACATGATGATATCATTTAATTTCATTTATTTTAAGCCTAACATGATTGAATTTCTCAAGAACACGAAGAACCCTAAAACTGAAAATCCTAATTGAAATCGTGTATGGTGAATGATTTTATCAATTGATTGAGGGTTATTGATCGTTGATAGTGCAGAAATAAAACGGCCAAGAGTTTTTTTGAACTGGAATCAAAGAATCATAGAGTTTGAAGTTCGTGTTCTTACCTGTTCAAGCTGAGATTGAAACCGATGAAGGAGTGTTTCCAGATATGATTTTATGATTCTTAGAGCACCAACGACCTTCAAGGATCATGTGAGGATGGTCTGCTCATCACGAATTTTCCTGGATCATCTTGACCAAGTCGACCTGCAGTTTGCTCAAAGTGAAACTTGAATTCGTGGTTAATGGAGTTACAGATCAAAGATGATGGTTTGGATCATTCATATGGAGTATATTGATGATGTTTAGATGATCAAAACATAACTAGCTCGAGCCAAACTATGAATTTGAAGTTTAAGGCAGTTTTGGCAAGTTTATGAACATGGAGTGCAAAATCTGTTTTTTAGCTTTACCTATGTTGCTTTTAAATTACAAACCAATTACATATGATATTTACAACATATTAGACACCAAACATCTTATGTTTCTTCACAAGTTTTCAAAAATGCAAGATTTCTCCAATTACACAATGTTTCTTGATTTTTAAGAAAGAAGAGAGAAAGCATGTTCTTGCATAGCTTTGGTGTGTTTTGAAATTGCAAACAAGACCTCTATTTATAGGTCACAAGTTCTGAATGGTAAGTACAAGAGATTGTCTTTGGTATTTACAAGTTGCCTTAGAGGGCAAGGAAGTCATTTTTGCATTAAATGCAAAAGGAAGCTTCCTTTTAACCATGGTTAATTTTCAACTTGATCTTATCCCATCATAATTACTCTCCATCTGATTTTTTATCAGCTCTAACTCTCTTTGCAAGGTGGCATAGCTTCTAGAAGAAGAAACTCAAAAATGACCTATAATTTTGAACTTTGTACTTGAAAATCAAGGATTTTGGAGCTCTATGTTTCAAAATCAAAAGTATATCTAGACTCCATGGATTTGAGCGTTCTCGGACATTTTGGAAAGCTTGTTTCAAGGGCTACAACTTTCATGTTTTGAGTTTTTTTCCAATTCAAAGTGGAACTATGTGAAAAAATGCCATGAAGTTTGGAAAAAGTATGACATTTTAACACTTGAAAAATTTTCTAAGTGTTGAAAATTTTGACTTTTTGTTGACTTTTCCAAATTTCTTGATTTTTTATGATCATGATGGATCATTTGAAGTATTTTGATGATGGAAAAAGTTTTGTCTTGAAAAAGTTGACCAAAAGTCAAAGTTTGACTTTTCAGTGCAGATGAAATTTCATCAGATGATTCAGAAATTGACTGATGAATTCTGTGAACTTTTGTGATGTTTTGAATCCAGAAATTAGGTCAACATGTTGTATTTAAGATATGAAGATCAATCTCTAATCAAAAAAGTCATTCATTGATTAGAAAATCAGAGATTGCTCATCCTTGATGAAAACCCTAATTGGTCGATCCTTGATAGATCGTGAGAAAAATTTTGATATCTGAAGATCAGAGGTTGATGATTTGATCAAGATAGAACAAATGAAGTGCGTAAGACTCAAACCCTAATTTCTTGCCTCTTGAATCAGATGAAAATCTGTGAAACCCTAATTTTGACCTGTAGAAGCCACATCAGATTAATTCTGTTCTGAACTGTTAGTGATGCAGTAATGCAAATGTGAGGTGGTATATTAGGTCAAAAATTGGGGTATGACACTTGGATGTACCCTCATGAGTGGTTTTAAGAGTGTTCCAAACATCCTTGGCCAGTTCACACTGATGTACTAGTCTGAAAATATTTCTGTCAATTCCATTGAATAAGGCATTCAATGCTTTAGAGTTGCCCAGTGCTAGCTCTTCTTTTTCTTTGCTTCATTCTTCCTCAAGTTTCAGGCTAGTAGTCCCATCTTTCTCAAGTTTGATGGGATGTTTCCATCCTCTGTCAGCAGCTCTCCAAGCTTTATTGTCCAATGACTTCAAAAAGGCAACCATACGAGGTTTCCAGTAATCATAGTTTAATCCGTCCAGAATAGGTGGTCTGCTCCCAAATCCTCCTTCCTTGTCCATAGCGCCAGAAAAAAACCCTAGATCTCACCCAGAAATAACAGGCAGGGTGCCTACTCTGATGCCAATTGAAATTTCTGGAAATAGATACTTGATGTCACAAAGAATGTTATGACACAGTATCTGACAAACCATTTAACAATTCACACAGTAATTTAAAACAGTAAAGAACACAATCAATTGTTTACACAGTTCAATGTGTAACTAAACCTACATCTGGGGGCTACCAAGCCAGGGAGGAAATCCACTATAAGTAGTATTAATTTAGGAATAAACCAACCAGTTTATCTCCTTCACTTAAGACCTACCCAATGCAACTTCAATCTAAGTCCTACTTAGACCTGAGTTCCTACTCACTCCCCCTCAATCACAACAGTGATATCAACCTATTGTTTAATAGAATTGTGAAGACATTCTTCAATAAACATACTTGATTTCGCTTCAAAGCCTTAATCAAGAGACACAACACTCGTGCTTCAAAGCTTTGAGTGATAAACAACCCTTACAACCAAATCCTACTCCAAGACACTTATCAAATGATAATTGCTTGGCTCACAAGAATAACTAGAACACAAAAATAACAGTTTGCTAAATCTTCTACACAGTAAAGGCGCATCAGTAACATAAGGGTTTCTTTGATAATATAGAAGCAGTAAAGTCTTCAACTTGGGCTTCCATAATTATAGCTAGGGTTAACCAAAGTTAACCTAAAGACTTGGTCTTTTCAACATACCAATTAGGGTTAAAATAAGGTTAACCTCAAAACCACGTGAGCATATGATCCAACATAATAATCCATAATAAAACAGCTCAGCAGAATCCTGAAAACTCTCAGGAAAAGTAAATCTGCATAACCACATATGTTACACATGATGTCATAACATTGGTTATGACATCAGTCATTCTTCTTGCAGATTTCTAGCAAAACCAAACTGAGTTGTACCTGTATAATTCTTCTTCTGCAGAATTTATCTTCAACTCAGAATGTCATGACATCAGTCAAGACATTGACATAAACTGGTTTTAACAAAAATTAAAGCCAACATAAAACACTTACAAACTCCCCCTTTGGCAAATTTTTGGCTAAAACAACTAAGCTATCAGAGACTAATGCAGCAGAAATTAAAATCAAACAACTAAGCCAACTAAGCTAAATAACAAGAACCTACCAAAGATAAATTCAACCCATAATTTCTTCTCCCCCTTTTTAGCCATAAAGGGGCCAAAGGAACCATTACAATATCCCAGAAATCATGATATATAAGTAGCATAAGTATTAATTATACAACCAAGTTAACAAAATACAATCAGCCAAAACAAAATCAACAAAACAATAAGCAAAAGCAACAACAGCAATAAGTAATCAATAGGAGCACCAGCTGGCTGTGTAAACTATCAACCATAGAACTTCAGTCACTTTTCTCTCCTGAACGAGCACTATGGTAAGTATCTCCCTCTGATGAACTGCTTGCAGCACCAGCCTGTTGCTCTTCTTCAGCGTCCTGATGCAAGTCCTCTGCACCATCCTCATCTAGCCTTTCATCCTCAACCTCAGTGTCTTCTTTCTTCTGCTCCAAGGTAGTGATCAGCTCTTCAAGAGTTTTCTTTCTTGCTTCAAGCTCCCTGCAGGTCTCTCTCAACACAACAATGACATCAGCCTTTTGAGAATTAGCTTTGACATTTGATGTCTCAGCAGATGTCATGACAATGTCAGGGACATGTTTCCCCTGAAACAGCTTGTAGTGGAAACCAAGAGCAGGGGCTCTTTTACAGATAGAATCCTTTTCTACCAGAATATCAGGATATTGATCAATGATAATCCCACACAAGAGGGAGGGAAAGGCTAAAGGACCCTTAATTGCATAGCTGTCTGCATGCTTCAAGGTCTGCTCACAAATATAACTACCATAGTCAAATTTTGTCTTAGTTCCAACAGCATAAATGAATCTTCCCAAACCAATGGAAATGGTGGATTTTTGATTTGTGGGAACCCAGTTAGCTGCACCAATCTTGTGCAGTATGGAAAACTTGATACTTAGCTTGCTAGCAGTCAGCTTCCCTTTCAAGGGCCAGTGCTTGACTTGCTTGGCAGTGATGGTTTGACAAACCTGGTTGTCAGTAACTTCAAGCTCAGGCTGAGCATCATCAGGCCTTCCCAGGAATTTGTTAATCACAGTAGGAGAGAATTTCACCTTCCTTCCTCTCACATAAGCACTCTTAAAGTCAGCTGACTTTCCATCAGCACACCCACCAGACATATTTACTATGAATTCTTTGACAAGAATCTCATAGCAGTTGGAAAACTTGACCACTGTCTTCATCAGGCTAGCAACCTTGATGAGATCCATGACTTCCTTACACTCAATAACACTTCTGTCCATCTCCCTCTCTAAGGCTATCCTTTTCAAAAACACATACTTTCACCTGCTTGCATTTTCTGGATGGTGAAAGGAGATATTATCAATTGCAACCTCAGGAACTTTAGGCAGCTTGCTAGTAGAGGGCTTCTTTCTGAGAGGAATGTCTGGAACATCTCTCTCAACATCAAAATCAAAATCTGATTCCTCATCAGATTCAGAGGGTTCAGGAGCCTTTCTCTTCTTGGACATGGGAGTTTTCTTGGGTTTAGAGAGATTGCCAACAGATTTCACCCTACCCTTCCCTTTTGAAGTTTCAGCCTTATGATCCTTTTCAGTTTCTTCTCTAGCCTTGTTCTCAGACCTAGGATTCTCATGAACAGCTTCAGTAGCCTTCTCCTTGGAGGGGCTTTGAGCAACACTCTGCTTTTCTTTTCTAGACATCATCCTTCTTGCTATGCTAGGGTTGACATTAGCAATTAAATCATTGTCAGAAAATTCTTCATCAACATCAATAACAGGGGGTTCAACAGCCTTATCAGTGGGGGTTTGGTGATCAGCAGTTTTCTCTGGAGAATTTTCAATGTTGTCATCAGCAGGTTTCTCTGGAGATTTCTCAATGTTTTCATCAGATGTCTCAACATTCTGAGTGACATTTGGATCACTTTCTAAATTAGGGCTAGCAGTTTCTTGGTTCAATGGAACAGATACACTAGGAACAGAGTGATTTTCATTAAGAATCCTAGTGACTAGTCTAGCAATAGCTTGATGCACATAGGCAGAACCTTCCCTATTTGCTATCTCTGGAGGAACGGAAGATGATGGTTCAGCAGTCTTACCAGATGGAAAAGCTTGTGATCTTCTTGCATGTCTGGTACACAACTTCTTGACCTTGGGAGGATCAGTTGCTATGGTACGAAGAGGAGTGACCTCCAGAACATCAGCATCCATGGGGTTTGCGTTTGCCCTAGGTCCTGAGTCAGTGGATGAAGAGGACACAATTGCCTTTGATGAAGATGATGATGACACAGATTTTTGAGACATCTTGAAAGATTGAGAATACAAGGGACAGTAAATTTGAAGTTTTCTTTTGAGAGAATGGTGAGTGATGCAGCAAACTGAGAAGAGGAAAATATGAATATGTCTATTCCTCTTCTTATAATTTTTGAAAGAAAGAGGGAAACTAATTTTCTGCCCAATCAGAATAAACCTGATGAAAATGTCTCTTTCAACCCTTGTTGTAAGCAAAATTAATTGCTACAACTCTTCATATTGACAAATACCCAGCTTGCCCCTTAAGTTCTCAAACTGACTAGCATCAAGTGCTTTGGTAAAAATGTCAGCAAGTTGTAGTTCAGTAGCAACATGTTCCAACTTAATCACCTTCTCCTCCACAAGATCTCTGATGAAATGATGTCTAATGTCAATATTCTTAGTCCTACTGTGCTGTATAGTATTCTTGGAAATGTTAATAGCACTCAGGTTGTCACAGTACAATGTCATGACATCTTGTGTGACATTGTACTCAGTCAACATATGTTTCATCCAGATCATTTGAGAACAACTGCTACCAGCTTCTATGTATTCAGCTTCAGCAGTAGATAAAGACACACAATTTTGCTTCTTGTTGAACCAAGAGACAAGGTTGTTTCCTAAGAAGAAGCATCCTCCAGAGGTACTCTTTCTGTCATCAACACTATAAGCCCAATCAGCATCACAATAACCAGACATAATTGGTTCACATCCATGAGAATACATCATACTATAATTGTAAGTTCCACTCACATACTTCAGAATTCTTTTCACCTGGTTGATGTGACTTACTTTGGGTTCAGCCTGGTATCTAACACATGCTCCAACTGCAAAGGCAATGTCAGGTCTGTTGGCTGTTAAGTATAGCAGACTTCCTATCATGCTTCTGTACAAGCTTTGATCCACATTTGTTCCACTTATGTCTTTGGACAACTTTAGATGAGTAGGTGCAGGAGTCCTTTTATGACTGGCATTCTCCATCCCAAACTTCTTGACAATATTCTTTGCATACTTGCTTTGAGAAAGAAAAATTGAGTCCTCCATCTGTGTGACTTGTAGTCCAAGAAAGTAGGTCAATTCTCCCATGAGGCTCATTTCAAATTCAGCTTGCATCTGGTTAGCAAAATGTTTAACCATTTTATCTGACATTCCTCCAAACACTATGTCATCAACATAGATTTGAGCCACCATTATCTTTCCTCCTTCATCCTTGACAAAAAGAGTTTTGTCCAATCCTCCTTTCTTGTACCCTTTGTCTGTGAGGAACTTTGTCAGTCTTTCATACCAAGCTCTGGGAGCCTATTTCCGACCATATAGTACTTTTCTCAATTTGTATACATGGTCAGGACAGTTTGGATCCACAAACCCTTTAGGCTGTTCCACATACACTTCCTCATTTAAGTACCCATTTAGGAAGGCACTTTTCACATCCATCTGAAACTGCTTGAACTTCAGAAGGCAAGCAACTCCTAGTAGTAATCTGATTGATTCCAGCCTGGCTACAGGAGCAAAAGTCTCATCAAAATCAACCCCTTCAGCTTGAGTGTATCCTTGAGCAACAAGCCTTGCCTTATTCCTGGTGACAACCCCTTCAGCATCTGACTTGTTCTTGTAGATCCACTTTGTGCCAATGATGTTTGTTCCTTCTGGTCTAGGAACTAACTCCCACACTTCATGTTGTTTGAACTGGTTCAATTCATCTTGCATTGCTCCAATCCAGTATTCATCATTCAAAGCCTCTTTAACATTCTTTGGTTCAATCTTAGACACAAAGCAAGAGTTTGAGATGATTTCTCTAGATCTTGTAGTGACTCCATTGTTAGGATCTCCTATGATGAGTTCCTTAGGATGATCTTTCTGAATTTTGATGGAAGGATCTTTGTTAGCTTCCTTTGATTCAGACTCTGATGGAGTAGGATTAGGCACATCATCCTTTTTAGACACTTGTGTTGATGTCTCAAAGAATGTATCAACATCATATGGGACATTTGTTTCCTCATGGTGATCATCAACTATGACATTTATAGATTCCATCACAACTTTGGTCCTGGAGTTGAACACCCTATATGCTCTGCTGTTGGTAGCGTATCCCAGGAATATTCCTTCATCGCTTTTAGAGTCCATCTTTCTCCTTTGTTCACGATCTGTCAGAATATAGCATTTGCTTCCAAAGACATGGAAATACTTCACAGTAGGCTTTCTTCCTTTCCATATTTCATAAAGGGTGGATGATGTTCCCTTTCTCAAGGTGACCCTGTTGTGGACATAACAGGCTGTATTCATAGCTTCAGCCCAAAAATGAATAGGAAGCTTCTTGGCATGTATCATTGCTCTGGCAGATTCCTGTATAGTTCTGTTTTTCCTTTCCATAACTCCATTTTGTTGTGGAGTTATAGGTGAAGAGAACTCATGATTGATTCCTTCTGAGGAACAGAACTCATCAAACTTACTATTTTCAAATTCTTTTCCATGGTCACTTTTGATTCTGACAACGCATCCTTCTTTTTCTCTTTGAAGTCTTTTGCACAATTCCTTAAAGACATCAAATACCTCAGATTTTTCCCTAATGAAGTTTATCCAGGTGAATCTGGAAAAATCATCCACAACTACATAAGCATATCTCTTTCCACCAAGGCTTTCCACCTGCATGGGACCCATCAGATCCATATGTAAAAGTTCTAGCACCTTAGAAGTGGTTAGATGTCTTGACTTTGGATGTGACATTCTAGTTTGCTTTCCAACCTGACATTCACCACAGACTCTCCCTTCATCAATCTGAAGTCTTGGAATCCCTCTTACAGCCTCCATGAATATGATCTTTTTCATCCCTCTAATATGTAAATGACCAAGTTTTTGGTGCCATAGTTTCACTTCCTTTTCTTATTTGGCTATAGAGCACACAGAAGAGTAGTTAGTGTTTTCAGACTCCCATAAGTAACAGTTGTCTTTTGATCTGACTCCTCTCATTACAACTTCTTATTTTTCATTTGTTACAAGACATTCAGACTTGGTGAAGTTGACCTTGAATCCTAGATCACACAGTTGACTGATACTTATGAGATTAGCAGTCAAACCATTTACCAGCAACACTTCATTTTGGTTTGGAACTCCAGGGCAGTCCAAGTTTCCCACACCTTTGATTTCTCCTCTAGCTCCATCTCCAAATGTGACATAACTAGTAGTATGAGGTTTGACATCATTCAGCAGATTCTTGATTCCAGTCATGTGTTTAGAGTATCCACTGTCAAAGTACCAGTCTTCCTTGGCAGAGACTCTAAGGGAGGTGTGAGCTATCAGGGCTGCAGTCTTTTTCTTCCACTGTTGAGTATATGGTGCCTTGTTAATCTTAGGTTTGACATATGGGGTCTGATTAGGATATCCATATAATCTGAAGCAAAAAGGCTTTATGTTGTCAAATCTTCTACAATAATGACATCTCCATATTTGAAACTTTTTCTTCATGTTTCTCTGTTCTTGATGTTGAGCCCTATGTTGTGACATCTGCTTTGACATTGGTTTATCAGGTCTGATCTTCTTCTTGTCACCAGTAGATTTCTTTGCAGCCACAAATCCTAGACCAGACATGTTTCCTGCATTTTGTCTAGTATGGAGGATTTCTTCCAACTTGTCAGTTCCAGTTGTTAACATCGTGACAGACTTAGTCATCTGATCAAGTTTGGAGTTCAACACTAGAACTTCACCTTTGAGATGACTTATATTAGTAGTGTATGCCATCTTCTCAGCCTCCAACTTCACAATGAGCTTTTTCTGTTTCTCATTTTGCTGACAGACTTCAGCACTTTTGATACACAGCTTCTTGTAGGTGTCAGCAAGTTCTTCAAATGTCACTTCCTCATCACTAGAATCATTATCAGAGTTACAAACACCAGATAGTGCAGTAACTAGTTTGGCAGATTCTTCTTCAGAGTCACTACCTGATTCACCATCAGACCAAGTAACAGACATTCTTTTCTTTTGTTTCTTTAGAAAGGTAGGACATTCAGCTCGAATGTGCCCATATCCTTCACATCCATGGAATTGGATTCCTCTGCTTTGATTTCCCTTTTCTTCAGACTTAGTTCTTCTGCTGGAGTCATAGGGTCTGCTAATGTTAGAGGAAATGTTCTTGACATTTGACCTTAACTTAGGGTCAATTCTCTTGATGAGTTTGTTGAACTGCCTTCCAAGCATAGCTATAGCTTCTGATATATTCTCTTCGTCACTCTCCTTGCTCTCCTCTTCAGTGTTGGATACAAGGGCTATGCTCTTGTTTTTATTGTCACCATTGTCACTGATCCCCATCTCAAATGTCTGAAGTGATCCAATGAATTCATCAACCTTCAAGTTGCAGATATCCTGAGCTTCCTCTATAGCAGTCACTTTCATTACAAACCTTTTAGGCAAGGATCTGAGAATCTTTTTCACCAGCTTTTCTTCTGACATCTTTTCTCCCAATGCTCCTGAGGTGTTGGCAATCTCCAAGATGTTCATGTGAAACTCATGAATGGTCTCATCTTCCTTCATCTTCAGATTCTCAAATTTGGTAGTGAGCATCTGAAGTCTTGACATTTTCACCTTGGTGTTCGCGTTAAAAAGTGACGCGCTAGGGAATCGAATCTGAATTCGAATCCTCTGGCTCGAAATGATTTACTCTTTTGATTTGTTTATAAAGATGCCGCGAGCATCAAGCTTTATTATTTTCAACACAAGAAATTATTATTATGAAAAAGGGGAAAGCTGCTAATACCCTCAATTGATTTGATATGCATTACGACTAGCGCAAAATAGACGTAACGCATTGGGGAGATTCCGGGTAAGGGGGTTTGTTATATAAAGGGAATAGATGGAGCACCCTAAATATATATAGTTATCTATAGCTTTATATATGAATATGTTTGATATGTTTATGTGTTTTAATTGCTATTTCTATGATTGGGAAAGTTTCTCCTTTGGATTTTTAAGAAGGACAGATTATGAAGGATCCTAGTATTTGTTATTATTGTGCTCGCAAAGATCATTAGGATCTTCTGCATACATATCCCTTAATGGGAATCAGAGCATTTGTAGCTCGGATCTAAAGGGATCTATGGTTTGTTTGGTTTGAGGGAGAAAGAAATTTGCTCGCCAAGGATGAGACCTTGTGCCTACGTATTCTCAAAAGGATGTTGAGAAAGTCAGAGCAATCGTAGTTCCCACTTATGCTAGTGGAAGCAACAGGATGTTAGTAAGAGACACAGACAAATGTCATCTTAATGAAAAATGTATCTAATCTATTTCATCACATACATTTTGAAAAGTTTGACTGATTAAAATCTTTCATCGTAAGTTATAGGTGTTTTGCTTGAGTGTACAAGCGTTACCACTTACATGTTTAAGAAAGATGTTTGAAAAATGATTGAATCTTTTAATTGTAAGCATTGGGTGTTTTGCTTGAGTGTACAAGCGTTACCACTTACGATTAAGAGATGTTTTTGTTTGAAAAGAGTTTGAAAAGTTTTTGACTGTATGTGATGTGATAGATGAGATACTTCTTCCATAGAGATGATAGATGTCTAAATCTCGAGGAGAAATTGATTGGATTAGAGGGATGCTTTTAAGAAGCCCATGGGTCCTTGTATTGTAAGCCCAAGAGAAGGCATTCCGAGGGTCATCGAGGGTCCTTGTATGAAGCTCAAGAGGAAGCTATAGGGTATGGCTGGTTTTGGCTTTAAGAGGGATTTCACCGAGAAACCATCCCCTTAGGATCAAGAGCAATTTCACCAGGAAATTATACTCTCAGGGTTCTATCCTAACGCGGGTGATTCTTTGTATTGGAAGCCCAATAGGAGGCTGTTAAGAGATTTCCTGGTCTCTTTCTTTGTATGATACCCAAGAGAAGGCTAAACTCAATGAGGAGTTCTTTTGAACGAAGCCCAAGAGGAGGCTGACTCAACAGGGGAGTGTTGTCTTATATGAAGCCTAAGCGGAGGCTAAACTCAGACGAATGAATTTTCTTATATGAAGCCTAAGAGGAGTCTGAACTCAGATGAAATGAGTTATCTTGTACAAAGCCCAAGAGGAGGCTAACTTTGTGGGGAACCTACTGGTTAGACTAGTTGTTATGTTATAACTAGACAGTTGTATAAACAAGTGTGTGTGTGATATGTATTCATAGTAGTTTATGAAGGAAATATAAACAGATGCATGATGTTTATTTACAAGAGTTTATGAAGGAAATATAAACAAGTGTCTGTGAAACGAACGTTTAAAAACGAGCGTAACTTGATTATTTACAAGTTTGAATTGTGTACAAGGAAGTAAATATGTACACGGACGAGTATTTATGTACAAGAAGATGTGGATGTACATAGGAGGGTTGGGATATACACCATGAGGGAGGCCCATTGGTTTAAAAGCAGTTTCACCGGGAATAATGCTCCTTTTAATACCAATGGTATTCAGTGTTTATACAAATGAAAACAAACGATTGAAGTTTGTCTGTTCTTTACAAAAGACGTTTGTATTATGTACAGGTAAAAATCTGTATGTATATGAAAAGAATTTGATATGTACAAAGAAATAATTATGTACATAAAAGAATTTTGGGACTTACACCGTAAGGGAGGCCCATGATCGGTTAAGAAATTCGAGAGAAAACGAATTCAGTTTTACCGTTTAAATCGGATCGATCATGGAAAAAAGGATGTAAGTTTGATGAAAAGTTTTGAAAAATGATCTTGAAAGTGTTTGGGAAAAGTGAAGTTTACTTATAAGAAGTTTTGAAAAGAATCGGGCTTCGAAAGTTTGAAAAAAAATCACCTTTAAAAGTGCTTTGAAACGTATTCAAATGTATCGTTTTTGGCTCGATAAAAATATAATCGGATGAAAGTTTTTCTGAAATTTTTTGACACTATCTTAAAATAGATACATTAATTGACAAGTGTACAAAAAATCACCTCAAAATGAGGAGTTTTGATTGGGTTTTGAAAAAGTCAAAGTTTGTAAGAAAATATGAAAAAATTACAAAGTTTGGTAAAAAAAATGGTCCCAAGGCTACTCGAACCCGGGACCTCAAGGCAAGGCAAGGTATAAATGACTTAAGAGTGAGCTGGAAACCGCTGGGGCGGCAATACATCCGTGTATTGAAGTAAAACAATGAAATTATATTTTAAAACAGATATTTGAATTTGAAAAAAACGCGCGCAGTGTTCATCTTCCTCCTCCAATCTTCAATAAATCCTAAATCCTTCGTTTCTTGATGAAATCAAAAGATGTAAACATCAAACTTGATAGTTTCAAGCCCAGGAACATGATGATATCATTTAATTTCATTTATTTTAAGCCTAACATGATTGAATTTCTCAAGAACACGAAGAACCCTAAAACTGAAAATCCTAATTGAAATCGTGTATGGTGAATGATTTTATCAATTGATTGAGGGTTATTGATCGTTGATAGTGCAGAAATAAAACGGCCAAGAGTTTTTTGAACTGGAATCAAAGAATCATAGAGTTTGAAGTTCGTGTTCTTACCTGTTCAAGCTGAGATTGAAACCGATGAAGGAGTGTTTCCAGATATGATTTTATGATTCTTAGAGCACCAACGACCTTCAAGGATCATGTGAGGATGGTCTGCTCATCACGAATTTTCCTGGATCATCTTGACCAAGTCGACCTGCAGTTTGCTCAAAGTGAAACTTGAATTCGTGGTTAATGGAGTTACAGATCAAAGATGATGGTTTGGATCATTCATATGGAGTATATTGATGATGTTTAGATGATCAAAACATAACTAGCTCGAGCCAAACTATGAATTTGAAGTTTAAGGCAGTTTTGGCAAGTTTATGAACATGGAGTGCAAAATCTGTTTTTTAGCTTTACCTATGTTGCTTTTAAATTACAAACCAATTACATATGATATTTACAACATATTAGACACCAAACATCTTATGTTTCTTCACAAGTTTTCAAAAATGCAAGATTTCTCCAATTACACAATGTTTCTTGATTTTTAAGAAAGAAGAGAGAAAGCATGTTCTTGCATAGCTTTGGTGTGTTTTGAAATTGCAAACAAGACCTCTATTTATAGGTCACAAGTTCTGAATGGTAAGTACAAGAGATTGTCTTTGGTATTTACAAGTTGCCTTAGAGGGCAAGGAAGTCATTTTTGCATTAAATGCAAAAGGAAGCTTCCTTTTAACCATGGTTAATTTTCAACTTGATCTTATCCCATCATAATTACTCTCCATCTGATTTTTTATCAGCTCTAACTCTCTTTGCAAGGTGGCATAGCTTCTAGAAGAAGAAACTCAAAAATGACCTATAATTTTGAACTTTGTACTTGAAAATCAAGGATTTTGGAGCTCTATGTTTCAAAATCAAAAGTATATCTAGACTCCATGGATTTGAGCGTTCTCGGACATTTTGGAAAGCTTGTTTCAAGGGCTACAACTTTCATGTTTTGAGTTTTTTCCAATTCAAAGTGGAACTATGTGAAAAAATGCCATGAAGTTTGGAAAAAGTATGACATTTTAACACTTGAAAAATTTTCTAAGTGTTGAAAATTTTGACTTTTTGTTGACTTTTCCAAATTTCTTGATTTTTTATGATCATGATGGATCATTTGAAGTATTTTGATGATGGAAAAAGTTTTGTCTTGAAAAAGTTGACCAAAAGTCAAAGTTTGACTTTTCAGTGCAGATGAAATTTCATCAGATGATTCAGAAATTGACTGATGAATTCTGTGAACTTTTGTGATGTTTTGAATCCAGAAATTAGGTCAACATGTTGTATTTAAGATATGAAGATCAATCTCTAATCAAAAAAGTCATTCATTGATTAGAAAATCAGAGATTGCTCATCCTTGATGAAAACCCTAATTGGTCGATCCTTGATAGATCGTGAGAAAAATTTTGATATCTGAAGATCAGAGGTTGATGATTTGATCAAGATAGAACAAATGAAGTGCGTAAGACTCAAACCCTAATTTCTTGCCTCTTGAATCAGATGAAAATCTGTGAAACCCTAATTTTGACCTGTAGAAGCCACATCAGATTAATTCTGTTCTGAACTGTTAGTGATGCAGTAATGCAAATGTGAGGTGGTATATTAGGTCAAAAATTGGGGTATGACACTTGGATGTACCCTCATGAGTGGTTTTAAGAGTGTTCCAAACATCCTTGGCCAGTTCACACTGATGTACTAGTCTGAAAATATTTCTGTCAATTCCATTGAATAAGGCATTCAATGCTTTAGAGTTGCCCAGTGCTAGCTCTTCTTTTTTCTTTGCTTCATTCTTCCTCAAGTTTCAGGCTAGTAGTCCCATCTTTCTCAAGTTTGATGGGATGTTTCCATCCTCTGTCAGCAGCTCTCCAAGCTTTATTGTCCAATGACTTCAAAAAGGCAACCATACGAGGTTTCCAGTAATCATAGTTTAATCCGTCCAGAATAGGTGGTCTGCTCCCAAATCCTCCTTCCTTGTCCATAGCGCCAGAAAAAAACCCTAGATCTCACCCAGAAATAACAGGCAGGGTGCCTACTCTGATGCCAATTGAAATTTCTGGAAATAGATACTTGATGTCACAAAGAATGTTATGACACAGTATCTGACAAACCATTTAACAATTCACACAGTAATTTAAAACAGTAAAGAACACAATCAATTGTTTACACAGTTCAATGTGTAACTAAACCTACATCTGGGGGCTACCAAGCCAGGGAGGAAATCCACTATAAGTAGTATTAATTTAGGAATAAACCAACCAGTTTATCTCCTTCACTTAAGACCTACCCAATGCAACTTCAATCTAAGTCCTACTTAGAGCTGAGTTCCTACTCACTCCCCCTCAATCACAACAGTGATATCAACCTATTGTTTAATAGAATTGTGAAGACATTCTTCAATAAACATACTTGATTTCGCTTCAAAGCTTTAATCAAGAGACACAACACTCGTGCTTCAAAGCTTTTAGTGATAAACAACCCTTACAACCAAATCCTACTCCAAGACACTTATCAAATGATAATTGCTTGGCTCACAAGAATAACTAGAACACAAAAATAATAGTCTGCTAAATCTTCTACATAGTAAAGGCGCAGCAGTAACATAAGGGTTTGTTTGATGATATAGAAGCAGTAAAGTCTTCAACTTGGGCTTCCATAATTATAGCTAGGGTTAACCAAAGTTAACCTAAAGACTTGGTCTTTTCAACATACCAATTAAGGTTAAAATAAGGTTAACCTCAAAACCACGTGAGCATATGATCCAACATAATAATCCATAATAAAACAGCTCAGCAGAATCCTGAAAACTCTCAGGAAAAGTAAATCTGCATAACCACATATGTTACACATGATGTCATAACATTGGTTATGACATCAGTCATTCTTCTTGCAGATTTCTAGCAAAACCAAACTGAGTTGTACCTGTATAATTCTTCTTCTGCAGAATTTATCTTCAACTCAGAATGTCATGACATCAGTCAAGACATTGACATAAACTGGTTTTAACAAAAATTAAAGCCAACATAAAACACTTACAAAGACGACCTACGTGTCTGTCTTCAACTAATGAGGGATTGACATGTAATTTTTTTGAATTCAATCCGGTGTGTTTGCTTCATCGTGCACGCGTCTCAGGAGCCCTTGGATCTGATTACTTTTATTAGTCAGCATCGATCAAACGCGTGACATTATTTCTTATTTTATTTTTTGAATTTGTAATCCGGTGTGAAAACCAAGGAGGTCCATATCAAGCACAGCGCACCATGTCCATTGGATGTGATTACTAACGCGTTTTGACTATGATTAGATGGTCCACGTTTTTTTCGCTTTTATTTTATTTTCTGATTTTATATTTTAAATGTTTTAAACTTCAAAATATCATATAAAATTCATTTCTGACTCAAAAATTATGAAAAAATTCACAATATTTTTTTGAAATATTATCTTTCTGAATTTTATTTTTAGATTTGATATTGTTTTTATGATTTTTCTCTTTTATTTGTTGTTCTTAATTGTTTTAAAATATTATTTGACATTTTAAAATGCTTGAAAAATTATGGAAGGTTCCAATGGTCATTTGACAAATATTGGTGACCTCATTTTATTTTTATTTTTTATTTTACTATTTTTTGCCATTTTTGGTTTATTGCACCTTTTGTTTTATTTTCTAAAATTGTTTTCTGAGTTTATTTCACCTTTTGACTTTGGGTAATTTTCTTTGAATTTTACTTTGATGAGAAAAATACTATTTATATATTTCATCAATAAAGTCCAATTAAATAACCTAATTTCAAAATTACTTTTAATCCTTTTATTTGATTTTATTTTCATTTTTATCTTGGGGACTTTTTGAATTTATTTTTGAGTCAGAAATTTCCTCAACATCAATAAAATTTGGGTGTTAATGGGCCTCTTGACCAAATCCACCAAGAAAGTTGATTGATTATGACGAAGTTAGACCAAAATAAATTCATCTGATGCAAAAAATAAAAATTGAAAATTATTTCTTCTTCTTCATCTGATTTTTTCTTTTGTACCGACTCGAAGAAAGTGATCAATTGGTGGCATGAACTTTAATGTTCTAACATAAGCCCCAACAGATGACTTGAGCTTTGATCTTGGTTCAACACCTGTGGCGCTTGTCGTGTGGTCACGTTGATTTTTAATCAAGCTTCTGACAAGTTTCCATTAACCTTGTCCATTTAAAATTCTCAATCATCTTTGATCAAGTGATGTGATAATTCCAAAATCGGTGATATAATTGACAAAAAACCAATTGAAACTTGTCGTGTGGTCGTTTTGATTCTATCAAGCTTCTGGCAAGTATTCATGCGTAAGTTTTAAGATGTTCACCTTGCTGACGACTAAAAATTAACAATTCGATGATATACTTGTCATGTTTCAAGATGGTCATCTTGCTAAACTTAATTAATTGCTTTATTTATTTTTCGCTCTTTACTTTCTGCATTTACTTTTATACTCTTTATTTTTATGCACCTTTAATTTTAACATTTACATTTTATGTCATTTTTGCTTTGCTCACTTGAACATTTTATTTTCTATGTCATTTTTCCTTTGCTAACTTAAGCCTTTTATTTTATTTTTATTTTGAATTTGCTCACTTGAGCTTTATTTTTCTTTTCCAAAACACTTAATAATTCAACCTAAACATAAAAAAACTTTTAATTGGACTTGGTTACTATCCTGGTGCTTGGAGCTTGATCTTTCGACTTAGGACTAGGACCATTACCTCATCTTGGAGATCTATGTTCCTTTGGTGTTATTCTGTCTTGTTTGGTTATTATCTTTGTATGCAGGTTATTTCGTTATACTCGATTAAGAGTGGATTTTCTCCAAATACAGTCGTTACTCTGTCCGTTTTTCTTAAGACAAAAGTTCACCTAAAAGCATTGATTCATCTGAAGTTTAGTTTTTTTGTCTGGTTATTTGTTGATTATGTCGTAATCTTTGTTGCTTATGTGGTAATCCAAAGGATGAGATATGGTATTGGCTCTTGATGTTAAGTACTAGTCTTTTCACCCGGTTAGATCTTTCTTTACTCTTACCTTTTACTTTACGCACATAGTTTAGCCTCTTCATCTCCTCCCCAATCTTTAATTTTCAAAATCTTTCCTCTTTTTCAAAGGATTATTATTTTCAAAATTCGAACCGCTTTCATAAAAAACCCGGACTTAGGTCTAAGCATTTTCAAACTTCTTTTCTTAATAAACTTGCAATTCATTTAACAATACTTTGACTTTTCTTTTCATAAGACTAAAAAACACTTAACCTCATTCAAACTTTTTTGAGCTCTTTGTAGCTTTTCTAAACTAACATTTTTCCTAAAATCAACCAACACACATTTTGGTGTTTTTTAGCCGAAGTACTTGGTTTTGATTTCAACATTGCACATTGTTAGTATGTAGGCCTGGAACTCATTGGAAGTTCTATAAAACCAGAAGTTATAAAAAATACTTCTTTTCTACCCCGACAATCCATTTTGTACATATACTCCATTTTAGCACACATATACAAATTTTAAAAAAAGGTTTATGCGGAGTACCGTAGATGCTCTGGGTGCCTAACACCTTCCCTTTGCATAACTAACCCCGGTCCTAGGTCTCTGATCTTTTTTTTAGGATTTTATTTGCTCTTTTTCCTAGTCCATTGGATAAAATAAAAGTACGGTGGCGACTCTTTTGTTATTTTTGAGTTAAGTCAATTCAATGACTTATACTCGCAGTTTTTGCCACTACACCCGCATCCTTACAATTGCAACATGTGCTTGGATTTGCAACTATAAAAAGTCTTATGCTCGGCCACTCGCACACTTAGAAATTTGTTTGGACTTGAAAGGGAACACCCTTTTTGAAAAGGTTTTAAACATAAAAAAGACAATAGGCGAAAAAGGTTTGAAGTGAGGTTGGTTTCTTTTACCTTTGAAAAAGATTTTTAAACCATTATTAAGTGTTTTGATTTTCAAGGAAAAGAAAACAAGTTTTAGTTTTATTACATGCAAGGATGCAAAAGAAACTATAATACAAACAAAATGAGACTAACTAGTTCTACCCTAATGTTATCATCCAAAAGTGGCTCTATGGTTGAGAATAAAAAGTTTATGCTCGAAGACTATCCTAACCGAGAAAACCTAGAGAAACTATCCTAACATCCATCTTGGTTGAGTAACCAAAGGATGCAAAGGGAAAAGGCAAGCAAGTGTTTTTGCATAAGCACACAATCAAATGCAATGCACAAACAAATTATTCCCACATGCGAGGGGTCTAACACCCCTTCTAATTACCCGTGATTTATAATTTAATAATCAGAGTATATAACACATACCAAGAGGCATCACAATTTTTAATATATTTCAAAATTATAACCAAACAGATGTCATGTTTTCACTGAAGAAAATCATTAAATAAATAAACCAAAAGTTATGTTTAACAGCGGAAATGAAACATAACAACTCCTGAAAACGTCGTTCATAATTATTCCAGGACAATAAACTGAAACATTAATAAAAACTAATATTTAATATCCAAAAGAATCTCAATCAAACGTTTCCCCAGTGTTACATCTACCAGAGCACGACACTGACACGCGGATTAACTAATGACTCGATTCTAGAAGCTATCCTCACTGATTCCAAGCAGCTAATCACTTCAAATCTGAAATCATTAAAGTAAGGGTGAGATTTCTATCCAATATATAATGCATTATACGTTTTTAAATACAACAAAATAATTGAATACATTAGTCCATTATCAAAAGGCATAATCATAGACGATTCACAAATACATCTCACACAATGAACATGTAAATATAACAATCAATGGAAATTGCAACACTGGAAACCATCCTAGCATGTTGTCATACCCCAAAATTTTCCCTCCATCTTCTCAAGACATTCCATACATCCATACTCAAGGATTCCTCAAGGGTTGATCAGACAAACTCTCTCCTAGACAATTAACCCAAACTAGGGTTTGGTGATTCTCAGATCAAATTGGATTTCCAACATCTCCAATGTTCATCATGCCTCCTCATATGCTTCAAAGATTCTCCATGTCAAGTTTCAAGCCTTACAAGTCAAGTTTCCTCAGACAATTGCTCAGATGGTTGAAAATCAGTTGTATTGGACAAAAAGTCAACTGTGGTCAACATACAGTCAAACTTCATAATTTTTGGTCAACATCCTCATTTTGAAGTTACATTCATAATTTGATCAAGGGTTGATCATGATTCATCAAGAAAACTCAAGATTTGCTCAAAAGTCAAACTTTCTAAATTAGGGTTTCTAGATGAAAAGTCAACTGAACTTTGACTGATCATAACTTCTTCATACTTTCTCAGAAATTTTTCCACTACCTCTTGTTTTGAAGGAAATTCAATTCTCTACAACTTCATGTCTCACAAGAATGTCCAAAAAATGCTTCATTTGAGAGGTATGGCTCAAAACATTACAGGTCATTTTCAAAGTCAACAAAACGTCAACTTTTTGTTTTGAAGATATATTGAGCATGGAAACTCCAATTGAGATGAGACCAAAAAGGTTGGTTAGAGGACTCTTAGATCTTTCCAAAAAGTCCAAGAACACTCAAAAATGTGGAAAATTGAGCAAGATACATCATTCACAATTTGGGAAATTTTGAAAGAGTGCACAAAGAGGGATGCTTCTAAAAATCAAAAATTTTGCAAATGGGCCTACTTTTTCTTCATCCAAACTTATTCCTCACACCATTAGGAATATCCAAGCCCAATGCCACGAATTTTTATTTTATTTTTCTATTTAATTTGGAATTTATTCATTTAAATACAAATTAAATTTAAAAATAAAGTATAAAATCAAAATTAATTGCAAACTTGATTTTTATTTCTTCCTTGAGATCCAATCAACTCATTAAAAGCCAGCAATTTTCGAAATTTGATGGATATGGCAAGATTGGATTGAAAATTGATCAAAATTTGAAGATTTGATTTTGTACAAAAATCAAATTTGATTAGCATTGATCATTGATTAAATCTTTCCCAAAACAGCTCTGAATCCTTCTACTATATATACATGATACATACCACACGAATTAGGGTAGAAATTTTGGCTCAAGAACCCTTATTGCAATTTAAAAAAATCGTGGTACACAAGCAAGTAGCAGCCACTGATCCAGATGGTTTCAATCGATTTTGAGGATTCCATTGCATTCCTTGGGTTGTTCTGAGTCGATCCAGACCCTTACATCATCCAAATCCATCCAGAATCAGAAAATCCGAGTTTGGTTTGTTCTTGAAAAATCCAAAATCGTATTCTATTATTCATGCATTATTAACATGTTTTGTGTTTGTTTTTGTGATTAGTGATGAGTTTGCAAGCTTTCTGGACACTTCGATTGCATTTCCATGGCCTGAAACACGATATGCCGTGATTAGGGTTTCCTATGCCGTTTTAGGGTTTCTCTTAAATGGAAAAATTGGACCATGAGACCTATACCAATGCATCCGGAATGATCTCAGGAATCGAACCATGGTTTTAGAATTTATTTATATTATGTGTGCTTGATTTTCGTTGTAGCCAGGGTCTATAGCGTCGAGCAATGGCCGACGCTAGCTTTCAAAAATTCAAAAGGAAGAAGATGAAGTCTGGCGCGAGAACGAGGCAACCAGAAGGAGACGCGTGTTTGTAACTTACCCGCTCCGGTTTTCAAACAGCTTGCACACCTGGCTCAGTTGGTTAAGGCGTTCCCTGTGCATAGATGCTCTCCAGGGTCATGAGTTTGATCCTCACTGGCACCGGTTTTTGTTTTTCTTTTACAAACTTGCATATTTTCATATTTTTCTATTTTCTAATTATTTAATATTTTCATGTTATTTTAATTTCTTTTCATAATTTTTATTCATGCATTAAAAAATATCAAAAATTATTTTTCTTTTTACATTATTTTCAGAAAATCTTTATTTAATTTATGAAATTAAAAAATACAATTTTGCATGCATATTTATTTTTATTCATAATTTTGCATTTAAATCACATTTAATTAATTTTAAATTATTAAATTGCCTCTAAAAAATCCCAAAAAATTATTTTAGCATATTTATGTTATTTCCAGCATGTCATATTTTTCTCATTCAAAAATTGGCATTTTTCTAACATTTTTTCTCTTATTCGATTTCATCATATTTTCCGATTTCTCTTATCTTTTCACAGGTTATTCCGTTTCAGACGGTTTCTTTTACTGTTTTTTTATTTTTCCAATAATGTAACTGTTTATGGGATGTAATAGTTTAAATTAGGTTTTATTTTCCGCAAGTTTAAATTATGTATCTGCCCCAAAGCCATGTAATAGCGTAGGACATTTACCTTTCCGCATCTTTACATTCCGCATTTTAATTTCCGCACCCTATAAATTGCTAGTGACTAGGCGTGTATGGCAAGACTAAAATCAACATAGCCCACTAATTTTCAAGATAACATATATCTGAATCAACACACTTCTTCACACATGCACCCCTTAGGGTAATTCTCTCTCGTTGCCTTACGAATTCAAAATGGTCAAGTCCCTCGAACGTAGAGGTATTCTAGCACCATTGCCTTCAAAACAAATCATCATAGTCCCTTCGATACAAAGATCATAAGACCCACGATGTCGCCTATGAATACATGATCTTGACCCTCGATTGTCGCCTACGAAAAATGATGATAGTCCCTTCTAATGTGCTAGGATACTTCCTACAAGTTGCTTTCTATGACCATCCGATGTCCCTTCGAATGTCCCGCTTACATCCAACAAATAGAGTTACCTACCAACTAATGGTATGGATAGCGCTATTCTAAAGGAACGTAAAACAACACGAAAACGACCAGTTCTGAGTAGGTAATAAGACTTTTAGTTGCTTGCTCAAATCAGATTCTTTTCACACCTCACACTTTTGTCAAAGTTCAAACTCTTTTTCAAAACAAAACATTTCCAAACACTTTGTATACATTCCTACATGAATCATTACAAAGTCAAAGCGAAATGCCTTTTCAAAACATTTTTGTCAAACACACAGAAAGCACAATTTTAAAGTGATCTAAGAGCAACTAAGAGCCCGTAGATAACTACGGATGGAAAGGGGTGCTAATACCTTCCCTTTTCATAACCTTCTCCCTTACTCAGAATCTAACGAAGGTCTTTTTCTGTACTTTTACCTTCCCTTAATTGGATAAAAATAAAAGTCGGTGGCGACTCTTGCTATCCGCACATTTGCGATACAAAACACTAAAAAGTCAGTTCACCGTATCACACATGTTACAATCCCATATGCAATGCAGACTTTATGAATGTGGTACCAAAACGTGAACCGAGTTCACCCACACTGATCCATCATCAACCGGATACAACAATCATCGATTCGCCCAGACACCACTAAGTCAAGAATCCAGCCTAACCAACACTATCCACTGGGTACGGTTAACGGCTATACAAGTCAAATTCCACACAATGGGAATTAACTTCACCAAAAATGCATATGCATGCACAACACCAGCATGCAACATTTAATCAGTCTATGAAATGCATCAAACCATCATAACTGAGTCAAATCCGAAACATGATATTCTCAACAATCATGCACACAATCAACAACATAACATGTCTTTCATTCACACAAATCAGATACCTCAATGTCACAGGTACACTACCTCTAAATCCTGGTAAGTTTATTGGCTCTGCCAGCTCACTTCCGCACAATGGGAATGAACCAATTAACAAATGTTTATGCATGCATCATAAAAGCATGCAACATCAATTCACAGATTATGATATCAACATAATTCACATAATGCCAATCACCAATGTATTACATTCAATCGCAATGAATAATCAACACAACATTGTAAGCATTAGTTCTCATCCGATAACTCAGACCATTCATAATAATTTCCCATTATCCTTAACTATCCACACTTTTCAAAATCGGAAGCTCGGCTCTTTTTAAAATAATTTTAGCAAAATAATATTTTTCCCTTTCTAAAAATTAGCATTTTAAATTTAAGAAATAATGCCGAAAACGGCACTCGAATCGGAGTTACGGTTTAGAAAATATGAATTTTGAAGTTTAAGTATTTTTGAACTCAATAACCGGTTCCTACCACAGGACAACCCGTTCCCACTTTTTGAAAAAGTGGCCTTGTAATTTTGTATGGGAACCGGTTCCTACCCGGGAACGGTTCCTCGTACAAAATTGCCGTTTTGAAAGTTTACAGGGAACTCGCTTCCCAAAACCGGTTCCCACGACCTGCAGAAACAAAAACTGCTATTTTGACAGCATTTACCCATTCCAAATCACTTCCAAACATTCTCATACGAATTGCAACATGAGGAACACGAGAATACATCCATTTTACACCATTATAACATCAAACAACATTATTTCATCATTCCTATTTATTATTTGACACACTAATGGTTTCCGACCTACAATCCGACACAAATAGAGTTTAATCCTACAAACCTATATTACTCCAAATCGAATTTCCTAACGTACCCAATTATCCATTTTATTCCCAAAACCCATAAGGCATTAAAATCGAATGAAATCACCCCTTACCTCGCGATGATCTTCGATTTCCTCGG
Organism: Vicia sativa; assembly: GCA_021764765.1. Classification (NCBI taxonomy): domain Eukaryota; kingdom Viridiplantae; phylum Streptophyta; class Magnoliopsida; order Fabales; family Fabaceae; genus Vicia; species Vicia sativa. The sequence continues at coordinate 102,650,318 of CM038792.1, forward strand.
CATTGGCTTTTTCCTCTCTTCTCCAATTCTACGTGAAATAACTTTTTCCAAAATGACCTTCTTTCCTTCTTTTCCTTTTTATAATCCTTTTAATACTCATTTTATTTATTCCAATAAAATAAATAATTAGTAACTAGTAAAGTAGAGTACTTTACCACTCACACCCTCTACTTACTCCTCACACCACCAACTCTTCTTTTTAATTAAATAATCCAATTAAATCCAAAAATATAAATAATCAAGCCTTTAATTAATTAAATAATTAAATTCCTAATTATCTAACATTTGAATTAATTCGGGGTGTCACAACTCTTCCCTACTAAAAGAGTTTTCGTCCTCGAAAACATACCTTAGACGAAAAGTTCGGGATACGAGTCCTTCATCTGACTCTCCAGTTCCCAAGTTACATTTCCTCCAGCTGGTCCTCCCCAAGCTACTCGTACCAGTGCTATCTCTTTACCCCGCAATTCTTTCACTTCTCGATCCTCTATTCTCGCAGGTACTGCTTCAACAGTCAAATTATCCCTCACCTGCACATCATCTACCTGAATCTCATGAGACGGTTCCGCAATGTACCTCCTCAACTGAGATACATGAAAGACATCATGCAAATTCGCAAGTGACGGCGGTAAAGCAATCTGATAAGCAACTTTCCCAACTCTCTTGGTAATCTGAAACGGACCAATAAAACGCGGAGTCAACTTCTTTGACTTCAAAGCTCGACCAATACCAGTCATTGGAGTAACTCGCATTAACACATGATCTCCTTCACTAAACTCAAGATCTTTCCTCCTCTTATCATGATAACTCTTCTGACGACTCTGAGAAGTCCTCATCTTCTCCTGAATCATCCTAATCCTTTCCGAAGTCTGTTGAATAATTTCTGGTCCAATCACAGCACTCTCTCTAGATTCATACCAACATAACGGCGTCTGACACCTCCTACCATACAATGCCTCAAACGGAGCCATATCAATACTCGAATGAAAACTATTGTTGTAGGTAAACTCAATCAATGGTAGATAACTATCCCAAGATCCACCTTTCTCCAACACACAACCTCTTAACAAATCTTCCAACGACTGAATCGTCCTCTCCGTCTGACCATCTGTCTGTGGATGATATGCGGAACTCAATCGTAACTTAGTACCCAAAGCTTCTTGCAATCCCGTCCAAAACTTAGATGTAAACCTCGGATCTCGATCCGACACAATACTAGAAGGAATACCATGCAAACTTACAACCTTTTCGACATACAATTCTGCCAATTTCTCCATCGGGTAATCCATTCTTATCGGAATAAAGTGAGCAGACTTTGTCAACCAATCTACAATAACCCAAATAGAATCACAGTTCTTCGCTGTCCTGGGCAACCCGGATACAAAGTCCATAGAAATGCTATCCCATTTCCATTCTGGAACAAACAATGGTTCCATCAATCCTAACGGCTTCTGATGTTCAATCTTTGATTTCTGACACACCAAACATGCATACACAAACTCGGCGATTTCCTTTTTCATTCCAGGCCACCAAAATAACTTTTTCAAGTCATGATACATTTTAGTAGCACCGGGGTGAATACTCAACCCACTACGGTGTCCTTCTTCCAAAATACTTTTTCTAATCTCAGCAATATTCGGAACACACACTCTATCACCGAATCTCATAATGCCATTCTCATCAATTCTGAATTCACCCCCTTGACCTTGGTAAATCAATGTCAACTTATCCACCAGACCGATATCAGATTTCTATCCATTTCGAATCTCTTCCAGAATACCACTAGTCAGCTTCAACATACCCAATTTCACACTATTCGGAGTAGTTTCACATACCAAACTTAAGTCTCTGAACTGTTCAACCAATTCCAATTCACGAACCATTAACGTTGACATATGCAAGGACTTCCTACTCAATGCATTTGCCACAATGTTTGCCTTACCAGGATGGTAATTCAAACTGAAATCATAATCCTTCAGAAATTCCAACCATCTCCTCTGCCTCATATTCAACTCTTTCTGATCAAAGAGATACTTCAGGCTCTTATGATCACTGAACACCTCAAACTGAGAACCATATAAATAACGCCTCCATAACTTCAAAACAAATACAACCGCTGCCAATTCCAAATCATGGGTCGGGTAATTCCTTTCATGAATCTTCAATTGTCTCGAAGCATAAGCCTCAACCTGCTTATCTTGCATCAACACACCACCTAATCCCATCAGTGACGCATCACAATACATAACAAAGGACTTCGCCGGATTCGGCAAAATCAAGATCGGAGCACTAGTTAACCTCCTCTTCAGCTCTTGAAATCCTTCCTCACATTCAACATCCCAAACAAACACTTGACCTTTCCTTGTCAACTTAGTCAACGGTAAAGCTAACTTTGAAAATCCCTCGATGAACTTCCTGTAATAACCTGCAAGACCAAGAAAACTACGAATCTCAGAAGCATTCTTCGGCGCTTCCCACTGAGATACCGCTTCTACCTTCGTAGGATCCACAGCAATTCCATTCTTGGAAATTACATGTCCAAGAAAACTCACTTCACTTAACCAAAACTTACATTTGGACAACTTCGCATAAAGCTTCTTTTCCTTCAACAATTCCAATACAATTCTAAGATGTTCGGCATGCTCTTCCTCATTCTTTGAATAGATCAAAATGTCGTCAATAAACACCACCATAAATTCGTCAAGATACGGATGAAATATCCTGTTCATATACTCCATAAAAACACCAGGTGCATTAGTAACTCCAAACGGCATAACAGAATATTCATAATGCCCATACCTCGCTCTAAATGCGGTCTTCTGATTATCTTCCGCCTTAACACGAATCTGATGATATCTAGACCTCAGATCAATTTTACTAAATACACAGGCTCCAACTAACTAATCCATCAAATCATCAATCCTCGACAATGGATACTGATTCTTGATTGTCACCTTATTCAACTGCTTGTAATCAACACATAGTCTCATCGTACCTTCCTTCTTCTTAACTAACAATACCGGTGCACCCCACGGCGAAACACTAGGACGAATAAACTTCTTTTCCAGTAACTCTTCCAACTGTTGCTTCAACTCAGACAATTCAGATGCCGACATGCGATAAGGCGCCATCGACACCGGACTAGTTCCAGGAATCAAATCTATAGCAAACTCCACTTCTCTCTCAGGTGGTAGCTCACTAACATCTTCCGGGAACACTTCTGGAAATTCATCCTCCACTAGCAATTCATTACTCTCAGCCTTTCCTTTCGCTTCCGTCGAAGAATACAACATAAACACCACACCATCATTAACAACTACGTAACTCTGATCATCCATCTTAATTCATTGTCCTTATTAGAGTCTTCGTCCATTCATATGGTTCACAAGCTTCTACCACACTTCATTCATATTCATCACTTTATGCCCCATTTAGGTAGTAAGACAATTGTATACCATCCAATACGATTTCGTCTACTATTAACAAGAGATTAAGGGTGATCAAGTCCTCAATTTGTCAATAGACATCCGATAATCATATTGGAGTATAAACCATCATTACCAACACTTTCTGTTTTTAGAATCGTACTCGCCTTTTTGCACTTCCAATTATGACTCACGGTCCAACGATTCCAACAGCTCTAACCACTCTTGTACTGTCTTCTCAAGCAATACCTCGTACCAACGACTTACAGTAGGAACATATCCGGGAAGCATCTCTTCGCCCCCACTTAGTTTCACACTACTCCTGCAATAATCAGTCAGAAAAGTAACAAGTACAGACAGTGTTGTACACACTTGTCGCGTACAAAGGGATAATGACATTAAGACACTGGTCACAACGACCGACTATGCTCTGATACCACTATTGTAACACCCCTTCTAATTACCCGCGATTTATAATTTAATAATCAGAGTATATAACACAATTCAAGAGGCATCACAATTTTTAATATATTTCAAAATTATAACCAAACAGATGTCATGCTTTCACTGAAGAAAATCATTAAATAAATAAACCAAAAGTTATGTTTAACAGCGGAAATGAAACATAACAACTCCTGAAAACGTCGTTCATAATTATTCCAGGACAATAAACTGAAACATTAATCAAAACTAATATTTAATATCCAAAAGAATCTCAATCAAACGTTTCCCCAGTGTTACATCTACCAGAGCACGACACTGACACGCGGATTAACTAATGACTCGATTCTAGAAGCTATCCTCACTGATTCCAAGCAGCTAATCACTTCAAATCTGAAATCATTAAAGTAAGGGTGAGATTTCTATCCAATATATAATGCATTATACGTTTTTAAATACAACAAAATAATTGAATACATTAGTCCATTATCAAAAGGCATAATCATAGACGATTCACAAATACATCTCACACAATGAACATGTAAATATAACAATCAATGGAAATTGCAACACTGGAAACCATCCTAGCATGTTGTCATACCCCAAAATTTTCCCTCCATCTTCTCAAGACATTCCATACATCCATACTCAAGGATTCCTCAAGGGTTGATCAGACAAACTCTCTCCTAGACAATTAACCCAAACTAGGGTTTGGTGATTCTCAGATCAAATTGGATTTCCAACATCTCCAATGTTCATCATGCCTCCTCATATGCTTCAAAGATTCTCCATGTCAAGTTTCAAGCCTTACAAGTCAAGTTTCCTCAGACAATTGCTCAGATGGTTGAAAATCAGTTGTATTGGACAAAAAGTCAACTGTGGTCAACATACAGTCAAACTTCATAATTTTTGGTCAACATCCTCATTTTGAAGTTACATTCATCATTTGATCAAGGGTTGATCATGATTCATCAAGAAAACTCAAGATTTGCTCAAAAGTCAAACTTTCTAAATTAGGGTTTCTAGATGAAAAGTCAACTGAACTTTGACTGATCATAACTTCTTCATACTTTCTCAGAAATTTTTCCACTACCTCTTGTTTTGAAGGAAATTCAATTCTCTACAACTTCATGTCTCACAAGAATGTCCAAAAAATGCTTCATTTGAGAGGTATGGCTCAAAACATTACAGGTCATTTTCAAAGTCAACAAAAAGTCAACTTTTTGTTTTGAAGATATATTGAGCATGGAAACTCCAATTGAGATGAGACCAAAAAGGTTGGTTAGAGGACTCTTAGATCTTTCCAAAAAGTCCAAGAACACTCAAAAATGTGGAAAATTGAGCAAGATACATCATTCACAATTTGGGAAATTTTGAAAGAGTGCACAAAGAGGGATGCTTCTAAAAATCAAAAATTTTGCAAATGGGCCTACTTTTTCTTCATCCAAACTTATTCCTCACACCATTAGGAATATCCAAGCCCAATGCCACGAATTTTTATTTTATTTTTCTATTTAATTTGGAATTTATTCATTTAAATACAAATTAAATTTAAAAATAAAGTATAAAATCAAAATTAATTGCAAACTTGATTTTTATTTCTTCCTTGAGATCCAATCAACTCATTAAAAGCCAGCAATTTTCGAAATTTGATGGATATGGCAAGATTGGATTGAAAATTGATCAAAATTTGAAGATTTGATTTTGTACAAAAATCAAATTTGATTAGCATTGATCATTGATTAAATCTTTCCCAAAACAGCTCTGAATCCTTCTACTATATATACATGATACATACCACACGAATTAGGGTAGAAATTTTGGCTCAAGAACCCTTATTGCAATTTAAAAAAATCGTGGTACACAAGCAAGTAGCAGCCACTGATCCAGATGGTTTCAATCGATTTTGAGGATTCCATTGCATTCCTTGGGTTGTTCTGAGTCGATCCAGACCCTTACATCATCCAAATCCATCCAGAATCAGAAAATCCGAGTTTGGTTTGTTCTTGAAAAATCCAAAATCGTATTCTATTATTCATGCATTATTAACATGTTTTGTGTTTGTTTTTGTGATTAGTGATGAGTTTGCAAGCTTTCTGGACACTTCGATTGCATTTCCATGGCCTGAAACACGATATGCCGTGATTAGGGTTTCCTATGCCGTTTTAGGGTTTCTCTTAAATGGAAAAATTGGACCATGAGACCTATACCAATGCATCCGGAATGATCTCAGGAATCGAACCATGGCTTTAGAATTTATTTATATTATGTGTGCTTGATTTTCGTTGTAGCCAGGGTCTATAGCGTCGAGCAATGGCCGACGCTAGCTTTCAAAAATTCAAAAGGAAGAAGATGAAGTCTGGCGCGAGAACGAGGCAACCAGAAGGAGACGCGTGTTTGTAACTTACCCGCTCCGGTTTTCAAACAGCTTGCACACCTGGCTCAGTTGGTTAAGGCGTTCCCTGTGCATAGATGCTCTCCAGGGTCATGAGTTTGATCCTCACTGGCACCGGTTTTTGTTTTTCTTTTACAAACTTGCATATTTTCATATTTTTCTATTTTCTAATTATTTAATATTTTCATGTTATTTTAATTTCTTTTCATAATTTTTATTCATGCATTAAAAAATATCAAAAATTATTTTTCTTTTTACATTATTTTCAGAAAATCTTTATTTAATTTATGAAATTAAAAAATACAATTTTGCATGCATATTTATTTTTATTCATAATTTTGCATTTAAATCACATTTAATTAATTTTAAATTATTAAATTGCCTCTAAAAAATCCCAAAAAATTATTTTAGCATATTTATGTTATTTCCAGCATGTCATATTTTTCTCATTCAAAAATTGGCATTTTTCTAACATTTTTTCTCTTATTCGATTTCATCATATTTTCCGATTTCTCTTATCTTTTCACAGGTTATTCCGTTTCAGACGGTTTCTTTTACTGTTTTTTTATTTTTCCAATAATGTAACTGTTTATGGGATGTAATAGTTTAAATTAGGTTTTATTTTCCGCAAGTTTAAATTATGTATCTGCCCCAAAGCCATGTAATAGCGTAGGACATTTACCTTTCCGCATCTTTACATTCCGCATTTTAATTTCCGCACCCTATAAATTGCTAGTGACTAGGCGTGTATGGCAAGACTAAAATCAACATAGCCCACTAATTTTCAAGATAACATATATCTGAATCAACACACTTCTTCACACATGCACCCCTTAGGGTAATTCTCTCTCGTTGCCTTACGAATTCAAAATGGTCAAGTCCCTCGAACGTAGAGGTATTCTAGCACCATTGCCTTCAAAACAAATCATCATAGTCCCTTCGATACAAAGATCATAAGACCCACGATGTCGCCTATGAATACATGATCTTGACCCTCGATTGTCGCCTACGAAAAATGATGATAGTCCCTTCTAATGTGCTAGGATACTTCCTACAAGTTGCTTTCTATGACCATCCGATGTCCCTTCGAATGTCCCGCTTACATCCAACAAATAGAGTTACCTACCAACTAATGGTATGGATAGCGCTATTCTAAAGGAACGTAAAACAACACGAAAACGACCAGTTCTGAGTAGGTAATAAGACTTTTAGTTGCTTGCTCAAATCAGATTCTTTTCACACCTCACACTTTTGTCAAAGTTCAAACTCTTTTTCAAAACAAAACATTTCCAAACACTTTGTATACATTCCTACATGAATCATTACAAAGTCAAAGCGAAATGCCTTTTCAAAACATTTTTGTCAAACACACAGAAAGCACAATTTTAAAGTGATCTAAGAGCAACTAAGAGCCCGTAGATAACTACGGATGGAAAGGGGTGCTAATACCTTCCCTTTTCATAACCTTCTCCCTTACTCAGAATCTAACGAAGGTCTTTTTCTGTACTTTTACCTTCCCTTAATTGGATAAAAATAAAAGTCGGTGGCGACTCTTGCTATCCGCACATTTGCGATACAAAACACTAAAAAGTCAGTTCACCGTATCACACATGTTACAATCCCATATGCAATGCAGACTTTATGAATGTGGTACCAAAACGTGAACCGAGTTCACCCACACTGATCCATCATCAACCGGATACAACAATCATCGATTCGCCCAGACACCACTAAGTCAAGAATCCAGCCTAACCAACACTATCCACTGGGTACGGTTAACGGCTATACAAGTCAAATTCCACACAATGGGAATTAACTTCACCAAAAATGCATATGCATGCACAACACCAGCATGCAACATTTAATCAGTCTATGAAATGCATCAAACCATCATAACATGTCTTTCATTCACACAAATCAGATACCTCAATGTCACAGGTACACTACCTCTAAATCCTGGTAAGTTTATTGGTTCTGCCAGCTCACTTCCGTACAATGGAAATGAACCAATTAACAAATGTTTATGCATGCATCATAACAGCATGCAACATCAATTCACAGATTATGATATCAACATAATTCACATAATGCCAATCACCAATGTATTACATTCAATCGCAATGAATAATCAACACAACATTGTAAGCATTAGTTCTCATCCGATAACTCAGACCATTCATAATAATTTCCCATTATCCTTAACTATCCACACTTTTCAAAATCGGAAGCTCGGCTCTTTTTAAAATAATTTTAGCAAAATAATATTTTTCCCTTTCTAAAAATTAGCATTTTAAATTTAAGAAATAATGCCGAAAACGGCACTCGAATCGGAGTTACGGTTTAGAAAATATGAATTTTTGAAGTTTAAGTATTTTTGAACTCAATACAGTGGAACCCGGTTCCTACCCTGGGACAACCCGGTTCCCACTTTTTGAAAAAGTCACGCCCTTGGAATTTTGTATGGGAACCCGGTTCCTACCCCCTGGGAACCGGTTCCTACGTACAAAATTTGCCAATTTTTGAAAGTTTACACTGGGAACTCGGTTCCTTCCCACTGGGAACCGGTTCCCACGACCTGCAGAAACAAAAACTGCTATTTTGACAGCATTTACCCATTCCAAATCACTTCCAAACATTCTCATACGAATTGCAACATGAGGAACACGAGAATACATCCATTTTACACCATTATAACATCAAACAACATTATTTCATCATTCCTATTTATTATTTGACACACTAATGGTTTCCGACCTACAATCCGACACAAATAGAGTTTAATCCTACAAACCTATATTACTCCAAATCGAATTTCCTAACGTACCCAATTATCCATTTTATTCCCAAAACCCATAAGGCATTAAAATCGAATGAAATCACCCCTTACCTCGCGATGATCTTCGATTTCCTCGGCGTTGGCTTTTTCCTCTCTTCTCCAATTCTACGTCAAATAACTTTTTCCAAAAAGACCTTCTTTCCTTCTTTTCCTTTTTATAATCCTTTTAATACTCCTTTTATTTCTTCCAATAAAATAAATAATTAGTAACTAGTAAAGTAGAGTACTTTACCACTCACACCCTCTACTTACTCCTCACACCACCAACTCTTCTTTTTAATTAAATAATCCAATTAAACCCAAAAATATAAATAATCAAGACTTTAATTAATTAAATAATTAAATTCCTAATTATCTAACATTTGAATTAATTCGGGGTGTCACAAGGGGAATAATAAAGAAGTCCCATAGCCTCAATGGTAATGAGCATCCAAGAGTCAAAAAGGAGCCGACTTTCAGAGGAAAACCATAGCCACGGAAGGAATTAAACATGTCAAACAGGAGTTTCCTATAGCAGAAAGGTATCATAACATGATATGAATTATCAAGTGTGAAGGGTATATGAGTGCAGTGTCAAAGCATATGAATGCGAACCCCATGACAAAGCGTGGAGAGTCAGAATAGGGAACTCTTGCCACTTTTATTATTGACTCGATAAAGGAAGCAACACGATTCGTGTGTGCTGAAGTTAACGCGGACTAGAACTATGTGGGGGTTGATTACAAACCCTTTCCGCATGCCCATCATATCATCATATATCAATATCACCTGTAGATCTCAAAGCGGGATTTTGCGTGGTGGTGCCACTTTGTGGTTTGCCTAACCAATCTTGACCTATACAAGCACATATATAAACACACAATGAAAGCACCTCCTTATGCACGAAAGAGGATTTTAAACAAACCACACACAAGTAGCAAACAGAATTGCCCTAAAATGGTCTTTAAATAAACCAAAGAGGTTCCTGAACATGCTCCAACTACGGAAGCCCCATCATGCATATCTATTCCTACTTCTCATGGAAAAAGAAAGCGGTAAAACCCTACTTCTTATGCTCTATAGAAAAGAGGTAAAAGAATGCAATAAAAAGGTATAGAAAATACAAAACGGATAATAATCTGTAAGCAATAGCAAGCAAAGAAACACTTTGGAAAACTTCAAGTACTACTTACAAGCAATAAGGAAAAACTGCTAAATAATGCGCTGAGGCATCAAAGCATGATCGGAATGTATATCCCACACATCCTAAGCTAATAAAGCTGCACAAAATTATAATTCAGACAATAGAATGCACACACATGTGTGCAAACAAGATTCGGATCCCATATATCCTGAATCAATCCGAACACCTACAAGAAGGTAGAAACACCCAAAGATTCAGAAAATAGAATGCACACACATGTGTCTAAGCAACAAGATACGCATCTCGCATATCTAAATCAATCAGAACACCTGCAAGAAGGTAAAAACCCAAAGATGTAGACAATATAATGCACACACATGTGTGCAAGCGACAAGATATGCATCCCGCATATCCAAATCAAATAGAGCACCCACAAGAAGGTAACAACCCAAAGATGCAGACAATAGAATGCACACACATGTGTGCAAGCGATAAGATATGCATCCCGCATATCTAAATTAATTGGAACACCTGCAAGAAGGTTAAAACCCAAAGATGCAGACAATAGAATGCACACACATGTGTGCAAGATCAAGATATGTATCCCACATATCCAAATCTCAAAAGCAATTGTTCAATATACCTCGCACATGGAATAAAGTGTCAAAATTAACAAAGAAAGTGATATAAAGGAAGCATTAAGTGCAAAACCGATCATTCACATGATAATACACTAGTATAAGCATATAAGAAGTGAAACAAAATCACAAAAATCGGCTTTGGAAATCACTTTTCCGAAATCCGAGCAAAAAAGTCAACTTCTCGGAACCGATTAAAAATCGGATGGTTGCTTGAAAAATGTCAGCGGATTCAAAAATATGATCGGTTTTAATTAATTTCGAGTGGAAGCAACGTTTTTTGGACCTTAAAGGAACGGGGCAGCAATAGTGTTTTAGGCATGTTGCACTTGAAATTTGGTTATGAAACCATCAAAAACGGTTTTAAAGCATGCCAAAACATTGGGAACAAGTATCGTTACCTTAGACCTTTGAGAGGATTTTAATAAACCACACACAAGTAGCAAACAGAATTGCCCTAAACGGATCTTTAAATAAACAAGAGAGATTCCTGAACATGCTTCAACTACAGAAGCCCCATCCTGCATCTCTATTCCTACTTCTCATGGCAAAAGAAAGCGGTAAAACCTACTTCTCATGCTCTCTAGAAAAGTGGTAAAAGAATGCAATAAAAAGGTACAGAAAATACCAAATGGATAATAGTTTGTAAGCAATAGCGAGCAAAGAAACACTCCGGAAAACTTCAAGTACTACTGACAAGCAATAAGGAAAATAATGCACTGACGTATCAAAGCATGATCGGAATATGTATTCCACACATCTGAAGCTAATAAAGCTGCACAAAATTGTAATCCAGATAATAGAATGCACACACATGTGTGCAAGCAAGATTCGAATCCCATATATCCTAAAACAATCTGAGCACCTGCAAGAAGGTAGAAACACCCAAATATGCAGACAATAGAATGCACACACATGTGTCCAAGCAAAAAGATACGTATATCGCATATCTAAATCAATTAGAACACCTGCAGGAATGTAAAAACCCAAAGACGGAGACAATAGAATGCACACACATGTGTATAAGCGACAAGATATGCATCCCGCGTATCCAAATCAAATGGAGCACCTGCAAGAAGGTAACAACCCAAAGATGCAGACAATAGAATGCACACACATGTGTGCAAGTGACAAGATACGTATCCCGCATATCTAAATTAATTGGAACACCTGCAAAAAGGTAAAAACTCAAAGATGCAGACAATAGAATGCACACATATGTGTGCAAGATCAAGATATGTATCCCACATATCCAAATATCAAAAGAAATTGCTCAATGTACCTCGCACATGAAATAAAGTATCAAAATTAACAAAGCAAGTTCTATAAAGGAAGCACTAAGTGCAAAACCAATCATTCTCATGAGAATACACTAGTATAAGCATATAATAAGTGATATAAAATCACAAAAATCAGCTTGGGAAAGCACTTTTCTAAAATCGGAGCGAAAAAGTCAGCTTCTCAGAATCGATTAAAAATCGCATGGTTGCTTGCAAAAATTTCAACGCATTCAAAATATGACCGGTTTTAATTAATTCCGAGTGGAAGCGACGTTTTTTGGATCTTAAAGGAACGGAGAAGCAATAGCATTTTAGGCATGTTGCACTTGAAATTTAGTTCTAAAACCATCAAAAATTGTTTTAAAGCATGCCAAAACGTTGGGAACAAGTATCATTACCTTGGACCTTTGAGAAAAAGTGAGTTCCGATGAACAAAATCATCTAAAAAGGCTTACGAAAAGTCAAAACTCATGTACCGAATTAATTTCCAATTCCATTTATTTTGGTTTTGAAATGGAGATGATTTGGGAGTTAATTCATGTACATGAAGCAAACAATTCAAAACAAAATAATATGCAAACCAAATGCAAGATTAATTGGATTTTGAATCAAAAAGAATGCAAAAATGCATATTTAAACATGTATCTAACACACATTTATGAATGAAAATGCTACATCTTTATGGACGAAATGAAGATAATGACATGCAATATGCAAGTGGAATGATCACTCAACCTACATCGCATCTAATCATAATGCGAAATGCAAATTAAAGTCATGTTGAACCAAAATTCAACATGTTCTAATGCTTTAATTAAATGATCAAGACTGTGTCATTACTACATGAAAATGTGCATGAAAATAAGACTTCGACATACTTTAACGTCACCAAAATCAAGCTTCGATACATGAATTTAATTCAATTCTTCAATGTAGTTGTAGATCAATGCATGAACATGCAAATTATGATCTAAATACAAGCCTAAATGCACTACATACAATGAAATGCTTCCTACAAGCCAAAATGCACTTAAAACTACATTTCAACACAATTATGTTTATGAATTAAGCCTTATTTCACATGCTTCAAATCAAATCAATCAATCTAAATGCAACCTAATGCATGAACATGCTATATGCGGTGTAAATGATCAAATTACAAAGTCTAGATGCAAATAAATCCAATCATACAAGTGAATGCATGCTTTATATACAAAATTATTTCACACCGACACAATAACGTTCAAAAATCAAACTCAAATCAATCAATATTCAATCAACAATTCAAGAATCGGAATCAACAAACAATATGCAATTAATTCCAATAATCAATTTCAAGAAAAGTCACAATCGAAAAATCACTTAAAATAAGTGATTATGGAATAGGCTACTTACTTGTTCTTGAAGAATCAAAGGAGAAATTGAGGAATAATCAAGAATAGATGAAGAGAAAGCCTTGGATTGATGATAATAAGAAGAGATAGGCCTTGAATTATGAAGAAATGGAAGAGGAGGGACTTGATTGTGCGAGAAGAGCACAAAACCGAGCCCTAGAGGAAGTAGGAGACCGGATCCAGCAAGGAGAGGGCGGAGGGAGGAGCTCCGGCGAAGAAACCGGCTGAAATTGATGAAAGGAGTGGTCAGGAGAGCTACCAGCGGTGAGGACCGACCGATGTAGGCGAGAAGGCCGTTCACACGAAGGGCGCCAGGCGAGAGGGAGATCTTTTTTAGGGAAAGGGAGGACCGGCGCGGTGGAAGCAAGGGCGGTTGACATTGGAGAGAGCTTGCTAGCTTTGAATTTTTTGCTTTTGTTCTTGAGAAGTTTGAGAAAAAAAAGAGAGAGAAAATGTGATTTTTGGGTGAATTTTAACAAATGAAAATCCTCCCCAACTTTGTGAGAGGCAAAATATATTTATAGGTGAGTAAAAATGGGCTTTGAAGTGTCTTGGATCCATAATTAGGCCCAAATCACGATTATCCGAATTATTTTCGCCCACAGTCCAAAACAGCTAAAATTCGTGCGAAATTTGAAGTCGGGACCCTAAACAAAAAAATTTCTGGAACGCAAAATTGCTTGTGTGAGTCAAAATTTAGACTTAATCAGAAGAACAGTCCAGGTGATACGAATTTTTGAAGCTTCAACACACTTTTTGGGCATATGACACGTGCAAAAATTTTATTGCGCTCTTCGGAGAAATAGCCTCGAACGAGGATCTTTTGATCAAAATTCGATCGCGAAGTCTTCGTAACAAATGAAGCCAACAGAATTTGTGAACTTTTAGCACTGTTTCCACCTTGTTTCCATAAAAATCGAGCGATATATGATTTTCCTAACGTCGCGTATCAGATGAAAAATGCTCGGTTCGTCTCAAAATCAATCCCAAAGAATAAAAAAATGCTCTTGATTGGTAAGGAGTTGGCTCTGGACTTGTGAGTGAAAGTCTTAGAGGACTTTGATATGGAATTTTAGACACTGGTCCCGCTCAGTTTCGATGTCCCATCCAGTAATTATGACCTTTTTAGCGTACCGAGAACACAGTTCAACACTAAAATTCAGTTTATCCCACTTGAAAGATCAATTTTCTTGGGAACTTTCTTCACACAATTCGCTTCCGACTTGTGAACAAAAGTTGTAGATAATAGTGAGAGGGACTTTCCAGTCGAAAATCATCAAAAAATACCCGACGAGCTGAGATTTATGTCTTCCGGAGCACCCGAAACGCACCAAAAACCCAAAATTCACTTTATTAAGAAATGAACTATTAAAAACTTTTCTTGACGAAACGACCTCCGATCTGAACAGATGAACTGGAGAACATATTGATATGATCCCAATGTTTGTGGAACTAAACCAAAATAACCTTCTGACCAAAAAACCATGCCTTAAGCACACGAACCTAAAAATATCGATTTTGGCTCGAAATGATCTGAGATAGCCGAAACGCACAGTTTCTTTCACAATTTAAGATGCTCAGCACCTGGTAACCACATGATCAATGCTATTCATGCATGTGTGGTTATGATTATGAAACTATAAGCCATAAATACTGAAATGAAGAGAGTTAATTTTGGGGTACAACACAAGCCTCACTCCAACTATTAGTGATTGGTGGATTAACAACCAATAGTCTTTGAGTGACAACTTGATAGAAACTATACCTTTTCTAAAGCCCTTTATTTATCCTTTCTCATGGAAAGCGTACTTTGAAACATGCTTACAACTCTATTATGAAGATTTCTCCTTCTAGTGATTGGTCGTACATCTCTTAGGACAAAGACACTACCCTTTCCCATTCTATGATAGTTTGTAGATATATGCATAAAAATTCCTACGGGCGAAAATCTCACTCCTCGTGGCTTTGTTTTTCCTTTTATGTGTTCTCTATGTCTAGCTGCTAGAGAAACTTATGAGCACATTTTCTTTGACTTCTATTTTTCCTCAAATATGTGGAATTGGATGGCGGCTAAGTTTCATCTAACTTTCACCATCAAAAGTTTGGACAACTACAAGAGAATCTTAGATCAAGATTGGTATCCTCAAACTAATGTTGTAGCCAAATTTGGTAAGCTCGAAACAAATTCAGGTTTCACAATAAATCTTGCTCTTGGAAATCTTGCAGCACAGAAATTGATGCTCGGGCTAAAATTGTTGGAAACTTCTCCTTGAACAAGTCTAATTCTTCTATAAGCTGTTTTTCTATTCATAAAGTTTTTGACATCTCCATTAATCCTCGGCTGCAACCTACTCTTATTGATGTCCTTTAGAATCCTCCTCAACGAGGTTGGATTAAATGCGACATTGGTGGCTTTACTTCCGGTTCTCTTCTAATTGCATCTCGTGGTGACATTTTTAGGGATGAAAAGGCTAATCATTTTCTTAGTTTTAGTGTTTTTTTGGATGAAGGCACGCCTATTTTCGCTAAATTCATGGCATCAATCATTTCCATTGAGAAAGCTAAGGAGTTGCATGGGTCTAAACCGTGTATTGAATCTAATTGTATCTGGGTTGTGAAAATTTTCTCGAATCATTCTTTGGTGTCTTGAAAATTCAAATCTTGTTGACTAACGTATTTGGCATATACTTTAAATATCGATTTCATGATTACTCATATATTTAGAAAAAGCCAATTTTTGTGCGGTTTTCCTGACAAATTTAGATTTAAAGAGAAATACTCTCGCTTGATTTTATTTTATTTTACTTGTTGGACAAGACGTGTATCTCTAGAGTTAAGATTGGCTCTTCAGAGCTTTTGGTTTGACCCCTCTCTTAAGTTTCTTGTAATCTTTGTTTTATCTAATATATTTTTTAGTTTATTAAAAAAAATCATTTATGAGCATGCTTTTATTGACATTTATGATAGAACTAAAAATATCTTTAATCATCTCTAAAATATTTCCATCTGCATCTACTTTAACTACAATCTATAAAATATTTCCATCTGCATCTACTTTAACTACAATCTATAAAAGCTACGTCTAAAAATGGTATAAAATTCTTCCATAGGATAGAGTAAATTTTTTAATCTCATTGGAAGTGCCTCCAAGGCTTCATACAGAGCAGATGAATTACACAGTTGAACAACACTTCCATTTATTATGATAAGTTCAAAATCTTTCTGTTTGAATCACGGGTAGCTCACAGGAATAGTGTGTTGTCTTGTGGCATATGTTAGGATAGTCCACATCTATTTTTGTAGGTAATATATCAATATTTATAAAACAAACTTGCATATGCCCAATTTGGTTAAATACAAAATTTTGTTTAAATAATTTATTAATTTAAAATCAAAATATATTTAGTAAAAAATTAATATAAAAACTTCAAAATTAAGGAAATATTAACGAGAATTTCTTTTTTCACCTATTGGGTTTTTAATATAAAAATCTAAAATTAAGGAAATATTAATGAGAAATTCTTTTCTCATCTAGTGAGTTTCTTTCACACAACTTAAAACAATAAAATAGCTTTCGTAAGTGCACTTATGAATTCACCTTTCAGAATATTTCGCAATGCACTTACGAATTCACCTGATTTTGTACGTTTTATTATTTTAAACGTTGATTTGAAAAAAAATCAAGTGATTTCGTAAGTGCATTTACGAAACACCCTGAAAGGTGAATTCGTAAGTGCACTTACGAAACTTCCCTTTCTATACTAAAATGCTGCGTGGTCACCTATTCACATTATTTCATACATTTTCTCTTCCTCTAACAAAACAAAAACAAACATCACCCAATGTCCTGAAATTTTCTTCTCCAAATCAAGTTTTAAGTGTGTGAACCTAGCAAAGTGAGCATTGGAAGCTACAATTTAAGGTAAACTTTCATCCCCTCAATCTACATTTGCTGGATTATAGTTATTTTGATGTTGAAGAAAACAACGTCACTTCGCAAGAGTACTTGCGAAGTCCACCAGAAAAAAATTGCAAGTGCACTTGCGAAATAATGTCTGATGCAGAAACAAAATTTTGTTTTAACATAATTCATGTATTTTTTGATATTTTAGATATGGTTCACCCAGACAACATTATCAAAGCTATTGTGAAGGTTCTGATTCCGGACAAAGTCAACAAAGATGGTGAATAATAATGGAACTCTGTGTCGTGGAAAAAGGAGTGGTTGCCTTGCCTTATAATGGAAAACTGATTTGAATTTTTATGATGAAAAGACAAAAGTCGTCGGCACGCCAGATGCTAGAAAAAGGAGGTACCGTGTACTCAATCACAAAGTGTTAAAGTGAGTCATAGAAGAAACATAAGGAAATTCACTTTGTGATTGAGTACATTGTACCTCCTTTTGCCAATTGATTTAATGAAATAATTCAATAAATCATTTAAAGTTGGACCAAATAATATTTAAACAAAAAATACATAGAGGAAGTTTCGCAAGTGCATTTACGAATTCACCTTTCAGGGTGTTTCGTAAGTACACCTGCAAATTCACCTGTAAATATGAAAAAATAATGGTTTATTTCGCAAGTGTACTTGCGAAATCCACTAAAAAGGTGAATTCGTAAGTGCATTTACGAATTTTGGGGGTATTTTGGGTTTTCCACCAGGGATGGAGAAGAACCCCACTAGGTGGGGAAAGAAATTCCCAATATTAATTAAATTATTACATGCATAAAATATGGTCTAGCCCGCAAGTGAAACAATGTCAACTAGGAATAAGGGATTCAAACATGGAATAAGGGATTCTGCAAACAAAATCTTCCTTTTATAAAGGGCGAATCACAAAATAATACTACAGGGGGGAATCAAAACTCTCCCTATTGGTAGGGGTGATCGTATATTAACCCAATTTATTATAAGGCTGTTGAATCGTCGTATACTCGGTAGTTATGAGACTGCTATATAATGCAGATGTTATACCAAATCATACCTCCAATACTCGTTGAGTCAATATCTAACGTCGCCACATGAGAGACAGATAAAAAATGACAATGATATATCAGTGTTTTTTGAATACGCGTGAAAGCGTGGCATCCTGTGTTCTTAACTGAACGTGGAAGTTAAGGATTTTAAGGATGCATCATGTGTACTGATTACAATAACTTCAGTTTGAATAAGTAATGGCGGAGCCAGGACTCTGGTCTGCCGGTACAAACATTTAAAATTTAATTAAAAATTATAATAACTTATATGAAAAAAACTTACATTATACAAAAAAAAAAAGTTACATATATTCTACAATTATCTTCTGCGCCGTCTCATGTTTTGAAACCGTTGAATAATCAACTCATTATCAATTTTACAGAACACATCTTTCTCAATATAAGTCACGAGACAATTGTTCATCCATTGATCTCCTATTTTATCATGCAATCTAGTCTTCAAAATATTCATAGAGTAATGAGTAAACAATATGCCTTTTAGTTTCAACCAATTACTTTGAAAGATCACTTATTCCTTTCAAAGATGAAAATTCAACACTCTTACGCATATCAATGATGTAAGTCTCAAGTTGATTATCAAGAATCACCAAAATAGTAAGACAAAATTCACTTGGATAAAATTTTGGAAACTCAATTAACTTTTCCTTGTCAAAAGTAGATAACAAGTTACTTGGACACAAACAAGCCATAAAAATGAGCAAGTGACTATTCACCTCTTTAAAACGATTATTAAGCTATTGAAGTTTCATGTCCACAATAGTATAAAATAATTCAATGCGATAATGATTCCTTATTGTGATAGATTGAGAATTACCTCCACAATTTGATTTTACACAAAAAATATATCATCCATATTCGGAATGTGAATATCATGCTCAATGCAAAAAGAAAAAACTTACCTCCTGTAATAAAGGTTCCCATCCATCACCTCTTAGAGTTTGCAATCGTTTCTTTGTGACGTTAACCAATTTCATAGCGTTGACAATGTCTTGATCTTTCTTTTTCAATGTTTGTAACAACTCATTTGAAATACCTAAGTCATTTTTCATCAAGTTCAAACTCAAATTTATCCATTAAAAATAAAAGACCACTCGCTTCGACTCTTGAATCTTGAGCAGATACATCTGCTTTCAACACTTCAAGAAATTTGCTAACAAAACTATACATCAATATTAAATTCACCAAAGTTGCACAGTGAGAACTTCAACGTGTATCAACAGGTCACTTGAGACTAGTTTATTGATTCAAACCTTTTACACTAACAATTTCTCCATTTTCTAATGCATCACAAACCTTAATCATTTTTCTTTCATGTAGCATGTCATTCCTTTTACAAGACCCTCCAACAACATTTATTTAATTGGATATCAAGCTCAAAAGAGAGCAAACTTGAAGGTGTTATTTAGCAACAACAACTAATGTAAGTTGTAATTGATGAGCAAAACAATATACGTAAAATGCACATGGACTTTCCCTTAAAATTAAACTCTTAAGACCAAAAATCTCACCTTTCCTAGCACCATCATAACCTTGTCCTCGAGTTCTTGAAGTCCATGTTTACATAACACATCATTTAAGGATGTTTTCACCGATATGGATATTGTAGTTTTTACAAGAGCAATACCTAAAAACCGCTCTACAATACTTCCATATTTTTTAACATAAGCTCCTTAATAGATATATATATCTGGATTCATCAACAAGAACACAAAACAACTCATCTCAAAGATCATTAATAATTGCTTTGGTAGTTTCTAAAGAAACCGTTTTAATAATATCTTTTTGAATTGATGGAGAAGTCATTTTTAGATTTTCAGGAGCATTTTCTAATAGGAATTATCTCACTTTATTTTTTTTGTCAACATACCATCGAAGCATTTCAAGGAAGTTTCCTTGATTAGAAGATTCAATGGATTCATCATGACCAAAAAAAAGCCAATCCTTGATTCAATAAATAGAAAAGTCAATCAAGTGAGGCTATCAACCGTCTTCGATACAAGTCACGAGTTTTTCCATATTGTTTAGATATCACCACTTCAATATGTTGGTCTCGATTCATCATATCTTCACATTTCTTCCAAGCAATATTGTGAGCACAATTAAGGCCTCCAACATGTGATGCAAGTTTAGATTTTTTATTCTAACTAGTAAATTCCTATCCCTCTGTTACAAATGTATCACCACCCGATTAATTTCCAAAATCAAGTCTAAAAAGATAACAACATAAACAAAACGTGGCGTCTTTATCTATACTGTACTCTAACCAATTTCCAAATTCCTTAAACCACGAGAGACAAAATCTCCTCATTACATTTCCAATTATTCTTTGGGCAGAATTGTCTTGAGTAGGTTGGCATGATCCTCTTTGTAAATATAATCTACGTATGATCTCTTGATCATTCATATGATATGCAGACATTTTAGGCCGTTTTCCAGCATCTAGAGGCAACTCTTCCAAATTACACTCAATATATTGTTGTCGAGAAATAGAATTTTGTTCTTCTGATGGTAATTTTCGTTAAAAATATTTCTCCATAATCTCTTGCAAAAAATAAAACAACCAACATAGTTACAAAAAGACTAATTAAAAATAATTCTTCATGTCTTTAATACCAGAATTCTCTTTGACTTAGTTAAAAGACACAGAGTAAGAAAATAATACACTCACAATGGATAAAAGCAAATGCAAATATTGTAGTTAAAGAAAGAAAATCAATATTATAGTTAAATGCTTCAATTTACAGTAGCATAGTAACATATTGGCACTACACACTCACAATGGATAAAAACCAATATTTTAGTTAAAGTAAGAAAACCAACGATAGAATAAACACCCGGTTACTTAACCCAGCCATAGAAGGCTTCGGACTGGTAAAGTCAAAATTATTACGATGAACAACATTTTGTCGGAGTAGTTTGCTTCTGGCTCATCAAAACCGAACTTATGAATAATTAGAAAAAATCCTCACCCGAAATAGACCTATGGGTTCTTAAAACCAAAAGTGGATACTAAAAACATAATTAATCTAAATAAGATGTAGGGTTGGGTACCAACTATCCAAATATTTCTTCTTATGAACTTCATACTCAGATGATTCAGCAGGGGTACTAGCCATGAATCTTCAATGCTTGTGGCAATAATAAACAAGAAAATCTGAGAGTCAAAAGACATTTCTTTACTCCAGGCACGCCTCAGGCTCAAATCGAACGAAATTTCCCAGTTACATCACAACTCGGAAAAAATACTTCACTTCAAGTGGACTTTGTACCCGAGAAACTTCGCATAGAAGTCACATGAGGCTTTGCTTGGCTAAAAACAAAAATGTTAAAAAATCTCAGATGAACATCTAAAACCAACCGAGTTATGTGCTAACGATTGAACTCACCAGGGCTTTTATGTGAACAACCAAAACATTGTCAAGCTAGTCATATTCGTACACTTCACTTCTACAAACATCGTGACCCAGGGGCTTAGTATATACCCCAAAAATATTTTATGCAAATTAGGATGAAGGAAATCGATTAGATCCTTTCTCAAAGTACAAACATATACGAATAAAATCAACATCTGTGATATAACTATTTTAGTCGCAAAGGTATATTAACACGACCTCAAAAAGCTCGGGGTTTATAAAATATACTCGTTCCCCAGGAGACTTAGCTTATACACCCAGTGATATTTTATCTAAAGTCCTGATGTGAACTCGGTTAAAGCCCCCCAAGTGCCTCGTACAATTGAAAAGCCTAAATGCGATAGATTTTCGGGTTAATATGAGGACCTCGGTCCAAATCGACTCAAAATTTGGGATAAACAAACACCAACCTAATCGGTGGTCAACCAAAAAGTCCGAAATTATGAAACATCTTGTGAAAATGTTGATTGTAGACTCCAGTAAGTTTAAATACAAGTATTTGACATAAGAATTGGGCTGTAAAAGTTATTAATAAATAAGTAAAAACTGAATTTATAAGCCGCATGTGGTATATATTATTTATGCTTAGAACCTATTAGATTCAAAGACTTCAACTAGTCGAGATCCATTAAGGGATATCTAACTTCCCGAGGTATAGAATTCCGCCAAGTGTTGTAACAACCATAGGTCAAAGACCAATAAGTATTCTCTGGTTTCTTTCACAACCACTATTCTAAATTGGAAATCGCTTTTATAAGTCCATGACAAGAGAGCAAGAAAAAGGAATATAATATTCATAAATCATTATTCTTAAGCAAAAATGATGTGACACGTCATCTAGTCTGGAAGAAGTGCTCGTAGAAATCAATCGAGTATGAAGGACCCAGGATAAAACATCAGACTTCTTCTGTCCGAACACCTCGTTTCTTCAGATCTAGTGCTCGGGGGGCTTATATATAGTCCCAAATAATTTTATCCCGACCGGGGTGAGACTTTGACAAATAGAAAGATGTGGGCTAATGTACCGAGGTATATCCAGAGGTCAAGTCCAATTCCACAACTAGGCCTCATCCGGGTACGAAGCCGATGTTCTGGTTAGACAGACTCAAGATGTCGTGACATCTGATCCGACATTACAAAACAGACAAGGTAGAATTACAAGTAAAATGAAGGAAACAAACGAACACAAGGAATTGTAAACCTAGTTCGATTCTAACCAACCTACATCTAGGGGCATACTAAGTCAGGAATGAAGTTCACTATCAGCAGTATTAATTCAGAGGGAAACCACCCTGTTTACACTCGTCACTTAATTAGACTACCCAATGAACTTTCTACCTAAGATACCTTACTTAGATATGAGAACCTCCACTCACTTCCAATCACCTCAGTGATGTCTATCAGCTACTATAACACCAACAACTGCATCAATTGTTTGGCTCCTAATACAATCAGCTTGGAGATACCTCACTCCAAACACAACTGTTATGGACTGGCTCAACACTTGGCCCATGGCCATGGAGGCCCAATCCTATAGGCAAATGAAGGCTCAACGGCCCATAAGAGGACGATTCTCATCCTGCGGTCGTTAGGGCCGCATGGCCAACAGTTGCTTAACCGTCACGTGCCCCCGGGAATATCGGACCAAGTCCCATATTTCTTCATCATAACCGTCATCTGTCCTCCACAAATACCGGGTCAAACAACCGAATATCCCGGAGCGACAAACTAGGGAGGAGGCCATGTGCTGGCCTCCTTGCACACGCAAGCCCTGGCAGTCCGTTAGTGGGCCTGGATCCACCACCCACTAACTGGACCTTGGCCCAACGCTGGGGGCTATAAATACCCTCTCACTTAAGAGGGTCAGGTAATTCATTCTTTCCCACTTCTATACTTGCTTGCTTGCTCTAGCCTATTCTTACTTTGACATCGGAGTGTCTTGCAGGTACTCCCCCTCTTTCTCCATCAACCGTTGTTGTAGTTGGGCCGTGACTACCTTCTGATCAGGTACGACCAGTGGCGCCGTCTGTGGGAAGCTTGTTTCCCCATTTTTCTTTCAAATCGAAGACCAAAATAAATCTTTTTATTTCGTCATGGCCGACCCAGCAACCAACGCTGAGAATATCCTCCTCGCCGATCTGGCCGACACAAACCACAACAACATCCTCGAGTCAGACCCCCGGGACAGGCACATAACCTCTTCCTCAAGGGGATCTCACCGAGGATATGGACGCAGAGGCGAGGCCCGTCATCACCAAGTCGCAGATCGTGCAGTCTTTCAAGAAGTTCAGGTGCCCCCCGACGCTGACCCAACCATCGCCGCTCTGTTTGCGACCATCAATCAGACTAACCTCATGTTGTTCACCCGGGGGGAGCGCCTCCACATGCTGGAGACCTTCCGCCGGTCACCTCGGAGACATAGGAGGCCTGATTTTGGGTCACCATCCCTAAGAAGGCACCGCTCCCGAACTCCCCTGCGGAGAACCAGGAGGGATGACACTCCGAGCCCGATGCGCCGATCCAAAGGAAGGGGTCCCGTGACCGAGCGGAACCCCCCGGAGCAACACAAGAAGCGAGCCCGTTCACCTCCCCGACGGGAACGCGGGGCAGAAGAACCAAAGAAAAACCGGGGCATACATCCCCGAACTGGAGAGCCCTTGACGAGACTTCATTATCGCCGATCTCGGTCGCATTCTCCTAACCGCAGCGACGAGGAAGACCCCCGCGGCCTCTTGTCCGCCAGCATCATGGAGGCTCTGATCCCACGGGGAATGGAAAAACCTCCTCAACTCGCCAATTATGATGGGATGGATGACCCTATCGATCATACAGACAGCTTTGAGGCAATACTCCAATACCTCAACGTCGGTGGCCCGATCAAGTGCAGGTTGTTCCCCACCACTCTTCGGAAAATATCCATGGACTGGTACAAGAACTTTCCTCTAGGATCAATACACTCCTAGAGGGAACTGAAAGCCCAATTCACCAGTACTTTCACCGCCTCCCGTAGGCACCCAAAGACTGAGGCCTCCCTCGAGGCCATAATCCAGAGAGGAGACGAGATACTCCGGGAGTAAATCGACCGCTTCAACAAGGAGGCCATCCAGGTTCTCTGCGACGACCAGATGAAGCGCTACCAGCTGGAGAGGGGGCTACTTCCTGGCACCGATTTCAGGAAGGCCGTCGACATCGAACCTCCTGCCACTTTCGACACCCTCCTCGACAAGGCCCGGGCTTACATCACCTACGAAGAAAAGGAAGCGGTCAATCGTGCGCGAGACTTGAGGAGCTGTGGTTCAGCCAATTCCATGCGACATCATGATGCCCTCCGCCAGGAAGCAGGGACGTCTCACCGCCCCAATGAAAAACAGAGATAAGACAAACCTCGGGAACCTCGCGACCAGCGCAGCCCCGTCGGGCGCTTCACTGAATACACTCTGCTGACTACCTCCCGCTAAAGGATCTTGGCCGAATACTCGGCCACCGAATTTAAGGACGGCGGGTCAGACGCCCGAAGCCCACGGCCCCAAAACCGGGTGCTGACAGAACCAAGTTCTGCCAGTACCATCGGAGTCATGGCCATTTGACCGAGGATTGCGTCCATCTCAAAGACGTTATCGAAACATTGATCAAGGGCGGAAGGCTCGGGAAATACAAGAAGCCCGAGACATCTCGGAGTGCCCGGGAGAACAAGGAGGTCGAGGAAGAGACCAGGCCATAGGGGGACTCTGGCCCCTATCAAATAGATTACTCGGTGACCAGGCCAGAAGAGTTTCGTGTCCCTGCAAACATGGGTGAGGACTCCCCTTCATTCACCCATAGCCGATGGGAGGGATTCCCTGCGGCCATGGTCATCTCTGGCGGCGGGGACGCCCAGCTGTCGATCAACTCGACCAAAAGGAAATTCGAGGAACTGATCGAAAAGGAAGTGTCAGAATGTAGTTATTTTGTATATATGTTTTGTGGCACTTATCTATTTTTGTTTGTTAATAATCGTTGAATAACCCCAATTTTTGTTGTAAATACGTTTTATTGTGTTTTGTGTACATAATGTACCGTTTGATAGTTTTGTATCTATTTTTGTAGGTATTTGTCGCATATTTGGAGCATGGATGAATAAAGTGTCGAAGACACGGCTCCGAAGACGCATTTTTGGGAAGAAAAACAGCAACTTTCGCGCTTAGCGTGGTTTTGAGCGCGCTTAGCGCGGTGAGGTAGTTTAATGTAATAAAATAATAAAGTAAGTTGCGCTTAGCGCGGCTATCGCGCTTAGCGCGGTCTGCGGGATTTTGTTTATAAATACTTTTCAAAACAAATTTCTAGGTTATGGCTTTGGGGT
Source organism: Vicia sativa (assembly GCA_021764765.1). NCBI lineage: Eukaryota > Viridiplantae > Streptophyta > Magnoliopsida > Fabales > Fabaceae > Vicia > Vicia sativa. Next base: position 102,676,602 of record CM038792.1, read on the forward strand.
GGTTTTTGATCCCCATTTCCATCAACCTTCATTTTTGGTAGATTAGCTTAGAAAATAACATTAGGGCTTGATCATGGATGATTGGAGGTGGATTGCTCTTCGATTGGCTTTGACAACCAGTGTAGATCTGTGGTTTATCTCTTCTCCTCTTTGTGTATTTCTCTTTTGTTGGGTTTGTATGTATTTCTACTCATAACTCTTGTATATTTGTCGCCCTTGGCGTTATATAAAGCTTGCTTTATGAATTTGTGTGGTAGTTATCTTGGGTTTTTACTTTATGTTAGGGGTTTGAGCTTTACTAGAGATAGATTGCTTAGATTCTTACCTAGGATGATTATCTGTTAGTTTCTGAATACTAGAAATGGGTTTAGATCTAACATTCACTTAGAGTATCTGATCTTAATGCCCTGCGTTGGTGAAGTATGCTAGAGATGGTTATGGAGGTGACGTAGTTGACTTCAGTGTTGTCGAGGTAGGCCAAACATGGCTATTGAGATGATTCGGGAGGATTCTCAATTTGGGTTAGAAATAACCAAGGTTGTGAGAGGTATGTGATGGCACAGACGAGTATTGTAGGCCGAGTATGACATGGGTGGTAGATTTAAGTCTGTGACGGGTAGTTTACATTCGTTCCAGACAAGTTGTCTATCCTTTATACTTTTTGTTCATTTACTTTTTGTCTTTTATTTTCATTTCTTTTAATCTCAAACTCATTAACGATAGAATTGTCGAACGACGAATCAATAACCTATCTCTGTGGACACGATACGATATAACCTAACCGGTATATATCACCCGGTAAAAATAATACCAACTCTTTGCTTGCCGCTTTACCACAGCAACAAAATGGCGTCGTTGCTGGGGATTGATTTTATTGTTTCTGTATTGCGATAATTCCGTTGTTCTTGAGTTTTGTAATTATTGTATATGTTGTATAGGCTTTGTATATGAACTTGTATATTGTTACATGTACATGTTGTGTGTTTACTTTTCATACTTGACATATTTGTGATTTTCTTAGCTTTCTTGTGATGTTGTGAATTGTCTCGTACTCGTAACATTTGTTGTGTGGTTGTTAGGACACTTTCTTTAGGTTTGCGCGGTGTGGCAATACCATGGCATGACGAGAGGAGGTTACTAGTGCTCGCACAATAAAGGCGTCGAGCTTACGACGTAAAACAAGCATGTTTGTTTATGTTGTTTATGTGTGTGGTGACTAGTGTTTTGACAAGTTGAAATAGGACTTGCTCTTAATTTCAAATTTTCACTTTTCAACTTGTTAATTCCTTTTCACCAATTGTGTGTATTGTTATTTGCTTTTGTTTTGTTATGTCAATTTGTTATTTTTCACAAGTTTGTAGTGTTTTAGCTTGTGGAAGTGTGTATGTATTGTAAATATTGTTTAGATGTGTAAATGAGATTGTATAGGTGTATAAGTGGAGCTTGCATAGCAGTTGCACCCGTTGCTGTCATTTTTCTGCAACTAGTGTGGTTTAGCGCTTTCTTGGCGCTTAGCGCTCTGCTATCTTGGGGCAGTGAATTCTTTTAAAATTTCACTTGGTTTTCCTTTTTCTCACTTTCACCAAGGCTTTTCGTATTGAATAAAATTAGTATTGTTTTTCTAATTCTTTTGTTGTTGTTTGGACTCAAATTTTGGTCTGGTAACTTGAAGACTTTTGAGGTGATTTTCTGAGTTTGATCGTTTCAACTCGCGGATGTATGGTAATGATAGTTTTCAAAGTTGGTACACGTCAGGTACTCGTTTATCGCTTTCTATAGCATAACATGTTTAGAAAATTTATCATTTGTATAATTACCATGTTATTCGTTCTTTTTGCATTACTTGCTCATGAATTGAATCACTTTAGTACCATTTTTTACCCATAAATGTGAGAAAGCTTTCCATTATTTACATATGAGAGTCCACATTCTTGTTTTAACTGGATTTTATTATGCTTAATCTTGTGTTTTGTGTTGATTGTATGATTGCAAGAAAATGATCAAGGCATTTTGTTTGATTTTGAGCATAACTACCTTGGCCAAATATTCAATTCACCTTGTGAGTGTGTGAATCTTTGTTTGCCCCTTTGAGCTTTTATCAATATCCATTTTTATTTGAACTTGATGCTTGTCTATGAGTGTTAATTCACCTTTTTTGTATGAATGTTGATTTCTTTGTTTCTTGAACCCTCAACTACATGTTGTTGTATGAATTTTTACCTTGCCTTAGAAAGTAGGGAGTATTCACATAATGATGTTGGTTGAATTCAAGTTGGGGAGAGGAATTTTTATGTACTTATATTGTGGTTGGTATAAGGTTAAAAGAAAAGAAAAAAAAAAGTGAAAAACAAAGATTAGAAAAAGAAAGAAAAAAGAGAAAAGGTTTGAAAATGAAAAACAAAAAGAGTAGGAATAATGTTATGTTAATAAGTGAGGTGTGTTTGGTGTGAAATTTGTGATGAAGAATAAGTTTGGTTGAAATTATATTGTTTGGAACTTTGTGAGTTGATCACTCCCTTAGGTTTAGGCAAGTTTTTGTTTCGATTAGCTTTAGGACTTATCCCTTGTTTGTTAACCAAGCCACACTACAACCTTGAAAAGCCCTTGTGATTCTTGCATTTGTATTTTCAATACATTTTTGGATGAATGCATAATTTAGTCTATTGTTTGCAAGATTGTGGAGGAGTGTTTTTTATTCCTCACCTTTGTGTGTTCTTCATCTACTAATAAATTTTTGCTAGGTGTGATTCATGATTGAGCTTGTTTTGTTTTAGAATGTTTTGCATGATTTTTGTACTTAGGATTTGTTTCGTTTATATGTTATCGTTGTAGGATGGTGGTAAGTTTGTATTCGTCGTGTACATTTTTTGTTTGAACCATACATTTGTTTTCCGTTTTAAAAACATGTGGATTCATGATTCTTTGATTATCGTCTTTTGTTTCTTCGAGTTATTTGACTTTGTTTGAGGACAAACAATGTGTCAAGTTGGGGAGAGTTGATAAGTGCCAAAATGTAGTTATTTTGTATATATGTTTTGTGGCACTTATCTATTTTTGTTTGTTAATAATCGTTGAATAACCCCAATTTTTGTTGTAAATACGTTTTATTGTGTTTTGTGTACATAATGTGCCGTTTGATAGTTTTGTATCTATTTTTGTAGGTATTTGTTGCATATTTGGAGCATGGAGGAATAAAGTGTCGAAGACACGGCTCCGAAGACGCAATTTTGGGAAGAAAAACAGCAACTTTCGCTTTTAGCGCGGTTTTGAGCGCGCTTAGCGCGGTGAGGCATTTTAATGTAATAAAATAATAAAGTAAGTTGCACTTAGCGCGGCTATCGGGCTTAGCGCGGTCTGCGGGATTTTGTTTATAAATACTATTCAAAACAGATTTCTAGGTTATGGTTTTGGGGTGGTTTTGATCCCCATTTCCATCAACCTTCATTTTTAGTAGATTAGCTTAGAAAACAACATTAGGGCTTGTTCATGGATGATTGGAGGTGGATTGCTCTTCGATTGGCTTTGACAACCAGTGTAGATCTGTGGTTTATGTCTTCTCCTCTTTGTGTATTTCTCTTTTGTTGGGTTTGTATGTATTTCTACTCATAACTCTTGTATATTTTTCTCCCTTGGCGTTATATAAAGCTTGCTTTATGAATTTGTGTGGTAGTTATCTTGGGTTTTTACTTTATGTTAGGGGTTTGAGCTTTACTAGAGATAGATTGCTTAGATTCTTACCTAGGATGATTATCTGTTAGTTTTTTAATACTAGAAATGGGTTTAGATCTAACATTCACTTAGAGTATCTGATCTTAATGCCTCTGCGTTGGTGAAGTATGCTAGAGATGGTTATGGAGGTGACGCAGTTGACTTCAGTGTTGTCGAGGTAGGCCAAACATGGCTATTGAGATGATTCGGGAGGATTCTCAATTTGGGTTAGAAATAACCAAGGTTGTGAGAGGTATGTGACGGCACAGACGAGTATTGTAGGCCGAGTATGACATGGGTGGTAGATTTAAGTCTGTGACGGTTAGTTTACATTCGTTCCAGACAAGTTGTCTATCCTTTATACTTTTTATTCATTTACTTTTTGTTTTTTATTTTCATTTCTTTTAATCTCAAACTCATTAACGGTAGAATTGTCGAACGACGAATCAATAACCAATCTCTGTGGACACGATACGATATAACCTAACCGGTATATATCACCCGGTAAAAATAATACCTACTCTTTGCATGCCGCTTTACCGCAGCAACAGTCAACGAGGTCTCGCTCGAGCAGTTTCGCGGCAGATCTGGGCCGATCACCTTCTACCTAGAGGAGCTCCCCGGGGGCGCGTCCAACGCTCACATTCCCCTCCTCATCAAGGCACGGATGGCGAATTTTTAAGTTCACAGGATCCTAGTCGACGAACGCAGCTCGGTAGACGTGATGTACACTCACCTCTTCCGGACTCTACAGCTCGACGAGTCCCACCTGTCACCGTACATAGGGTCCGACCTACGGGGGTTTAACGGCTCCACTTCCTGACCTTGGGGATACGTTGATCTCCTCGTTACCTTCGGCGAGGACGTCACTTCCCGACAGGTCAAAGTCCATTTCCTGGTGGTAGACTGCCACTCCCTCTACAATGCCATTCTGGGGAGAACCACTCTGGCCAAGCTCACTGTTGTCCCCTCGACCGTCCATCTCAAGCTGAAATTCTACACCAAAAGGGGACGCGTCGCTACCATCTGTGGTGACATCAAAGCCGTGAGGAGGTGCCACAACGCCGCCGCCAGGGGCAGACCCTGGTGGACCCAAAAGCCCAGATGACCGACAAGAAGGATGGGCCGGACAACGCCCACATCGAGCTTACCAAGACCGAAGAGCCTCAGGGTCCCAAGATAAACGCAGTGGACCTCGACACCAGGTTTGCAAAGAATGAGGCCGACAGATAAGTCAGAGACGAGGATCCCCTCCGCCCAACCCAGATGGTGAGTTCGAGCTCGTTCCCCTCGGAGAAAACCCCAACAAATGTGTCAAGCTCAGAACAGATCTCCCCGACCTCGCGAAGAAGCAACTCAAGGCCTGCCTTCGAGACAACGCATACCTCTTTGCATGGAGCGCAACGGAGATGCTCGGACTCGACCCTGAGGTCGCCTGTCATCAACTCACCATAGATCCGGCCGCTAGGGCCGTAGTGCAACGTAGGCGTAGGCAGTCTCCCGAAAAAGCGGAGGCTGCTGAAAAAGCTGTAAAAGACCTCCTAGAGGCAAATTTTATTTCCGAGGCCAAGTATTCAACTTGGCTCTCTAACGTTGTACTTGTTAAAAAATCTAATGGAAAATGGCGTATGTGCGTTGACTACACTGATCTCAATCGGGCATGTCCCAAAGATACTTTTCCTTTGCCTAACATTGACATGTTGGTCGACAACTCGGCCGGCTATAAATTATTATCTTTTATGGATGCTTATTCAGGTTATAACTAGACACCCATGGCGATGGCCGACAAACGTTGCACGGCCTTTATGACGGCCTCAGGCAATTATTACTACAACGTAATGCCCTTCGGGCTGAAGAACGCAGGAGCCACTTACTAGCGGATGATGAACAAAGTCTTCTGTGGCGAGATCGACGACATGCTCGGGGTTTACATGGACGACATGATCATCAAGTCTCACACCGAGACTGACCACGCCTCACATCTAAAGAGGGTGTTCGACCAAGCCCGACGGTGTCGAATGCGCTTCAACCTGGAGAAATGCACATTCGGGGTAAAGGCGGGCAAATTCCTCGGTTTCTATATAACCGAATGGGGAATCGAGGCAAACCCTGACAAATGTCGGGCATTTTTTGAACTGCCAACTCCGAGCTCCAAAAAGTCCATTCAGATCTTGAACGATATGCTAACATCCCTATCCCGTTTCGTCACCAAAGCATGCAAGGGCCCGAGACTAGATATCAACAAATCAAAAAGGTCGCGCTAGCCCTCGTCATCACCGCAAGGAGACTCCAATATTATTTCCTCGCCCACGTCATCGTCGTGAGGACCGAGCAACCCATAAAGCAGCTCCTTGCCCGCCATGACATGGTCGGCCGAATGCTGAAATGGTCCCTCGAACTCTCCGAGTTCGACATTTGCTATGAGGTCAAGAAGGCCCTAAAGGCCCAGGCGCTAGCCGACTTCGTCGTCGAGATGACCGCGCATGAGCAGTCACCAAGTGGGGACAAAAGGTGGACCATCTATGTCGATGGAGCCTCAAGCTCGACGGGAAGCGGGGCAGGGGTCCTCCTCGAAAACGAGGAAGGCATCATCATCGAACATTCCCAAACCCTCACTTTCCCGACGTCCTGAGTATGAGGCCTTGCTCGTCGGACTGCGCCTCGCCGAGGATATGGGCGCTCGAGAGATCCGAATATTCACGGACTCCCAGCTCGTCGTGTCGCAGGTTCTCGGAGAATACCAGACCAAGAACGATAGCCTCATCGAGTACCTTAACCTCGTTAAAGAGAGAATGAGGAACTTTGACCGAGCAGAAATTAAGCATGTTCCCCGAGAACAAAATACTAGAGCTGACATCTTGTCAAAACTTGCGAGCACAAGGAAGAAAGGTGACAACAAGTCCGTAATACAAGAGTCGCTTCCTCGAGCGAGCATTGAGAAATCCTCAGTGTCGCTCGACATAAATGCCATCGGGGACGCAGACTGTTGGATGACTCCAGTGTTCGATTACCTGACTAAAGGGGAGCTGCCTGCGGATAAACTAGAGGCGGCCGCCACTAAACATTGAGCATGTTCCTATGTTGTCCTCGAGCAGCGCCTATATCGACGAGGGTTATCCATTCCCCTACTCAAGAGCATCGAGGAGTCCAAAGTGCCCGACGTTCTCCATGAAATCCACGAAGGAATCAACGCCCAACATTTGGGGGGACGATCCCTCGCCCGTAAGGCATTGCACGCCGGGTACTATTGGCCCACTATGCAAAAGGACGCAAAGGAACACGTCAAAAGGTGCGACAAATGTCAGCGCCACGCGGACATGCACATCGCTCCACCGCACGAACTCACCACACTCACTTCCCCGTGGCCTTTCAGCTGGTGGGGAATGGACATTCTCGGACCATTCCCACAAGGCTCCAACCAGAAAAAATACCTGATCGTGGTTGTCGACTACTTCACAAAGTGGATAGAGGCCGAGGCCCTCGCAAAAATCACCTCCTTTAACATCCTCCGTTTTTACAAACGGAACGTCCTTGCCTGCTTTGGCATCCCGTAAGCCCTCGTCACGGACAACGGAAGACAATTCACTGACCAGAATTTCTGTAGTTTCGTCGCCCAGCTGGGCACCAAGCAGCACTTCACTTCAGTCGAGCACCCCCAGACGAACGGTCAGGCAGAAGCCGCGATCATGGTCCTGTTGCGGGGGCTCAGGTGGCGGCTTAAGGAAGCCAAGAACAAATGGGTCGAAGAGCTGCACAACGTACTATGGGCCTATCGGACCACCCCCCACTCAACCACTGGGGAGTCTCCTTTCCGGATGACGTATGGGACAAAAACGGTCATACCTGTAGAAATCAGGGAACCATCGAGGCGTACCGAGTTCCCACTAGACGAGGAGATGAACGACGAAGCACTGCGCGAGGAGTTGGACTTGGTCGATGAAATCCGAGAAGGAGCAGCTCTCCAGGTAGCTCGTCTGAAACAACAAATCACTCTGCACCATGACAACAAGGTCATCAAGCGCGAATTCGACGTCGGCAGCCTAGTCCTCCGGAGGAACCAAAAGGAGTCTCGTGAGGGGAAACTGGCCGCCAATTGGGAAGGCCCGTACCACGTCCGAGCAAAAACCGACACAAGGGCCTACTACTTAGAAAATCTGACCAGAGTACAACTCCCTCGACCTTGGAACACTACAAAGCTTAAACAGTACTACATCTAAGCCACCCCGGTCACACGCCCGGGACTTAGTGGTCGACGGGTCGCCATCTTCGGGGACCTAGCTCGGCCTTGGGCCACGAAATGGTGCTAGCGCAAGCTCAAACTTTCAACAAGCAGGGGGTTTTCCTTGAGAACGTCGAGCAAGAGGCCCCCCGCACGATACGGACACCTCGATCGAGGCCCGCGGGCCAGAACACACTTTCGGCAGGATGTCCGACTCGCGATGGACTATCCACGCCTCGAGGGTAGAGTCTCGAATGTGACTACATCCTCGTCGGGCGGCCTCCGTGGCCTCCACATCTAGCGTATGCGCTAGAAATAACAACAAGGTCGAGCATATTCAAATAAACAAGCGAATAGAACATTCAAATAGCAAGAATTCATAAACAAACACGACCACCAAAGGTCGACAAAATAGTACAAACGGGCATCAGACCCAGAGTTAACATCCAAATTCAAAAAACAAAACGGCGCGCAGGCCAAAAATAGCAAACTCGCAGGCCTAATTACAAACTAAACATCGAGGGGAGGCACAATCTGCCCGTCCACCACACGTTGGAAGGGACCAATTCCGGCCGTCACAAGATCCATGTCGGGGTTAACCACTTGTATCTGCTGGACAGCTTTATCAAATCCGAAAGACAATGCTTCCACAATATCTTCCTCGAGGACCCTTTTCCGCCCAAGCAGATCCGCCCTAGAGAGGAGCGCCTGCTCATCACTAAACTCGTCCTCAACAGGAGCCGCCTGCTCTTGCAGCAACTTCACACGAGCTTCAAGCTCCTTCTTCTCCTCGACCAGGGGATCCACCTACAGCCTCAGCTTATTTAGCTCCTTAGCTAGCTTCGCGTACCTGTTCTCCTATCCTCGGAGCCTCGTTAGCTCGTTGTGGTATTCCATGTTTTGGAGTTCCAACTCATCACTCCGGGCACGGGCCCTGTCAATCTTAGCTTTGAATTTAGCAGCTTCGTCACTTAGCGTAAAGGCGGTCTCGAGCACCCTGATGACCGTGGCCACGTCGGCGTTCAGATTTTCCTTCCGCGTCTGTGGGTCACATCCGAGGATTGCTTCCTTCTCTGCTTCCTGCACCCCCGGGGAATTACCATCAAAGAGATGTCTCTGTCCATAACATGGGGGCAACACGTAGGCCTCACGGGCTGAAGCCGAAGTCCCGGGCACCCTCTAGTCCAGGCGCTCACTCCTTCGCCTTTTCAGCGGTTTCTCGGGAGAAGAAGCGGGGGAAAGAGTGTTCCCGGCCGCTTGGGTATCGACCCTCTCCTGTTCCTGAATTACGGCGACGCGATCCTTGGCTGATCCCCGAGAAGCTTTGTGCCTCAATTTCAGCATGCGCTCCTTCATGGCCGTCATCCAATCTGCAAACGATAAAAAGAAAGTTAGCATGCATAAATCAAAGGATGACTATCCCCCGCGTATTTCCGAACACATTACCTAGAAGCCTCAATGCGTCCAAATCAGACGCGCAATCCAGCAAGGCCTTGGTATTAATGTAACGTCGGACAATTTCTATTTCCCCGTGGGAGTCAAGGAGAACATTCCCTTCCCGATCCACGCAGGTGGCCGGCCTAAAACCCTTTACAAAATTCTCCAGCCTCTCATACGAAAGCTGGTCTTGCATATCCAGTTTGTCGTGCCTCATGGAATAAAAGTCTTCTCCCCACCTATAATCCTTTCGGTCCCATTCGAGCGGGAACCTCGCCCTCAGCCTCTCTCCTTCCTTACCATTGTTGCCAACATCCACGGACCGTATAAAGAGCGTATCCTCGGCATCCCTAGTGAGGGGTTTCACAACGTAGAAGCGTTTTTTAAAGTCCCGAACGGACTCCAGATATGGTCGAAATAGTTTTCTCGACTGCTTAAAGGATACCCAAGCACATCTTTCACCGACCATCTACCTTTGTAGGTGGAAGATGCGGAAGAACAGGGGTAGGGTGGCCCCAATGTCCAGATATCTACAAACCAGCTCAAACGCCCTCATAAAGGCTAGGGCGTTAGGATGGAGCTGCGAAGGAGCCAATTCCAACCACGTAAACACCACTGTCTGGAAACTCGTGAAGGGCATGCGAAAGCCCACCTCCCAGAAGGAGAACTCGTACATCGGGAACCTGGTCGAGGCATACGAGGAACATATTCTCCTGCTTTCCCTGAGTATCTAGACGGTCCAAGAAGGCTTGAATCCCTCATCCAAATCCTCGATTATGTTGAACGCTGTTGAAGGGTCGACGGCAAAATCTGAGCGAAACTCCCTTGGCTCGGGGGCGACCCAAGAGAGGTCCACGGCCAATCTAATCCGACAGAGCGTACTCGTGCCCTCCTCAGAAGGCTGTTTCCCGACACCTAAAAAGCAGCGAAAGAAAAGTGAATTCGACGATATCAAATCCACCCTTCCACCATAAATCAAGTGAAAGGGCGAGAGGCCCGGTTGTACGGGAAAGAGAAGCCCACAAGAAACCTACACTTACGCCCGCTAGAGTTTCAAGTTTCCTCGGGGCATTCGCCTAGTTCCCCGGGAGAATCATGTTTCTCCCCGTAGAACTCCTAATTTTCCCCGTGGGACCCGTAATACTCCCCGTGAAACTCTTATTGTACCCGCGATTCTCAAGCCTTTCCCCGACAAACTCACGTTCTTCCCCGAGACGTTAAAGATCTCCCCGCACAACTCGCAAATCTCCCCGAGAAATGCATACTCATCCCCGCAATATTCATGAACTTCCCCAACGAAACTCATCCCAAACCCAAATTTAAAGAAAATTATTAAGGGTTTAAGAGATGTTTACCTATGTTCGAGTTGGAAGACATGATGACTGTTGAAGACTTTGAGAGTTTTCACCTTCACATGGAGAAATCAGTAAGCAAGAATTAGTGAGTTGGATAAGGGATAAGCAAATGAAACCCTAAGAATCCTTTTTATAGCCAAACTTCTTGGGCATTCGAAAGGTCACGCCTTTTCAACGCCACGCACCTCCTCAGGCAGTGACATGTGGCACAAAAGCTGACATGTCAATTGACCTGCCATCCGAAGACACGCGGCGCCTCACAGGAGTTCCCTGACAGCCTTCGTCCCCGAAGATTGATGATGCAGACATGCCCGCTTTATGACCCGTGGGCATATGCGGATTCGTGCCCGCCTACCCCTCGGAGGAGATGGCACGACAGTAGGTTCCCAAACGGACAGCTCCTCGTCTCAAAGTCATTACTCTCTGCGAGAGCAAAGACTTGGGGGGCTCATGTTTTTGACTGGCCCAACACTTGGCCCATGGCCATGGAGGCCCAATCCTGTAGACAAATGAAGGCTCATCTGCCCATAAGGGGACGATTCTTATCCTGCGGTCGTTAGAGCCACGTGGCCAACGGTTGCTTAACCGCCACGTGCCCCCGGGAATATCGGACCAAGTCTCATATTTCTTCATCATAACCGCCATCTGCCCTCCGCAAATACCGGGTCAAACAACCCAGATATCCCGGAGCGACAAACCAAGGAGGAGGCCACGTCGGCCTCCTTGCGCAAGCCACCGATTCGTTAGTGGGCTGGATCCACCACCCACTAACTGGACCTTGGCCCAGTGCTGGGGGCTATAAATACCCTCTCACTTGAGAGGGTCAGGTAATTCATTCTTTACCACTTCTATACTTGCTTGCTTGCTCTAGCCTATTCTTACTTTGGCATCGGAGTATCTTGCAGGTACCCCCCCTCTTTCTCCATCAACCGTCGTTGCAGTTGGGCCGTGACTACCTTCTGATCAGGTACGGTCAACAACTAAAACAGTTTGAAGATACCACACTTCAAACACAACATAAGCTAGTCACTCAAGTGACACAAACCTAACTTGGAATTGCTTCACAGTTTCTTCCAAGGACTCAACTACACTCATTGCTTCATAACTTCTGAGTGAGTAAAACGATCCTCTAGGCTTCAAGGTACAAATCAGTGACCATCCCACAATCCGGGTGGTTCACTTACATGGATAACCCTAAAGATTACATCTTTCTAAAACCGGATAGCTTACTAAAACTAGGTTACAACTGCTTATTTATAACCTATTACCCAACTGGATTTGGGCCTTCAAAATAACAACATAAGTTGTAACAAACTTCTGCAGAAACAAACTTTTGCAAAAACAAAAACGCAGATAACTTCTTCTACAATCAAGGTCTTTGCTGATCTTTCTCCTTAGCTCTTATACCTCCACATATGCCTTCAAAGTCACACCACATAAGATGCATAATATTCCCAGAATATTCTGCACTAATTAAAACAGAACTGTAACAACTTAACGGTTTCTGTAGCGTGATGTCCTGATGTCTGATGTCTCACAATCTCATATGACATGTTCCAAATGTTGAAACTCTTCAACACAACATGTTCAAGCATTCTAGATAGGTTTATAAGTTGAGAATCATATTGTACAAAACATTGTTGCTGCTATTTATTTGTTTTATTAAAATTAAGTCAATCCATACAACTCAGGAACTTATAGAAGCCACCCACAATTATTGTGTGAGAGTCATGTCAGGTAAGACACTGGTCCGTGAGAATTAGATATGCTACCGGGTACGAGGCTGAATATAATGAATGAAGGGTTGTAACGATCGACTTAATGAGGAGACAAACATTACAACACTTATTAATACATTACAATCAATTTAATAGGCGGTTAGCTTATTAGGCCATAAAGCCTTCTAATGGTTACTATTTGAGAGGTAAAGAAAGGCCTATATAAAGAGTCCTTTGAGATTGGAACGGAGGAGGAGGAGACAACAGAGAAAAAAAGGAGGTTGCCAACAATGGTGATCCTTCACCTTCTCCTAAAACACGTAAAAAATAATCATAGAAGAAGGAGCTCCCGATAGAGGGATAAGCAAGACATTCATCTTGGGTCACCAAAATTCAGTGTAGCACTAAAATTTCCACAAATATTATAGAAATATACCTTTGTTACGACTCTCCTCATTTCTACGGGGAAGCTATTCGTTTACGATTTTTTGCAAGAACCCTGTAATAATTTAAAATAAAAAAAAATATGCTTTTATTAAAATTAATATTATTTTAATAAAATACTATTGAGTTACGATATATACATATATTGTCTAAGAGGGAGTAAATTAAATAAGTAAATTAAGATTTTTTTGTGGGCTTAAAGTGATGTGTAAGAGCTAAAAAAAATTATATGAAATTTTTTTTACTGTAATGATAGTTGTTTATAAAAAACCAAAACTTGACCTTTTATTTTTTTATTTTTTATTTGTAATTAGTTTTTATTTGAGTTACCATTATTTTAATTAAAAACTATAAAATATTCATTATGTTTTAAAAAAGTTTAAAGTTGCGAAAGAAAAGTATTTTTACAAATTTTACCTTCTAAGAAGCTGTAAATAATAATAAATATATTTTATTATTAAGTTAAAAATGATACAAAATTCACAACAAAAATACATAAATAAAAAAATACATTTTTATAGGAATATACCAATGAAAAATTAAGGCGTTGAAACAAAAAATAATAATATTATATATTTGAGTTGAAATGTTGAATAGTTAACGTTTTGTATATAGTTGCCGGGTATTAAATGTTAGTTTATCAACTGCCAATGTCATGCTTATTACAATGCAAGTTGATTGTTAATCAGTTCAGCTATAATAAATTTTATCTTAATGAACCATCCATAAATATGCTCTAATAATATAGTATGGGGTCAACTGTCAAGGTAAGATAGCTCGGGATCATAAAATTTGAAGTGCTGCCTGCTGCGCCACAAATATAGTTGTTATAATTAACTTCAATTGGGATACGTTTTTTAGTGATGAGCCAATAAACAATAGTGATTGACATGGCTCTTAGATATGGGGTCCCTTACTATCCCATCCATGGCTTTTTTTGTAGCAAAGACAAGTTAGGTGTAAATAGTGTTGTGAGTAATTGAACTAGCCCACCAGTTTCATATATAGTTCATATACATTGCATAGAATATTGCAAGCTGAAAAACAATATGGTGAACACGGTGAAAGTTGCTTGGTCATTGATCAGTTGGACAATGAAAAAGGCTGGTGTTGTGGAGCCTTGCACAGTGGAGATAGAGCCAGGAACAGTTATGAGATTTTGGGTTCCATCTCAAACAATTTCAAAACCAACCAAGCCAGTAGTTGTTCTCCTCCACCCCTTCTGCGCCGACGGACTTGCAAACTGGGCGTTCCAAATCATCAGTTTAGCCAAAAACTATGATGTTTACGTGCCCGACCTAATTTTCTTCGGTGGCTCCATAACGGATAAGTTGGACCGGTCACCGGCTTTTCAAGCCGAGTGTTTGGCAAAGGGGTTAAAGAAACTTGGAGTGGAGAAATGTGCTGTAGTTGGAGTCAGTTACGGTGGAATCGTGGCGTTTAAAATGGCTGAGTTGTATAGGGAGCTGGTTCAAGCAGTGGTTATATCAAGCTCGGTTTTGGCTATACAAGAGTCTATGATTAGTAGCGCAGTGGAAGATATTGGATTTTCTTCGAGTTCAGAAATGTTATTACCATCTTCTACAGAGGGGTTGAGAACACTTCTTTCTGTTACTGTATACAGAAACATTAAGTTTCCCAACTGTATGTTCAATGACTTTCTCAAGGTTTGCATTCTACTGTGATGCTCTCAGAGTCTCAAAAGTAACCTTATTTATGATGTGCCTTTTCTGAGCATTATGTCATCATTTGTAGGTGATGTTCTCTAATAGGAAGGAACGAAGTGAACTATTAGAGGATTTAGTCATTAGCTGCAAAGACATCCACATCCCAAAATTTTCCCAGGTAAATTATTTCATAATTTACATTTTAACACTCTTGTCTATGAGATACTAAAACTCCTGTTATGTACATATATTTTCTACTTCTTCCAAACCAAACCTGCAGCCAATACATCTTTTATGGGGTGAGAAAGATAAACTTTTCAAACAGGAGATGGCACACAGAATAAAAGAGTAAGAAATCTTGATTACATAATTATAATTATAATTATTTATTTCAAATCATGCTTAAGGTTTACCTTGTTTCTTAAAGTTTTCTTGATTATTATTATTATTATTATTTGATTGATTATGTGACAGGAGGCTAGGAAATAATACAACAGTTGAAGTAATAAAGAAAGCAGGCCACTTGGTTAATCTGGAGCGACCATGTGTTTATAATAAGTGTCTAAACAAGTTTCTTTCTTCTGTTATGATTGATGAAAAAAAATCCAATTCACATATATGAATATTTCAAGAGTGTGTCTTGAGAAGTATTTATTAAATAAGTTATTATGGTGTAACTTGTAAGTCAAGCCAACACATAGCTTAAGTAATACAAGAGAGTTCTAATTCTCATAGCTATTTAAGAAGTTCTAGTTCTCAATATGTATATATTCCAATGTTATATCTACAGTTGGTCGTAGTTCATGCTGCTATTGTCTTCTTTCCTTAGTTTTTGTAGTTTTTTCAAGGGCATTCAAACAACTTTTACATTAAATCTCCGATACTTGGATTTAACCTTCCTCTTTCTTTTATTTACTGTAATAAAGCGAAATAATAGAACTGTTAGTGAAATAGAAACAAAAATAAACACTTAACATACTAAATTAGCAATATCATTAGGCCATAAACAATGACATAAGATAGGCTATCAATAGCTGCAAGCATTTCTTTCATAGAATGATAACACTGAAAAAATGAGAATCTTCTCCAACAATTGATGTAGTGCAAGGAAAGTCAAATTTTATTAGAATATTATTAGAAAATGGTCTTTTACGCCTATTGGTAAGGCCTAATCTTTATGGAAAAAAACACACATATGCATGATGTTATACAAAAAATATTAGTTGATACTAATTGATTCGGTCGAACATTCATGAGTTATGTTATTAGGTTTATGTTAAGAAAGAGGTCAATCATGAAGTAGAAGGGAAAAAATTGAGATATTGCCTTAATTTCTCAATAGTAAGAAACATATGATGACATTATGGAGACACCTCAAATTTCTCCCACTAGAAATCTATCTCCATGTTGAACAAGTTGCTACCTTTGAGGAGACACTATTCTCGAGACTCAATTTATAGTTGATGGGAATAATAGGACTCTTAACAAGGCTGTTCAAAAATATATTGATATCATTACAAAGACATGAGTTATTACTCTACTAGAAAGCAACATGGATATGAAACCTCCATTTATTCCTTATGTTTCCAAGACTTGCACGAAAAGTCAAAACTAACAAATAAGAAGTGCAACTATTATTTATAGGGAATATCTACCCTGGAATCACAAAGTTCACTGCTTTGAAGAAGTCAATTTATACCACTAGAATAAAATTGATTCCACATCATTGTTACAAAGCATACGGTCTAAAATGAATCCTTTTTTATATGAAACATTTACTTATTGCATATAAGTACTCCATTAAGTTAATAATATTTTATCAATTAAAAACAAATTCAATTTGAATTTAAATTAGATAATAATTTATAATGATTTTTGTTTGACAAAATTAATTTTTTAATTGAAGACCCTAAACTCCTAAATTCCAAACTCAGACTAATTTAATCTTTTTCTTTCATTTTCTTCTTCTTTCTTCTTTGGGATCATCATCCATCTTTCTTCAATGGCGCAGACCGAATTCTTATTCATTTCTTTTCATCCTTCAACATTATCAACTAAATATTATCCAACTTATTCTTTCTCTTACCTCACCCAATTTTGTATCTATATTCATGTTTGATTTCTAGTTTTAAGAGAAAACGTTGATCTAAATTGTATTGGTTGTGTTGTTCATCCAATGGTATCAATTTTTTTATATCTTTATTGTTCTATTCCCTCATCCATATTCTTATTTTATTGTTATCCATATTTGTCTATCTATCGTTCAAAACTATAGTTCAATGTTGTTGTTTCCTTTCACATGTAGTTATTTGTATTCATCTTAATCTTTACATTTCCCATAATTAAGTGGATTTGAATTATTACAAAGAAATTATTGAATTGGGTATTCGGATTTGTATTTTAAGTTGAAGTGGATTTGAATTATTACCCAAGAATGATTGATTAGGGGATTAGATTTGTATTTAAAAAAGATGTTGATTTGAATTCTTACTAAAAAATTATGGAATTGGGGATTATGGTTTTTTTATAATGAAACTCATAAATGATGAAAATTGCATTTGCATTGAATTGGAATATAGTGAAATAATTTCCATTCAATTGAATCTTTAGGGATTGATTTGAATAGAGAATTTATATTTTAACATACGGTTATTGAACGTTAAAATTCATTAAATCTACAAATTAAAATTTATCGTTTCTACTAAATCGTTAGTGTTTTCGTTGTACTGTGAATTTATATTGTGATTTATTCAATTCTACGTGGGAGGCAAGGACATATCATAAGAATTACATGTGAGTAAATTTTGGATAAAATTTAGTACATTAACTGTTATAGAACGATTTCTAGATAATGTTTCATATTTGGTTTCAGTAATGTAAACTTTTTGCTTACAATTTGTTAGGTTGATTGTATTGTGATCGACATCATTCTGTTAAAACAAGTGATATATCAAGATGTTGGACAAGATGTCTTTACATGCTTTTAAGACATCGTGCTTTTACTTTCTTGGAAGATTTTTTTCCAACGTGAGATTCTGAAGATTTATTGAAGTTTTGATTCACGTATTCTGATGTCCAAGAAGTGTATGTTTTAGAAACACAAAGGAAGGTTCCAGCTTTGCCTTGTGACCTAAGAATTAATGTCAAAAAATTTAAGGAAACATTTGGTTTTGTTCCAAAGATTATGAAGAAGATTGTGCACCAGACTATTTTGTATCTGTTGATTATTTAGCCAGAGCCCATGATATTCTAAGGCTATTTAAAGGAAGATTATAAACCTAAAATGATAATTGAGTTGTGTACGTGATAATGACTATTAGGGTTTAGTCTATTCATTGTTATTTGTGAGCCACTCTCGTATCACTTAGATGCTTGAACTAGAATAATCTTAGAGTTGTTATTGTGAATCACTCATAAGCTTTTAAAATATAGTGGATTATATTTATTGGAGTGTGTCTCCTATTTATTTGTTATTGTTGTCGTTAGTGTTGTATGATTGCAGGGAAGTGGAAGGGATCTCATATCTAGGATAGTCTTAGATAGAAATACCACATGTAGTGATTAGGTGTAAAGGCTGTAAATCAGAGGTTGCTTACATAGAAATTCAAACTAATACTATTATAGTGGATTTCCTTCCTGGTTGGGATGCCCCACAGATGTAGATGAAGTTGCACCGAACTGGGTTAACAACTATTTGTGTTATTTACTTCATGCAATTCACTTTAATATTATAATTCTTTGTATTGTTACAATGTCTTAATTTCGGTGTCTTGACATCGTATACGACATATGTTATGTTAGTGCTAGAATTTCAATTGGCATCAAAAGAGACACCATGTTCTATTTTGGGTGAGCTCTAGGGAAGATACTTTTTGGTACTATGGACAAGGAAGGAAGATTTACTAACAGACCACCTATTCTGGATAACACTAACTACAATTAGTGGAAGGTACGTATGGTGGCTTTTCTAAAACAAATTGGATAATAAACCCTAGAAAAAGTTATCAAAGGTTGGAAAAGTCGTATGGTGTAGGACACAACTGAATTGAAGCCAGAAGAGGACTGGTCTAAGGAAGAAGATGAACATGCTCTTGGGGTTGACAAAAATATATCCAAGTTAATGAATACATGTATTATGGCCAAATATGCATGGGAAATCCTCAAGACCACTTATGAAGGCGCTTAAAGAGTAAAATTTCAAGACTTCAACTTCTCACCACCAAATTTGAGAATCTTAGGATGAAAGATGAAGAAAGTATTCATGATGTTTACATGAGTATTCTTGAGATTGTCAATGTATCTAATGCCTTGGAAGAGAAGATCTCACAAGAGAAGCTTGTTAGAAAAATCCCCAGGTCGTGTTCTAAGAAATTTGATATGAAGGTCACAACTATTAAAGAAGTCCAAGACATTTGCAACATGAAAGTGGATGAGCTTGTTGGGTCACTTCAAACTTTTAAATTGGCCATTAGTGATAGATCTGAAAATAAGAACAAAAGCATAACTTTTATCTCCAACACTAACGATGAAGAGTTCCAAATTGACATGGAGACTGGTGAAGGAATTTCTAATGCTATTATGCTTATTGGGAGACAATTCAATAAGGTACTGAAGAAAATTGATAGGAGGTCAAGATCAAATGTCAAGAACATGTTATTCGACATCAGTAAGAACACTGATTTTTAAAGGAAAAAAGAACATAGGAGAAACCCAATCATGTAAAAGGTATTCAATGCCATGGATGTGAGGTATTTGCTCATAGAATATCTCACGTATCTCAACAAATCAAATAAGGGATTGTCTCTTTCTTGGCCTGAAGATGATGATTCTGAAAGTGATCCCGATGATGAAACTTCTAAGTGTGTTACATCCTTCACTGGTAGATGTGAATCTTATGAAGACTCTTGTGATGAGGATGTCTCTTATGAAGAATTGGTTGCCTTCTTCAAAGAGATATGTGTCATAAGTGAAGAGGTTTGTAAGATAGGAGAAAAATAGAAGAGAATCATAGCACAACTTCAGGCTGAAAAAGTGAAACTTTTATCTACTATCCTTGATCTTCAAGATGAGGTAACCCTATTGAATTTTAAACTTGAAAACATGATCAAATCCATAAAAATGTTAAAAAATGGGTTTGAGATGTTGGATGAAATTCTTCCAAATGGGAAAGGGGATAAAAACTCAACAGGTGTAGGTTTTAATTACCAATCTCTAAACAAACAAGGAAAAAACCCTGTGACAAATTTTGTTCCTTCTGAAAGGAATCATGAGTCTAGGATGTCCTACCAAGTGTTACAACATCATTCCAGACATTAGGAAACTCAAACTTAAAGTCGAGTTCTTTCCTTGGAAATGTCACTATTGTAGCAAATATGGTCATATAAAGCCTTTTTTTTACATATTGTATGGTTATCCAGTACATCTAACACAACATAGGGCTAATCATGTGATGATTAAAACTAGAAAGATGTGGAAGCCTAAGGTTATTGATATTAGTCTTATAGCCCATTCTTCTCTTTGAGCTTAATCTAGAGAATACTAGTACTTTGATAGTGGATATTTTAGACATATGACAGAGGTCAAGAAGTATTTAGTAGATATTAAGTCTTATTCCTCCAATTTTGTCACTTTTGGTGATGGAGCTAAAGGTGAAATCAAGGGAGTAGGAAAGATGATATGTATTGGACTTCCTAAACTAGATGATGTTCTTCTTGTGAAAGGGGTTATCTAGATATTGAAGGAGAAGAACATTGAAACTACTAGTGAAATCATCGGATAGAATATCAATGAAGTCTCCATTGAACGTTTTTTATCATGCAAGGAGAAAGGAGAACATTGAGTAAACCTGAGAGGGAGAAATCATAGTCTTACGACCAAGAGATCGGGTAAGGGAGTCAGTTATGCAAGGGGAAGGTATTAGCACCCCACACGCCCGTAGTACTTTATAGTATCCACTTCTACTTTATATCAATTAGGTGTGGGTATCTATTTATAACCTACATCTAAGACAAAATGAATGAATGCAAAGTATTATGTACAAAAAGAAAGGTTTTTTAGTTGTGCATGTCGTGGTTGCGAACCTTTGTGCCTGCGTACCCCATTCGTGCGATTAGAGATCAAAGCACTATGCGGTTCTCCTCAAAAAATTTGATGGGTTGTAATGTTTTTTATGAGAAATTTCATTTCTCGTCCTCGCGATTAGGATTGAAATTCGTGCTTGGCATTGTAACTTATCGCAAGTCTTAAGCTTGGTCGCTCGCACACTTAGCAACTCGCTTGGATTTGAAAAGGAACATCCTTATTTAAAAGGTTTTCATAGAAAATGGTCCGAAGACAAAAAGATTTGAAGTAATGTGAGTTGTTTTTACCTTATCGAAAGGATTTGAGTTTATTAACATGTTTTGAGATTCGATAAAGAAAATGATTTAAGTTTTATTATGCAAGAAGGGGAAGAAAAACATCTAAGAGAAACTAACTAGCTCTATCCCTAATGTTATCATACAAAGTGGCCCTAAGTCAAGGATGAAAAGGGGAAATATCTACCTATGTTGACATGCAAAGGATGACAATCCTAATTTCTAAGCTTGAAAGCTACCCTAGTCGAGCGGCCCTAGGGGAAACTATCCTAATTTCCTCCTTGGTTGACAAACCAAAGGATATAAAGGAAGGAGGCAAGCAAGTGCTTTGGCAAAAGCACACAAACAATGCAATGCACAAATAGATGATACACACATGTGCGGGGAAGATGAAAGAAGTCACATAACCTCAAAGGTAGCGAATCACCCGAGTCAACCAGGAGCCTTCTTTTGGAGGAAAACCATAGCCAACAGCGAGACAAACTGTTGTCAACCAGGAGTTTCCTTATGGAGAAAGGGAATCACGCCTTGATATGAATTACCAAGTGTGAAGAGCATATAAGTGCGAGTATAAGCATTTCAACGCGAACCCTGTGACAAATAGTGGAGGGCCATAATAAGGAACCCTTGCCATTGTATAATATGACTCGATAAAGGAAGCTTCACGATTCGCGTGAGTTGAGCTGACACGGACTAAACTAGGTGGGGGTTGGTTGCTAACCCTTTTCCACGTGCCTTTCATCATCATCATCATTATTAGGACTTTATTGGTGGTGCCATATCAGGTTTCCTAACCACTCATGACTCTATGCAAGCACAAAAGTAAACACTTACTGAAAATTACCTCCTTGCACGGCAGGATTTTAACCAAACCAAACTCTGTTAGCACACAATTTTCCGAATTGCCCTAAATGGATCTTTAAATAAACCAGAGGGGTTCCTGACATGATCCAACAATGGAAGCCCCATCATGAATCTCTATTCCTACTTCTCATGGAAAGGAAAGCGATAAAAACCCTACTTCTCATGCTCTCTAGAAAAGCGGTAAAAGAAAGTGATTTCATTGGTATTAAGAGGAGCATTATTCCAGGTGAAACTGCTCTTAAACCAATGGGTCTCCCTTATGGTGTAAGTCTCACTCCTTTTTATATATCCAAGTATAATAGCTTATCCGCTTATTTTAAACACTTGTTTATATTTTCACACATCATTTGTATATATTCAAGTTACACTTGCTTTAATCACTTGTTTATATATTTCCTTCATAAATTCCTATGAATGCACACCACACACTTTGTTATATATACTTGCTCATGTACTTGTTCATTTATAACACAATAACTAGTATAACAACTAGGTTCTCCATAGCCTCTTCTTGGGTTTTGTACAAGATAACTCACTTGTTGAGTTAGCCTCCTCTTGGTCTTCGTACAAAAGAACTCCCCTGTTGAGTGAGCCTCCTCTTTGGATTCGTACAAAAGAACTCCCTCGTTGAGTTTAGCCTTCTCTTGGGCATCATACAAGAAAGAGACCTGGAAATCTCTAATAGCCTCTTATTGGGCTTCCAATACAAAGAATCAACTTCGCTATGATAGAACCCTAAGTGTATGATTTCCCCGTGAAATCACTCATGAATCCTAAGAGGATGGTTTCCCGGTGAAATCACTCTTGAAGTCAAGTCAGCCATACCCTATAGCCTTCTCTTGGGCTCCCAATACAAGGACCCTCGGTGACCCTCGATGTCCCTCGGAATACCTCCTCTTGGGCTTACAATACAAGGGCCCACGGGCTTCTTAAAAGTATCCCCCTGATAAATAATCAATTTCTCCTAGAGATTTAAACATGTATCATCTCTATGGAAGAAGTATCTCATTTATAGCGTCACATACAAATTAAACAATTTTCAAATCAAACATTTTTTTCAAAACAAAACATCTTTTACTTGTAAGTGGCAACGCTTGTACACTCAAGCAAAATGCCCAATGCTCACAATGAAAGATCCAAACATCTTTCTTAACTTGTAAGTGGTAATGCTTGTACACTCAAGAAAAATACCTAATGCTTACAATGAAAGATTTAAACCATCAAATCTTCAAAAATGTATGTGATGAAATAGATTAGATATATTTTTCATTAAGATGACATTTGTCTTTGCCTCTTAACAAAATCATTGCTTCCACTAGCATATAAGTAGGAACTACGATTGCTCTGACTTTCTCAACCTCCCTTTGAGAATACGTAGGCATAAGGTCTCACCCTTGACGAGCATACTCATTTCTCCCGCAAACCAAACAAACCTTAGTTCCCTTAGATCCGAGCTACAGATGCTCTGATTCCCACTAGGGGATATGTATGCAGAGGATCCGAATGATCTTTGCGAGCATAATAATTATAACAAAACTTAGGTTCCTGCCTAACCTACCTTTCTTAAATCCCAAAGGAGAAACTTTCCCGAAATAGCATAGCAAATAAAACACACACATACAAAAATATTCATAAAAAAGTTCCTATAGAAAACTATAGATATATAGGGTGCTAATATCTTCCCTTTATATAACCAACCCTCTTACCCTGGTCTCTCCCCAATGTGTTGCGTCTAGTCCACGCTAGTCGCATCGTATATCATATTTAGGGTATTCCAGCTTTCCCCTTTTCCATCTACTTTCTTGTTTGGAAACAATAAAGCTTGGTGCTCACGGCATCTTTTAAAACAAAAAAATCAAAAGAGTAAATCATTTTGAGCCTGAGATTCGAATTCTAATTCGATTCCCTCATTCGTCACTTTTTACCGCGAACAGTAACCGCATAATTTTTTAGAATATTACCAAACATATAATTTCTCATGATAGATATCAAATTTAAATTTTATTACTTCGACTTGATCGTCCCAGTAGAGGTTACATGAATTTTGTCATTTAGAGAGTCCTTAATATCCTAAATCTAAAATAGACTACTAGCACATATTAACAATAAACACATGCATAATTTTAAATAAGGGCATAAGTACAAAATAAAGTAAAAGTAGATAAATGATTAAAAAAATTATGGAAATAAAACATGAATTATGTAATTGAGATTACCACATAGTACTCGCTCCAATGAAGACTTTGCAGGAAAATGTAAATTGAATAGAAATTAGAAATCCAATAAACTAAATCGTGCAGAAATTTCAAATGTGAGAGAGAATAATATGAGTTTACAAGGTATTTATATAGCCTTAAATCAATTAAGATTATGATAATTTTGTAATTATAAAGGCTTTATTTCTGAGTTTAACATACTGAGAAGTTGAAAGTCGACGAATAAAGCAACACATATATAAAAACCCAAAGGTGGATAGGGCCATTATGGCCAGGCCTTAGTGCCCTCGGCCTAGTATGCCAAAATGCAAAAATTAGAAAGTCTGGTTCTGGGGTTGTCACGTCCAGACCATAATGCCCCTTAATTCTAGTTTTAATCCTTTGTATGTAATGTCACATGATAATACTTTAATAAGGTTATTTTAGTAAATATGTAATGTCACATGATAATATTATTAAATTCTTTAATCCATATACAAAATCTTTAAATAACTGTCATTTTAAAACGAAGATAATCTAAAACAGAACATCCAAAAGATAATCATAAAAATACTTTATGTTCCAAAGAAAATCTTGTCAATAGGTAGAAAATGTTTCTTCAACAAATGTTGAGGAACTACAAAGAAAGAATCCAATTTTCAAAGGAGAAAAACCAATGTATGGATGAGGTTATACAAAAAAATTCAAAAAATAATATTCTCCTATTCCATGTTTTGTAGGAATATTTTTTTAACATTTTTATACATTAATTTTATTATTACTTTTTAGGGCAACTTTTTATTATTATTTATTAAGTTATTTGTATTAATAACATTTTTTAATTATATTTACAAATCAATTATTAAAATTTTAATTGTGGCTTAAGAACCATTATCAATTTAGACCCAATAACCCAACTCATCATCATTTCAGTAGTCCATTAGTTAATTTTTGAACTAAATTTTACATTTGGAGAAGCATTTCCGATGTGGGACTTACATTTTCTAACATTTCAGAAGTAGTTCCATTCACTTATGCATCTCGGTACTTGAACCAACGTCTCCTCCCTGTCTTGCAGATTCCACATTGATACGTAATGTGAATTTTCAATGTGTGTTTAGTGTGCATCTCATTTAAATCATTTCATGGAGATATATACACCAAGCAAGCCTACAGAATAATACAGGCTGCTATGGTTATAGCATTATTGATGTCTTCATCGCAAGGTTGCTTACGAGGAATTTTATGAAACTAAACTTTTGCTATTTCAATGTATACCAATCTCCAAAACCAAAGCAATTCCTCTTGTATCAAAAATATCTTCACAACCCAGATGCTTCGATTCACACTCTTCCTTCATTACCTCTACCCTTTAAATTCTTCCATTAGTGTTGTTTTAATGCATTTAACTGGATATTGTTTATTTAGTAATGTAGGAAGTATTAAAAAATGTAGGAGAGAGGTGTTTCGAATGCCAAGATTCTTCTATGAAATTTGAAAATGGAGCTAAGAGTTTGAGTAACAATACAAACATGAAAACATGCAGTTCTAGCTTGCCATCATGGCTTCAAAGTTGTAAATAAGAAAGAAGTTACATAACATCAGTACTTGAGGGAAGTGAAAGGAAAAGAGAAACATGGCAGCAGTAATTGAGGGAAAATGAGTCTCATATCATTTAAAATGAGTGTTTATAAAACTAATACACACATGCTAATGAATTGAAAACAAATAGGTTGAGTGACTGAGCTGTTATTGCAACAACAATGGGCTTAGGCCCAGACGACATATTTTTATATTATAAAAAATTAATTCATAAAAAAAATATTAATGAAAATAATTAAGAAAACGTAAATAAATATTAATAAAATATATAATATAAAAAAATAAAGTAAATAAATATTAATAAAATATATAATATCAAAAAATAAAGAAATTTCACTTGGCAATTAAAAATAAAAAATTCTACTAGACTGCCACATGGATTGAAAAATGTCACCTTGCGAGATTTTTCACGTCCAGATAGGCAAACATGGAATAGGGGCCTCTGAAAACAAAATCTTTGTTTTATAGGTGTAAAATCTCAACAAAAAAACCCAGGGGAAAAACAAAACCCGCCCTATAGGTAATGGATTGTATATTTAACCATAAAATTAATTTATTATTATAATATTTATTGTTCACCATAATGGTGAACAATGAAATATGGTGTAGTGTAGAATTTTGGTGTATGAATAATATTTTTCATATATAATAGATGTCAAAATATTGACAAAGAAGACTATCATAAAGTACAAGGGAAAGAATAAATCACTTCAACAAATAATATATTCTAAGACGAAGTTTCCACCATGGTTGTAAAAAGACCATTATGCAACCTTTAAAATTTGGCGTCATTTTGTTAAACTAAAAATAAATAAACTTTTTTTTTTGGTTGAAAATTTCAACCGTGGAGAAAAACTGCATTGATCGTAGATTTGACTCTCAGCACCAACAATTTGGTGTTTTATTTATAATAAAAATGATGTCTTCTTTTTTAATTAAAAATAAATTACATTTCTCCACGGTTTAGAATTTCAATTATGGGGGAAAATCACCTTGTTTTATTTTTCCAAGTATATATAACGCTTACGTTCATTCACTTTTGCATCAATGAAATTTTTTGTGCCCTAAACGAACTTTATCTTCTACCTATAAACTTCATATTCCTTTTATAAAACTCTATTTCTCTTCTAAAAAACTCAAAAACATCATTTATTCCATAAGCAAAACTTGAAAATATCATTTATTTCATTAACGAGTTTCAGAACTCCATTATCTTTTCTCAAATACAAACTAGGCAAGGAAAACATGGATTCAACTTAGTAATGTTAGTTGTTGTTGTTGTGTAAGATAAATGCTTAATGTTTTTGTTGTCGTAGTTCATATTTAATATTTAACAATTATATTATTGGAAATATTACAAGTCGATCTGGTTCGAGAAAGGGACCGGAAGGAACTTGTATCGAAACGCACCGAAGAAGTGGTGCTCGTTGCAAGGTGTCAACGGCGGTACAAGTGGGGGAGTATTGTGCACTCACACTTGAGGGGAAGTGTTGGAATAATATAGCAAGTGTGAGTAAGTGGAGAAATAGTCTCACATTGGATAGGAATGTGGAGACTTAAGCATATATAAGTGAGAGAACTCACTCACCTATCACCTTAAGATTTTAGGTGAATAAGTGGTGTGTCTCTCACAAGGGTGTTTATTTTTTTCATTGTTTTGTTGTTGTCGTTGTTGTTGTTATTGAGATTAAATGTTAACGACTCTATTGATTTAGTTTTTTTATGTTGTTCTTATTGTTGTTTTTTGTCGAAATTTAATGTTTAACGATTCTATTTAAATATTTTGTTTTGTTGCTGTTGAGATTTAACTTTTATCGATTCCATAAGTTTAGTTTTGTTGTGGCTGTTGTTGTTGTTGTTGTTGTTGTTATTGTTGAGATTTAATGTTTAACAATTATATTGATTTTGTTTTGTAGTTGTTGTTGTTAAGATTTAATGTTTAACGATTATATTGATTTTGTTCTGTTGTTATTGTTTTTGTTGTTGAGATTTAATATCTAAGGATTATATTGATTTTGGTAAAAGCACAATAGTAACACCTTCTTATTTTAAAATAAAAAATAAATTACATTTTCGCACATTTGGGAGTCAAGGCGCTACATTTGCCTACACTTAGAAATTTCTACCATGAAGAAAAGTTAAGGCGCTACATTTTACCATGGTTGGAACTCTCAATCATGGGGGAAAGTTAGTCTGACGTGCCATTTTGATAACGCCAAAATGATTTTGTTAGTCATGACTAAGCCAATTTTTCTCACTGTTGGCATGCCCATGTGTGGAAAAAAGTGGTTTGTTATCCAGTTTTTAACTTCGATCATTAGTCCAAGAGAAAAAATAGTGCACTTTCTATGATATCCTTCATTACCACAAACAATCAACTATGATAAAAACTTTTTTCTTAATCGAAGTGATAGATGTTTTTTGTAATAGTAAATACATCGAGAAATTATATTGCTTTAATTTCTCAATAATATGAAGCATGTGATGAAATTATGAAGATGCCCCAAGTTTCTCTCATCTAGGATCACCATATTGAACAAGTTGCCAATTTAAAAATACAATATTCTTATGACTCAATTTATATTTAAAGAGAATAATATAACATTTAATGAGATTTTTCAAAAAGATATTGAAATCATTACATATGCATGAGCTCACTACTACGGAAAATGCATTTAATAACGGTTGTGAAATATATATAATCATGCAGGACCTAACATTATTATGTAGCGTGGTTGTATATGTGTTACTTACATAATGACCGTCGTAGTAATTTGGAAAACGCGCGTCTTATAACAACGATTATTCCAATTAACAGTTGTGATAATGTATATGAATAAATGTCAAATTTTCATACCCGAATCAATACTAAACCAATTTTGAATTGATATCAAAACGTGTATTACAAGTACACAATTCCATTAAGTACATCAAAATTCAAACATATCGAGGTATGCAATCTTTCCAACTTCTAAGAGAAAAGAAAGTATATAGAATTAAAGAAACAATGATTTGCAGCTTTGGTTTTTAACCTTCCAAAAGAAGAAGATGAAGAATCGGACGGAACACTATAAAAGCGGAAGAACCAAAACACAAAAACAACTTCATCCAAAAGAATCAAGATGTGTTATCCTGCTCAAATTACCAACAAAGTTGAAAATTTCAAATATTGTTGTACAGTTATGACAACCTTAGGAATTGGGGATTTAGATCAAAATTCACCATCAACCATCTTCACCCAGTCACTTTGCTAATTAGATCTTTGAGACATGTAATTATGTTTCACATAAATCAACAAACTTGCGGAAAAAATGGATAATCCATTTTCTGTCACTAAACATCCTTCCTAAATGGATACGATTTTTGCTACAGTTATAACTACACAATACTATAATGTATTAAGTTATATAAAAAGGTTTAAACTAGTATATGGAATGCTAAATCTTTATGGTTCCTCCAAAAGATTTGATGTGCTGCGCTGACAATATTTAGTTGTAAGAATTAATTTCGACTCGGGTACGTTTTTTTTCCTGATGAGCCACTCGACAATAGTGACTGACACATGCATGGCTCTTAGGTACGATGGGGTCCCTTACTATCTCATCCATGGCTTTTTTTGTAGCAAAAACAAGTTAGGTGTTAATAGTGTTATGTGTAATTGTACTAGCTGATCAGTTTCATATATTTTAGCTATACTATAGCAAAGCAATTCACGGTCGCTGTTAAATTATGACTAAAAGAAATAAAAAAATAGTAAGTGTTTTTGTACATGGTTTTGGCATATGTTTTTTTTTGCTATGGTATTTGTCAATGATTTTGTCTTTAAATTTAGCTATAAATACTCATATATTATGTCATTCTAAAATACACCAAAATTTATTGACTTCTCTTCTCTCTTCTCTTGTTATAGTATTCTTGTAGTGAAAAAAGAATATTAGAGTGCTTTGAGAGAGACTTGGGTGAGAGTAAAATTGAATGTAATTGAGTTTTGGATAGTGAGTAAAACACTTAGCGAATTTATAAAATCTCTTTAAAATAGTGGAATCCTTCTATTACTCTCTAACCGTGGAGTAGCCAAATTACCGAACCACGTTAAATTCTCGGTGTCATTATTTTTCTCCATTGTTATTTTATTCTTAAATGGGACTTCCGCTTCTACCATCAGCATAGAGTTCATATACATTAGCATAGAGTTCATATACATTGCTTAGAATATTACAAACCGAAAATCAATATGGTGAACATGGTGACAGTTGCTTGGTCATTGATTAGTTGGACAATGAAAAAGGCTGGTATTGTGGAGCCTTGCACAGTGGAGATAGAGCCAGGAACAGTTATGAGATTTTGGGTTCCATCTCAAACAATTTCAAAACCAACCAAGCCAGTAGTTGTTCTCCTCCACGCCTTCTGCGCCGACGGACTTGCAAACTGGGCGTTCCAAATCATCAGTTTAGCCAAAAACTATGATGTTTACGTGCCTGACCTAATTTTCTTCGGCGGCTCCACAACAGATAAGCCAGATCGGTCACCGACATTTCAAGCCGAGTGTTTGGCGAAGGGGTTAAAGAAACTTGGAGTGGAGAAATGCGCTGTGGTTGGAGTGAGTTATGGTGGAATGGTGGCGTTAAAAATGGCTGAGTTGTATAGGGAGCTGGTTCAAGCAGTGGTTATATCAAGCGCGGTTTTGGCTATACAAGAGTCTATGATTAGTAGCGCAGCGGAAGCTATTGGGTTTTCTTCTTGTTCGGAAATGTTATTACCATCTTCTACAGAGGGGTTGAGAACACTTCTTTCGATTGGTGTATACAGAAACATTCAGTTTCCCAACTGTATGCTCAGTGACTTTCTCCAGGTTTGCATTCTATTTTAGCATTATGTTTCATATCTAGAAAAACCAATACATCCATTTGACTACCCACCCATGATTTTAAATTGCGGTTTCAGACTACGACGTGGATTATTTTTTATAAATATAAAATATTTTAATTTTTTATTTATTTTTTATTTCACATGTCTTCCATTTCATCTCTAAATTTTCACATATATCTCATTAATAATTCATCATCACTTTTAATTTTTCTCATCCTTTAAAATATATCTTAAGTATATTATATAATGAGAAAGGAAATTAGATTAAATATATTTCGCAAAGAATGCATAATCTGATGTGATCTGATGCGATATAATACGGTCTGATGCGAGTGTTACGATATTATAATGCGGTCATTGCGGCATTATGATAGAAATTTAAAATCATGACCATCAACCACAACATGGTGAGTGGTGATTGTTAATTGGGTTTAGATATTTGGGATAACTATCTTTGCAAGGTAATGAAACACAAATTAAAGAATATGAATTGAATTGTGTTAAGAGTGATTTCTATTGAAGGAATGGTAGTACTTGGATCAATTTAATTTCTGATACGGAAACACAAATTAAAGAATATGAATTGAATTGTGTTAGGAGTGATTTCTATTGAAGGAACGGTAGTACTTGGATCAATTTAATTTCTAATACAGAAACAAGGTAACGAAAAGTATCATAAAAATTTGTCACTTTACTTCACAATTAATAATAAATCAAGTAGTTAAGTTATATGAATATGAGTTTGAATTTCGTTATTTGTATTTGAATTATTTTTAAAATCAGTGCATCATATCTCTCGATTTATCAATAAAATCAAAGGATAACATACATAATTTTTTAAAAATTTGTTATATTGTTTACATAGAATATTAATAAATTATTTTTTTAATAAACTACATTATTTATCCACAATATGACATTGTTTATACAGAAAAAAATTAATCTCCATGAAGAAAGTGTAGGATATTTTCAAATGCTTTTATATCTATTTATTTCTTTAAAAAAAACAAAAAAGGGTTAGATTAATAAATGATTTTCTATTCAAATAAATATTTAAGAACACAAACCTTAAACTCAAATAATTTTCTGCACTTGTAATTCTTCGTAGATAAATTTTCATGGCAAAAGTTCTTGCAAATCTTAAAGTGTTTGATGTAAATAGTTTCAAACGCTTCATGACGCTTCACTTGCTTTTTGATATTTAGAATATTTTTATAATTGAAGTTTTTTTGTTTCACGAAAATCATTAATGCAAGTGTCTTTAACCTTGATATTCATGAAATGAACGATAAATATTTGTTTAATGACGGTAATCAATATCCTCAATAATCACACAATAATTATTCTTTCGATTGACTAAAACCGAGGTAAAATATGTTTAACCATCGATTTTAGAAGAAAATTGAGGTAAATGATCTTTTTTTAAGCATTACATTACATAATATTAAACAAATCTTAAATCACTCATCGTCGTTGTAATTTCATATTTTGTTGCATATTTTTTGTTCAACAAACTTCTAATCTTTTCAAAGGTTGAACTCCTTTCTTTGTTTAAGTTAAACTAAGAATGATTTTCTGCACTTGCAATCTATCATGGAGAATTTTTCCAACATTATTTAACTAAGTGTTGTTCCGAGAATACAACAACAACATCAACACCATTGTGTGAGATAGATTGCAAGGCCAAAAAAATGTTATGCTCAAGAATAGAAGAATATTAAAGAGTTTTTCTGTCTTACAATCCATTCCAAAGAATGATGCGTACGGGTTTGGGGCGGGACATATAAGTTAAGATATTCATTTCAAAGAATGGTGCGAACGAGTTTGGGGCAGGACATATAAGTTAGGATTAAGGTAACTCTATTTGACGAGTGCTTTTATAGTAAAATTTGATTATTTATCACTATGTTATTACAGAAAATCGAATGGATAGATCATTTAGTTTACACTTATAAATAAATAAAAATATAAATTGCAATAATTAAGATTCGAAACATGTAATAAATTGTTTTTTCTCTCGATTATATTAAAAATCAAAGGAATATGTGAGTTTTTTTATAAAAATAAAATAAAATATGATGCACCTTGGCATTATACGTTAATTTTTTTATGTTGAAGTGAAAATTTTGTCGTAAAATATATTATTTATAATAGTGTCACTTCTCCATAGTAGTGCTTGAATATCAAACCTTGATCTATACTAGGGTCTCATTTCCGCTCTCTCGCCGAACTTAACCCCTCAGACCACTTGTTAAAGAGTCCATAGAGTGTTGGAACTTGGAAGTATCGATGAACTAAACCTTTTGGAATCAATAGAAAAGATGTAATGTAAAATCTAAATAGGGAATCATTGTGATGCTCTCATAGTGTTTAAAGTAATTAGCTTATTTATGATGGACCTTCTTTGAGCATTCACTATTAGAAAATCCACTTTTAATGATCGACTTAGTGACTAAAATATTTTGATCATTGTAGCGACCAAATTAGCCATCAAAATTTGATATTCATGAGTCAACTTTAAATTGGTTACTAAATCGGTCACTAAAATAAATCAGCCACCGATTTAGTGACCAAAATTTTGTAACCACCCACAAAAAAAAAATTTTTTTTAAAAATTTAATTTATTTGAAAAATCAGAGATCAAAGTTTCGGTCACAAATTTTTTTTTCATCTATCTTTTAATCTTCTTTATTATGTTACTATTTCTCTTCATTTATTTTACGATTTTAGTTCTCTTTTAATTCTTAGTAAAATTTCATCATTTTACTGTTTTAACAATAACACTTATATTTATATAAAAAAAAGTGTTATTTTATATTTATATTTTATCAAAGTGAATTCTAATTTTAATATATAATTTTTATGTGTCTAGTAAAATTACATGATAAAATCATATTTATATAACGATTTTTTAAATTTTATTTAAATTTTTTTATTTCTTTGTTATATATAAATATGTTTAAATATCTAATATAGCAAAATTTGTTAAATGATTTAGTGGTACGACTTTGTAAGAATTTGCGGAGGTTATGAATTTGATTATTAGATTTGACAATTTTTATTTTTATATTATAAAAAAATTAAACACTTTAGTGACCCATTTCTAAACTTTTTTTAATCTTTAATTCGATGACTAAAATTAATTTTTTAGTGGTGATTATATAATCATTTGCAGGTGATGTTCTCTAATAGGAAGGAGCGAAGTGAGCTATTAGAGGCTTTAGTCATTAGCTACAAAGACATCAACGTTCCAAAATTTTCACAGGTAAGTTATTCCATAATTTACATTAAAACACTCTTATTTTTCTTCTTCTACGAAACCTAAGTTTTTACTTTTTACTATACGAACCGATAATAGTCATACAATTTCTCTTTGTAGCGAATACATCTTTTATGGGGTGAGAAAGATAAACTTTTCAAACCGGAGATTGCACACAAAATAAAAGAGTAAGAAATCTTGATCACATAATTATATTTATTTATTTCAAATCATTCTTAAGGTTTACCATGTTTCTTAGTTTTTCTTGATCAAGTAATTATTATTATTACTGATACATATGACAGGAGGCTTGGAAATAACACAACAGTGGAAGTAATAAAGAAAGCAGGCCACTTGGTTAATCTGGAGAGACCATATGTTTATAATAAATGTCTAAACAAGTTTCTTTCTTCTGTTATGATTGATGGGAAAAAATAATCCAATTCACATATATGAATATTTAAAAAGTGTGTTTGAGAAGTACTTATTAAATAAGTTATTATTGTGCAAGACAAGCCAACACATGTGATTTTCCATTAATATCTATTTAAAGGAGAGTTGAATTTCTTCCAATGTTCTTCCTTTTGTCTCAGGAACCCAAATTGCTGCAAAAACAACAGTAAATGCAGCTACCACTGTGTACATTAAGAATGTTCCTGTTTGAAACAAAACATTAGTATTACATTAACACCATATACACAACAAGAGCATGCATGATTATGAATATAATTGAAAAAAGTAGAGTTAATTACTTTCACTACTCCAAGTTAAAAGCAAGTTTGCAGTCATTGTGATTATCCATGATGTTAACCAACTTGTTAATGTGGCTATGCTTCCAGCAAGACCCTTTATATTCATCGGAAGTATCTAAAAAACAAGATTCATAAATCATTAGTTTGAGGTTCCTTATGTTCATAAAACATCAATTACTTAAGCTTTTTGAGGCACCTCAGACATTATAAGCCAAGGAATTGGTCCGATTCCAAGAGAGTATCCAATCACCATAGTCTAAAAAAATAGATGATCAAATTGATAAGTACTTAAATTCTTCAGTTCGCGAATGTTTGTTAGAATTAGTCCAACAAGACATACCACGAGCCCGACAACAGAAAGTATTCCTAAAAAACTGTATAGCTGAGAATCCTTCTCTGTGATTCCCTGGTATACAATACAGTGAACAAGTTAATTAACATAGTAAATGTTATGAGTAATGAATTAAGCTTGAAAAATTATGTAATGTTAACGAACCTCGAGATAGAATGCTATAGAAACAAGAAAAAGGCTTAATGTCATTATAGATGATGATATCTGCATAAGTAATAACATGTTATAGATTACTTTTTCTTGAATTTGTTTAATGTGGATTTTGCATAATGCTTACTATTAGAAGTATTCTTCTTCCACTTTTATCCACCAACCAAGTAGTGATTCCAGTAACTATAACCTATAGAAGAAAATATCTGATTATGAGAATCTAAATTTCTATTTTTGATTTTTTCGAAGAAAGAATGTGGATTATATTCAACCTGAATAACACCGAGGCCAACTGTAGCAACATTGCTAGATGAAACTCCTGTTGAAAAGAGAAGTCAAGACCAAAACGGAATCAGTAACTTGCGATACAAGTCACACACTGATTACTATGTGATTATTAACAACTGATACGTATGATTTAATAACCTGCATTTAGAAAGATTGTACTTGAATAAAACAACACTCCATTGGTTCCACTCAATTGCTGGAGTACAAGTAATCCAATCCCTACCTGCAAGATCTCAGCCAAAAGTAGTGGTTTCTTTTCCAATTTTCTGCCACGTAAAATGCGTAACCTAGTACTTTTTTTTATAGCTTACCATTAAAGGAAACCAGTATTTTTTCATCTTAAGATCTGCAAACTGGATAGTAACCCCTCTTCCCACTGATTCCACAGAGCTCTATGCGCAAACGAAAATGTAAAAAAAGTCTAAATGAGCACATGATTTGAGTGATAACCAAAATTCATAAACTCATAGCTATAAGCTAAATACCTTTATTTCATGTACTTCAAGTGATATATCAGTATTAAATCCCCGTAACACTTGCAAAGAAGCCTCGAATTCTTCTTTCATTCTCATCTTCGCCTAATATCCGGCCAACCAAGAACAGATTAAGAATACTAATCACATAAAGAAAGAAAAGTAAAAAAAATTATTTAGTATAATTATGCAGAAAAAGTGAACCATACCAACCATCTTGGTGATTCTGGTATGAAAAATAATCCAGGTATTAATATTAAACATGGCAAAGTTCCTGAAAATGAAACATCACACATGTTTATGTTAGTACTTGATTTCAGAAACTAAGTAATGCTACAATATTCAATGGAAATTTTATTACCTAGAACTGCAAGTACTCTCCAGTTAACAAAAAGGCCTAACAAATAAGCCAACAATATTCCAATTGTGATAGATAGCTGGTTAACTGATCCAAGTGTACCTCTCATATTTTGAGGTGAAATCTCAGCTATATAAACAGGCACCTAATCAAAAGACAAAACATAATCAATTAAACTATCCTCGATATAATTTGTCATCAAACACAATCGAGTTTAAGATTACAAACCACATAAGAGATTATTCCAACGCCAAAACCTTCCAAAAACCTCCCCATAAACAAAAACGCCGAGTCCTACATAAGCTAAGAAAATTATTACATGTAACATTGAAAACAACTGACAATACCAATATTACTATGTTGAACTCATCACTCGAGTTCAAAAAAAATTCTAAAGCTTACTTTGGCAAAGGAGATGGCCAACCATCCTACTATGTTGGGGATTGCAGCAATCATCAATGACTGCATTTTCATTTTTATCAACATAGCAACAAAAACTATCAACTTAATAGAAAGGAAAAAAGAACAGTAATAATATTACATTGAATTTGAAAATGATTAAGAATGCAATATACAAAATAGAAAAGTTACTAAAATACCCCTTTGCGTCCTATGTATTCTGCCATTTGACCACTAGCAATGGCTCCCACCATGGCTCCCACATTGGACAAAGATCCGAAAAGAGAAAACTGAGTCCAACACAATATATTACAACTATATATAAACAAATAAAACTCATCCTTCAAAGAAAAGAACCAACAAAAAAAACTAAGTCAAATCAAATCAAAACCTCGGAGAGTGAGAGCTTTAGATCACCGATTATACTCTCTTGTGTTGGAGATGTATAACCACACTACACAGAAACAAATAAATGAAGAGTACTAGTTAGTTTCATTTTGATGAGTTCATTGTCAATACAAACATACACTAATCAGAAGTAGTAGTACGCACCGTGAAGCCGAATTGAAGAGGGCCTAATGCGACAATGAGGACGCAGAAAAGAACAGAAACAGATGAATCTCGTATGACATATTGAGTCGAAGAATTCAAGATGTTGGATTGTTTTGATCCCATTTTGTACCAGCTACCAGTGTAGAGGAAAGGTTTCGTAAGGTTGTATCCATCTTCACAGTCTTCCCTGCTCAAGCTCATTGCAACTTCAAACAAAACTTCAGAGTTGAAGTGAAGTAAGTGTCTTTGTTGTGACTTGTGAAGTTGTTGAGACAATGAGATTCCTTGATTCTTTGTATGACGGATAAGCTAAAAGACAGAGCTAGAGTTTGGCAGATTTGTCGTTTGGACTAATAAAAGACATGAAGTACCATGAGGTGTTAAATAATTTTATAAAGACAACATGGTTATGTTATTTTGGTTGGTTGGTTTTGCTATTTTTGAATATATTACAGTACTATTGTAGGCTTGTAGCAACTACCGATCTAAATATGTTGTTTTTTTCTTGCAACCCAGCTCCTTACGTAAAGAAACTATAGTATGGATGGGATATAAATTATAATTCTAGAAACTATCGAAGAATAATTCAATATTCAGAAGTTGAATCCAAAACTTCTGATTGTGTTTAGAAGTTCTGATGTTCTGTTGTTGCTCAGAAGTTGTAGAACTTCTGAGGTTGTGTCCAGAAGTATGTTTAACTTCTGGTTTTTTTAGTTTAGTTATTAAGTTTAGTTTTAAGGATACTTTAGTATTTCTTAGTTTGTATTGTTTGTACCTTTTATCTTGGTCACCAAGTTTAGCTTTATTAGGCTCTATGTGGCAATTTTTCTCCTTATATAAATAGACTAGTGTAAATGTCATTTATAATAACAATCCTTTTTTCTTTCACTCTTGTGGTAGCCGTCATTCTCTTATTCTCCCATTATTTCAATCATCTTTGATTCTTGTGCACCAACAAATTGGTATCTAGAGCTTCTGGTTAGAAACATAGGGAAACACAAGTGAAACGTGAGAGTTTGTGTAATTGATTATGTTTCTGGGTTCACGTTGAATCTTGAACAAGAATCACATTTTTCTAATTTTGTGGGTTGGGAAACACTGTGTGAATGAAGATCTGAGTGTACTGTACAAGATAGAAGATGAACGGAAACGGCAATATGAGTACCAAACTTCCAGTTTTTTATGGCAAGAACTAGAACAGATGGATGATTCAAATGCGCGTGTTATTTGGAGCTCAAGATGTTTTGGAGATTGTTGCTGATGGGTATATTCAGGTTGCAGAAGATGCAACAAAAGAAGAGAGAGAGACGCAAAGAAGCAAGGGGAAGAAAAATCAAAAGGTGTTGTTCTTCATCCATCGGTGTGTGGATGTGAATGTGTTTGAGAAGATTGTTGATTCTATGACGTCAGAGGAGGCGAGGCACACACTGGTCAGATGTTACGGTGGCGATGCATCAACGAAGAAGGTAAAGCTTCAGTCTTTGAGAAAGCAATATGAGAATCTCAACATGAAGAACAGTGAGAAAGTTTCTGAGTACATTTCCAGAGTGATTTTGATCACTAATGAAATGAAAGCTTGTGGAGAAACACTTTCTGAACAAGTAATCATAGAGAAAGTTCTGAGGTTGCTTACTCCTCAATTTGATTACATTGTTGTAGCAATTGAACATTCTAAAGATTTGGAAACCATGAGAATAGAAGAGTTGCAAAGTAGTCTAGAAGTGCATGAGTTGCGTCTGACTAAAAGAACTTTTGAGAGGGAAGTTGAGCAGGCTTTGAAAGCTTCTTTTGTCAAGAAGGGCCAGAAGCACTCTGGGTCAGAGGCCAAGAATAGACGTGGTGATAGATTCTAGAAGTCAGAAACCTCAACTTCTAATGAGAAGAAACATCAGAAGAAAAAGGAGAAGAAGAAAGTTCAATGTTACTGTTGTAAGCAATTTGGCCATTTTTTAGAGATTGTTGGTCAAACAGAGGAATAAAATCAGAAGAAGCAAACATATCCAGAGGAGATTCAGATGATGAACCTGTGTTATTTATGGCTTCTGAGTCTGATGGAAGATGTTTGGAAGATTGGTGGTATATGGACACTGGTTGTTCAAATCACTTGACTGGAAACAAACAATGGTTGACAAATTTTGACTCCAGAAGGAGGAAAATGATCAAATGTGCTAATGATAAGTACCTTAATGCAGAAGGTATGGGAAATGTCAAAGTCAAGGTGAAGAATGGGAAGAATGTTCTAATCAAGGATGTTTGGTATGTTCCTGAATCAAAAGTAATCTAATGAGTGTGGGCCAGCTCATTGAGAAAGATTTCTCAGTTGTTATGAAGAACAATCTCTTGAAGTTGTATGATTCCAATCAGAAGTTGATTATGCAATCTGAACAGGGAAGTAACAGAACATTCAAGGTGAATGTAGAAACAGCTGAAATAGAGTGTCTTAGTGCAGAAGGCTCTTAAGGAGATAGTAAGTTATGGCACAAGAGATTGGGGCATCTGAACTATAGCTTAGGGCATCTAAGTTCTAAGAAGCTCGTACGTGGAATTCCGAAGATTGTGAAGCCTGAGAAGTCATGTGAGGTATGCATGAAAGGCAAGAAACCCAGATTGCCATTTGTATTAGAAGTAGCCCCAAGAGCAAAACATGCTCTGGGAGTAGTATATTATGATGTGTGTGGACCATTTCCAGAACCTTCACTTGGAGGAAATAGGTATTTTGTGTCTTTTGTGGATGAGTTCACAAGAATGACGTGGGTAACACTCATCAAGTTTAAGACTAAGGTGTTTACAGAACTCCAGAAATTCAAGGTGAAGGCTGAGAATCAAAGTGGTCAGAAATTAAAGATTCTCAAAACGGGTGGTCGAGGTGAATATAACTCTACAGAATTTCAGAAGTTCTGTAATGAGAATGGGATTGAGCATGAAGTCACTTCTCCTTATACTCCTCAACACAATGGTCTTGCTGAACGAAGAAATCGTACTTTGCTTGATATGACGAGAAGTATGCTAAAAGAGAAGAAGCTTCCTCACAACATATGGGGAGAAGATGTTGCTACTACAGCATATGTGCTCAATAGTTGTCCAACACAGAAGCTGAAGGGAATTGTTCCTTTAGAGAATTAGACTGGAGAGAAGCAAAGAGTTAGTCATCTGAAGGTTTTTGGTTCTGTGTGTTACAAACACGTTCCATGAGCTAGAAGGAAGAATCTGGATGATAGAAGCAAAGTGATGTTAGTGGTGGGGTACCATAGTACAGGTGCATACAAACTTTATTGTCCAGAAACTAACAAAGTTGAAGTCAGCAGAGACGTTATTGTGAAAGAGTCAGAAGTTTGGGATTGGAGTAAGTCTCAACCAACTTCTGATGTAGAGATAACCAAGACAAGTCGGTTGAAAGTTGAAGAAGAGTCGAGTCAAGATGATTAAGACTCAAGATGAAGATGATGAATCGATTCGATCCAGATTTTGATGATCCGAATCCGGTGGTGATCATGCTTCGGAGGAAAACTCAAGACGAGGTTCGGAGGACAAGCTTCTGGAGATGATCATGTTTTTGAAGGTGGAAGTTCTGAAGATAGGGTTTCTGGACAAGGTCCAGAAGTTCATGTTGTTCCAAGTTCTGAAGAAAATTCAGAACAAGTTCAGAGGCCCCAAAGAATCAGAACTATACCTAGAAGGTTTGCAGATTTTGACATGTTGCAAGACACCGAAGTTGACTCAGAGGGAGAAGTCATTCAGTGTGCCATGTTAGTAGACTCTAAACCATTGGTTATTGAATAAGCACTCAAGAAGAAAGTTTGGTTGGATGCCATGAAATAAGAACTTGAGGCTATAGAGAGAAACAAAACTTGGGAGTTGACAGAACTTCCAAAGAAGAAGAAAGCCATCAGCATCAGATGGGTTTTCAAGGTGAAGCTTAAGCCAGATGGATCAGTTGGTAAGCACAAAGCAAGGCTAGGGGCCAGAGTTTTTCTTCAGAAACCTGGACTAGATTACTTTGAGGTATTTGCACATGTAGCTAGACATGAAACAATTAGACTGGTGATTGCTCTAGATGCATATAGAAATTTTCCGCTGCTGCATTTGGATGTGAAGTCAGCATTTTTGAACGGTCCATTATAAGAGGAGGTATACGTGTCACAACCTCTTGGCTTCGTGAACCTCCTGGCTTCGTGAAAAAGAATCAGGAAGGGATTGTGTACGAGTTACATAAAGCTCTGTATGGATTGAAGCAAGCACCCAGAGCTTGGAATTAGAAGATTGATTCATTTTTCAAGAAGCAAGGGTTTCAGAAGTGTGAGATGGAATATGGAGTTTACGTGCAACATTCTGGAAGCAATATGATTCTAGTGTGTCTTTATGTTGATGACATATTACTTACAGGGAGCTATGGTATATTTTCTAGGGATGGAGATTTTGTACTCAAAGGAGGGTATCATTTTGCATCAGCTGGAGTATGAACTAGAACTTCTGAAGAAGTTTAAGCTGGAGAATTGCAAGGTTGTTGTTACACCGTCAAAAACCAATCATAAATTGGATTCTGACTCTGAGGGTGAAGATGTGGATGCTACGATCTTCAAACAGTTGGTTGGTTCTCTAAGGTATTTGTGTAATCACATACCTGATATTTCCTATGCAGTTGGATTGGTTAGTAGGTTCATGAGTAAACCTAAGTGGTCCCATTATCAAGCTGCTGTCAGAATTTTGAGGTAAATCAAGGGAACTTTGAAGTTTGGAATATTATTTCCTTCTGGAAGAAAGGCAGAATCAGAGTTGATGAGTTACTCTGACTCTGATTGGTGTGGAGATAGAGTTGATAAAAGAAGTACTTCTGGATACTTATTCAAGTTTCTGGGAGGTCCTATTTCTTGGAGTTCCAAGAAGCAAGTTGTTGTTGCTCTATCAACGTGTGAAGCTGAGTATATTGCAGACGTTGTAGCTGCATGTCAAGCTGTGTGGCTTCTAAACTTATTAGAAGATCTGAAGATTCAAGTAAAGAAGCCTCTGAAGCTGATGATTGATAACAAGTCTGCAATCAATCTTGCCAGAAATCTTGTGTTACACGGAAGAAGCAAACATATTGAGACTAAGTATCATTTCTTGAGAAGTCAAGTCCAGAACGGAACATTAAAAGTTGTGCACTGTAGCACCCAGAAGTAGTTGGCAGATGTTCTGACGAAGGCAATCAAGACGAATCAATTTTTCCTCTTAAGGGACGGAATTGGTGTGGTTAGTTTGTTTAGGAATATGAATTAAGGGATGGTATTGAAGAATAATTCAATATTCAGAAGTTGAGTCCATAACTTCTGGTTGTGTTCAGAAGTTCTGATGTTCTACTGTTGCTCAGAAGTTGTAGAACTTCTGAGGTTGTGTCCAGAAGTATGTTTAACTTTTGGTTTCTTTAGCTTAGATATTAAGTTTAGTTTTAAGGGTAGTTTAGTATTCCTTAGTTTGTACTGTTTGTATCTTTTATCTTGGTCACCAAGTTTAGTTTTATTAGGGCCTATGTGACAATTTTTCTCCTTATATTAATAGACTAGTGTAAATGTCATTTATAACAACAATTCTTATTTCTTTCACTTTTGTGGTAGTTGACATTCTCTTATTCTCTCATTATTTCAATTATCTTTGATTTTTGTGCACCAACAGAAACAATATATATGGTTCAATTTTACAACTTGTTTTTATTTATGGGATAGCACTAAGTTTAACAATAAAATTGTACTACACTATCATCATATCATTAAATTACATTAAATAATGTTTAATTGAAAATTACGTCTTTGAACAAAATTTCTTGTTAGGATACATCAACATTCTTTCTTCTCTTTATGGTCTTAGATTGGCTGCATCGAATAATTTGCTAGTTGCCACAGTCACGAAATCACTTCACATCGTTAAACAATCTCTTTTTTTTCTTTCATAA
This sequence comes from Vicia sativa, assembly GCA_021764765.1. Lineage (NCBI taxonomy): Eukaryota > Viridiplantae > Streptophyta > Magnoliopsida > Fabales > Fabaceae > Vicia > Vicia sativa. The sequence goes on from CM038792.1 coordinate 102,719,545, forward strand.
AATTTAAAATTATAAATAAATAAAAGATATAGTTAGCTAAGAAACAAAAAATATAGTTAGCTAAGAAAAAAAAAATATTTGGTGAAATGGCATAGTAGAATTTTGAAGTGGCGAAGTGGATCTCAAATATGACATAAAATTGTATTTACAAAATTAGCACTTTAGCACTCAAATTTACCACTCCAACACTCATATAAGCAAAAATTGATGAGTATTGTGAATTATGAATTAAAGAGAGATAGTATCTCAAATCTCAACAAAATTAACACTTCAACACTCAAGTTTAGCACTCCAACATTTATGTCAGTAAAAACCGATGAGTAATGTGAATTATGAGTTGGAGAGATAGTACCTCAAATCTCAAGTGGGATGCCTTGTATACAAACGGCGGTTATGGAAGTTCCTTGCAATTTTAGAATGATGTAAGGGAGATCGTCTAATGACATCTAACATAGGCTGCAACCTCTAGCATGGATCTAGTGTGAAGCTCCAGAGTAGGTTGATATTGGACATTTGTTGCTTTGGTGGAGTGACTTGGACTAGTGATTGAGTTTTCTCTGTTTAAACTATTGACCCGGCATAGAACAGTTGTCTCCAAGGTTTGTAGTTGTGTAACAATGGGAAGTCTTTGAGAAAGTTGGGTCAAACTTATCATGTTGGATCCATTGTTTGAGAAAGTAAAAAAGGTTTGAGAGACAACATGAGTGACTTTGACTAAGATAAATGAAAATCAAGAGACATGAGGCCTAGCATGAGTGACTTTGACTAAGATAAATGAAAAACAAGGGACATGAGGCTGCAATTTTGTAGAGTAAAATATGTGAGGTGACTTAAGTGACCAAAAAATGAGAAACAATCTGATAACAGAAAAGAAAAGAGTTGTTAAATACCATCGTTAACGGGAAAACCTCCACATTCTAATAAACATAGACTAAGAAACATTAAAATCTTGCAAAAACCTCCCCCCATCAACAAATGAGTGAAACTGAAAAGAATTACGAGATGTATATAGAGTAAAGCCACATGTGCATCAACATCAAAATTGAGCTCAATAAAGACCACAAGAGTAATATTAGGAGGATAACCCAATTATGAGGGTGCTCGTGTTGGATACTTTGCAAGTGCAAGTATACACAATTAAAATGTATGTGATAAAGTAAAAGTATCGCGATTAGAGAGATTATTAACTCAAATGAATTTTTTTGTCAAAATTTTGTGAGTAGTCACGAGCAAAGAATATTAACAATTGTTTGTTGTAACTTTAACTAAGTAAAAAAGTTTAGCAGATATGAGAAGCATGTTGGGAAATGATTCGTTCAATAATTTCAACTACTGTGTTAATGTGATGAGATCGTACGTGACACATGAGACCAGAATGTAACCTATTGGTGTATGCCTACAACGATAGAATAGGTGTAGTAGATAGATTACTTAGCCACATACTCAACCAAGAAGGATTCACATCTGATCATGTTAACCGATCAAAACACATCTCGCAATTTAAACCTTCATAAACTAATAAATTTATATTTGTATTGACAAATAATTTATAATCTAACATTGGCCCATATTTACGCTATGTAGAATAAAAATTAGTACTCCTCTCAAAGCTCATACCGCTTAGTTGAGTAAGAGTAGTGACCCTCATATTCAGCAAACCAACCCTCATCGAAAATCATACACTTGGTCGAGTGAGAGTCTTGACGTTCATCTTCAACAAGTCGGACCATACTCTAAGTTATAACGCTTGGTTAAGCAAAAGTCCCAACATTCTCTATTACGTTTACTTCTCGATTAGTCACTAGGTCACCATGCAATGGCTCCGTGTCCACATTGATTAGTGTTTTGTTCAGGAACCATAATTGAATGCAGTTGATAAAATGATGCTCTTGAACCGATGATGTTGATCTTCGATACGACGTCGCGGGATGGACCTGAAAGATTAGCACTTCAACGCCTAAGTCAGTTTAAGATTAAAGATGCGTGTAGTGAAAAGTGGATATCAGAGAATGTCTCTTACTTTATGTGTAATCTGACTGTTATACTTTGGGCCAAGTGAAATGGATCTATAATAATTTTGACCTTAGCTACTTGAGCATTTGATCAGCCCAAAACAATTAGAGATTCGATCCTTGAGTCTATGGTTGACAACTTGTTCTCATAGACGTTTGGATCTTAATTACATCATAAATAAAAAAAGGAAGAAAAAAACATATCACAGACTCATGTATGTTATGTGACGCCTTAAAGCCAAGAAATACTATGTTCAGAATAGGGGTGTTCGTGGTTCATGAACTGAATTGAATTGAACCACATTAATAATTTAATTCAGTTATTAAAAACTATTTTAATAAAAAGTGGTTAATTTGTTAAACCGGTTATAATTTAATTTATAATTAGTTCAAAACAATTTATACTTTCAAATTAGTTTAATATCTTTTAACTAGTTTCAAATTAGTTTTATTGAAAAATTTAAATTTTTTAATTGAATTTTAAATTGGTTTTAAAATATTTATTTTTTATTTTTTTTAACTATTTTTTTCAGTTTTTTTGAAAAATATATATATTTTAAAAGATAATAATAATTTTTTAAAAATATTTTTTTCCAATATTTTTTTATTTTTCAGAAAAATAATTTTCTTTTGTTTTCTTTTATAATTTCAGTTTTTTCTTTTTGGAAAAAAATTTCAAAAAACAAGTTTTTTCTGTTTTTTTTCCGTAAAAAAATATTTTTTCAAAAAAAAACTTTTTTATTCGGAATAAATTTTTTTTTTACAGAATTAAAAAATATATATTTTCCAGTTTTTTTATTTTTTGAAAATAAAATATTTCTTTTCAGTTTTATTTTCGAAAAAAAATAATTTTTGCAGTGTTTTTATTTTTTGAAAATAAAATATTTCTTTTCAGATTTATTTATTTTTTGAAAATTAAAAAAAATCAGTTTTATTTTTGAAAAAATATATTTTTTTCAGTTTTTTTTATTTTACGGAATTAAAAAAAGTTTTAAAAAAAATCTCCAGCTGTTTTTATTTTTCGGAAATAAATTGTTTACTTTTTTTTCAGTTTTTTTTATTTTTTGGAATTAAAAAAAGATTTTTTAATACAAAAAAAATTTCCAGTTTTTTTCTCTTTTGGAAATTATTTTTTTTGTTTTTTTTCGAATCTCTTGTATGTCTTAGTGGAATTCTTCCTTTGTGATGCAAGCATCTTAGATGACGAAGGAGTGGAGAGGTTGCCTTCATTCTTTCTAACCATACCCAATCAAAAAAGGATCCGGATGCCTTGCATATCGCCCACAAATGTTTTCTAAAGTCTTAAGGAGATGAAGAGGAAGAACTAAACTTTCAACTTACCAATTCTTCTATACGGAGATGAGGAGAGAAAGAAGGAAAGGAGGACGCCGCCAATGAGGTTTTTCTATTCTTCTTTCTTTGCTGGGAATGCTTCCAAAAAAGGAAAGGAATAAAATATTTTATTCATAAAAAAGAAAATCTGTTTTATTTCTTAAATAAAAAATAATAATTTTTTTCAAAAAAAAGTTTTTCCAATTCTTTTTTTTCAGAAATTAAAATTTCTATTTACTTATCTTTGCAAAAAAATTACTTTTCCCAGTTTTTTTTTATTTTTTGTAAAAAGAATTTCAGTTTTTTTTTTATTTTTAAATAATTATTTTTTTTTATTATATTAAAGATATTTTATCAGTTTATTTTTCAAAATTCAAATTTTTTTCTTTAGTTTTTTGAAATATTATTTTTTTATTTTTTGTAAAAAAAAGTTTATGATTTTTTTATAAAAAATTATTTTTTTATTAAATATCAATTTATAATAAAAATTGGTTTTGAACTAATCCAAACTGAATTTAAATTGTTTTGATTAAATAGATTAGTTTAATAATCATTTAAATGGTTCAGTTCTTTTTATGTTTCAATCCAATTCAATTTCACCACCTCCTGTTGAAGTTCATTAGGCTGTTCTAAACCTTAATGTTGATTCTACTCCTGGCCCTGATGGATTTGGTGGTCATTTTTTTCAAAAATTCTGAGACATCATTAATAAGGATGTCATTTCTGTTGTTAATCAATTTTTTACGCAGAGCTAGATTCTGCCTAACTTTAACTCTAACACTCTTATTCTTCTTTCTAAAACCAAAGATGCTAATTGCCTGAACCAATATCGTCCCATCGTGCTGGCTAATTTCAAGTACAAAATTATATCCAAAATTCTTGCTGACAGAATTTCTCCTATTCTGCCCAGCATTATCTCGCACGAGCAAATTGGTTCCGTGCCCAGAAGAAATATTAAAGATGGCATCTGTCTTACATCTGAAGCCATTAACAACCTGCAAAACAAGAGTTATAGTGGAAATGTTGCTCTGAAAATTGATATTTCAAAAGCTTTTGACACTATAAATTGGGATTTTGTGATTAAAACTCTTACTTGCTTTGGCTTCAATTATAAATTTTGCACAATGATTCACACTATTCTTAATTCTACCAAGTTATCTATTTGTTTTAATGGTAAAAATGTTGGATATTTCTCTTACTCAAATGGTGTGAGACAGGGTGACCCCCTCTCTCCCATTCTGTTCAGCATAGTGTCGCACCCCAAAATTTACCCTCCTAAGCTCAGGGTTTCAACTTCAGGAAACGACTTTTGAGTTTGTGTTTATGAGGAGTAATCATAAGACATCCCTTCTTCAAGGAATACACTCTTTTGAAAGTGCATAAGATCAAGACTTTATTCCCTTATATTTCTCATAAGATCATTGCATCACTAACAGTTTCAGAATAGGATAGATCGTGTGTGTGCTTCTAAAATCAAAGTTAGGATTTTATCAAAAAAAAATTTCATCTGTTCAAGATATAATCAATTAGGGTTTGAGTCTCCACTCAACTCAATTGATCTATCTTAATCAATCATCAACATTTGATTTTCAAATTCCCAACTTTTTCTCATGACCTACCTTGAATCGACCAATTAGGGTTTTGATCGAAAATAGTGAATAATTGACTTTCTGCTCAATGGATGACCTATTTGCTTGAAGATTGGTCTTAACATCTTCAATGCAACATCTTAACCTAATTTCTTGGTTCAAAACATTACAAAATCCATGATTCTTCATCAGACAAATTCTGAATCATCTGATGAAAATTCATCTGTTCAAAAAGTCAAACTTTGACTTTTGGTCAACTTTTTCAAATCCAAACTGTTTTAATCATAAAATAATTTCAAATAATCCATCATGATCATAAAAAGTCAAGAAATATGAAAAAGTCAACAAAAAGTCAAGATTTGAATTTTTTCTAACACTTAGAAAAAATTTCAAGTGTTAAGAAACATGGTTTTTTCTCACTTTCATGGCCATTTTTCACCTAGATCCATTTTGATTCAAGAAAAACTCAAAACATGAAATTTGTAGGTATTGTTACAAGCTTTCTAAAAAGTCCAAGAACTTGCAAAAATACTTTGTGTAGCTAGGGTTTTGATTTTGAAACATAGAGCTCCAAAACCATGGATTTCCAAAATCATGCATCAAAGTTACAAGTTATTTTGCAACTTTCTCCCTTCTAGAAGCCTTGTCACCAAATGAGATAGCATTTTAGAGAGAAAAATCTGATGGAAATGGCTAGGACAGGATAGAAACACTTGAGTTTTCTAAAGCAATGATTACAAGATTCCATTTGCATTTAATGAAGGAATATTCCTTTCTTAAGCTTTAAGCTCCAAGTTGCAAGCTCTAAGCTTATCTTGCCTTGCCATTTCAGAATCATTTGCCTATAAATAGAGGTTCTCACTTCATTCACAACTACACCAAAGCTATCATAATCCAAGCTTTCCTTCTTTCTTTCTTACATTCCAAGTTTCAAAGTTCAAAGAGGGAAATTTTGAAATCTTCAAACCTTGCAAAATTTAAGCAAACTTAAGTTTCTAACATGTTCTAAACATCATTTAGAAGTTGTTTAAAACTTAAAACCACCAGAAAAAACTATCCAAACTCATAATCATACTCCAAAATCCATAAACTTGCAAATTGAGCCTTAACTTGCCATCTCTCAATCCACTCGTGCACTTTCCAAATTATCACTTTAAACATCATCCATACACTTCATAGAAGTGATCCAAACCCTTAGAACATCTCTGTAACTATAGAATCATCATCTCCATCATAAAACTAGTCGTGCTGCAGTTGGACTTGGGTAGGAAGTTTCAGACCATTTCAAAGCAAGCTAAGCACTTCCACACCTTCCATAAGGTCTAGTAAAGCTATAGCAATCCTCAAAACATAACTGGAAACACTCTAATTGAGAATTCGATTTCAGTTCGAAGAGGTAAGTTGTTCAAACTTTGAACTCTATGATTCGTGCATTACAAATGAAAAATTGCTCTGCCATCTTGTTTCTGCACTCATACTGAATGATAACCCTTAATTAATTGCATAAATTATGGTCCATACACGATTTCATGATCAATTCTTAGAATTAGGGTTCATCTATTTTTCTTTGAAATCAGTCATATTAGGCTTAAAATAAATGTAATTAATGGTCACCATCATGTTCCTGGGATTGAAACGAGCAACTTTGATGTTTATATCTTTCAATTTCATTGAGAAATGAAGAAGTTACAAAATCAAAGCTTGAGGAAGAAGAAGATGGAGTTGCGCGCGTTTTTTAATTTTCTTAAAATTCAAATTTTCGTTTTAACTTATATTTAATGGTTGTTGTATTATGACCGGATGAAACAGCCACCCCAGTGGCAGCCAGCGCGCTCTTAAGTCTTTGCCTTGCCTATGATCCAGGGTTCGAATCCCCGGGTCCTGGATTCAAACCTCCTTAGGACCTATATGTTTGGCTTCTTAAATGAATCTAATTAACGTGAACCTTGTTTCACCTCACCTTTTCTCAACAAAACTTTTTGGGTAGAAAAAGATGATTAGGATGTTTATGTCCACTCATCCGAGTATTTGGGGCATTAGTCGTTGAACTCTTATGGACCAATACTCGTCTCCCACATAAAAATAACTCAACTCACTCAAACTCTTTTATCGCTCATATGCGATCATCAAACTCTTTTCTTACAAAGAGTGTGCAATAGTCATTTCAAACACGAACGAGGACTTAAGCTTTTCAACCAAACTAAACAAGTCCAAGTTCAAGCATTTGAAATGTCTAATGCACGATTTTTCTTATAAAATCAATACAACAAATTCAAACCTTTTTTAGAGGAACTACAGAGTTTTGACTTTCCCATTACACAAGGGAATACGTAGGCACACGGTTTCGAAACCGTGCCAAACTCAAAATAATAATAAATAAACCTCGTTTCTTTTATTTCTCGATCATAACTTAAATTAGCAATTTAACACACAAACACTTAGAACTAAACGGGTCCTATCGAGTACGATGGATGTAAGGGGTGTTAATAACTTCCCCTTGCATAACCGACTCCCGAATTCACATCTTTTGGTCACGTAGACGGCCTTATCCAAATTCTGTGGGTTTTATCTATATTTCCCCGTCCTTTTTAGAACAAATAAAATTAGGTGGCGACTTCATTGTTTTTAAAACAACCGATGAAAAAAACCAGTCATCACACATAGCTAAAGATGTTTTAAGCAGAGGCATCACTGATCTTGTCAAGAACAATGCCATTAACCTTATTCAAGCTAACAAGCACTACAAAATCTCATCTCATACTCTCTTTGCTGATGACATAATGATTTTTTGCAGGGGTGATAACAAATCTCTGATAGCCATTGCCAATCTCTTAAATGAGTATGCTACTTGCTCTAGACAAAATTGCAATCTTACAAAATCTCTAATTTATGCAGGGGGTGTCATCAGAAAGGCATAGCATACTTGCTGATATCATTGGATTCACTAAAGCTTTCGCTCCTTTTTATTTATCTTGGTGTCCCCATTTTTGTGGGCAAGCCAAAAGCTATGCATTTGTAGTGTATGGCAGACAATATCAGAAACAAGCTAGCTTCGTGGAAGGCGAAGCTCCTCTCTATGGATGGTACAGTGCTTTTGGTGAAAACTGTCATCCATAGCATGACAGTGCATTGCATCTCAGTTTACAACTGGCCTAATAGTGTTGTCAAGCGTACAGAGGCAGATATGAGGAACTTCATATGGAGTGGAAATACTGAGAAGAAGAAAGGTGTCACTATGGCTTGGAAAACTTGTTGCAGGAATATCAAATCTGGTGGGCTTGGCATCATCTCCCTTAATACTTACAACCAAGCATCTAATCTTCGGCTATGCTGGCAGTTTATGAACAAGAGGCAAGACTGGTCCAAATTCCTTAATTCTAGGGTGAAACGCACAAATAAATACATCAACTACTCCATTAAATCTTCGCTTTGGAAAGACATAAAGGACAATTGTGACAAGGTGTTAGAAAACTGCATCTGGACCATTCGAAACGGGAAGGACATAAACTTTTGACTTGATAACTGGACTGGAGATCCTCTGGTTTTAACTCTAAAAATCCCAGCTCAATATCACTCAACTTTAGCTTCTACTGTCAGTGATTGGACAAATGGAAATTGGATTTTACATGACAATATCATAGCAGCTTACCCCTCTCTTAACTGTATTGTGTCCAGATTCTCTATACCTGATTCACATACTGACTTCCTTGCTTGGAAATCTATTGCAGATGGTAATCTCACTATGAAACATGCTTATTCATCTTTTACTGATACCTCTGCCTGCTAGAATTTTCTGCCTTGGGACAAGGATGTTGCTCCTGCTCATGCTGGTCTGGAGACTACTTCACAACAAGATTCCAACGGATGAGCTGTTAAAATCTCGTGGTTTTTTCCTTCCTTCGAAATGCCTTCTGTGTAACAAGGCGAATGAAGACACAGAGCATCTTTTCTTCCATTGTAGTTTTGCCTCAAGCATTTGGGCATAGTTGGTTTCTAAACTTCAAATTGCAATCGTCATCCATGATTTCAATGACTGCATCAAAGCTATGAATCAGAATTGGAACAAGCAAACTGCTGCTGTCATTAAAGCCTGCATTATGCAAACCTGCTATCTCATATGGCAGGCCAGAAACTACAACAAATACAACAATAAAATCATTCAGTGGAAGACTTGCTGCTCAGAAATAGCTGCGCATGCAAAATTGGTTGGAAATCACTCTAAAAATTATGCTAATAATTCTATCTCTAGTTTTTTTGTTTTGAAAGCTTTTGACATCACAATCAAACCAAAGCCTACTCCTTCTTGCACTATCAAACTAAAGCCTACTCCTTCTTGCACTGCTATTGAGTGTGTTGTTGATAAAGACTGGACAAAGCTTTGCACTATCAAACTAAAGCCTACTCCTTCTTGCACTGCTATTGAGTGTGTTGTTGATAAAGACTGGACAAAGCTTTGATTGAAACAGATTGCATTAGTGTCTAACCCATTCTATTGTATTATTTGTTCCATGCATTATTTATTTATCCATCGAAATCAAATTAGACTTCTAGGCTCAACATTTATAAATTATTCGATGGAGATTCTTTAACCAACACTTTTTGGAAACTTCAAACCTATTTCTATACTGTTTTGAGACATTGTTCAAAACAATTAACAAAATTAAATCTAACAATATTGCAAAAACAATGGAAATAATATATTTTTCATCATTGGATTGATTGGATGCAATCAGGGAAGAGCAGCAGTATGCAAATGTAATTTGTAATTTGGGGTCATATAGTGTATGTTTGGCAATTTGTACTGCTACCGTGATTTTGAGAAAATCACCTGTGGCAAGTAAAAAGCTATGCTTTGTAGCTTTTTGAAATTCACGGTAGCCTATTTTCAAACGAGCGGTGACACGCATAGTAATAATTTTAAAAAGCAACTTTAAATCCATTATTGAAGGTCTCAAAGGAAATTCAAATTTTTGCAATCCCCTGTTGTGTATGGGCATCAAGAATCTATATGGTTAATAACAACTATTTAAAAAAAGGATTGCAATACATAGATCAGAATAATTCAATATCTCTCTAGGCAAGTCGAAACTCAACACAAAAAGAAACACAACAAAGATGTGATCATGTTAACTACTGCTTAAGTTCAGTTTTCTTTTTCTGCCATAGACGATCAATTCCGCTGTCAGCATCTCCCTGAAAATAAGCATGTTACGAATACATACAATATCAATATTAATAAGAGTGTGGATTTCAATATGGTTCTAAAGAAACAAAACGTGTATAACTTGACAGACAGTGTTTCAGATTGTGTTATTTAACAAATGTTTAACCATATATAGTTTCAATTAGTTGTATCAATTAGTTAAAACTCACTCAGAGTTAGGATAAACATAATAAAATCTATGTAATCAAAACAATGGGGTATACCATACAAAAACCCTTATGAGTTAATCCTAATAAGAATGAAAATACAAAATAAAGCAAAGACCTGTGCGCGAGTGAAGCCACAGAGGGCGAAAGTGGAGAAGTGACCATTGTAGACACCGCTATCATCAAGGTGACCTACGTTAATCTGAACCGAAGCATGATCCTTAGCTGTGATCAATCTGTTTGTGGCAGAACTGAAACAGATCCACACAAACAATCAAATTCCATAACTGAAATAATAATAAACAGCTTAACCCTAAATTTCCAAAAAATGAACAAAAAGTGTATATATCATACCACTTCCTAGGGATGTAGAGCTCGGTGATTTGTCCTTCGTCGTTCTGCATCTTGTGGTTTCTTGTGAAATTACCTAGAAACGTATTTCAATTTTAAAAAACAAGAGGCAGCTATGTGAAGAAGATGCAGACCTACTTTAAATTCCAAAACCCTTGAAATGTTTTATTATGTGGACCGGGTTTTCGGATATGGCCCAATTAGTGTCATAAAGTGGTTTGGTAAAAAAAACATATATGTTACTTACACCTCCATTATTTTGTTTTGTTTGACCGCGAACTTCTGATATGTAATTGACTAGAATTTTTTGCTGCTACTGCCATCCCCATTAGGGCTATTCTTACCAAAATATCCCTGTAAAATATTGGATATATGAATTTTCTAGTACGTACCGGATATTTTGTGATAAATGTCGAAAATTGTGAGAAAGTTACTATTTTACAGTCCTTGATAAAATTTTCCGCAAAATTCAAATATTCGGTACCGTATATTTGAAATTTTCGGAATGCAAAGTTAGTTCATAATATATCGGAATTTTGAAATTTTCGGTATGGTTTGGGTACCGGAAATTTCAAATTTCCGGTCTATTTTGTAATGAAATACATACCTGAAATTCTAAATTTCTAGTACTGTTTTTGTACCGGAAATTTAGAATTTTCGGTAATATTGGAACTTAAATTTTTTGAAAATCTTTTACACTTTTAAACGTATACTTAAATAAAATACATAAATATAATTAATGTCATACATAGAGGCATTACAAACATAATTAATGTCAACAAATATAATTAATGTTATACATTGATGCATTACAAATAAAATACAATCACTTCCTAGACAGTACTGCCCAATGTCTTATCTGACCTGCATATGCTGATTCTCATCCTTTTGTAACATCAGAACAATTATTCCTCCAACGCTCTATGACGGGAGGCAATGGACAACTGGGTTTCAATTTTATTAGAACCCAATGATTTGTGTTAATAAAACCAACCGCAACAATTGTATGACGACTTGTGTACAAGGGTGGAGGTATGAGAAGCGGAAAAAATGTTGTGCTATGACTCATGGACAAAGAAACAAAAACAACACCATATCTACAAGCAATAGGGTAACCCATATCTGGAATCGACATTCATTTCTCCCTACCCTGAGGATCCAAGTGTTTCACGATTAATGAATTCCTCACATAAGACACAATGTCATAGAACACCTTTAAAAATAATGTTTCGTGTTGATGGATATGAGTATCCACCTCATAACATCAAAACATGCATTTGTGTCCCATCCCAACGCAATTGAAATACAATTGTAATCATAGTTTCCATCTGGTTTACATCAATAATATCTTCAATGTATGGATGAAAGAAATCAGGAAATTGTGGCAAGTACTCGCCTTTTGCAGAATTGGTACAAGGTTGCCTATGAATCGGTATGGTTGACGATTGACTCCCACTTGGTTGTGTGCGTGATCTCTTTGTAGTCTGGCTCCCTTGCGAAGCTTCAACATATTTCCACTGACTTGGATCACGATGCACATCACTTTCCATACCCTTTCTACTCTTCTTAACTCCTCTTTGATGAGTTATATTTCACTGGCGGTGGACACATTGAAGTTATTGATGGATATGCTAGGTTACTGACTTTTTTTCCAACACTTTTTGACCCACAATATCCAGAGTACTGAACTGTTTCTTCAACTCTTCGCACTCCTCTTTAAAATCCCACTTTCTCACTTCAGGACTCATCTCATGCTCTACAATTTGTGATTTTGTCCAAAACACATGAATTATTTCCAAAGGTATAGGTGTGCCTAAAATATGAAAACCTGCAAGCTAACACGCAGACGGTAACCCATGTGTTGTTCTAATGTAACAACCACACCTCTCTTTGCTTGTACCAATATATTTGACTTTTTCAAGTTCCTTTCCAATGAGTTGTATACACTGTCTTGAAACAAAATTGTGTAACTTAGAATAGAATGGGGTGTTATACTTGTCATCAATATTGACGATACTTTTTGAAACGACACCCTTATGGAACCTAACTACAACTTCAACATTGTGTTCACAGCATCCCAACTTGCACATAAATCACCACGACTTGCAGTCAACATGTTTTTCTGTCTCCAATGTGCAGACTCCACCCTAGACATCATAAACACATTACATAAACAACTCTCAATTTATTGAATAAACATAAACATATTTCATGTTAGAAGAATGTACCTGTTTGTTGTTGTGTTCCCTAAATGAGTGATTTTGTTAGTCCATGCAGCAACAAATCTTTCTTTATATGGTGTTAACCATGTTTCTTTCACATACTTCGCAAATTTAGGAATATCAACACAAACACTCTCAAAATGGTTCATATGTACATCAAATTCGTCTTATGTATTTGAATACATCATGTTGTTCCATTGATCCATGACATGTTCTTGTCTCTCTGTTTTCACATACTCCTGACATGTCATGCTAACGTTTTTTGAAATGTGAAACGTACACAACATATGAGAAGCATTTGGATACACCTACTCAACGACATTCATTAATGCAAGCTCCCGATTCGTCACCTTGACATTCGGTAGCAACTTCTCAGAATAAAACAACTCTTTCAACCTCTCTAGCGCCCATGTGAAGTTCTTTTCCCTTTCATGTTCCAAATAAGCAAAAGCAACTGAAAACCCCAATTTAGTTGATGTCACACCAACAACCTCAAGCAGCGGTATCCGGTACCTGCACAATTACAAAATGCAGACAATTCAACAACCAACTCACTTAGCATATTTAAGATTTGATGAAATTACAATTAAAATTCTTACCTATTTGTTTTGTAAGTGCAATCAAAAATCAACACCATGGGAAACATATTCAACAACTTCACATAATCAGTGTGTGTCCAGAAGATATTAGCCACCATATTTGAGTTACTTATTTCTAGACCAATACAAGTACTTCTCTTGGTGAATTAGACCAATAACATTTACATTTCTGTCATTGCACCTCTCTTGTTTATCTTGTATGTTGATCTAGCTTTATATATCTAGGTAATACTCGTGAGATCTTCTGGATCTTTGTCTTTCAAAGCAGAAATGATGTACCTTGGAGCCATGTTGTACTTCGTCATGTCATTCACAAACTTTATTTCTTCCTCTTTTAGACGGCCCAAAAATGTCACTCCCTACCAATTTTTTGTCTAGTTTATGATTGTGCATCCTGCATTTTACCATCACCACTCAGAACAGATCTTAGCCTAAATGGGCATTTAACCTTCGTAGAGTAAGTGTCATCAGAAGGAGTGGCAACCACATTTTCCTTTTTGTAATTACCTTCTCTGTCACAACCCATAATCAATTTATCCTTTCTCCCTCGCATACCATTAGCAATGTCGGTTCGGATAGTAACAACAACAATACCATGAGTTTTTCCAATTAACCGTGCCCATTCAAGAACTTTATCTCGTGATTCAAAAATCTGACAATCGCATTAACGTTTAATTAGCTTAATTTAGAAAATAATATCAAAATGTGTCTAAATAAAGTCAAGAATAATGTACTGTATTGGTGATGAAGTACTGCGTAAGATCAGTACATGAATACGTAGAAGAAGCTGAAGCAGCCGATTCAGAACCACAAATATATAACATTTCATCTACCATGCCGAAAATTTCAGGCTTCAATAAATTTCTCGTATACTTGAAATATGAAATTTTCGGTATTACTTGTATACCGGAATTGTTGAATTGCCGGTACGTGAAGTAATTTTTAAAAATATACCGGATTTTTTGGCAATTTCTGGTAAATCACACCAGAAATTTAGCAATACCCGGTAAATCGCACCGGTAATTTATAAATATTCGATATATTGGTACCAGAAATTTGTAAATTACAAAGAATTTTCGGTATGCGTCAAATATCAGTATCGGAAATTTGCTCTGACCTATCAAAAATTTAGTTTTTGGCTAATTTTATCAACAGTAAAAAAATTCAAAAAAGAAAAAGTTTGGAGTAAATAGGATAAGGGGTATTTTCGAAATATGAAAATATGGGGGGTGCCAGGTTAAAAAGCGGGTGGCGGGATTGTAATTGAGAGTGTACATTTTTTTATATAAAAATATTAGATAAATATTCTGGTATCCAGGATTTAGTTAAGTATCAGTACTTTTAATCAATCAAATAGTATAATTTCTTGCCACATTATTTTTTTAATTTATTTTAAAATTAATTAAATATTTATATCAATTTACATTAAAGGTACAATATCCAACTACTTATCATGAGTATTTAAGAATTAAAAAATTTTCATTTACTTTCAACTATTTCTCTAAAATCCAATTAAAATTGAGTTTGTTAAGACAAAGACAAAGAAATGTATTTGAAAAGACAATATTTTAAGATTTTATATAATAAACATTTTTAAAAATAATAAAATTAGCTGTACATTTCTTTTAAGAAATGTATAGATTCCTTAAAACACCGGTCATTTTAAAATCGAGTTAAGATTCTTTTCATTTTTTTAATAGAACGCTTCATTAAAAAGGATCATATATTAAATAATAGGAAAAAAGGTCAGGCAACCCAGTCTTCTCTTGTCTTTGGACAGGTCATGTCGAATGCACCTCATACTCATTTAACTTTCGGTGTGTCTATTTATACACCTTCTATGTCGTTCTCCTGCAGTTGGCGAGATTCTCCAGTTCATGCTTTGCCACCCCCGTCTTTGCGCAGACGCACTTTCTCATCGAGAGTATTTGAGGCGGAATCCACATCAGGTACTCAGGCGACACCTGAGTGTCAGACATCTTCACAACCTTAATCCCAACCACCATTTGAGGTGAGACTCGATGTTACATCGGCGACACCTGAGGCCGCACCTACTTAGCCTGCACCTCAGGCCCCTCAAGTCTTTGGAGGAGGACCTTCAAATTTATCGTTGTTGCCTCTTTATCCTAACCATGTAGATAGATATATATGGAGTATACAAATATGAAAGTTGCATTTTTATTACTATTATGAAGTTTATCATGAATTTTAACTATGAATTTATTATGAATTTTAACTATGAATTTTATTTTGCATGAGCGTGATACACTAAAGATCATCAACCATGGATGGAAGATCAGCAGACTTGATACGCCTGTTGAGCCATGGTTTGATGAGCTTTTACGACTTACAGGGTTGAAAAATTTGACCCTCTATGGATACATCATGGTCAATTGGGGGATAATCAACGCTTTTGTTGAGAGGTGGCACCATGAGACGTCGCTGCTTCATCAACCACATGGTGAGATGACGATCACACTCGATGACATTGCATGTCTACTTCATTTGCCGATTAGAGGGGCTTTTCTGGATCATGAGAAGATCGACAAATAGGAGGCCATAGATTTGTTGGTTTAGAGGCAGGGAGTTACCCTTGATAGTGCCCTAGAAGAGATTGATAAGACACGAAATGGTGTTTATGCGTTTTAGGTTTGGAAAAATTAACTAATTGAATCTATGAGATTATATTCAACTAATTTATACAATTATAAATGAGAATAGGTTACATATATTTTTATAAATGGACACACGGGTTAAAGATGTTTATAAATGGAAAATTAGTTACAATAATTTTATAAACGGGAATAAGTTACAATAATTTTTATAAAAGAGAATAAGTTACTAACATTTTTATAAAGGAGAAAAATTGAAGTATTAAAACAGTTGTTTTTAACATGAATAAATTAAAAATTGTTTTATAAATTGTCACAAAGGTTCTAGGCACTTAGAAATGGAAAAAAGTCTAAATTATTTCAACTTGTTTTGGTACACAGTCTTTGTGCTTATTGTGCAACAATATTTGGTTAAAGAGAAAACGTTTTGTTAGAAAATCTCAAAAAACGGTACTGAAAATTTGTAAAAAATTGATCAATGAAACGAATTTTTTTATTAATGAATAATTTTGTATAGTTAGACTGATTTATTTTAGGATATAATTAGAAAATTTTAAAACTGAAGTTTGATGGGAGCTGTCATACATTTTAGGTTTGGAAAACTGAACTAATATCTGAAATATGTTTAATAAATTTTTAGAATTAACCCATTTGGATTCAACTGAGGTTTGTTAATTCATCAGGATTTATGGATATAAGTGAAGTATCTATCAGATATCGTCTATAGATAATTTATTTTAATATTTATCTTTTAAATCTTTCTTTTGCAGCTCTTTTATATAATTGGAATTTAACATTCAACCGTACGATTTATAGTAAATACATATCAATATTTAAAAGTTGGTACATATTATTATCTTATATTTATAACTACGTGAATATTAGTTGATTGAAGAATGGATTCCAACTTTTCAAATGATGATTTGATAAATATCTAATGTAATATAATGTGAATTAAGTGGAGAGTTACTCCTTAAAATCCATCACAAATGTATGCTTTGAGTTATGTGCATGGTTTATTCTAGAGCAAGCTATGTCTAATTAGTTTATTTAAACTAGTTTATTCACTATGTTCATTCTAAGATTTCATTAAGATTATTTATACTAGTTTTTTTAAAACCAATCTTCTTTATTTTTTCCCTACAAGTTTCGATTCTTGAACAACCATGAAGCGAACTCGATCTCAAACCAAATCCAATTCCACCACCAACAACAACCCAAAACCCCCAACTAAAACCCTAATTTCTTCAAAAATCCCATTCACCGTTAAAAAAATCCACAAACTCACCCTCAAAAACAAACAACCAAATCTTCATCTTCCCACACCGCAACCACCACCACCACCAATCCTAAAACCATTATCATCCCACGGCGAAATCGAATCCGCCCTCAACCACCTCCGCTCCGTCGACCCACTCCTCTCAACCATCATCAACACTCTCCCTTCTCCACAGCTCTCAACCAACATCACACCCTTCTTATCTCTCATCAAAACCCTAATCTCCCAACAAATCTCCACCAAATCCGCAACCTCAATCGAAAACCGCTTCATCTCTCTCTTTGGTCACCCATCTTCCATCCTCCCCGACGCCGTTCTATCCCTTTCCCCAACCCACCTTCGTGAGATCGGAATCTCCGGACCGAAAGCAACCTACATTCACGACCTTTCCACCAAGTACGCGAATGGGTTTCTCTCTGATTCATCAATCATCGAAATGGACGATGAAACACTCTACGAGAAACTAACATCGGTTAAAGGGATTGGACCTTGGTCGGTTCATATGTTTATGATTTTCACACTTCATCGTCCTGATGTTTTGCCTGTTGGGGATCTTGGTGTGAGGAAAGGTGTGCAAAAGTTGTATGGTCTTAAGGGTTTGCCTTCACCTTCACAAATGGAGGTTTTGTGTCAGAAATGGAAGCCTTATAGGTCGGTTGGAACTTGGTATATGTATAAGTTGATGGAAGCTAAAGGAGTTTCGCCAAATCCTACTGCCACATTATGTTAACCATTTGTTAGGCTAGTTAATGTTAAAGTTTTTGTATGCAATGTTTGTTTCAAGATCTACCAAGTTCTAACATCTGCTTTTTGGTTTTCCATTTGTTGTTGTTGTTGTTGTGTTACTTTTGTTAGCATTTGAGCTTTGGTCTGATTTGTAATAGAATTGGTTATGTTTAGTGAAAAATTGAAAATCAATTGGGTTGTAAATCTAGTTTAAGCCTAAAAGAATGATATGGCTCGATTTGTAACTAGTTTTTGGTGCTTAGAACCTTTGATTGAATTTGGATGTAAGACTATTGTGGTGTTTGTTGTATAAATGAAAAGAGAGAGAGAGGGGCTATTCTGGTCTTAATGAAGTTCGGAGTGGGGAAGAATATTTATTTGTTGCCTTTTTAAATGAATAAACATGATCATATAATAATGGAATGACCTCTATCTAAATTAAATGTCAAAGTAAATTTTGTTGCCGTCCTAAATTGAAAATTTTCCATTTTTATACCAGTGGTGAAACTATTTAAGACTTGATATTGCAAGGAATTGCAATATAGCAAAGAGAGATGATAAACATGAAGCAAAGAGGGATTCTGAAATGCTTTTACAAACATTTTTTGGTTTGTATAGATTACCTTTATTGTTGCCTTGTTGAAGCGGCAAGGTAGGGTCTCAGGTAGTGGATTAGGTTTTTTGACTTTAATGATAGGCATACGCGTCTTGATCAAGATTGAATCTTTAGATTCAATCTGCCAAAGACTTTAATGATAGGCATACGCGTCTTGATGAAAACAACATGTTTATATGAGTTGTTTCGTCCATCAAACTTAGCCAATAAAGGAGGCTTAAAATTCTCTATGACGGGTGTTTTTCATATCTCGCTTGAGAGGGGTTGGGGGTCTAGCATCTACATCCTGTTTATAAGGCCTATCCTTATTAGTGTTGTTGGATATGGAGGATAAGGTCTATCTTTATTAGTGTTGTTGGATATGGAGGACGTCATCCTTTAATGTTTGGTTATAATCATGTAGATTGTCCATGGATATGGAGGACGTTATCCTTTAATGTTTGGTTATAATCATGTAGATTGTCCATAGCAGCGCACATATTTGTATGGCTTTTTGTTCACCGTGATGGTTAGAGAGATTGAGTGTGAAGACAATAAACATCGTGTTGTTATACAGAGCCGGCCCTGGGTCAAGGCAAGCAGGCCCACAGTCCAGGGCCTCAAAAATACGGGGGGCCTCAAAATTTTAGAGGGTATAATTTAGAAATTATAATACTATATTATTTAAATATTTATTACGAGCTGAAAGTTAAGCAATTGGCAGAAAATTTTACCACGTACCCCTACATTTATTCCCATACCCCTACAATTTTGATATCTGGACGAAATTGCCCTTGAATAAATACTAATTACTTTTTTTTTTTTTTACTTTTACTATTTTAACTTCTGAAAAAGGAGAGAGAAAGATAATTTTTTTACAAACCGGATAACATGGTAAGTGGATTATCCGGTGTGTTTTTGAAAATTTTAACACATACCGGAAGTCACGTGTGTGGGTTATCCGGTTTGAGTTTTACACTCCGGAAGTCCCATCCCAGGGTTATCCGGTTTGGGTTTTACACTCCGGAAGTCTCATCCCAGGGTTATCCGGTTTGCTTCCTTTCACCCCGGATAACCCACTGCTTGGGTTATCCGGGTTGTTGCTGCGTATTTCGTAAAAAATATGTGATTCTGGATGAGCCCAGAAAATATCCCTCACAACTTCTGAATCGTCTTTTTCCTCATACATAATCTGATTGCTCTACCAGCTTAAACAAATGTTGCATTTCTGTTCTAGGCCCCCTTATATCTTTCTGTATTTTACTCTTGTGCTTAATATTTGCGTGATCTAAGTGACATTTTCCGGATTTAGCTATGGCATGTTATCCGGTTCCTGAAAAAATATGTATCAGATGTATCCATTTTGAGTTATCCGGTTTGTTAAATTTCTGTTTCCTTGGATATTCCGTACGCTTTAAAAAAATAGTGAAAATAAAAAAAAAAATTCAATATAAAAATAAAAAAAATAAAAGGATAAAATTGGAATATTAAAAAAATTGTAGAGGTATCAGAATAAATGTAGGGGTATAGGGTAAAATTTTCCAATTGGCAACACGTAGTCAAGTGGTCCGGTACATATTTGAGAGGTTTAACGTTGTGAGTTCAAAACAGACTTTCCTTCTATAGTTTTTAATCACTTTTGTGAGTTCAAAACGGGCTTTCCTTCTATAGTTTTTAATCACTTTTGTGAGTTCAAAACGGGCTTTCCTTCTATAGTTTTTAATCACTTTTTATTGCCTAAAAAATTCTGATTAAAGTATAACTTATAGTAACTTACTGACTTATATTTTAATACCTGCATTTAGAAGAAGTGCAGGAGGTGGTGGTACTTGACCTTTTGTTTAAAAAGAGAATCCTCACCACTAATGACAAGTTTATCACAGTATAATTTATAATTTTATTATAACTAGTATACAAATACATTAAAATATATATAACTTTTAAATTTGTGAGTTTTTTCTGACCTATTTTTTTTTAAAGTGTAAATAAACCATTGATATAATTACTAAATTATCTATAATGCTTTTATTATATAATATTTAGTGTAGATTTTAACTACAATATTTAACTAATATTCACTACATGTATATTTTTTATTTATAAATATTTACATAAATTAATAAAAGAAGATTGTTTTAGAATTTTTTGTATTCCTTATTAATAATGGTCCATTTTTAAAATTGAAATAGAGTCTCTAAATTCTTTTAGACGACCCTCTAAATTCTTTTAACTAATTCTCAGACATACAAAAACTCGGTATTTAACTAATTCTACACACAAAAAATAATGAAAAATAATTGTATGAGAAAATCTTGATTTTAATTAATTTCTCAATTTTTTTTGTTAGGGGTCCATATTTATTTTTGTCCCGGGCCTCTAAAATGTCAGGACCGACCTTATTGTTATGGTAACCCATGTTAGTTTTAGTGGGACCCTGCGGTGGGGTCCTAATTATGTTGGGTGAGCATATGAAGTAGGAAAACAATTTAGAAGGGGTGAATAGACTGAAACAACTTTATTTTTTTCAAAAATGAATTAACATAGGTTTATTAGAGTTGCGAGCAAAAGATTTAGAGCGAAACTATAAGAATTATACTTTTATTAAAACTTGATCATGTTAACACTTAATCACTTCACAAATATCAAAAATGATTTAATGATGATACACAAAGGTATTCAATTGATTCAGTTGTATATGTTACAAGGAGTGTTTATACAACGCTTCAATTTAAAAGAATTCTAAACTCAATTGTTTTTCAAATTTTAATCACCATTAGGCACAAATTCTATTAAAACGTAACTTTATGTAATAAATCGTTATCAATTAAATAAACGATAACTACCTTAAGAAGTGCAAACCTAAGCATGCAATATCATATGAAAATTAAATGCATATTATATATATATATATATATATATATATATATATATATATATATATATATATATATATATATATATATATATATATATATATATATATATATATATATATATATTATTGAATTATGGCTAAAAAATAAAGAAATAATAAGTGATTTTGCACATGGTTTTGGCACATGGTTTTCTTTGCCCATGGTATTTGCCAATGGTTTTGCCTTGAAGTTTGGCTATAAATACTCATGTATTATGCCATTCTAAGACACACCAAAATTCATTGAGTTCTCTTCTCTCTTTTCTTGTTATAGTATTCTTGTAGTGAAGAAAGAATATTAGAGTGTTTAGAGAGAGTCTTGAGTGAGAGTTAAATTGGGTGTAATTGGGTTTTGGGTAGTGAGTGAAACACTTAGTGAATTTGTAATATCTCTTTGAATAGTGAAATCCTTCTGTTGCTCTCTAGCCGTGGAGTAGGTAAATTGCCGAACCACGTTAAATTCTCGGTGTCATTATTTTTCTCCATTGTTATTTTATTCTCAAATGGGACTTCCGCTCCAACAAACTGGTATCAGAGCTCTTTGAGCTCCCTGGTGCTAAGTCATTTGATCTAGAAGAAAAATTTAGAGTATGCTATGTGGTTGCAGACATCGATCTTCCACACGAAAAAGAATTGTTCTTATTCTTGAAAAAATAGTAGTGTGAAAAGTGCATGTCTAGGAAAGTTACGCTAAGGAAAGACTTGGTATTTAAGCTTGCGCTAAAGACTCACCTCTTTCACGGAACTTACAGTGTACCTTCACGGACTACGATATTTTTTTAGTATACGATCATTATGGCAGGTGCTAAATTCGATGTGGAGAAATTTAATGGAGAAAATGATTTCAACCTTTGGAGAATGAAGATGAAGGCTCTACTGGTTCATCAAGGCTTAGGCAAAGCTTTGGAAGGTAGAGGAAAGCTTAAGAGTTTGACCGAAGATGAGAAGGATGAAATCCTGGATAAAGCACACAGTACAATTTTGTTGTGCTTGGGAGATGAAGTTCTACGAGAAGTGTCAGATGAAACTATAGCTTCTTCATTATGGTTGAAGCTAGAAAGTTTGTACATGACAAAATCACTCACCAACAGATTATATTTGAAGAAGAGATTATATACTCTTCAAATGCAAGAAGGAAAGCCCGTTAAAGATCATTTGGACGAATTTAACAAAGCTATTCTTGAACTAAAGAATATCGATGTTAAAATAGATGATGAAGATCAAACAATTCTTCTATTATGTTCCCTTCCAAGTTCTTACGAGCATTTCATCGACACCATGATGTATGGTCGAGAAGATCTTACCTTGAACGAAGTCAAGGCTGCATTGCACTCGAAAGAACTAAAGAAAAGAGTATCGATTCAAGATCGAGGCTCACCAAGGTCTCTTTGTTAGAGGAAGAACAGAGAATCAAAATGGTGAAAGGGAGATCTAAGTCCAAATCCAAAGTGAAACACGGAAAGTATAAATGCTTTCATTGTCACAAGGAAGGGCATATGAGAAAGAATTGTCCAGAGCGCAAGGCAAGGAAAAGATTTATGAATCGGAGATGCGGTAGCAGATGGCTATGCTAGTGAGATGCACTTATAGTCTCGAACGTGACTCAAAAGATGAATGGATACTTGATTCGGATGCTCATATCACATGTGTCCCATTAAGGATTGGTTTACCACTTACCAACCCTTTGACGGGGCAAGGTCCTTCTAGGAAATAATTCTCCTTGTAAGGTTGTTGGCATTGGCTCGATTAGAATCAAGATGTTCAATGGAATCATAAGAACATTGATGATGTAAGGCATGTTCCGGACTTGAAGAAAAATCTAATTTCCTTGAAACTTTAGATGAAAAGGCTACACTTCAAGGGTGAAGGTGGAGCTTTCTAATCTCTAAAGGTGCTCGGTGGTGATGAAGGAAATAAAGAGAATAGTCTCGTTTCAAGGAAGCACAATCAATCGCTATTCTTCTCCTCGAGAGTTGATGATGATGTCACTAAGTTATGGCATTTGAGGATGGGACATATTAGTGAAAGAGGTCTAGTCGAGTTGAGCAAGCAAGGATTGCTATGCGGTCAACAAGTTGAAAAGTTAGACTTCTGTGAACATTGCGTCTTTGGGAAGCAATGTCGGTAAAATTCAACAATGCATTCATCGAACAAAAGGCACGTTGGATTATGTACACTCTGACTTGTGGGGTCCTTCCCAAGTACCCTCTCATGGTGGTGGAAGATATATGTTAACCTTCATTGATGATTATTCAAGAAAGGTTTGGATCTTCATTTTGAAACAAAAGAGTGAATCATTTGTCAAGTTCAAAAAGGAAGACCTTGATTGAAAAGCAAACCGGAGGCGATCAAAAGTGAGCCGACAACGGTCTAGAGTTTTGTAACGGAGAATTTGAGAATTTTGCAAGGATCACGGTATTGCGGACATTATACCGTGAGGCACACCCCACAACAAAATGGACTTGCGGATGAGCATGTAACTCTACTTGAAAGAACCGGTGTATGTTGTCAAATGCTAGATTGCCAAAAGTATTTTGAAGCAATACACTTGTTACTTGATCAATAGATGTCCATCAACAACCATTGGATTTAAAACTCCGGAGAGATGTGGTCGTTCTCCGCCAATTATGAGAAATCGAGGATATTTGGTTGCCCCATATGTTCATATCAAAGAGGAAAACTTGATGCAAGAGCATTGAAATGCATTTTCTAGGATATCCCGACGGTGTGAAAGGATATAAGTTATGGTGGCGAGAAAGAAAATGTATTATTAGCAGGGATGTTACTTTTAATGAAGCTGAAATGCTAAAGCCTCATAAAAGGTCAACAAGTGAAGACAAAGATCCTAATATCTCGGAGAAGGTGGAGCTTGAGGTGGAGCCTACAAAAGAAAAATTAGTTGATCAAGAAGAAGGTCAAGATCCAGACGATGATACTGATACCTCACAATTGCAACAATATCAGTTGGCTAGAGACAGAGAAAGAAGACAAATAAAACCTCCTGAGAGGTATGGCTATGTTGACCTAGTGTCGTATGCTTTAAATATTGCTGGTGATATCAACAATAGTGAACCTCAGTCATATGAAGAAGCTATCAACAATAGTGAAGTAGCCCAATGGACTACTGCCATGACGGAGGAAATTGAATCTCTTCATAAGAATCAAACTTGGGTTCTTGTTGAAAGGCCGAAGGCTCAGAAGATTGTTGGATGCAAATGGGTCTTCAAGAAGAAGGAAGAAATCCTTGGAGTCGAAGATGCAAGGTTCAAAGCTCGATTAGTTGCTAAAGGATTTACACAGAGAGAAGGTATCGACTTCAATGAAGTCTTCTCCCCCGTGGTAAAACATAGCTCTATCCGTATCCTACTTGCAATAGTAGCTCAACTTGATATGGAACTTGAGCAACTAGATGTCAAGACAGCATTCTTACATGGTGAGTTGGAGGAACAAATATACATGAAGCAACCTGAGGGATTTGAAGTACAAGAAAAGGAAGATCATGTTTGCCTATTTAAGAAATCTTTATATGGCTTGAAGCAGTCTCCCAGACAGTGGTACAAGCGGTTTGACACTTTCATGCTTGAAAATGGGTATTGTAGATGTGAGCATGATAGTTGTGTCTACTATAAAAGGCTTGCGGAGAAGTCATTCATCTACTTACTCTTGTACGTTGATGACATGTTGATCGCATGTAAAAACATGTCTGAAATAAAAAACTTGAAAGCTCAATTGAGCTTAGAGTTTGAAATGAAAGACTTAGGAGCTGCAAGGAAGATTCTAGGAATGGAGATTCACAGAGATAGAAAAGTTGGGACACTTTTTCTGTCACAAAAGAAGTACATTGAGAAAGTACTTGAGTGGTTTGGCATGCAAAATGCTAAATCCGTCACTACTCCAATGGCAGCTCATTTCAAACTTTCAGCAGCCTTGTGTCCATAAACTGAGAGTGAAAAGAAAGAGATGTCAGATTTACCTTACGCTAGTTCAGTGGGCAGTCTCATGTATGCCATGGTGTGCACTAGACCAGATATTGCACAAGCAGTTAGCGTGGTAAGCAGGTATATGGCAAATCCTGGTAAAGTTCACTGGAAAGCTGTGAAGTGGATAATGCGCTACCTAAAAGGTACTACAGATATAGGCTTATTGTATGGAAACATCAAAGATGTCGGGAGAAAGATCATCGGTTATGTTGACTCAGACTATGCCGGAGATCTTGATAAAAGGAGATCACTCACAGGATATGCTTTTACACTGTATGGTTGTACTGTTAGTTGGAGAGCAACGTTGCAATCAATTGTTGCTTTGTCTACAACTGAAGCAGAGTACATCGCAGCAACAGAAGCAGTAAAAGAAGGCATGTGGGAGAAAGGTCTGATTGAAGAGTTGGGTATACAACTTGAAGAAACAACTATCTACTGCGATAGTCAAAGTGCTATACATCTGACAAAGAATCCGATGTATCATGAAAGAACTAAACATATTGATGTTAGGATGCACTTTATTAGAGATATCGTGGAGAAAGGGATGGTTGCAATTGAGAAGATACCTACTGCAGACAACCCGGCAGACATGATGACGAAACCTGTTCCTACAAACAAGTTCAAACATTGTTTGGACTTGATTAGAGTTCAAAGACTCTAGTAAAGTTGAAGGGAGAGCAACAGAAGAGAAGTTATAACAGTCTTTTAGCCAAGGTGGAGATTTATTGAATTATGGCTAAAAAGAAATAAAGAAATAATAAGTGATTTTGCACATGGTTTTGGCACATGGTTTTCTTTGCCCATGGTATTTGCCAATGGTTTTGCCTTGAAGTTTGGCTATAAATACTCATGTATTATGCCATTCTAAGACACACCAAAATTCATTGAGTTCTCTTCTCTCTTTTCTTGTTATAGTATTCTTGTAGTGAAGAAAGAATATTAGAGTGTTTAGAGAGAGTCTTGAGTGAGAGTTAAATTGGGTGTAATTGGGTTTTGGGTAGTGAGTGAAACACTTAGTGAATTTGTAATATCTCTTTGAATAGTGAAATCCTTCTGTTGCTCTCTAGCCGTGGAGTAGGTAAATTGCCGAACCACGTTAAATTCTCGGTGTCATTATTTTTCTCCATTGTTATTTTATTCTCAAATGGGACTTCCGCTCCAACATATATATATATATATATATATATATATATATATATATATATATATATAGAGAGAGAGAGAGATAGAGAGAGAGAGAGAGAAAGAGGACCCATGATTTATAGTGTTTTAGCGTTTGTCGTCGCTTTGCCTATTGCATTCTTCAATGATTTCCCATTGGAATTTACTTTGGCCCTTTTTAATTTGACAAGTATTGCAAGAGTTCATAAATCACTTATCCACAACAATGCAAATAAATATAAATATCCTATATAGATCTTGACTTGGGTACAACGTAATTCCAAAAACTTATGTGTAATCTTTACTCAGATTCACACTTCTTGAATCTTCCAGTATCACCAATTTCCCCAAACCTTCATGTGTAGCAATCAACCCTCGATCCGACTTATTCCTATAATGATGAACTGTCTGAAGATTTGAGAATAACTCCACCTTATTTGTAGCCTTCCACATAGTCACTACCAAGGTAATGTGGAGAGAAAAACTTCCTTCTTTTCATTGAAATTTGTTAGCATTAATGACAACAACCTCAATCTTGCAAGAACTCTGAAAATCTTTACTTAATCTTCAAGAACAATTTGTTACAAGATGACTTCTACCTTAATCAATAACAAATCTCACATTATCAAGACTTGAAATCAAAACTAGAGGTTGAAGAAGAAGAAAGAAATTTGATGGCAAGAGTTTTGAACTTTTCAAAAGTAAGAGGGTGTTGGTTTCACATAATATCACAATTTTGATTATGAAATTCACTCATGGAAATTATGACAAAATATTTTATACGTGCTTCAGATTAAGCATAAAAATGGGGAAATTCTTTGTTAGATTTGAGTCAAGTGCATTTTATGATTTTAGTCAAATGAGCAAGTAGTGTGAAACAAGATCTTATAAAGAAAGTTGCATATTTTCCTGTGATTAAGTTGTGATTCGAGTCACACAATTTGACGATTCAAATCATGTGTTAAGCCTGATTCGAATTAGAAAAGTCAGTGGCTATCAAGTTTGTGATTCAAGTCATGCACAAACTGTGATTTGAATAACAGAGTTGCATGATTTGAATCAGATGTAATATGTGATTTGAATCACAGACACCAAAGTTTGTTTGTTTTGCCTCAGTTTTTCTTGATTAGATTCATGGATTATGAGTGATTCAAATCACACACAAAAGGGGAAAAAGCTATATGTATGTAGTTTCTCTGTGAGTATGAGATTGTCCTCTCAACCTCAAGTTTGATATATTTATAATCATCTTGGGCATGGACCTTAGGTTCCTTGGAAATAGAAATCAACGTTGAGAGAATGTGGAAGTAGATAGTTATTCTCATGTTATTCAAGAGAACGTGCTTAACTTCCCTATGGCTTCTTCCACGTCATAGCGGATCATGGACACATCACTTCCTCATTCTCCCATGTTAGGTGGGTTATTCCGGAAATACATGATATATTTAATAAAAGGGATACATATCTAATAAATAGGAGATTCATCTCGTAAACGGACATCATGAGGGCTTTATAGTGAGACGATGCTACACTCGCCTCCCCTGTGGAACCCTTACAAATATATCAATACAACATTATGTCTAATTTTTTATCCATTATTCATAAATGAAATAATAGTAGGTCTTGTGGTACTAAGGAAAATCACACACACATAATATTATTTACAAACTTCTCATCTCTTTGATAAATTTCATAAAACCAATCCAAACAAGTGCTTAAAAGGCTAAGTGTTGACCAAGTTTTGGATATATGCATGTGCCAGTATGAAACAAAATTAACCTGTTAACTTGGTTTTGATGTTGATAATGTCTCTTAAAAGAAATATTCATTAGTCTTTATATTCATGGCCTTTTGGTTCAGATGATATCATCTGATATGTTGATCAAGTGGTGGTGCTTAAAGAGTTGTTAATTAAGTGATGATGCTTGATATGTGGATCAACTGAAGATGCTTTATATGATGATCAAGTGTTGGTTCTTGACATATTGTTGATCAAGTGATGGTGCTTGATATGTGGGTCAAATGATGGTGCTTGGCATGTTGACCAAGTGATGGTTATTGAAGATTTATTGAAGATCAAGATATGTTAGCCAAGATGTGTTGATCAAAATGAAACATTAATATCATTTGATGCATTGATCAAGTGGTTTTGATTGAATATCAAGTTTTGTTAATCAAGTTTGTGTTGATCAAGTTGTCGTGGTCAAAATTGTGTTACCTAGATATAAATTCATTTGTGCCTACTGTGGAAAACAAAACCTTATGTCAATTGGTGTTTGGTGAAGTTGACAATAATCTTTTATCAAGAACTTTGTATCACAGCATTTTTATATCAAGGAATGTGATTTTCTATGAGAACATATTTCCTTTTAAACATAAAATCCATTCATGTTTTACCTACACAACATGTCCCACACCACTGAGCTGTCTTTTTCAACTGACATCTCTACTTCTACCAATAGTAGTGCTGATGTTACATCTCCTCGGCTTACTTTTGGTCCCAGTCTTAATTCTGCTGATGTGACCTTACACAATAACTCTCATATATCACATAACTCTCCTCTATTGCAAGATGCCCTTATCTCTGACCTGGACCATAATTCTAATCCACATCCAAATCATATACCTATACCTGAACATAAACCCATACCTTACTCAAAAATTCAAATTCAATTTCTGATATACACCAGTCCATGAGTCCTTCACCCTCTACATATCTACCTATTGTAGACCAACCAACTGACCAAAATCTCTCATTCATATTTTAGAAGATAATACTTCATTTCCTATAAAACAAACTTCTAGATCCTCTCACCCTCCTCAATATCTAAAAGATTACCATTGCTATTCTACTGCCTCTCTCAACCTTTCCAAAGTTTTGTATCCATTATCTTACGTTCTTACTTATGCTAATTGCTCATCATCTTATAAACATTTTTGTTGTTTTGTGTATTCTAATATTGAACCAAAAACATTTAACCAATCCATTAAAATGGATTATTGGAATAATTCTATGGATGCTAAATTTCTTGCTCTGGAAGAGAATCAAACATGGACTGTTGTTGATCTCCCACCAGGAAAAGTTCATATTGGATGCATGTGGTTCTACAAAATTAAGTATAAAGAAGATAGCTCCATTGAAAGGTATAAGTATTGGTTAGTAGCTAAAGGTTACACACAAATGGAGGGCATTGATTACTTTGACACATTTTCACTTGTAGCCAAAATTACAACAGTGAGAGTCCTTTTTTCCATAGCTGCTATCAAAGGCTGGTATCTTAAACAGTTGGATGTCAACAATGCATTTATTCATGGTGACTTACATAAAGAAGTTTATATGACACTTCCTCCTGGCATATCTAATTCTTCTCCTTCTCAAGTTTGAAAGTTGCAAAAATCCCTATATGGCCTCAAACAGGAAAGCAGACAATGGTACTGTAAACTCTCATCTTTTTTAATCTTTCTAGGTTATTCTCATTCACAAGCTAAGCACTCCTTATATGTGAAATCTTATAAAGATGTTTTTACTGTAATACTAGTATATGTGGATGATATAGTCATTGCTGGAAATTCCATTGTCGAAATTCAGTATGTTAAGACTATACTAGACAAGAAATTCAGAATCAAGGACCTTGGTCAGCTCTAGTTCTTCTTAGGATTTGAGATTGCTAGATCAACCAAAGGTATATTTATAAACCAAAGGAAATACACTCTTGAGCTTTTGGAGGACACCAACTTTCTTGCAGCCAAACCATCTTCCATTCCTTTTGATTATAATCTCAAACTCTCTCTTATTCATGGTGCACCTCTAACAGACCCTACTTATGAGATTATTGGGAGATTAGTCTATTTTGACAAACACTAGACCTGACATCTCTTTTGTTGTCCAACACTTGAGTCAGTATGTTTCCAAGCCTCTTGAGTCACATTATCAAGTTGCCACTAAAGTGTTGAGATTCTTAAAATCTTCTCTTGCTAAAGGTATACTTTTTTTCAACTTCTAGTTCCCCCAAGTTATATGCATTTGCTGACTCTGATTGGGCAAGATGTCCCACCACTAGAAAATATGTTACTGGTTTTTGTGTTATCCTTGGCTCTTCCCTTATTTGTTGGAAATTCAAGAAGCAGAACACCATTTCCAGATCTTCTACTGAAGCTGAATACATAGCTCTAGCATCTGTCACTTGTGAAATACAATGGCTACAATATCTATTCAATAATTTCAGATTAATTTTTCTCAACCAGCATCTATGTACTGTGATAGCAAATTTACTATCTATCTGGCCCATAATCCTGCTTTTCATGAAATAAACAAGCATATTGAGATAAGTTGTCATATGGTTCGCGAGAAGATCATCTCCAACTTAATTCACTTGCTTCCTATTTCTTCTTTAGCTTAGTTAGATGATGCTTTCACAAACCCATTGCATTCTCCGGCCTTTTCAACCATTATGACCAAGTTAGGACTCTGTAGCTTACACAGTCCAACTTGAGGGGGCATATTAGAACTATACCTTTATTTTTACTCTTATCTTTCTCTTTATGTAATTAGATAAGATGATTGTATAGCTGGCATATGATTATCAACCTCACTTTATTTGTATATATAACGTAACTCTTATTGTATTAGTTCAGATGATAAATAATAATAAAACTTTTCATCCCTTTCAATACTCCTTCTTTCTTTTGTCGTGGCTTCATTACTGTGTAAATTGAGAACTATGGTCATTATCGAAACTTGATGATTTAGTTTTTGTAATATATTAGATCTAGATATGGAACACACATGTTATTAGTGTAAAGAAAGGAGCTAGGATGCCAACATCAGGTGCATCTAGTAGAATAGTTTCTCTTGGTTGAGAAACGCTTCAAACGCCAAAACCTTATTCAAAAGCTACTAATTTACGCTCCATTAGAAAGACTGGAAAATGCATCAAATTGAGAAACGAAGGTACCTAGAAGATGATATTTCTTGTTTATCATCAGGTAGTTTATTGAAACTCTACTTTTGGTTACCCTTTTGTGGTTGTCAATTTCTTGCATAATAAGAGTTATAATAAGAAATGATGATAAAATAGTTGTTTATGTTTTCTATGTACATTCTCTCAAACTCTTTGTTTGACCTTTGTTAAGAATGTATATGGTAGGAGGAAATAACATATATGACATAACTATTTCCTTGATGTTTGTGTATCTTAATCACATAAATTCCATAACTAGCCACATATGTGAATGATAATATAACTCAGAAACAAACATTCTGGTGTATCATATGGATTTAGAATTCTTATGAGTATTTTTTCCCTCTGTGGAACTCGAAAAAGACCAGACAACACTGACATTCATCTTAAAAAACATTCATTTGGTGCTGCTAGTGCTAATGACATAGATCGCTCTAACAAGAATATATTACTAGACCTAAAGTTAATTAACCCAACAACCCGAACAAACCATTTGGTTGAACCTACAACCCGTCTAGTCCCAAACCATTTAAACTTATTTGAAATTTGGGCAGAAATGGGACTTACACAATCAACCACGGGTTAGAGTGGGTGACACTTTTGGGTTCGAACCCGCTCAACCCGGCCCGTTGTCGACCCTAGTCATGCGCAACCCATATTCTTCAATGTAGAGAAGGTAGAGTTAGGTGGGTCAGAGATCTTGATGCATAGCCTTGAAACAACCGGCTGAACATCATCCGATAACTATATCAATGAAGTCGCCATCGAACGTTTTTTATCTCGCAAAAGGAGAAAGGTGAACGCATCGCGAAAACCTAAAAGGGATAAGGCACGGTCTTGCGACCGAGAGATAGGGTAAGGGAATCTATTACGCGAAGGGAAGGTATTAGCACCCCACACGCCCGTAGTACTCTACGGTATCCACTTCTATTTTCTGTCTAATGGGTGTGTTTAAATCTATTTACTGCTTAATTGCTAAATCTGTATGCTAAAAGGGAATGCATGTGAAAGAAAAGAAAATAAAGAAAACACGGGGAAAAGAAGGGAGTATTTACAAAGTTTGCTCGATCGAGCCCCGTGACAAGATGCCTACGTATTCCCGCGTGCAATGGGAAAGTCAGAGCGCCGTAGTTCGGCTCACATGTTTTGGTGGGTTATGTGTTTTTTAATTATGAAAATAATTTAAACACAAAAGAAAACCCGTAGGCAAAAAGTTTGCATTTGGTTGGTTGTTTTTACCTTTGAAAAGGAGTTTGAACCATTATTAAGTGTTTTAATTTGCAAAAAGAAAAAGAAAAAAAACAATTTTTAGTTTTATTAAATGCATGGATGCAAAAGAAACTGGAAAACAAACAAGGGAAACTATCTAATGCTATCCCTAATGTCATCATGCATGGATTACATCCTAAGGTCTAACTCGAATCGCTACCTAAGATAGAGTCGAGAGAATCCTAAAGGAACATGCAAAGGTTTACCACCTAAATCTATGTCTATCCCGAATCACCAGCTAGAATGGAGTCGAAGATGACAAACAGGAGGGAAAATGTTTACAACCTAAGTCTATGTCCATCTCGAATCACTAACTAAAGTAGAGTCGAAGACGACAAAAGGGATGAAGCAAGCAAGTGCTTTGACAGAAGCACACAAACAATGCAATGCGAAAACAAATGGCACACAAGCGCAGGAAAAGGAGGAAGTCCCATAGCCTCGACGAGTGAGCATACCGTGAGTCAACCAGGAGCCGACACATCCAATTCCTGTTGAAGAGCAAATGGTGCGAGTTCTGCAATAAATGCGAACCCCAGGAAAGCGTGGAGAGTCAGAATAGGGAACTCTTGCCACTTTTATTGACTCGATAAAGAAAGCAACACGATTCGCGTGTGCGGAGCTGACACGGACTAGAACGTGCGGGGTTCGTTCGACCCTACCTTCCGCTTGCCCATATATCAATGACTCGATGACAGGAAATATAAAAAGCGGGACTTCGCTTAGTGGTACCACGTCGGGTGTCCTAACCACTCTGACCTATGCAAGCACAAATGTAAACACTTACTGAGAATTACCTCCCTATGCAGATGGAGGATTTAAAACAAACCAAACACAATTAGCAAACCAATTGCCCAAACGGGTCTTTAAATAAACCAGAGGGTTCTGAACATGCTCCAACCACGGAAGCCCTTCATACATCTCTATTCCTACTTCTCATGGCAAGGAAAGCGGTAAAATCCTACTTCTCATGCTCTCTAGAAAAGCGATAAATGAAATGCGATAAATAAAAGAATAAATACCGACGGATATTAAATCCAGAGCACGCATAGAAATACTCCGGAAAACTTGAGTAAACCGCCATCAACAAAGCAATGATAAGAAGCTCGATCAATATAATCCGCAAGGTGATATCGTGCAACATGTGCGTGTAGCAAGCAAGTCCTCATAACAATCAAAACACCTGCACAAAGGTACATATCCAGACAAAACAACAGAATACGTGTTTCTCGGAAATATGAGAAAACACAAAGCAAAATGCGTTTAAACGCAAATGTAACCACAAGAGAAGTGGTAACCACAGGAGAAGTGGTAGGTTAGTGTACCAAGATTAGGTACCTAACCAAAATATCCTCAATGTACCTTGCACAAGTCAACAAACATGTCAAAAATAACAAGGAGGCAACAATATAATTGCATATTCACATCACATGTCAAAATATGATTCAAAGGTGAAGAAATGGAATGTAAATGTGTATAGCAACATAAGAATGGAAAACCGGGCAGCAACACACACATAATGCAAAACAACTCATGAACAATATCAAATCGAGTTAAGTCCATTACAATAGTTCTCAAATGCAATTATATTAGTTCTACCATGAGATACTAATTATATGACTCAATTAAGGGTTCTAAACCAAAGCGCCAACTATCTAAACATGCCAACATATTAGTCAAGAGATTAGTTGAGGGTTAGAACAATTATTAGACATTATATACAAAGAAAATCAACACCACAAATGTATGTGTGCGTAGTGTACAAAAAGGTTCGCTCCAACACCTTTCGAGTCCAAAAATCACCATTAAGGATAAATATGAAAAGTGAACCAAAACACAAGGCACAAGCTAATGAAAACAATCAAAATGATTTAACAAAAATATCGGAAGCTACGCACACGCGCACGGTCTCAAAAACGCGGACGGTTCGATCAAATCTCGTTCAAAAATACAATTTTCGCACAAAAGTCAGCAGCTCCCAGAATTGACCGAAACATGTCCAAATCCAGAAACCGTTCGCGTGGAGAGCTTCAGATGGCTCGAGAAACATGATTTACATTAAGAAAAGTCGAAAAAACTCATTACGGATCAAAAGTTAGAGCCAAAACAAATATTATGTCCAACTTTACCAATTTTCAAAGTGTCATGTTATTTTCCACCAAACTCAAATAAACTTGTTTCCAATGTGTTTTGTGGTATTTAGATGAATAAAAATGCAAGTGTATGTGATATCATGTGCAAGTGATACACACTCAATGCAAATACTACCTAAATGCTATGCAAACATGTAAGAATGTTGAGAGAAATTAGATGTTCAAAGTGTCAAAGTGTTGTGAAAAGTGAAATTTCAACATATTTTCATGTCATCAAAGTTGAACAACACCACATCAAATTAATTCAACTATCCTACATGCAAATGTATGGATATGCAAAGATGCAAATTATGTCACAATGTATGGATTCAAGTGTGTGTGTGAGTTGTGTGCAATGTGTAGATGTAGTGCAAGTGTACCTAAACTATGTGTTAGTTCTTACATTTCAACATAATTTTAATGCACAAAATAAGCCTCAAATTAATGATTCAATGCATGTCACCTAATTTACATACTACTTGATGCATGATCATATAATTAGTGATGCAAAATGCTCACATCAAGTACCTAAATACAATGCAAAGTCACAACACAAAAGTAGGTGTGTGTATTGTGTAGAAAGTTTGACACCGACACCTTTAAGGCTCCAAAAACGGATCATGATCAATGAATTCGACAAAACAAATGCTATAATCGGAATCCACACGGAATTTGCAAGGAGTCTCAATATTCAATTTCAAGAAATTCAACAATTGAAAAATCGATTGAAATAAGCACTTAAGTAAATAAGCACTTACTTGTACTTGAAGCTTTGAGTTGAAATTGATGAGGAAAATCTTGTAATTCTCCAAGAAAATACCAAATCAAAGTTGAATTGATGATAATAAGAGTGGAGAATCTTGAATTCTTGGAGAATCAATGAAGAGGAAAACTTCAACTCTTCACTTCGACACCATAAACGTTCTTCAATGTTCTTGATTGATGAAAAACTTGATTTGATCCTTGAGAATTGAAAGGAATTGAAGAGTATGGGGCTGTACCGGAGAAGGAGAAAAAAAAAAAAAAGTTTTCCGGTGGTTTTGGAATTCCGGTGGTGGTTGTTGGTGGTTTTAGGTGGTCGTTGGTGGTTTGGGGTGGTTGTGCAACTTTGAGTTGAGAGAGAATTAAGAGAGAAAAGTGAGAGCTCTTGGGTAAAATTTAACAAATGATTCTCTCTACCAATTTTGTGAGTGGTAAAATATATTTATAATATGAAAAAATGGGCTTTGGAGTGTCTTGGATCCACAATTAAGTCCTAATCGCGATTATCAAAATGATTTTCGTACATAACCCAAAACAGCCTAATCCGTGCGGAATTTGAAGTCGGAATGTAAACGAAAAATGTCCAGAACGTGATTTTGCTTGCGTGAATCAAAATTTCGACGCGATCGGATGAACGGTCAAGGTGATACGAATTTTTGAAGTTTCAGCACTGTTTTCGGGCGTCCGACGCATGCAGAATTCTCAATGCACTCTTCGGAGAAAATGCCTCGAACGAGGATCTTCTGATCAAAATTTGCAAGTGAGTGTTTCTGAGGTAACCGAAGCTAACAAAATTTGTGAACTTTTGGCACTGGTCCCATCTCGTTTCAATAAAAAACAAGCGAGGTATGATTTTTTGAAGTTCGCGTACCAGATGAAAATTGCTCGGTTCAGCTCAACATTGTGTCCGAAGAATAAAAAACTGGTCTTAAACGGTGAGGAATCAGCTCCCGAGTTGTAAATGAAAGTTGTAGAAGGATTTGATACGGAATTTTAGTAATTGGTCCCGCTCAGTTTCGAGTTTCCAGCTAAGAGATATGAACTTTTTAGTGGGCAGAACACACGGTTCAGCACTAAAATTCAGTTTAATCCTCTTGAGAAATTGAATTTTTCGGGGATCTTCCTCACATAATTTGCTTCCAGCTTTCAAACAAAAATTGTAGATAAAAATGAGAGGGACATGCCAGTCAAAATTCATCAGAAAATACTTGACGAACTGTGAGATACACTCTCTGAAGTGCCTGAAACACACCAAAAACCCAAAATTCACTTTATTGAGAAATAAGCGAATGAATTCATTTTCTTGACGAAATGACCTCCAACCTGAATAGATAAACTGGAGGACATATTTATATGATTCCAAAGATTGTGGAACCAAGCCAAAATAGCTTCCTGACCAAAAAATCTTGCAAATAGCCGTACGAACCGAGAAACATTGATTTTTGGCTCAAAATGATCTGAGATAGCTGAAACACGCCGTTTCTTTCGTACTTGGAATGTTTTGAACCTGGTAACCCCATGATCAATGATATGCATGCACCTACATGTATGTTTATGCAATCGAATTATAATCCAGAAATACGAAAAAGAAGAGGGCGAATTTTGGGGTACAACAGCTGCCCCTATTCAATCTTCTTCGACCAGAGGGTGAGATTGGCGCAAGCCTTCAACACTCAAGGTGGAGAGGATTGAATACTTAAATGAACCGTAAAATTCGCGCTCTGAAGGCGGACATTATTATATTTTGGATTTTCTGTTTGAACATATGCACTGGGGGATATAAGGAGGACACACTTGTACCAACGAACTCGGGCATTCCGCTCACGAGAACACTTGTATTAAAGTGACACACCAGAGATGATGAAGAGAGGACACCATGAAAGGGCGACTCAGTGAGGATTAGAAATGAAGGGGACAAGTTCATACAAACGAACTCGGGCATTCCGCTCACGAGAACATTTATATTGAAACAACCCATCAAAGATGATACAGAAGACACCCATGAAAGAGTGACTCACTGAAGATGAAAATAAAAGAGACAAATTCGTACAAACGAACTCGGGCATTCCGCTCACGAGAACAATTGTATTGAAATGACCCATCCAAGATGATGTATAGAGATATGAAGAGGATAAACGTATACATGCGGCCTCAACAAAAGAATTGGACGTCGGGAGAAGACGAGTCAACCAGAGGAGGAAATTACCGGGAGAAGGTGAAATTCAACCAAAGAGAAACGTCGGGAGAAGACGAAATTCTCAAAGAGAGCACCGGGAGAAGGTGAACTCAACTGTCAAAGATAAAAGCATCGAGAGACGATGATTACCTGACAAACTAGAAGGTAATGTCGGGAGAAGACGAACCTATCTAGAAAATACCACCGGGAGAAGGTGATACCTTACCCAAGAGAACGTCGGAGAAGACAAGACTCTAAAAAGGGCGAACACCGGGTGAAGGTGAGCTAACTGGAGAAGAAAACACCGGGAGAAGGTGAACTTCAACCAAAGAGAAACGTCGGGAGAAGACGAAATTCTCAAAGAGAACACCGGGAGAAGGCGAACTCAATTCAAGGATAAAAACATCGAGATACGATGATTACCTGACAAACTAGAAGGTAATGTCGGGAGAAGACGGACCTATCTAGAAAATACCACCGGGAGAAGGTGATACTTTACCCAAGAGAATGTCGGAGAAGACAAGACTCCAAAAGGGCGAACACCAGGTGAAGGTGAACTAACTGAAGAAGAAACCACCGGGAGAAGGTGAACTTCAGCCAAAGAGAAACGTCGGGAGAAGACAAGACTCTCAAAGAGAATGCCGGGAGAAGGCGAACTCAACTGTCAAGGATAAAAAACATCGAGATACGATGATTACCTGACAAACTAGAAGGTAATGTCGGGAGAAGACGAACCTATCTAGAAAATACCACCGGGAGAAGGTGATACTTTACCCAAGAGAATGTCGGAGAAGACAAGACTCTAAAAGGGCGAACACCGGGTGAAGGTGAACTAACTGGAGAAGAAACCACCGGGAGAAGGTGAACTTCAACCAAAGAGAAACGTCGGGAGAAGACGAAATTCTCAAAGACGAGCACCAGGTGAAGGTGAACTCGATGAGTCGGGAGAAGACGAGCTACCCATAGAAAGAGTGCCAGGAGAAGGCAATACTTTCCAAAAAGAGCACCGGGAAAAGGTGAACTCAAGAAATAGGAAGAATGCCAGGTGAAGGCGAATATAGACGACAAAGAGGCCATCTGGTGAAAATGGACTTAATAATATGAAGAACGCCAGGAGAAGGCGAAAACAAATAACAAAGAGGCCATCGGGTGAAGATGAACTCAATAATATGAAGAACGGCGGAGAAGGCGAAAACAAATAACAAAGAGGCCATCGGTGAAGATGAACTCAAAAGGGAAAGAGACCGATCGAGAGGACTCTATCAGAGATTGCCACCATGTCGGGCTTTAAAAAGGTGCATGCAACGCACAAGAACTATAATATCCCTCAGGCCAAAGGCGGGGTATAATTCTTCAAGAGTGGCAATTATCCGAATTACCACACACCAAGTATGGATACTCAAATACTTGAAAAGCAAGAAAGGTTGAATACCAACTCTTACTCGCACTCTAACGGCGAGACAAACACGGGTAACATAACCAGCGACTTGCATAAGCAAGGAAAGTCTACGACTTACAGAGGAAAAGAAGCATATGTATAAAGACGCACTATAGGGTAAAGAGACTGACCGAAGCAGACTCTAACAGAAGGTTGCCACCATATCGGGCTTTAAAAAAAAGTGCTTGCAAAAGCGAAAGAACTATAATATCCCTCAGGACCAAGGCGGGGTATAATTCTTTAAGGGTGGCAAATATCTGAATTACCACACACCAAGTATGGATACTCAAATACTTGAAAAGGTAAGGCAAACACGGGTAACATAACCGACGACTTGCATAAGCAAGGAAAGTTTACGGCTTACTGGGGAAAAAGGTGTCACAAACCGACATGATTGAGATAAAGAAAGTCACAGAAAACTCCACTGGAGAGAGAATGAGTTCCCATAAGACACTCAATTTGAAGTGACAATTAGGGAAGCAGGAATCCGTTGAGAAAACACCTTGAGGGTAGACCACATAGATTTTTTTATTTCTTCTGGATATACATAATTGGCAAACACTTAATATGCATGTTTGAACTTTTATGGCGTAATGCTCCAAATCAACGAAATGCTACGCGTTTAGAGAGATGTAATGTAATGAATGCATGCTTGAATGATTAAATGAGAAGTAGTAGTATCGATAATCGACTGCTGAGAAGCCATTAACATCCAAGAGAGGGATACCACTAGGGAGTGGATTTTGGAGAACACTTGCAAAAATAAATTGCAATTCTAATAAAGGAAGCGTTCTTCACTTGGGGAGAGATGGATTGGACTTCAACCAAACCTTGACTTCCTGGGGAGAGAGCCATTACTCTTCACTGAGGATACGAAAAACTTCTCTGGAGAACTTTCCTACTTTCATTGGGGAATTTGGAAGACTTCATGGGGAGTTCCGAAAGAAACTTCGTTGGGGAGCACAACTTCATGGGAAAATCCGCAAATATCTGCGAGTAACCATTAACATCTTGAATAAATCAAATGGAATTAGACCTCATCGGGAATCAATCCTCTTGTGAGGATGAAGCTTTCAACCAAGAATCCACCGGGGAGAACATAACAAATTTTGTCTC
The DNA here is from genome assembly GCA_021764765.1 of Vicia sativa. Lineage (NCBI taxonomy): Eukaryota > Viridiplantae > Streptophyta > Magnoliopsida > Fabales > Fabaceae > Vicia > Vicia sativa. Next base: position 102,760,138 of record CM038792.1, read on the forward strand.
CAAGAATAAATATCTCAATATCAAGACCACACTGGGGAGACTTCGATTGAGGAATGCACATCGGTGTAGAAATACCAGCAAATGAATGATTAATCTTCATTGGGGGAGAGGAATCTGATTCGGATAGAAAGCTCCGCTGGGGAATGCATTCAGATATCCAACTCCACTGGGGAAACAAATATTCTTGTCCCAACACGGCTGATCTGAGAACAAAACTCTTGAAGATAACATGGAAGAGTGCGACTTACATCGGGGAATAGAATCAATTGACCGGGGCGCAATTCACGATGGGAACTTTGATGTGGCAATGCACTATTCACTGGAGAATACGATAACGATTCATCTGTCAAGTATACTCACTGGGGATATCAACCCTAAGTCAACGGTTCAAACACCATCTTCACTGAGAATAAAGGCTAGAACCCTCCATTGGGGATGAGTTGAGAATTCGATGGACATTCACTGGGGAATTTATCCTGGAATAGGTATCAACGACCTCACCGGGGATTTACCTGAAATTGGTACCCATAACTTGCATTGGGGATTATGATAATGTCAACATGTTGAAGTATGTATCACTGGGGAACTAATCAACCCGTCAGGCCCTTATGGCGATAAATTTTGCTTGAGAACCGCCTCACTGGGGATAAGCCTCAACCAACATCGAGACTTATACTGGGGAGTACGACAACATGAATATGTCGAAGCACGAATCACTGGTAACAAGATCAGTCCATCAGGACTTTCTGGAAATAAATCCTTCTTGAGAATTGGCTCCACAGGGGATGAACCTGGATTGAGATGTACTCTTCATTGGGGAAATGGTACTATACTGATAACCCATCATTTACCTGCAGGTCGCAAGTCATAACAACGTCTCCAAGCACGGAGAATTACAGAAAGACAACTTGCCCCTGCATTTTCGGATTCTGGAAAGACTCTCCTTTGATCAACAGATTCTCAGAGAGATTAAACCTTCACACAAATGCCCCGATTTAACTGAAACTTTGAGGGATAAGATCCCAACTTAAATGCTTTCGATTAATCATCACTTGAAATATTTTTTGAATTTCGACATAACTTCAATGGATTGATCATCACTTTGAGAGATTGTCAAAATCTCGATGTAACTTCACCAGATTGATCATCACTTTGAGAGATTGTCAGAATCTCGACGAATCGCGGCATAACTTCACCCGGTTTAATCATAACTCACTCCTTCTTAAAAGAATAACATCATATATTGCTGCGGGTTTTGATAATCTAATTCTTCTCAAAAGAGACTCACAGATTTTGAAGACCAAACCTCATCAGGGTAATTGTCTTATATCCAGAATGCAGGCTAACACGCCATTATTCTTATCAACATGATCTGCTTCACACTCAAACTGATACTTTAAGCAATCTACCCCTTGGGAACAAATTGAAAGTGATATGCAATAGCTCAACAGAAACTTTCAGGCAATCAGAAACTCGCATACAACCTGTTTCAAATCAATCTTCAAAATGGTCTTCTTATACGCAACGGAGTCAATAGAAAGCATGCCCCAGATTAAGAACATTCTTCAAAAATGGTTCAATCTTCAACACATCCCTGAAGCAGTTTGCCTCTCGGGATAATCAAGTTTTTCATCTGACGCTCATTATGTAAGCTTACTTGATGTTTAATCACTTATTCATATGCAACGAATATTTTATTCTATGAATGATAATTATAATGCAAATCCTATGCTTGTCTTGAAATTAAAAACGTTTATTGAAAAGATGTCAAAACATCGAATTTTTGTTCAAAGAAAGTAAAAAAGATGGAGTGATACCAACTCAGAATTTTAGCAAGCCTCCTAGGAGTCGGATACCGTACTCTCGTTCTTTTAGCTTTCAAATTAACCCATGCTTCAATTAGGACTTTCAAGGGTTGTAACGTGGCCTGGTTCACGGTTTTAGAAAAAAAAGGATTTTTAGGCTCAAAATATTTGGTGCCCACCCATTCTCCGTGATGTTCTCCATTCCTACGTTCAATTAACTCAATACGAGCACCCATCTTTCACAGGGAGTTTACAATAATTGAGGAATCAATGAGGTATCCTTTTTTTTGGACATGGTAGTCATTCACCTCTTTCATTTATTATTTGATCACACGATCTTGCTCTTTGATTTGCAATATCATATTCTTTCTTTTCTTTTCTTTTCTTTTTATCATCTTTTTTTCTTTTTCTTTTTTTTGAACAAGTCGTGTGAAACTAAGTCGTTCGACTCTTTGTTAAGGTGTGACTACCTTATTCTTTGATGGATAATGAATACCCATTGGGGTTTCGCCATTTTATTTGACCTCTTGATAAATGAAGGATAACAATTGCAGTTGATCCTTGAATGTACTCTCCTGATAAGATTTAAATGCTCGATCAGGTTAATTGAACACTACCCTGCCCCGGGTTAAAAAATTGAGGGTTTTTTCTGAATAGAAAAGAAACTCCTACTTCAAGGCTCAAAGGGGTTAACGAGGGTTTCACTCCCTTATATCTCCGGTGTTTGGGAATTTGAAACAATGCCTGTACATCATCAGCAAGGTTTTTATTCGAAAGCAATACCGTTTGAGATTCTTGGTATATTGTTCATCATCCTCCCTACAGAGGTTTTGCTTTATCCACAAGAGTTGAGCATCAAAAGAATTTAAAAACAATTAAGAGTGAATACGAATGGATCAATTCAAGACAAACATATTCAGTGCATTATGATTAATATTCAAGAGTGAACAAGTTTTGCACACAAGTAAGTAATGAACAAACAAGAAATATTACAAATGAGAATGCAAAATAAAACTGGAAATTTCCATTGTTGAGGAGAGTAGTCTCTAAATGGGCTTATTGCTTCAAACGATGCCTTTTGACGTCTTAACATTCACTGAATCAAAAGAACACCCAAATCCGACCATCTAGTGAAACTGATAACCTTTGCATCAACCAGGTCTTGCACTTTATCTTTCAAGGATTTACAACTTTCTGGATGGACCATGCAATCTTCACAGTTAATACCACAACCTGGGAATACACTTTTTCTCAACAAACGCCTTTTGTCAACAGATCTACATCTTTAACCAGGTTCAAACTTCCATCCTCAACAATAGCGTTGACAGTAGCATCAGCATAAGTTGGTAATGGATGTTGAGTAGCATCAGGTGTTGGTGCTGGTCCAAAGTTAAAAGCCTCAGAATCAAGTAGGTCCTGCACTTTATGCTTGAAAGCCATACAATTTTCAATAGTATGCCCCTGCCCGTTAGAATGGAAGGCACACCGAGCGTTGGCATTGAAATTATTTGGCAACTTATTTGGATCGACTTTCCAAGTATGCAATTCAATCAACTTCAAATTCATAAGATGAGGAAACAGTTCTGCATAAGACATCGGTAGAGGATCAAACTTCCTTTGCATCCTTGGTCGTTGTTGATTATCTTGCTTGGGATCATAAGTTTGCTTTTGAGGTGCAGCAGCAGCCGAAATAGTCGCATAGGCACTTAGGGTAACATTTATTTGTACACTTAAACCCGTGGGAGTAAACAGAATTATCCCTTCATCAAGCAAATCCTGAACTTTATGTTTCAATGCCATACAGTTCTCAGTATCGTGACAAGGTGCGCCGAAATGGAAATCACACCTAGCATTTTCATCAAAATCACGCAGAAGCTTTCCATGCATCGTGAAAATTCAAAGCTCAACCAACTGAAACTTGAGCAACTGAGGAAGTAACTGAGCATACAACATCGGAATGAGATCAAATTGCCTCTCAGGTTGTGACGGTCCTGGTGGATGAGCTTTACCCTTTGGATCTTTCTGAGCAACAAAAATCGATTGTGGATGGGAAGACCCCGAAACACAAAGTGGAAGAGGAGGTGTAAGCCCTGAATCAAGACTTGAAGAAGCCCCCAAAGTATAGGGAGGAATAGAAACTCTTGTTGCGGAAACGGGTGCATGTTTGTCTTCCTTTCTCAACACAGTATTTAGAATTTCCATAACCAAACTCAGCTGAGTCTTCAATCGATGGTTCTCCTCTTTCAAAAGTTCTTGTCCACTAACCAAATCTCGTATGTATAGCATCAAAAACGCCATTTGTTCTTTCATTTCATCCAATTCCCCACGAAGTTGTTCCATCACTTAAATCTGATCGGATCGTAGAGTGGTAAGAAGTCAAGATTTGTGATTCTGCAAAGACAATATCAGGTCTGAATAAGAGAAATCCCCAAGTTTCGAACACCTGTTATGAATGCATGAAATGAATGAATATGCAGGTTAGATATGTGCATATTTATTTTTTCTGACATTTCTTTTGAAAAATAAACATGATATGCAAGTGTAGTAACCATGGGTTCAAAATTTCAGCATAACAACGAGTAGCATTTGTACAATCCGCTGAATATTGGTTGCATAATATCTGAACAATCTGAATATCACAGGATCAAAGGTTCGACACCAATTCAAAATACCATAGAAGAACCAAGTCTGAATATCATAGGATCAAAGGTCCGACGTCATTTCGGAATATCACAGAAAATACCAGAAAACCAGGTGCCATGGAACCAAGTATCATAAGCCACACGGTCATCAGTAACATAACGTCACATAAGGACCAATATAATCACCATCAGAATAAATAGTCACCATCAGTACCTATTTGAAATATTCCCGCCCCACTCACAGGTATAATCTAGGCCAGGGTAAGGTCAAGGGGTGACTCAGAGTCGATAGTCTCCCGCTAAGTAATATCATCGTAACACCTACGTGATGATGATAATACCGCGTTCGAACCTCGTCTGAGCATGGAACCACATGAATGCGCTATTTTAGACCTCACGTCACATAGCAATCATGCGTCCACTCTAGTCCTATGTGTTCCTATATGTCACTCATAGCCTGTGTATTGGGCCTTTTACCTCATGGTAACACCCACCCAATCAAGAGAATAACCTGTACAGCCCAACCAGTATATGAAAGCAATAAATATGCCATATAGAATGCAATGCAAAACATACAAAAGATGATGCGATAAAGCAGGTAAATAAATAAGCAAATAAATAAACACCCAATAGACATGAAAAATAAAAGCTAGGATCGACTCCTGATCGGACCAAGACAGTCCACGATCCCGTGAAGTCGCCAATGAAACAACCGGTGAACATCATCCGATAACTATATCAATGAAGTCGCCATCGAGCGTTTTTATCTCGCAAAGGAGAAAGGTGAACGATCGCGAAAACCTAAAAGGGATAAGGCACGGTCTTGACCGAGAGATAGGGTAAGGGAATCTATTACGAAGGAAGGTATTAGCACCCCACGCCCGTAGTACTCTACGGTATCCACTTCTATTTTCATCTAATGGGTGTGTTTAAATCTATTTTGCTTAATTGCTAAATCTGATGCTAAAAGGAATGCATGTGAAAGAAAAGAAAATAAAGAAAACACGGGAAAAGAAGGGAGTATTTACAAAGTTTGCTCGATCGAGCCCCGTGACAAGATGCCTACGTATTCCCGCGTGCAATGGGAAAGTCAGAGCGCCGTAGTTCGGCTCACATGTTTTGGTGGGTTATGTGTTTTTTAATTATGAAAATAATTTAAACACAAAAGAAAACCCGTAGGCAAAAAGTTTGCATTTGGTTGGTTGTTTTTACCTTTGAAAAGGAGTTTGAACCATTATTAAGTGTTTTAATTTGCAAAAAGAAAAAGAAAAAAAACAATTTTTAGTTTTATTAAATGCATGGATGCAAAAGAAACTGGAAAACAAACAAGGGAAACTATCTAATGCTATCCCTAATGTCATCATGCATGGATTACATCCTAAGGTCTAACTCGAATCGCTACCTAAGATAGAGTCGAGAGAATCCTAAAGGAACATGCAAGGTTTACCACCTAAATCTATGTCTATCCCGAATCACCGGCTAGAATGGAGTCAAGATGACAAACAGGAGGAAAATGTTTACAACCTAAGTCTATGTCCATCTCGAATCACTAACTAAAGTAGAGTCGAAGACGACAAAAGGGATGAACAAGCAAGTGCTTTGACGAAACACACAAACAATGCAATGAAAACAAATGGCACACAAGCGGGAAAAGGAGGAAGTCCCATAGCCTCGACGATGAACGAGCATACCGTGAGTCAACCAGAGCCGACACATCCAATTCTGTTGAAGAGCAAATGGTGCGAGTTCGCAATAAATGCGAACCCCGGAAAGCGTGGAGAGTCGAATAGGAACTCTTGCCACTTTTATTGACTCGATAAAAAAGCAACACGATTCGCGTGTGCGGAGTCGACACGGACTAGAACTGCGGGGTTCGTTGACCTACCTTCCGCTTGCCCATATATCAATGACTCGATGACAGGAAATATAAAAAGCGGGACTTCGCTTAGTGGTACCACGTCGGGTGTCCTAACCACTCTGACCTATGCAAGCACAAATGTAAACACTTACTGAGAATTACCTCCCTATGCAGATGGAGGATTTAAAACAAACCAAACACAATTAGCAAACCAGAATTGCCCAAAACGGGTCTTTAAATAAACCAGAGGGGTTCCTGAACATGCTCCAACTACGGAAGCCCCTTCATACATCTCTATTCCTACTTCTCATGGCAAGGAAAGCAGTAAAATCCTACTTCTCATGCTCTCTAGAAAAGCAGTAAATGAAATGCGATAAATAAAAGAATAAATACCCGACGGATATTAAATCCGAAGAGCACGCAAGCTGAGAAATACTCCGGAAAACTTCGAGTAAACTGCCATCAACAAAGCAATGATAAGAAACAGCTCGATCAATATAATCCGCAAGGTGATATCGTGCAACATGTGCGTGTAGCAAGCAAGTCCTCATAACAATCAAAACACCTGCACAAAGGTACATATCCAGACAAAACAACAGAATACGTGTTTCTCGGAAATATGAGAAAACACAAAGCAAAATGCGTTTAAAACGCAAACAGAACCACAAGAGAAGTGGTAACCACAGGAGAAGTGGTAGGTTAGTGTACCAAGATTAGGTACCTAACCAAAATATCCTCAATGTACCTTGCACAAGTCAACAAACATGTCAAAAATAACAAGGAGGCAACAATATAATTGCATATTCACATCACATGTCAAAATATGATTCAAAGGTGAAGAAATGGAATGTAAATGTGTATAGCAACATAAGAATGGAAAACCGGGCAGCAACACACACATAATGCAAAACAACTCATGAACAATATCAAATCGAGTTAAGTCCATTACAATAGTTCTCAAATGCAATTATATTAGTTCTACCATGAGATACTAATTATATGACTCAATTAAGGGTTCTAAACCAAAGCGCCAACTATCTAAACATGCCAACATATTAGTCAAGAGATTAGTTGAGGGTTAGAACAATTATTAGACATTATATACAAAGAAAATCAACACCACAAATGTATGTGTGCGTAGTGTACAAAAAGGTTCGCTCCAACACCTTTCGAGTCCAAAAAATCACCATTAAGGATAAATATGAAAAGTGAACCAAAACACAAGGCACAAGCTAATGAAAACAATCAAAATGATTTAACAAAAATATCGGAAGCTACGCACACGCGCACGGTCTCAAAAACGCGGACGGTTCGATCAAATCTCGTTCAAAAATACAATTTTCGCACAAAAGTCAGCAGCTCCCAGAGAATTGACCGAAACATGTCCAAATCCAGAAACCGTTCGCGTGGAGAGCTTCAGATGGCTCGAGAAACATGATTTACATTAAGAAAAGTCGAAAAAACTCATTACGGATCAAAAGTTAGAGCCAAAACAAATATTATGTCCAACTTTACCAATTTTCAAAGTGTCATGTTATTTTCCACCAAACTCAAATAAACTTGTTTCCAATGTGTTTTGTGGTATTTAGATGAATAAAAATGCAAGTGTATGTGATATCATGTGCAAGTGATACACACTCAATGCAAATACTACCTAAATGCTATGCAAACATGTAAGAATGTTGAGAGAAATTAGATGTTCAAAGTGTCAAAGTGTTGTGAAAAGTGAAATTTCAACATATTTTCATGTCATCAAAGTTGAACAACACCACATCAAATTAATTCAACTATCCTACATGCAAATGTATGGATATGCAAAGATGCAAATTATGTCACAATGTATGGATTCAAGTGTGTGTGTGAGTTGTGTGCAATGTGTAGATGTAGTGCAAGTGTACCTAAACTATGTGTTAGTTCTTACATTTCAACATAATTTTAATGCACAAAATAAGCCTCAAATTAATGATTCAATGCATGTCACCTAATTTACATACTACTTGATGCATGATCATATAATTAGTGATGCAAAATGCTCACATCAAGTACCTAAATACAATGCAAAGTCACAACACAAAAGTAGGTGTGTGTATTGTGTAGAAAGTTTGACACCGACACCTTTAAGGCTCCAAAAAACGGATCATGATCAATGAATTCGACAAAACAAATGCTATAATCGGAATCCACACGGAATTTGCAAGGAGTCTCAATATTCAATTTCAAGAAATTCAACAATTGAAAAATCGATTGAAATAAGCACTTAAGTAAATAAGCACTTACTTGTACTTGAAGCTTTGAGTTGAAATTGATGAGGAAAATCTTGTAATTCTCCAAGAAAATACCAAATCAAAGTTGAATTGATGATAATAAGAGTGGAGAATCTTGAATTCTTGGAGAATCAATGAAGAGGAAAACTTCAACTCTTCACTTCGACACCATAAACGTTCTTCAATGTTCTTGATTGATGAAAAACTTGATTTGATCCTTGAGAATTGAAAGGGAATTGAAGAGTATGGGGCTGTACCGGAGAAGGAGAGAAGAAAAAAAAAGAAAAAAAGTTTTCCGGCGCGGTGGTTTTGGAATTCCGGTGGTGGTTGTTGGTGGTTTTAGGTGGTCGTTGGTGGTTTGGGGTGGTTGTGCAACTTTGAGTTGAGAGAGAATTAAGAGAGAAAAGTGAGAGCTCTTGGGTAAAATTTAACAAATGATTCTCTCTACCAATTTTGTGAGTGGTAAAATATATTTATAATATGAAAAAATGGGCTTTGGAGTGTCTTGGATCCACAATTAAGTCCTAATCGCGATTATCAAAATGATTTTCGTACATAACCCAAAACAGCCTAATCCGTGCGGAATTTGAAGTCGGAATGTAAACGAAAAATGTCCAGAACGTGATTTTGCTTGCGTGAATCAAAATTTCGACGCGATCGGATGAACGGTCAAGGTGATACGAATTTTTGAAGTTTCAGCACTGTTTTCGGGCGTCCGACGCATGCAGAATTCTCAATGCACTCTTCGGAGAAAATGCCTCGAACGAGGATCTTCTGATCAAAATTTGCAAGTGAGTGTTTCTGAGGTAACCGAAGCTAACAAAATTTGTGAACTTTTGGCACTGGTCCCATCTCGTTTCAATAAAAAACAAGCGAGGTATGATTTTTTGAAGTTCGCGTACCGGATGAAAATTGCTCGGTTCAGCTCAACATTGTGTCCAAGAATAAAAACTGGTCTTAAACGGTGAGGAATCAGCTCCCGAGTTGTAAATGAAAGTTGTAGAAGGATTTGATACGGAATTTTAGTAATTGGTCCCGCTCAGTTTCGAGTTTCCAGCTAAGAGATATGAACTTTTTAGTGGGCAGAACACGGTTCAGCACTAAAATTCGATTTAATCCTCTTGAGAAATTGAATTTTTCGGGGATCTTCCTCACATAATTTGCTTCCAGCTTTCAAACAAAAATTGTAGATAAAAATGAGAGGGACATGCCAGTCAAAATTCATCAGAAAATACTTGACGAACTGTGAGATACACTCTCTGAAGTGCCTGAAACACACCAAAAACCCAAAATTCACTTTATTGAGAAATAAGCGAATGAATTCATTTTCTTGACGAAATGACCTCCAACCTGAATAGATAAACTGGAGGACATATTTATATGATTCCAAAGATTGTGGAACCAAGCCAAAATAGCTTCCTGACCAAAAAATCTTGCAAATAGCCGTATTTAACCGAGAAACATTGATTTTGGCTCAAAATGATCGAGATAAAAACACGCCGTTTCTTTCGTACTTGGAATGTTTTGAACCTGGTAACCCCATGATCAATGATATGCATGCACCTACATGTATGTTTATGCAATCGAATTATAATCCAGAAATACGAAAAAGAAGAGGGCGAATTTTGGGGTACAACAAGCCTGACGTAGTTATTGATGATAATGTAAATATAATAACTCAGGAGTACATAAAGACTTAGTCTAAAGCTCAGGCTGACATGAAGGTGGAGGATCAGACTGACATAAAGGTGGCTGCTCTAGCTAACATAAAGGCGGAGGATCAGACTGACACGAAGGTGAAGGCTCGGGTATATACGAATTCGTTTGGATACGAAGGTGAAGGCTCGAGTATATACGAATTCGTTTGGACACAGAGATTGAGGCTTCCGTGGAGGTCCTAGTGACCATACCTTGCTAACTGCATATTTCAATCATGTGGCATTTGGACTCTGGTAGACAAAGGTATAAATAATTTATTTGAAGTTATTTATATTTATTATTGATTGATTTTAAAAAAATTGATGGTTTATACCTTTTTTGTTCGATATACGATCAATTTGTTTTGACTTTTTTAAAAAATGATATTTGTAGTGTTACATAATTTTGTGTGAATTTACAAAGAAATTTTTTATAAAAGTTTAAAATGAAAATTTGACTTGAATAATTATTCTTAAAATATTATTTTAGATTTTTATAAAATTATTTTTGAAGTATAATTTTTTTTAAAAAAATTGTGATTTTAACTATATTTTAATTTTTCAATAGTGTATCTATAGGATATCAAAATTATTCTTTCAATTAAATTTTTTTTGGGTTAATACCTTTTTACCCTCTGCCATATAGGGTCTTTCCGAAAAATCCCCCTGTAAAAAAAAACCCTGCAAAAAAAAGTCACATAAATTCTACTAAGATTTGAAGATTCTTTCATTTTAAACCTTCGTCACATCCAGTCATCCAAAAAGCTTATATAACACGTATTTTTTTTATTAATAGTCATTTTGCCCCCTGCCATATAGGACGAATTCCAAAAATAATCCTATAAAAAAAAATACAGATTTCATCCTTGTCATTTGTAGATTCCTCTGTTTTGTCCCCTCCTTGGATTTGGTCAACAAAATAGGTAACGTGACACTATTATGTTGACTTTTTTTATTTATTTTTTACTGACGTGGCTGCCAACTTTATAATTTATATATATATATATATATATATATATATATATATATATATATATATATATATATATATATATATATATTTTTTTTTCTTTTATGTTTTAAATTTTTCTTAAAAAAAAGTTGTACTCTTTTATTTTCACGTTTGATTTATTGGATTTTTTTATTTCTTTTTTCTTTTTTTTTTTAATTTAATAGATTTTGTATTTAAATTATTATATTAGTGTTAATTATTGAAGAAACTGAAACTTATACAAACTGAAAATTTGTATTCAATGGGTTTTGAACTCATGAACCTTCTGTCTATCAAACAAGCATATCACTAGTTCAATTAAATTCTTATATTTAATTTTTACCATATAAATATTACATAATAAACATTTATTTTCAAAATCGATATTATATTAAACATTTATTACTTAATATTTAATAATAATAATTATTAAATAACACTGAAAGTATTAAAAGTATTCAATAAAATAAATAAAACTATTATATATTTAACATTATAACACATAAATAAATTAATTTTTTATTAAATGTATACATAATTATATTTAATTTCAATTTATTTTATTTTAGTTATTCTAGTTTATTATTAATGAAATTATAAAATATATTTTTTATATTTAATACTTTCATTTTAATTGATAGTTTTATGAAAATAGTGTCAACACTTTTATTTTAATACTTTTTAAGAATATATGCTTAATTATTTTAATATTTTAATTATTTTCATATTTTAACATTATTATTTTAATATTATTATTTTAATATTTTATTATTTCATAAAGGGTCTCCAACGTGAAAAAAAAGTATAATTTAAAAAAAAAAAACATAAAAGAAAAAAATTAAAAAAAAAAGATAAATATAAAAGAAAAAATATAAAATTACAGTTGACAGCCACGTCAGAAAAAAATAAATAAAAAATAAAAAAAACAACACAACACACATACATGGTTGTTTTTGGGATTCGCTCTATATGACAGAGGTAAGATGTCTATGTGGCATTAAAAATAATTAATAAAATAAATAAAAAGTCACATAGTCATCCAAGTCAATAAACAAATTTAAAAAAAAAGTGTCACGTAAGCTTTTTGGATGACTGGATGTGACGAAAGTTTAAAATAAGAGAATTTTCAAATTTTAGGGGAATTTATGTGACTACTCATATTCACATCTTGTTTTTTTTAGCAAATCAAAATTAAAAAGCAAAGATGGTATGATTTTAATGTTAGGGGGGAAATTCAAGATGGTATGATTTTAATGTTAGGGGAGAAATTCAAGGAGTGAGCATGTTACATGGGACACACTTTTTGTGAGAGAACACCGCATCTCCACCTAAAACCTTAAGTTTATAGGTATGTGAGTTCTCTCACTTATATAGTGTTCAATCTTCTTTTTTCTAACCATTGTGGGACTTCTTCCTCACACTTGATTCTCAACATTTAATACTAGCATGGAATTCCAAATTACCACTTACTTTATTTCTTAAAGTTTGAATCATGCGTAGGGAAACCTTTCGAAAATGATCTAGTCTAGTGCATAGTTATTGTTACTTGAGTGATTTTCTTAGGAGTTAAAGCTTCCGCTTCTATAACAGTATACTCACCAACATCTCAAGCCGTATCTGCCGTAGAAAAATTACCCGAACTTTCCTAGATACACCAACCTCTATTAGAAGTTCTGCAAGTCTTATTAAAACCGCATCCACGTTGATTTGAGCCACTCAATAGACGGTGGTTCCCAAATTTGAACGTGTTGAGAATCATGATCAAATTCTGATTTATTTTGAACCGTAAACCACTCATGCCATCTATAATACGCCAACCATCTAACTTTTGATGCTTTCTCCCTTTCATTGTTCCATATGTAGTCATTCTTGTTCTTCCATCTCCAAAAATCATATTTTCTGTTGATAGTATTACTAAACTTAAATTGGTATACTAAGTAATACCAAAAAATTTAAAGCCGTGAATAAGGTTATATTCTATTTAACTTTGAGAAGGAAAAACAAAAACGAGAACAAATAAAAAAAGTCTCGATCCTATTCTATACGCAATCACGTCTATTTAAAGGAAAATACCAAAGAAAATAAGAAAAGAAGATTTCTTAGCACGATTGAAAAACAAAGACAAAAGGGAGGATCATATATAGCGAAAGAGGCTTTGTAATCACCACATAATTGACATGATGTGTGTGATAGATCACACCACAATCAGACAAGAAGTATACGACAAATAAATATACATCGTGCTTATATAAAGTTTTGTTCTTTTTCGTCCTAATAATAATAATCATGCGTGACATGTACCAAAAACAAACCAAAAATCATGCATCTTAAATGATGTTTAAGGACATTTCTACTTCATAATCTGTAGAAACGATGGCTAATTAATTGGGTCGGTATCATCATTTGTTAAGTTATTATTCGTATGATAAACCTTTGTCGCTCCCTTAATAAATGTCCTACGTATTTAAACGTTATTGAGTTGATATTGTTGTGGTGGGTTGGTGAGATAATAAGAAGGTTTACTAATGTATAACTTAGCTAAATAATAATTAATTAATTAATTAATTAACAAATCAGCAAGCTAATAAACTTTCATTGGAAGCTTTGTTGAAAGCCTTCATCTCTTAGTAGAATTGAAATTTAGAAACTTAAGGTTGTTAGTTAACCAATATCGTGAATAGAACATTATGATATATGATTTTATCTCCAAATTAAATCAACTTTGCAAAAAAATCCTAAATCGTCCGTCGAAGCTTTGCAAAATGTCTGCGATGTCCCAGCCAGTCAACTACCTATACCATGTATCTCCGAAGAAGAATACCTTTTAGGGTTAGAAACCTGCAAACACAACCTCCATGGCCGCATCTTATAGCCTAAGGGCTCTTCTCCTCTTATAGTGGCTAGTCTCTGTGAAAAAATGAGGAGTAGCCTCCATGGGAAAGGAGGTTATTGAGTTTACCTTCTCCAACCTCGAAGATGTCTGTAGGGTCAGGGCTACTGGCTCTTGGAATGTTTACCCAGGGGTTTTGAAACTTTTCTTTGGACCGAAGATTTTGTCCAAACATCTATAGCAAAAAACCATAAGAAGAAACTCCAATAAAAAGCCAAAGCACGAACAACCTACATAACCTGATCCCAAGTTGGTCCTCCTAGAAAGTCATCACGAAGAGCATTTTCTGGAATGCATGTGGCTTGACCAATTCCCCCACCAGATTCGTCCTCAAAAATTTTCTTTCTTCTCATAAACCCGATTTCTGTTTTTTAGCAGAACCTTGGATGAACCTAGAACATTTCCCCCCTAATTTTCTTGCCTCCCTTGACCTAAAACTCTTTTCCACCAATCAATGACTGAACTTATTACCAAACCTCTCGTGCATTTGTGCATTTGCTAACATTTGGTAGCAACCGATTGTTGGTTGTCCCATGTACATTCTCTCCTCGAAACTTTCCAATCTTAAGAAGCATCTCAAGTCCTGGAACAATGAGGTTTTCGGGGATATTCATAAGCTGGTAAATGACTCTACCTCCGCCTTATCTAATATTCAAAGTTTGATCCAAACTGATGGTTTAAACTATCAAAATGGAATTTTAGAGAAAGATGGATAATTGGCACGAGAACAAGCTTTGGCTAAGGAAAACTTATTATGGAAGGACAAATCAAAGATTAATTGTTCAAATATGGAGATCACAACACGCCTTTCTTTCACATGATGGCAAAAATAAAAAGTTCGAAAAATACTATTACTCTGTTACGGGATGGGGAGCTTTCCATCACTGATCCGGATGAATTAACTATTCATGCAGATAGTTATTTCACTAAATTGTTGGCCTTAAGAATGAGAATAAGATAGATATTTCAACAAAAAAAGAAGATCGAACTCGTTATGAATCATAATGTTGAATTGTAATAAATGAGGGGAATTGAGATCTTGTATTCTTGTGTAAGCAATAAACCTGAAAATCATAAGGCGGGTAGAAGGAAAATGCTTAATTGAAAATTACACAACATCCACCTCCATTGCTAATTTGGTATTTAAATAGTAAAATAGGGGATATTGACACTTAGGGCCGCAAATGATTTGGTGTACGGATGAGTAGGAGGAAAACATACTTGTGTGAATTTTATTGGAGTTTTTCCAATAGTGAGACTGAGGGCTGGTGGTTTTACTGTGAGATAGAAGCTCTCAAAGCTACTTCATGTAAAGTGGTCAAGCATAAGAACACGTGTTACGACAATCAATGTGTTGGTATACCATTTGTCTTTGACATTTTTGATTTCTTAGCAACAGAAGTAGTTGATCTTTTGTAGAGAGTTCAAAGACTTATGAATAACAATGTTGAATATCCTTAGTCTATGAATGTAGTTTTTAAGAGGATTACTTTTTTCATTCAAAATAGAGTAGTGGCACAACTTGTTGCATGTTTGCCTTTTAATTATGTATAGACTTTATTTTGTATTTATTAAAAAAAAAAAAGAAGAGAAAATAACACAACTAAACCGATACAAATCTAAAAAGTCATGGGTTTGGGTTCACATGAAAAATAGAGGTCTTAATCTTGATATTGTCAACCCACCGCAATAATACAGGTTATGCCCAATATGAGACCATAGTGGAACGAGAAAAATGAATTAGTTGTCAATCCCCTAGTATTCATGTAACTTAAATTTAGATTTCTATGGCCCAACCCTTGGCAGAAGATAATACACAATGACTGTCATATCCTAATAAAAAAGCCGACCACCTCCAAATAAGAGTTTGTCATAAGGAAGGAACAACCAATTTCATACCAATAACATGTTCTCACTCATCATGGGGAGACATTGCTAACCATTTATTATAACCATGAAACATCTATAGAATTGGAGAAATCATTATTATCATAGCATATAACATACATTAAATCCTTGTTATACCCAATTTTATAGCACTCGGGAACCTTGTTAGTAGGACCCCCATCGAATTCAACATGAATATTTGGCTCCCACCATAGAACCAAAATATTGCAATTTATCTTAAAATCTTTGTTGATGAAGAGAAACGAAATATATTTCGAGATTGCCAAAAAATCAGAAAGCTGAAAAGCATCAAGAATGTCCAGTTTAGGCGGTTCACAGATTTTGGGTTTGACTGATTTGCGTTATTTAATATTAGAATATTTGATATATATTAATTTAGAAATAGTCTAAATTAGTATAACATATATTACTGTATAAGATATTTAAAACATTTTATTCTAATAATTAATGTTGAGGAAACAAATCTTAGGTGCGACAACGTGTGAGGGGTGTGATCAGTTTGAGTTAAGATGTCATTTCTGAGAATTTTTTCTGCCACCCCCATTTTTAAACCTGGCACCCCCACATATTTGCATATTCCGAAAATACCCCTGATCCTATTTACTCAAATTTTTTACTTTTTAAATTTTTTTTTACTGTTGATAAAAGAAACCAAAAACGAAATTACCGGTATGATTTATCGGAAGTTTTTGAAAATTCCGGTACGATTTACCGGAAATTGTCAAAAAATCTGGTATTTTTACTTTCTTAATCTCAGGTACCGGCAATTCCAAAATTTCTGATACGTAAACAATACTGGAAATTTTAAATTTACGGTATATATCAGAAATTTCGTTGATACCTGAAATTTCCGGAATGGCAGAGAAAGTATTGTATATTTGTGGTCCTGAACCGACACCTTCAGCTTCTGCAATGGATTCATGTACTGATCTTACGCAGTACTTCATCACCGATACGGTACACTATACTTGACTTTATACGCATTTTCATATTTTTTATCAATTGATCTAATTTAGCCAATTATTCGTTTATGTGATTGTCAGTTTTTTGAATCATGAGAGAAAGTTCTTGAATGGGCATGGTCAATTGGAAAAACTCATGGTATTGCTATTGTTACAATCCGATCCGACGCTGCTAATGCTATGCGAGGGAGGAAGGATAAATTGATTATGGACTGTGACAGAGGAGGTAATTACAAAAAGAAAAATAAAGTTGCAGCTCCTTCCGATGGCACTTATTCTATGAAGGTTAATGTCCATTAAGGATGAGATCTTTTCCTAGTGGTGATGGTTGGAAGGTGATGGTGAGATGCGGGATGCACAATCATAAACTAGACAAAGAATTGGAAGTGCATGGCATTTTGGGCCGTCTAAAATAGGAAGAAAGAAAGTTTGTGAATGACATGAAGAAGTACAACATGGATCCAAGGTACATAGCTTCTGCTTTGAAAGACAAAGATCCAGAAAACCTTACGAGTATTACCCAGATATATAAAGTTAGAGCAACATACAAAATGAACAAGAGAGGTGCAATGACAGAAATGCAAATGTTATTGGGTCTTGTCCACCAAGAGAAATACTTGTATTGGTCTAGAAATAAGGATAATTCAGATACGGTGGCTGATATCTTCTGGACTCACCCTGATTATGTGAAGTTGTTGAATATGTTTATGATGGTGTTGATTTTTGATTGCACTTACAAAACAAATAGGTAAGAATTTTAAGTTTAATTTCATGACATCTTAAAAATATGTTGAGTGAGTTTGTCGTTGAATTGCCTGTGTCTTATAACTGTGCAGGTATCAGATACCACTACTTGAGGTTGTTGGTGTTACATCAACAAAATTGACGTTTTCAGTTGTTTTTGCATATTTGGAACATGAAAGGGAAGAGAATTTTACATGGGTGCTGGAGAGTTTGAAAGAGTTGTTTTATTCTAAGAAGTTGCTTCCAAATGTCATTGTGACGGATCGAGAGCTTGCATTAATGAATGCCATTGAGACGGTGTATCTGAATGCTTCTCATATGTTGTGTATGTTTCACATTTCAAAAAACGTTAGCATGAAGTGTAAGGAGTATGTGAAATCAGAGAGACGGGAACATGTCAGGGATCAATGGAACAACATGATGTATTCAAATACAGAAGAAGAATTTGATTTACATCTGAACCATTTTGAGAGTATTTGTGGTGATATTTATAAATTTGTAAAGTATGTGAAAGAAACATGGTTAACACCATACAAAAAACGGCTTGTTGTTGCATGGACTAAAAAAATCACTCATTTAGGGAACACAACAACAAACAGGTACATTCTTCTAACATGAAATATGTTTATGTTTATGCATTAAATTGAGAGTTGTTTATGTAATGTGTTTATGATGTCTAGGATGGAGTCTGCATATTGGAGACTAAAAAACATGTTGACTACCAGTCTTGGTGACTTATGTGCATGTTGGGATGTTGTGAACACAATGTTGAAGTTGCAGTTAGGTTTTATAAGGATTTCGTTTCAAAAAAGTATCGTTAATATTGATCACAGGTATAACACCCCATTCTATTCCAAGTTACATGGTTTTGTTTCAAGACAATGTATACAACTCATTGTAAAGGAACTTGAAAGAGTCAAATATGTTGGTGCAAGTAAAGAGAGGTGTTGTTGTTACATTAGAACAACACATGGGTTACCGTGTGCATGTCAGCTTGCAGGTTTTCATATTTTAGGCACACCTATACCTTTGAAAACAATTCATGTGTTTTGGATAAAATTGCAAATTCTAGAATATGAGGAGGTTCCTGAAGAGAAAAGGTGGGACTTAGAAGACGAGTGCGAAGAGTTGAAGAAACAGTTCAGTGCTCTGGATATTGTGGGACAAAGAGTGTTGAAAAAAAGTCTGTGACATATAAGTCATCCGCTAGTGAAATATAAGTCATCAAAGAGAGGAGTTAAGAAGAATAAAAAGGGTACGGAAAATGATGTGCATCGTGATCCAAGTCAATGGGAATATGTTGAAGCTTCACAAGAGAGTCAGACAACAAAGAGATCATGCACACAACCAAGTGGGAGTCAATCATCCATACCGATTCATAGGCAACCTTGTACCAATTCTGCAAAAGGTGAGTACTTGCAACAATTTCCTACTTTCTTTCATCCATACATTGAAGATATTATTAATGTAGAACTAGATGGAAACTATGGTTACCGCTGTATTGCAACTGCATTGGGATGAGACACAGATGCATGTTTTGATGTTAGGAAGCAGTTGGATACTCATATCCATCAACACAAAACATTGTTTTCCAAGGTGTTCTACGACACTGTGTCTTATGTGAGGAATTCATTAATCTTGAAACACTTTGGTCCTCAGGGTAGGGAGAAATGGATGTCACTTCCAGATATGGGTTACACTATTGCTTATAGATATGTTGTTGTTTTTGTTTCTTTATCCATGAGAATTAGCACGACATTTTTTCCGCTTCACATACCTCCACCCCTGTACACGAGTCGTCATACAATCGTTGTAGTCGATTTTGTCAACGATAATCATTGGGTTCTGCTAAAGTTGAAACCCGGTTGTCCATTGCCTCCCGTCAAAGAGCGTTGGAGGGATAATTATTGTGATGTTGCAAAAGGTTGGGAATCAGCATATACGGGTCAGATCAGACATAGGATAATATTGTCTGGGAAGTGATTGTATTTTATTTATAATGCATTTATGTAGAACATTATTTATATTTGTTGATATTAATTATATTTGTAATGCCTCTATGTATGATATTAATTATATTTATGTATTCTATTTAAGTAAAAGTTTTAAGTACAAGTGTAAAAAAAATGAAAATTTTTAGTCCCAGTAATACCGGAAATTTGAAATTTCCGGTATTGTTTTTATACCGAAAATTTCAAATTTCCGGTACGGGTATTAGCTCAAATAGGTACCGTACCGTAAATTTGAAATTTCCAGTACTGATTTTGTATCAGAAATTTCCATTTTCCGGATCCGTTGTAGACTGAAATACATACCGGAAATTTCAAATTCCCAGTACAATTTTGAACTAAAATATATACCGTAAATTTGAAATTTTCGGTACCAAAACAGTACCGAGAATTTCAAATTTACGGTACCGGACATTTAAAAATTGCGGTATTTAAGGATGGTAAAATGATAACTTTTTCAAAATTTCCGATATTTCTTCTAAAATTTGCGGTTCGCGCCGGAAATTGTGACTTTTCCAGTATTTTGCAAGGATATTTTAGTAAAATTGCCCTATTTGGGGGTGCTAGGTTTAAATGGGGGGTTTAGCCGGATAAATTCTCGTCACTTCTCCTTTGAGAGAAATGTACTTATAGAGGATTGTAGGATCTAGATTTCTCTTGAGAAGGATCACCGCCCACTAGGTCAATGGTGGTCCGTTGAATTTCTCTTTCTAAAGAATATGTGAATCAGTTAATGAGTATGACTTCTCTCTACCCTAAACACATCTTATCCCATCTTTCTCAGAACTGGACGATAGTAAAACCTTGGGGCAAGACAATAACTTCTCTTAAACAACATGGTATCGTCGTCTCTCCTAGGGCCATAACATCACCCAATAAAATACTTTTACAAATAACATTGTAGGCTCCAATTCATAATCAATCGTTGTAATAATATCCAACTTCCTACTTTGGTGTGCCATCACTACACATGCATGCATAAAAGGGATCCATGTTTTTAAATTATCAAAATCACCACTATTCAGTTCATGAATGAGCAGAGCATATGATTCATTCTTGAGTTTATGTGTTTAATATCATTTCTTCACCTATTTTTTTAGGAAATTGGCACACTACCGTGCTATATATTGGTTGCTTGTTTTGACCACAGTGCCGAACATACCAATATTAAACTTTTTCTCGTTCTTTTCATTTCACTATATAGAGGTATCTCACTGTAATTATAAAATCAAACTTTTCACACTAGATTTGTTGTATTTAATTATGATATCTTTTATTGCATTATAATTGGTGTAAGATATTTGTCCGGATTCTAAAAGAACAAATCCAGAAGTATATCTTCTTTTGTAAGAACTTTACTAGCTCACAAATTAAAGCATCTTTAACGGTGCATCCACTTTTTCAGATGCACACTTTCCGTAACTCGCAAATATACTTATTTTTTCTTTCTATTTCTATTGTTTATTTTTCTACTTTTGGTAACTCACTTCAGCGTGAGCAATTGTAACAACTCGTCATTTTAATTTCCTTTTGTTAAACTTAAAGTAGGTGATTTGTTGCATACAGATGATGTAGCAGCAGGCGCACAAAGTCACTTAGAGAACACAAACATGGTCGACTCGAGTAGAGAGAGATAGTGTCTGACACACGCCAACAAAACAAGTGCTATTAAGTGGCCCAGCAAGTATTTCATTCCCACCCTAAAGAGTGCGCCACACCCCTCTCCATACGACCATACCTACAATCAGATCAGTTCTGGCTCTTCAAGAGGCCTGATATTGGACAATCATCATCATGAGCAAGCACCAAGTCATCTTTATCCTCTCCTTATAATTGGCACATAATTATTTGATTGAATGTATTCATTATTTACAGTATAGCTGATGCATATCATGCACATTTATGTAAATTGATCTCCTCTCTCACTATAAATAGAGATGATGATCAACACTATCAAGATAATAAAATCACTATCAATTCTTATACTCTATACCTGAGACATCAATCCTAACCTTTTAGGAGGACTTACCCAATCTTGTATAATTAAGACTCCCAGTTAATTCTTGACAACTCTAATCATTGCCTTTATAGCCTCCATTTAAGGCACGAAATTTTACAATATCTAAAACATGTACTAATGTCTGGTGTGTTTAAGAATAATGTCATTCTTATGTTTAAGAATCCACTAAATATAATATCAAACTCAAAATATTTTGGGTGAATTCTTAGTGGGCCTGTCTGGTGTGTTTCAACCATACATGTCTATTAATTGATTGATATTTTCATGTCCACATAGCCCATGAAACTGCCCTATCAATCAACTTACAATCTAGTCCATGAAATTGAACAATTTATGTTCAACTTAATGATTCGGACTAGGGACTATAGTAAAGATACAAGAAACACAAGAAAATAGGAGTTTGAATTGAGTTTTCAGTTTTGAAACTTTTCTACCCAAACAGTTAAAGATGAAACCAGAACAAAAATAAATGTACACAACTATTTTTAACCTGGTTCATTGTTAATGAAGTTAATACAGTCCACTCGTCAAGATGATTTCGATTTCTCAATAAAGACTTAATCCACTATAACTAAATTGATTACAACCATAAAGACTACTCGTCAATGTCTTGAGAAATTCTGACTATACCCTAGTCTCTCAAAGAACAATCAACTTAAAAGGTTATATACAAAAGGTGTGCTTAAAAAGATACTTCTAAGAAAGCAGATTACATAAATTGAAATACAATGATACACAAAAAAGTGTTTCTTACAAGTATATGAACAAAAGTTTCTTGATTTACAGCTCTTTATACAAAGCTAAAATATTTATATTTGACATTTCATGTGAAAAGTTCTTAGAGCAAACTTTAGCAAAGCTTGCAAAAGTTATTTTCCATTCTTCCAAGTCTTCTTTATATAGTCTAATAAAGATTCGTTGGGGGTAGAATTAGAATTCAAAATTCCAATTGTATTCTTAATAACAACCAGTGAGAGTGATAAACAATATTGCACCATGGTACAAACCTTGCTCCACAAAATTAGAGTAGTGGGATAAATGTTTGATCTTGTACCATGTACTATTCACTCAAGTAAAATCTTTTAGATCTTATCTACTAATCTTCAGAGGCTTTAGAATGTGTATTGATGAACCATGCTTAGAAGTATCATAATCATAATGATAGTCTTCAGAACCTTATCTTCATATTTTTCGTAACCTCATAACTTAAAAGCACAAAATCACCAGAGCTTGAGAAATCTATAGAAGCTCTTCTATTAGAGTCACAGTCATACGCTTTTGGACTAACTTTCATCAAAATCATTGTTTAGAAGCATCCCAAAACTTGACAATTTATTGTAACGCGTACTTTGTATCTCTCTAGATTCAAAGTGTGTTGATTCCAGAAACTGATGAAGTTACACGTCATTCTATCAGAGTCAGAACCTGTTATCAAAAGCTACACCCTAGATAAAACTATTTGGATATAAAATTATTCTCTATGAAACAATGTATTATTATCTCCCCCTTTTTATGATGACAAAACCATGTATTTTAATGAACAACTTTTACATGTTTAATCACATAAAAACATTTCAGAGTTAGCTAAAAAGCTCTCCCTGAGTTCTATACTCTTAAAACCTATCTCAGCTTGTTCAGATGCTCTCTTGAGTTCAAGACTTATAAAATAAGTTTGAAGTATAAAACACTTTAATCAACATGAAAGAAGTAGTTTCTTGATTAGGACAGTATCAGAGTCTGACTAAAATTCCTAGTTACGACCACCATCAGAGTCTAAGTAGAGATGCATGGTTTGTCATTAGTTTGAATAAAAATGCCTGGTTGGTTATCTCAGATCCTAGCTTGCTATCATAACATAATGAAGTATCACAAATTAGTTTTGATGGAGTATCAAAACCTTAGTTGAACCTGGTTGGTGTATCAGAGTCTAATTGGTTTTCCTTTAAACAAATGTCTGGTTAACATGGCTTCGAGATATCAAAACGCGACATCTCTTCAGATTTTCTAAATTTTCCTGTTTAGAAAAATTCAGTGAACTTTCTCAAAGTTCCTTATCAATCAAACATTATTAGAGGCATATAATATCAGAACTTGTATGTGATTAGTATATGAGAAATATGTATATCAAAATCACTACTCTCTCCCCATTTGTCAGAAATAAAAAAATCTTAAAAGATTTTAACCAAAATCAGAACTTCTTTGAATAATTCAGATAAAGTACATATTTCAATAAGTGAAATTAATACTAAGTTTTAAAACAAAAGGTAAAATAAAAAGGGTTTATTGGTCACCACTTATTTCTTGAACTATTGATTCTGCATATCTCGATGTTTTCTGAAAATTGCATTTTCTATTATGAGCTCTTAAGGTTTCCTTAATCACATGAGGCAAAACTTCAAAACCAGAAGCAGGTGAATTCATTTCTCCATAAGAAGTACCAGTCTCAAGAGTCTTCTCAGGAGGTTGAATCTCTTGGTCATAAACCACCAAGGGAAGTTCAACTTATGGTGTAGGAATCAGAAGCACTGTAGAAGGTGCTATGTTGTTAGAAAGTCTCGAATTAAAATTTATCATAGCATATTTGAAATAGAATAACTGGAGTTCTGTGGAATTAGAAACTATCCATCTTCTAAAGACATGCAAGAGTTTATGAGGATTCTCACAGAAGGTGCAAGTATCCACTAAGTATCAAAGTCGACACATAGCCTCTTATTCAAAATGATACAATAATTCATCAATAAGTGTTGGACGAACATCGATTCTAAGAAAAGATGGATCATAAGGAGGGGAGTAGGGAAGGGAAAGTCTATCTAGTATGACAATGGTCTGTTCTTTGGGAAAAGGTAAGTTTAAAGTGAAGGAAGTGGCGTAAGAGATAGTTTTGACAATTTCTATGTCAAAATTAGAAATCTCCTGTAGCAGTAACACGTGAATATGAGTCGTGAACAAGATCATTGGTTATGGTTTCTGAATGTTTTAGGGAAGGTGGGTTTTCAGTTTGGATTAGGGGTGGAAGGGGGTATGGCTGAGTTGGTGTTATAGTTGTTATGGAATTTTGAGGATGTAAGAGTTGGATCAGAATAGGTTCATGAATCTATGGTTGAGTTTCAGAAACAAGCGTTTAAGAAACCGATGGTTGAATGAGGGATGATTCAAGAGAATTGGATCGAGGTGGTGTGGTTGTAATGGAAGGGGGCATAGAAGAATTATCATTAACATTATAAATGAGAGCCTCAGAAAGACCAGACTTACTTGTAGCAAAGTTCTGGAAAGAAGAATATATCTTCATAGTTGTTCCAGAATCCTTAGGAGCATACACTTCAACTTCCTTAACAGGATATGTCGCAAAGAGAAAAATATTTTAAAAAAAGTCGCCATCAACTTTATTTATTTCAAAGGAAATGTAAAATATCGAGAAAACCCTAAAAGGTGAAGAAAATGGTCTCGCAACCAAATTTAGGTTCAGAAGTTGATTATGCGATGGGAAGGTATTAGCACCCCCGCGCCTGTTGTACTCAATGCGATCCACTTTTTTTCTTTGTTTCTAAGGATGTTGGTTATCTAAAGGCTTACTTTCAATGAGTGATAAAAGGGGAAATAAATTTTTAATTACCATGCTCGTCTCTATTTTGAAACCACTTGCCAACGTATCCTCATAGTGCAATAAAGAAATTAAAGCCTTGTAGTTCGTAGGGTAGATAATACATATTTGTTGGTTGTTTTTATTGGTGACATACCCTTTTTGAAAAGTTTAAAGTTAAAAATCCCTCAACGGCAAGGTGTCTCGTTTGATTGGTTGAAAATTGATTGTTCGGAGATGTATACCAAATGGTCCCCTAAAGCTGTGAATATTTGAATATACGAGTGTCTCGGCGGGAAAATATGAGAATAAGTTATTGATTAACTTATCTCATAAAATAAGCAAGAGTTGCCACTAAACTTTATGGTTTTCAAAATAATGGGAAAATATTGAATAAAACCCACAAAAGCGTGTTGAGCAAATAACAAGAAAAATAAAGCAACTAGCAAAGTACAAAGAGAACAAGGTACGTGGAGTTGGTTATGCAAAGGGAATGTATTAGCAACATGAAATTCCTGGCAGCAGATACGTGATGTCACAGAGAATGTTATGACACAGTATCTGACACTCTGTTAATAATTCACACAGTTAATTTAAACAACTGTAAAGAACACAATCAATTGTTTACCCAGTTTAGTGTGTAACTACACCTACATCTCGGGGCTACCAAGTCAGGGAGGAAATTCACTATTAGTAGAATTAATTCAGAATACACCACCGCTTTATCTCCTTCACTTAAGACATACCCAATGCAACTTCAATCTAAGTCCTACTTAGACCGAGTTCCTACTCACCTCAATCACAGCAGATGATCAACCTATTGATTAATTGAATTGTGAAGACACTCTTCAATAAACATACTTGATTTTGCTTCAAAGCTTTAATCAAGAGACACAACACTCGTGCTTCAAAGCTTTGAGTGATAAACAACCCTTACAACCAAATCCTAGTCCAAGGCACTTATCAAATGATAATTGCTTGGCTCACAAAAGTAACTAGAATACACAAATAAACAACCTGCTAGATCTTCAATATACCCAAAAGCGCAGGAGAGTAAGGGTTCTTTTCCTATTATAGAAGCATCCTCAGAACTTTGGGCTTCCATAATTATAGCTAGGGTTCACTTAATTTAACCTAAAGACTTGGTCTTTTTAACAAACCAATTTAGGGTTAACAAGATTAACCACAGAGCCACGTGAGCATGTGATCCAATTACATAAATCATAATAAAAACAACTCAACAGAAATCCTGAAAAGTCTTAGGAAAAGTGAATCTAGAACAACAAATGTCACGTAATGTCATAACATTGGTTATGACATCAATCATTCTTCTCAGAATTCCAAAGACATCGCTTAACTTCCACCGAGCTGTACTTGAATTATTCTTCTTTTGCAGAATTTATCTTCAACTCTGAATGTCATGACATCAGCCAAGACATTGTCATATCCTAGTTTTACCAAAAATTAGTGCCAACATAAAAACACTTACAAACTCCCCCTTTGGCAAATTTTTGGCTAAAACAAACTAAGCTATCAGAGAACTAATGCAGCAGAATAAAACAACCAGTCTAAGCTAAATAACCAGAGCCTAATAAAGATAAATTCTACCCACAATTGCCCATAAAATCTTCTCCCCCTTTTTAGCCACAAAGGGGCCAGTACAAATTCCCAAAACTCATTATATAAATAAGTATCAACAGAGTTAAATATTACATCCCAGTAGTGAAATACACAGATCCAAAACAAACAGAACCAAAATCAACAATAAAACAACAAAAACACATAAGCAGCAGCAGCAGGTGATTGGGAATCAAACACTTTCTTCTCCGAAGAATGTTGTTTCTTCCGAACCGCTCAAGACCTCCTCTTGTGCTGCACCAGCATCATCTTCATCCAAATTTTCAGCAGTATCATCACCTAGCCTTTCATCCTCAACCTCTGTGTCTTTTTCCTTCTCCAGGGTAGAGATCAGTTCCTCAATAGTTTGCTTCCTTGCTTCAAGTTCCCTGCAAGTCTCTTTTAGCACAGCAATGACATTTGCCTTTTGAGAATTAGCTTTGACATTTGATGTCTCAGCAGATGTCATGACAATGTCTGGGACATGTTTCCCTTAAAACAACTTGTAGTGGAAACCAATGGCAGAAGCTCTTTTACAAACTGAATCTCTATCTACCAGGATGTCAGGGTATTGATCAATTATAGTACCACACAGGAGGGAGGGAAAGGCTATTGGACCTTTGATAGCATAGCTGTCTGCATATTTTAATGTTTGCTCAAAGATATAAGTCCCATAATTACATTTTGCTTTAGTTCCAACAGCAAAAATAAATCTTCCTAGGCCAATGGAGATGGTGGACTTGTGATTTGTGGGAACCCAGTTGGCTGCACCTATCTTGTGCAAAATTGCAAACTTAACACTTAGTTTGCTTGCAGTAAGCTTTCCCTTCAATGGCCAATGTTTCACTTGCTTGGCAGTGATGGTTTGGCACACCTGATTATCAGTTTCTTCAAGCTCAGGTTGAGCATCATCAGATCTTCCTAGATATTTGTTATTACACTTGGAGAAAACTTCACTCTTCTTCCTCTTACAAACACACTTTTAAAATCTGGTGACCTTCCATTAGCACAACCACTAGTCAGATTCACAATAAACCCCTTCACCAGAAAATCATAACAGTTGGTAAATTTGACCACAGTTTTCATCAACCCAGCTTCTTTGATCAGGTCTATAACATCCTTGCATTCAAGGGCACTCCTATTCAGCTCCCTTTCTAATGCAATTCTTTTCAGACAGACATACTTCCACCTGCTAGCACTCTCTGGATGGTGGAAAGAGATGTTATCAATAGCCACTTCTGGAACTTTTGGCAATTTTCCAAGAGAGGGTTTCTTTCTAAGTGGAATGTCTGTGACATTCTCTTCAACATTAAAATCTGAATTCTCATCAGATTCTGAGGGTTCAGAGACCTTTCTTTTCTTGACAATTGGTGTTCTCTTGGGCCTTGAGATGCTTCCAACAGACTTCATCCTACCCTTTCCTTTGGAGGGTCCAGCCGCCTTTTTGTCTTTTTCAATCTTTTCTCCAGCCTTGCTTTCAGCCCTGGGAGTCTCATGTTCAACTTCAGCAACCTTCTCCTTGGAAGGACTTGGAGTAGCATTCTACTTCCCTTTCCTATTCATCATTCTCTTAGCAATGCTAGGGTTAACATTAGCAATAAGGTCATTATCAGAGAATTCTTCATCAAGATCAATGACAGGAGGCTCAACATTTTGATCAGTGGTTTTCTCTGGAGATTTTTCCAGTTGTCGAATGTGTTTCTCGTGAGATTCTTCAAGAATTCCATCAGTGGAGTTCTCTGGAGACTTCTCCATGTTCTCATTAGCAGGTTTTTCAGGAGACTTAACAGTGGTGTCATCAACACAATTCTCAGGGGATCTATCAGAATGGTCATTAATAGGATTCTTAGGGGATTTCCTAACATTGTCATCAGATGTCTTGACATTCTGTGTGACATCTGGATCAGTTGCTAAATTAGGGCTAGCAGATTTTTGATTCAAAGGAATAGAAACCCCAGGAACAGAGTGATTCTCATTTGGAATCCTAGTAACTATTCTAGCTATGGCTTGATGAACATATCTAGAACCCTCCCTGTTAGCTATCTCAGGAGGAACAGAGGAAGATGGTTCAGTAGTCTTACCAGATGGAGAGACTTGAGACCTTCTTGCATGTCTGGTATGAAGTTTCTTGACCCTCCCAGGATCAGTTGCCATGACACGTATGGGAGTAACCTCCAGAATCTCAGTCTGCATTGTTTCTGCGTTTGCCCTAAACCCAGAATCAGTGGGAGAGGGAGAGCCAACTTCCTTTGATGATGAAGAAGATGATGACATGCTTTGTTGAGACATTTTGAGAGAAAACGAAAATACTTGACAGGAAGTTTGAGAGTTTCTGTTGAGGGAATGGAATGTGATACATTCAAATGGAAAAGTTGAGATATATATATATATATATATATATATATATATATATGACCCTTCCTCTTCTTAAATTTTTAAAAAGAGAGAGGGAAATAATTAATTAGCCTAATCACAATTAAATAAATCAAAATGTCTCTTCCTTCCCTTGTTGTAAGCAATATTAATTGCTACAACTCTTCATATTGACAAATACCCAACTTGCCCCTTAAATTCTCAAACTGATTAGCATCAAGAGCCTTAGTAAAAATGTCAGCCAGTTGAAGTTCAGTGGCTACATGCTCCAACTTAATCACCCTCTCTTCCACAAGATCTCCGATGAAGTGATGTCTAATGTCAATATGTTTAGTCCCGTCTTGAATAGGATTCTTAGAAATATTAATAGCACTCAAAAGACAATGTCATGACATCCAAGACATTGTACTCAACAAGATCCTTCATCCGACTATTTGAGAACAAGCTACCACCGCTATGTATTCACTTAAAGACACACAATTTTGCTCCTTGTCGAACCAAGAAACAAGATTGTTTCCCAAAAGAAGCAACCTCCAAAAGTGATTTTTCTATCATCAACACTACCAGCCCAATCAACATCACAATAGTCGATAATTGGTTCACATCCATGAGAATACAAAGATACCATAATTGTATGTTCCACTTACATACTTCGTAATTCTTTTCACTTGATGTGACTTACTTTAGGTTCACCTACCTTGCACACACTCCAACAAAGAAAGGCAATGTCGTCTGCTAGTGTTAAATATGAGACTTCCTATCATGCTTCAGACAAGCTTTGATCTACATTTGTCCCACTTGTGTCTTTGGACAACTTTAGATGAGTAGTGCGGAGTCCTTTTATGACTGGCATTTTCCATCCCAAATTTCATGACAATATTCTTTTCATATTTGCTTTGAGAGAGGAAGGTTGAGTCTTCCATCTGTGTGACTTGTAGTCCAAGAAAGTAAGTCAATTCTCCCATGAGGCTCATTTCAAACTCAGCTTGCATTTGGTTGGCAAAATGTCTCACCATTTTATCTGACATTCCTCCAAACACTATGTCATCAACATAAATTTGAGCCACCATTATCTTTCCTCCTTCATCCTTGACAAAGAGAGTTTTTTCCAAACCTCCTTTCCTCGTATCCTTTATCGCTGAGGAATTTTGTCAACCTTTCATACCAAGCTCTAGGAGCTTGTTTGACATATATAGCTTTCCTCAATTTGTAAACATGATCGGAAAGTTAGGATCCACAAACTTTAGGTTCTTCCACATATACTTCCTCATTTAAGTATCCATTTAGAAGGCACTTTTCACATCCATCGAAACAACTTGAATTTGAATGCAAGCAACCCTAGTAGCAATCGATTGATTCCACCGCCACAGGAGCAAAAGTCTCATCAAAATCAACTCCTTCAATTTGAGTGTATCCTTGAGCAACAAGTCTTGCCTTATTCCCGTGACAACCCTTCGTGATCCGACTTGTTCTTGTAGATCCACTTTGTGCCAATGATGCTTGTTCCTTCCGGTCTAGGAACTAACTCCCATACTTCATGCCGTTTGAATTGGTTCAATTCATCTTGCATTGCTCCAATCCAATATTCATCACCAAAGCCTCCTTAACATTCTTTGGTTCAATCTTAGACACAAAACAAGAGTTTGAGATGATTTCTAGATCTTGTAGTGACTCCATGTTAGGATCTCCTATGATGAGTTCCTTTGGATGGTCTTTCCGATTCAAGGAAGGATCTTTATTGGCTTCCTCGTTCGACTTTGGTGAAGTAGGATAGACACATCATCCTTATTAGACACTTGAGTTGATGTCTCAAACAATGTCTCAACATCATATGGGACATTTGTTTCTCATGGTGATCATCAACTATGACATTTATAGACTCCATCATAACTTTGGTCCCGGAATTGAATACCCTATATGCTCGCTATTTGTAGAGTATCCTAAAAATTCCTTCATCACTTTTAGAGTCCATCTTTCTCCTTTGTTCACGATCCGTCGAATATAGCATTTGCTCCCAAACACATGGAAATACTAGGTTTTCTTCCTTTCCATATTTCATACAGGGAGGATGTTCCCTTTCTCAAGGTGACCTCATAGGAACATAGCAGTCGTATTCATAGCTTCACCAAAATGAATAGGAAGTTTCTTAGCATGAATCATTGCTCGCGATTCCTCAGATAGTCCTGCTTTTTCCACAACTCCATTTTGTTGAGGAGTTATAGGTGAGGCGAAATCATGATTGATTCCTTCTGAGGAACAGAATTCATCAAACTTGCTATTCTCAAATTCTTTTCCATGATCACTTCTAATTCTGACAATGCATCCTTCTTTTCTCTTTGAAGTCTCTTGCATAATTCTTTAAAGACATCAAACACATCGATTTTTCCTCGATGAAGTTTATCCAGTGAATGAAAAGTCATCCACAACAACATAAGCATATCTTTTTCCACCAAGGCTTTCACCTGCATAGGGCCCATCAGATCCATGTGCAGCAGCTCCAACACCTTGGAGGTGGTCAGATATCTTGACATTGGATGTGACATTCTGGTTTGCTTTCCAACCCGACATTCACCACGACTCTCCTTCATCAATATGAAGTCTTGGAATCCTTCCGACACCTCCATGGATATGATCTTTTCATCCCTCTAAGATGCAAATGACCAAGTTTTTGGTGCCACAGCCACCTCCTTTTCATCTTTGGTCAGAACACATGTAGATGTCAGATTCTCGACTCCCACAAGTAATGCTTATTTGATCCGACCTCTCATTACAACTTCTTGTTTTCATTGGTTACAAGACATTCGTGACTTGGTAAAGTTGACCTTGAATCCTGATCACACAGTTGATCGATACTTATGAGATTGGCAATAAACCCTTTACCAAGAATTCATTTAGGTTTGGAACCTGTGGCAATCCAAGTTTCCAACACCTTTGATTTCTCCTTTAGCTCCATCTCCAAAAGTGACATAACGGTAGTATGAGGTCCGACTTCATTTTGAAGATTCTTGATTCCATATATGCCTAGAGCACCATCGTCAAAGTACCGCCTTCCTTGGCGTAAACTCTAAGGGAGGTGTGAGCTATCAAGACCGCAATCTTCTTCTTCCATCGCTGAGTATATGGTACCTTGTTGGTCTTAGGCTTGACATAAGGGATCCGATTAGGATATCCATATAGTCTATAGCAAATGGCTTTATGTGTCCAAACCTTCCACAAGAATGACATCTCCATCTTTGAAACTTTTTCTTCATATTTCTCCGATCTTGATGTTGATCCCTATGTTGTGACATCTCGCTGACATTGATTTATCGTGTCCGTTTCTTCTTGTTATCAAGAAATTTCTTTGCGTACCACATATCCCGAACCGCACATTTCCGCTCTATGTTGTGACATCCGCTTTGACATTGGTTTGCTGTGTGTTCTTCTTCTTGTCACCAAGAGGGTTTCTTTGCAATCATATCCTAGACCATGCATATTTCCTGATTTTGTCCGCCTAAAGGATTTCCTCCAACTTATCGGCCCAGCTTGTCAAGATCTTGACAAACTTAGTCATCTGCTCAAGTTTGGAGTTTAACACTATAACTTCACTGTTGAGATGACTTATAGTAGCAGTATTTGCCTTCTTCTCAGCCTCCAACTTCACATTCTCAGCCTCCAACTTTACAATTAGCTTTTTTTGTTTCTCATTTTGCTGGCAGACTTCAGCGCTTCTGATACACAGCTTCTTGTAAGTGTCAACAAGTTCTTCAAATGTCACCTCCTCATCACTAGAGTCATTGTCAGATTTATAGACACCAGATAGAGCAGTAACTAGTTTGGCAGATTCTTCTTCAGAATCACTTTCTGAGACACCATCAGACTGTTGGCTGAAGATTTTGATATCTATGATTCGAATATGAGTCACTGAGCTCGAAATGAAATGATGTTAGTATTCATTGGAATGAGGCAAATGCCATGATTTGAAATGAAAGAATCAACTCTTCGATCAAATATATTGAAACTAGGAGTTTCGAGTAGCGAATATGATGATATATGTAGAAGGAGCTTCGAAGTGATAGTAGCGTGGAGTTGAGCAGTGAGTTCGAGTCGAAAGCGCGCTCGATATTTGAAATTCAAACGTGAGCGGATAAATGGAAGTTAGAAAATGTGCTACCGAAAACGGTTCAAGACGTGGAGGCTAGAGAGGCATAGTATTCTCGTATGTCCGAAACGTGGCAAGCTCTCATAAGTCGACCGCTATGGTCGAATAGTATAAATAGAAGTCTTAGTGTTAGGATTTCGTGTGTCATATCTATTGTACTAAAATTCAAGAATATTCAAAATACCACATGGATAGGAAACGAATGCACGAATGATGTACGATGATTGCACCATTTTTTACCTTTCAAGAATGTATCTTTACTTTTCCGCTTACCTTTATCTTACATCAATGTCATTTAAAATCTTTTACGTTTAAAGTCATTTAACTTTCTTTGCATTTACACGCTTTTCTTTCATTTCGAAACTCTTTACTTTTCTGAAACTGTTACTTTAATGCTCTTATTTTCCAGAAAACTTTTATATACTTGCTTTTAAATACTTGTCTTTTCGTTTCATGCTTTATTTTGAAAGTCTTTTACATTCAAGAAACCCTTTAAACATTCCTGCATTTTATATACTTTCTTGCAATTCGAAGTCTTTATATCGTACTTGTTCGAATTAGTTTTATATTGTTTTACTTAATTTCGTTATCAACTTATTGGACATCATAACCAAACACACTTGAAATATAGATATAAAATATTCAGAAGCGAGTCTTGAATATGAACCATCATTTTAAACTTACGCCAATGACCAATAACCCCATAGGATTAATCTAGTCGATCCTGCAAGTTACCAAAGGGATTAAACAACAATCATAACGCTTGTTTGATAGTTTGGAGGACTAGCGGTTGTTTCACCAGAAATCATTGTGAACAAATTGGCACGCCCAGTGGGACCGAGATTGGTTGTTGCTAATTAAAATTAACGATTAAAAAATTAGTTTTTGTTAAAAGGTTCTTTCTGAGTAAACAAAGTTCATTAGTATATGAACCTTAGGAGTGGTAGAATAACTAACAGTAACCAACCCTTACCCAGAAGAAATCGAAATAGTAGGATGTCAGATCCAAATAACCCACAAGGGGAACAAAACACCCCACACGGAACAGGCACTAATGCATCTTTTTCGACCGGGACGTCCAGCGCGATCCCTTCGAACGCACAATCTATTGCATCTTCTACTAACAGTATGGCCACGAATGGAACAAGTGGCATGCTAACAAACAATTCGATCCTAGGTGGTACAGGAACCACTGGGTATCCTGGGGGATTCATTCCACCATCAGGAGCACAAACCCATTTCGCTACCCCACCACCAACTAGACCATTCGGACAAGATTAGACCCGTAAATTCCAAGATGGAATGCCAACATCCTTTATGGCGGATTACAAACTTCGACGCCGAACGCGCCACCACACTTAGGGTCGTTCGGGGCTAATCAATTTATGACAACAACCAAGGGTCGAGGGTTATGGTACGCCCATCTTAACCACGTAAAATCAAATGGCTTTTAGGCGCTAATGGATGATAGTAACCATAACATGATAGGAATATTAGCACAAACTATGCGGTGAAATCTTTGCCCCAATAGTTTAAAACGTGATCGTGACAAAGAGAGAACGACAATATGAGTCGAATAGCAGATTTCGCTCCACCGAAGGCGAGGCGTAACTGTGCATTGGTTCGAGCGAACGCACTATCATAGAACAAAGTTGATGACCCACCTTATAGGCCGCCAGAGGGAGTTAACCTGGGGCAAGAGCACAAAGGGTAGATATCCTGATTCGAGAAGAACCACAAAGGAATTGATAGAACCACCAAAGAAGGGTCGAAGATTTGAGGTCCCAAGTGATTCGAGAAGAACCACAAAGGGGAATTATGGAGCCGGGGCAAGGGTCGATGACTAGAGGTCCCAATGCCGAGAAGAACAACCTAGAGGGTTGTCTGTAAGTCGAAACCAAGATGTCGATGCAAAGGTTCATAGGGTTCGACATGACAATATCTTGGCCGAAAATAACCTAACCACCATGATAGAAAGGATCATGGCCCAAAACGGTATTAATACAAGAATTAGAAGGCCAAATTACGCTTCCCCCATAGCAGACTATATAGTCCATACTGATTTGCCAAGGGGATACAAGATCCCTAAATTTACAAAGTTTGCTGGGGATACAAATGAGTCAACAGTCGAACACATAGCTAGGTACCTAACTGAGGCAGGGGACATAGCAAATAACGAAAACCTTAGGATCAAATATTTCCCAAGTTCCCTTACTAAGAATGCTTTCACATGGTTCACTACTTTGCCTCCCGGATCCATAGACACCTGGACCCTCTTAGAAAGGTTGTTCCATGAATGCTATATGGGAAATCTAAGATAAGCCTAAAGGAATTAGCAAGTGTTAAAGGAAGTTCACCAACCTATAGATGAATACTTAAATAGGTTCGTACTCTTGAAATCTAGATGTTTCACAAGAGTCCCCGAGCATGAGTTAGTCGAAATGGTCACCGGTGGTTTGACTATTCTATTCGAAAGAAATTAGATACTCAATACTGAGGGACATGGCCCGCTTAGCGATAGGCTCGACTGTGTCGAAGGCTAAAGGCGAGAAGGCCGGGCTTCTAAGAGTAATAAGAAGGAAAGAGTCTCCTATGTCGAATGGAGGAAGGTGAAGACTACCCCGAATTCGAGGAGATCGAAATAGATCTCACGAATTGAAACAGCTCCACCTTACGCTTGTAAACCCTAGTCCCTACAAAGGGAAAGAAATTGTTGAAAATGAAAAATGATAAATTTCCAAAGAAGGTGTATACTCCGATATAACAAATGTGATGAAATTTTCGACTTACTAGTCAAAGATGGCCAATTAATTGTGCCACCAAATGTCAAAATGCCTCCGTTAGATCAAAGAAAGAAAAAGGATTTTGTAAATATCATAGTTTCCTAGGCCACAAAACCTCACAATGTTTTCTTTTCGTGGACTTGATTCAAAATGCAATTAAAGAAGGCGACTAAAGTTTGCCGATAAACCAAAGATGAAGGTGGATGAAGACCCTTTGATATTGCAGACACCAACTACTCCGAGCCTTCGAGCATGGGAGACATCAATATGGTGGAAGCGCACTGGGGCCACTACCTTGAAAGAGGAAAGCACCGAGAGGAGAGTTAGGTGTTGGTCAAGTCAACAATGGAGTCATCAAGACGCCCACGAACGATGAGCTTTCCGAACCAACCCACTGTTGTTTTAAGGAATCCAGCACCGAGGGTCGAAAGCCGTAAATGAAATTGACACAAAGCATCAAGGCCCGAGGCTCAAACCGAAAAGGTTCAGATTACAAAACAAGCTTCCTCAAGAGGGATACCTGGGTGAACCTGGAAGTTCGACTATCCGTAAAATATTCTCGCCCATAGTTCGAAGTCCGAATCGAAGACATCAAACCATCGACGGGAGATGATGGTGAAGGGAAGATAAAGATGGTAACGCCTCGAAGAGACCGACACCTTAGGGAGCCCAGGGGAAATTTGATTATATGGTAAAATATTCCGCTCCGTAGAGTTCAAAGGTTCGGATCAAGACATCAAACCATCGATGGGAGATGATGGCAAGGGACCGATGTGGATGTCAATATGGTGGACATGGAGAGACCCCTGCTCTTAGATGCGTGAAGTTGAAAGATACCTTGAAAAGAGAAATACAAAATGGAAGATGGTTATGTCGCAGATACTAGCCTAAAACAATATCTCATGTCGCACAAGGAATCAAATGATGCTTTGTCCAAGATGCAAGATCATATGCAATGAGAGGATTGCCATGGAGTTCGAACGAAGCAAAGGGCTCGAATTGAGTAAATTACGCCAAGATAACCAATTGTTCAAATGTTATCCTAGAGTCGGTGAGAGTTTGTCGAATTTTTAGTGCGTCACAAAGGGCAACAAAGTGCTTGATTTGCCCAAGATGTTCAAAGAAGATACGACCGTAACATGGTCGGAGCATTCGAAACGATTCCCTTCACCCCATGCTGGAATCATAAGGAAATTGGTCAAATGAGTCAGCGTTTCGATGGTAGTCACAGTCAGCGAAAGCCTGATAGCCCATATCCAAACGGTGCTCGAAGGGTGACATTTAAAATCCCTGCAGAAGTACCAACAGATAGATGGCTGCAAGTCAAAACCAACAAAGGGAAAGATAGCTGGGGAGGCAATGAACGAAATGCACGTCATGCCATGGTATACCGGAGACAATTCAACACAGCAAAGAGGGAGGAAATGAGGCTGGGAAATTATAAAGGTAAGAACCCCATGTCAAGATCCCAATGGCGAAGGCAGCAACAAAATCGAAAGGTCGAGAGGAAGGTTTAGCGATAAAGGAGCGCCGACTAACAAAAAGAGGCCAAGCACCAATCAACCAACAACAAATAAGCAACTCGAAGACAAACCTCCAGTTAGCAGGAGGCTTTTTTCTGAAACAAAACCAGATGAATCAAAAGAATACACTCCGAGTCCAGAAGAAGACGAGGATATGCTGACAGATAACTTCGAATCAGAAGGAGAATCCTCATTAAATCTAAATTGCAATGTGGTATCTCATTACCATCCGAATTTGGCCAGAGACCAAATCAAGAACAGAAGAAGAAGACACCATTGATCCGATGAAACATGCATCAAGATGTTATTATGTAATGGATAATGGCGCGGTCAAGAGCGTAACGCATTCTTCGAACAACCGCATCTCTACAATGAAGAATCATCTAAAGCCACCGCTCATTCGAGCAAAGGCCGGAGCCCATGGGGTGAACAAGGTCTTAGTAAACGGAGGCGCCATACTAACTGATGCCCAAATTCATGCCGAAAAGTTAGGCATTCAAGACGGTGATGTTAGACTCATAACATGGTTTTATCCAACTATGAAGGGAAGGTAGGACAAACATTGGGGGTAGTACAAGTGGAGTTAACCGGATCAAGTCACACCCACTATGTTCATGGTGATCGCCAAAGCAAATTATAACTTGCTATCGGGAAGAGAGTGGATTCATGGCGCGGGGCGTCCCTCGCCGATGCACCGTGACGTTAGTCTTGGGAGAAGATGGGATAGTAGAGAACATCAAGCGGACCAGCTACTTCATGATAACAACAATCTAGTTAACAAGAGGAATTATGACAAGTATCCGCCGTAATAGCTCCACCCCAAGTGACGAACTGAATGAAACAAGAGATGTACATTACTACATGACCCTTCGTCATGATGGCATGTATTGGGACAGGAAAATAATTAAAGGCGAAGGCACTTCACAAAGACGGCCACCAGGCTGGGAATCTGAAGACCCTGATCATGACTGAGTCCTCTTTCTTTGAAAGGATTTCGGCCTATATGGCTGAGAACGAATTGAAAGCGGCTTTGGAGGCTGCAATAGAACATACAGTTGAAGTAAACGAACTCGAAGGGAATGGTCCGAGAGATACACCTCGTGATTTAGAACGAATGGATCAAAGGCTTGATGCCATTTATGATACAACCTGGGCTTCAAAAGGATCCAACAAATTCAAGTGCTAAGATGTTGGCACAGACCCACTCAAGAAGTAAATTTAGGGATATCAACACAAAAGAATCACCTATATAGCGAAACTCACCTAAGCCTCAAACAAGAAGTGATCAAGTCCTCAAACAGTAACAAAGATTGCTTTGCATGGGACTATGATGAAATGCCCGGTTTAAAAGAGAGTTAGTAGAGCATAAACTTCCAATCAAGGATGGCAAGAAGCCCATCAAGCAGACTCCCGTAGGTTCGGCCAAAGCTTCACGAAGATCAAAGCAGGTCGAGAGGTTGTTACCGCAAATTCATCGTAACCACAAGGTATGTTGAATGGTTAGTAAATATAGTACCGTTATTAAGAAAATGGTTCATTGAGAATATGCATAGACTTTAGGGATCTGAATACCGCAACCCCAAAGATCAATATTCTATGCCCGCGGAAATGTTAATAGATCACGCAGGATTCGAATACCTAAGTATGCTAGATGGATACCGTTATAATCAAATTTTCATTGTCAAGAAGACGCTAAGACAAAGATTGCTGCCCAGAGCCTTAGGCACCTATGAATGGGTAGTGATGCCTTTGGTTTAAAAAACGGGCAACTTACCAAAGAGCAATGAACTCCATATTTCATGATTTCATTGAGACGTTTATGCAGTGTACATTGATGATATAGTCATCAATATCCGCAGTAAAATCATCTCGCATCATTTGAGCCAATCATTCGAAGGATGAGAAAACATGGCTTAAAATGAACCCCTTAAATGTGCATTTTTGTGCAAAGGTGAGATTTCCTGGGCTTTGTGGTTCATAAAAAAGGAATTGAAATTAACCAGAACAAGACCAAAGCCATCATGGAGACTAAAGCCCCCACATCGAAAAAGGAGTTACAATCGCTGCTAGGGAAGGTTAATTTCCTGAGAAGATTCATCTCGAATCTAAGTGGGAAAACTCAAGCTTTCTCTCCACTGCTTCGTTTAAAGCAAGGCCAAGCCTTCGAATGGAGCGAAGCACAGCAGGAGGCCTTTGACAAGATTAAAAGATATCTATCTCAACCTCCTATCTTGTCTCCACCTTCATGGGGAAAACCCATGAGATTGTACATATCTAGAGAATTTGATTAAGATAAGAGGAAGAGTCATGGCTACCAGACTTACACCATCAGATCTAGAGAATATCAAAATAAGTTATGGTGATAAAGATAGGTTCGAAGTATTAGCCATAGACACTTTAACAGATACAGATTGGCGAAATCCATTAATAAGGTATTTAGAAAACCCAACATTGAATGTAGATAGAAAAATAAAATATAGAGCGTTGTCATATGTCCTTATGGGAAATGAATTGTTCAAGAAGACCCAAGAAGGTGTGTTACTAAAATGCTTAGGAGAAAGTGAGGCATATCTAGCACTATCAGAGGTCCACAATGGGGTATGTGGAGCACATCAAGCGGGTCATAAAATGAAGTGGTTGCTATTTCGATATGGTATGTATTGGCCCAATATGCTCAAAGATTGTATAGATTTTGCTAAAGGATGTGAAGAATGCCAGAAACATGCAGGGATTCAACATGCTCCTGCAAGTGAGTTACATTCGATCATTAAGCCATGGCCCTTCAGAGGATGGGCGTTAGATTTAATAGGAGAAATCAATCCTGCTTCATCTAAAGGTCAGAAATATATCCTGGTAGGAATAGACTATTTCACTAAATGGATCAAGCAATACCATTGGTAGTAGATCAAGAGACTATCATCGAATTCATACAAAAACAGATTGTCTATAGGTTTGGATTGCCGGAGAGCATAACCACGGACCAAGGATCTGTGTTTACTGGTAAAAAGATGCAAGAATTTGCCCAAGAAATGGGGTTCAAGTTGCTAACGTCAACACCATATTATGCTCAGGCAAATGGTCGTCAAGCACCCAACAAAGTAATAATAGGTCTAATCAAAAACATGTTGGTAAAACCAAGAAGTTGGCATAAGACTTTAGATCAAATACTATGGGCATGTAGAACATCTCCCAAAGAGGCTACTAATACTACACCTTTCAATTAACATTTGGTCATGATGCGCCTTACCAAGAGAAATTCATCTACAATCGCTCAATTCAAAGGCAAAATGAAATCTCATCTTCTTTATATTGGGAAATGATGATGAATGAGTTGGTTGAACTAGATGAAGTTAGATTGCACGCATTAGAAGTCCTGATGAGGCAAAAGAGAGAGGGGTATATAACAAAAGGGTGAAAGGTAAAACATTCAGTATTAATGACTTAGTTTGGAAAGTTATATTGCCCATGGACAAGAAAAATAAAGCATTAGGTAAATGGTCACCTCATTGGGAAGGACCTTTTCGAATAGTGAAAACATTTTCAAATAATGCGTATGAAATCGAAGAGGTTGCAGATGACAAACAAATCCTAAAGGTTAATGGGAAGTATTTAAAGAAATATAAACCACGCCTGCAGGAGGTTCGAATAGTAGCAACGTGAATCATAAACATATAACTCGGAGCCAAAATGGTGAAATTAGTTGCCAAAATTGCATTGTCAAGTGTTACAAATAAACATTCAACTAAAATACAACATTGCTTTAAATAAACAAGTTCAGAAGTGGGTGTTGTTCCTTAATCGATCGAAGATATTCTTGAAAGATTCAAGCTTGTGTTGAGCAGAGTGCTGGGATCCTTCCAAGATAGCAACTTCGCCCTTCAGCTGCTCATCCGCCTCTGTCTCTGCAAGCCCTTTATTCAGAAGCTCTTTGAATCGAGTACCAAAAGTATTAGACTCATATGCAATTTGTTGCTGCTGAGCTTCCTTAATTTTATGCTGAAGTTCCTGGATCTGCTTCTCCCATTGAAGAATGGATTGAGCTCGAAGATCATAGTCAACTTTGGCTTGCTTGATGTGCATGGCGTGATCTTCAACCTCCTTAGTGAGTTTCGAGGCGTGTTCATAAGCAGCGTCCATTGCGCTTCGTTTTTCTTGGACTTTATTGCCAGCAGATTCATTTTGAAGAAGGCATCCAGTTACGTTATCAATCAGGGATTGAAGTTCAAACAAAATGGTGCAGACTTCCAGGGAACATGTGGCGAGATTGACTTGATTGATAAGTCCCTTCATCACGAAGCAGGCTGTACTATCTTTTCTGAGTATTTCGAATAAATCCACATCAAGTATGGTTTTTCGAATCTTGTGAAGGAGTATGACTCTATCATCGGAAGGTGCTGAACCAGAGGTCGAACCAGCATTAGCCTTAGGGAGAAGAGTGTTTCTCTGAGCTAGTTTAGCCTTCATGTACCCAAGAGGGTCAGTTCGTTTCAAGAGGGCTAACACCTCTTCGGCTGTTTGGCATTCCAAAGACTCTGGGAGTTCCATACGCAATGGAGTGACATCCAGTTCAACATCCATTGGTTCATTAGTGGGAACATCATTGCCTTCATTATTTGCTTCTTCATCATCCTCTTCATCATCAATCAAGTCCACCACCTCGATGTTATCATTTTGATTACCACCAGCATCTGATTCCGTCCCTTCGCTCGAACCTTCTTGAGCATCATCTCCTTCTTCGTCCTCATACCCCTCCTCACTTGAATCTTCACTCTCTTGGGAGGTATTGGTTTTTTCTTCTTCAGTAGGAATTGCCCTTTCACTCTCTTGATAGATTTTGGGAGGAGACTCTGGGTGAGAAGTCTTTGGAGGCACTTCAGCATCTTCGAGCATTGTTTCGCTGGTCTCCTTGAGAGGAGGCGTGCCTGGTCAT
This sequence comes from Vicia sativa, assembly GCA_021764765.1. NCBI lineage: Eukaryota > Viridiplantae > Streptophyta > Magnoliopsida > Fabales > Fabaceae > Vicia > Vicia sativa. Next base: position 102,802,875 of record CM038792.1, read on the forward strand.
CCGGCTGTCCAGAGGTCCCAGCTTGAACCGCCATATTGACTTAACCTTTATTCGCACCAAATTGCTTGAATCTCCATGAGGAGAAGAATGGATCGGAGCAGTTATTTGTGGGGAGGAGTCAAGTAGTGGGGATCGAGTCGAATCATCCTACACGAACAAAAGAAGATTAGAAACTTATAACTAAGGTACTAATAATCATTGTCATAAATTCAAGTGAATTCACCTGTGGATTATCCGCAGATATGTTGTCGTTTATATGTTCCAACATTACGCTGGAGGTCAAGGTGGATTTTTGGATTTATGTGAGGAGCAACATCCTCGAATCAAGTCCGTAGACGTTAGTCTCTTTGGAGTATCTTTCTTTTTTCTTTCTCAAAATGGTGAACTTTCCCCACCTTGAGAGTCTTTCCACTAGTACTAGGTTTTCTTCTTGGAGTAGTTGGTGGAGTTTATTAGTCCGAAATGGTACGAACATAAGTTAGATCTCGAGCATGAGCGAAAGCCTATTTCAAATAATTCAATAAATTGTTTACCTTAATGGAGCGATTGTTCGAGACGGAGTAGTTGTTGGAATTGAAGAAATGGTTGGAGTTGGAGTTGCAATAGTGTTTGTTGTTGTTATTGTTGCAGAGTGATTGTTGGAGTTGCTTTGGGCACATTGGCATTAGCTTTGATAGTTGTCCGAGAACAACTTCCTTCCTTGGTCTTTGATGCAACAGTCTTTATTCTGATAGCTTAAAAATGAAACACATAAGACAGAATGTTAAAATAAAGTAAGAAAGACTTATTTGGGATTTCCCAAGCATTCGCACCTGCGCCTAGGGATGGCAAGGCACCAAACCTGGGCCCCACTCAGACCAAGACCCGAGTCAACGGTGAAACCCGACCTGGTTTGGTTCGGTTCGTGCCACCCGATATTTCGGGTATGAGTTTGGGATAGCTTAAACCCGCACCCGAAACCCGAAACCACACCCGCTTATATGTTAAATTACATAATTATCCATAAATATATATATATATATATATACATATATATATATATATATATATATATATATATACATACATATATAAATATAAGTATAAAAATAAAATGTAGGGTTTATTTTTCAAAGAATTAAGTTCCATGTTTTATATGTTTTAAGTTTCACATGTTTTATATATATATATATATATATATATATATATATATATATATATATATATATATATATATATATATATATATATATATATATATAAAAAGTATTAAAATAAAATGTAGGGTTTATTTTTCAAAGAATTAAGTTACATGTTTTATATGTTTTAAGTTTCACATGTTTTTGATGCGGGGTTTGGTGAAAACCGAACCCAACCAAAAGGGCGCGGTGTTATTTTGTCACCCGAATAGCCTTTGGGTTCGGGTTCGGTGATGATTTCGCGCGGGTGTGGGTGTGAAACCCGACCCGACCCGACCCGCTGCCATCCCTACCGCGCCTTCATTCGAAAGAATCGACATGGCGAAAGGTCATAGCAAGATGCCTGGGAAATTATGGAGCCGTTGTCGAGCCCATATCACGCCTCGTATGGCTTTAGTTTCCTTTGAGATTTGTATTTGAACATCTCTTTGCAAGTCAACCACCAAGGGTATGGAGGAAACCAAGCCGAGCCGCCTGAGGTAGGTAGGTCGGAAACTTAGGTGGATGCATTTCAATGCCAACCTATACCTATCCTCGTGACAACTCAAGGAAGTCCGAACTTAGAGATTTTTTCTCAAACTTTTCCTTCAAGGTTTGGGATGCTCGATATAATGTGGACTCCAAGCGTAGGATCATAAGTTGTTTCAAGTAAGTTTGAAAAGCTTTGATTTCTTGAGCGTGAGTGAACATACCTTTCTTTTATGTACCGCACATCGAATGCAGCAGTTAGTTTCTTCGATAATAAGAGTGTCAAACATACAAGACTGGTAGAATCTACTCCACCAATCCGTAAACCTTTGATGCAAAATAAGATGGTTCAAGGAAATCAATTTAAATTGAGCAAAGCCTTGATATTATTCTTGTTGAAGTTTGGCTTCTAGCTTTGAATGTTCACTGAGGTAATGGAGTCGTGAGTCCGAAAGAGTGGCTCGTGAATCAAGAGGGCATAAACCAAATTGTCTTGAGACAAAGTTGGGTTGGTAGGCGAATAGAAGGATTTGATTCTTGGTCGGGGTAATCCTTGAAGAAATTAGTCTTGGGAGCAAAAAGGCTTTCCAGATATCTTGAATTTCTTTGACCTTAGCAGCCTCCGAAAGGGGCATAGTGAACCATGATGGTCCATGAGTCCTCGAAGCGAAAGGCGCCATAGTCTCTTCGAACTTCTGCTTCTTAGAAAAGAGTGTGATACGGTGAACTGACTTTGTAGGATTTTTGTATCCAAATGTGCGGATAGCAAGAGTCGCCACCGACTTTTATTTTTATCCAATTAAGGGAAGGTAAAAGTAACAGAAAAAGACCTTCGTTAGATTCTGAGTTCGGGAGAATGGTTATGAAAAGGGAAGGTATTAGCACCCCTTTCCATCCGTAGTTATCTACGGGCTCTTAGTTGCTCTAGATCACCTTTTAAAAATTTGCTTTTTGTGTGTTTGACAAAAATGTTTTGAAAAAGGCATTTCGCTTTGACTTTGTAATGACTCATGTAGGAGTGTATACAAAGTGTTCGGAAATGTTTGTTTGTTTTGAAAAGAATTTGAACTTTGAAGAAAGTGTGTGGTGTGAAAAGCATTTGATAGAGCGAGCAACTAGGAGACTTATTACCCACTCAGAATTTTGTCGTTTTGTTGTACTTCTACATTCCTTTAGAATAGCGCTAGCCATACCATTAGTTAGTAGGTAGCTCCATTCGTTGGATATAAGCGGGACATTCGAAGGGACATCGGATGGTCATCGGCAACTTGTAGGAGGTATCCTAGCACATTCAAGGGACTATCATCATTTTCGAGGCGACAATCGAGGGTCAAGATCATGTATTCGGAAGCGACATCGTGGGTCTTATGATCTTTGTATCGAAGGGACTATGATGATTTGTTTGGAAGGCAACGGTGCTAGAATACCTCTACGTTCGAGGAACATGACCATTTTGAATCGAAAGGCATCGAGAGAGAATTACCCTAAGGGGTGCGTGTGTGAGAGAAGTGTGTCAAATTCAGATATTTTATCTTGAAGATTAGTGTGAGCTATGTCCAATTATTATCTTGCCATACACGCCTAGTTACTAATTTATAGGGTGCGGAAATTAAATGCGGAATGTAAATGCGAAAGGTAAACCTACGCTATTACATGGCTTTATACATAATTAGGAGTGCGGAAAGTAAAAGTCCTAAATTAAACTATTACAACCCATGAACAATTATATTATTGAAAAGTAAAATAAAACGGAAGAATCGTTCGAATCGGATCAACCCGTGAAAGGATAAGAAAATCTAAAATGCAATATGAATCGAACAAGAGAAAAATGTTAGAAAAATGCAATTTTGATATGGAAAAATTAATACATGCTGGAAATAAGATAAATAAGTTAAAATAATTTTTGGGATTTTTAGAAAAGATTTAATAATTAAAATGCAATTAAAAGTGATTTAAATGCTAAAATAAAAATAAAATAAATATGCATGCAAAATTATATTTTTAATTTATTAAATTAAATAAAGGTTTTTATGAAAATAATGTAAAAGAAAAATGTTTTTGATAATTTTTAATGCGTATAAAAAATATGAAAAGAATTAAAATTGAATGAAAATATTGAAATAATTAAAAATAGGAAAATAGAGTTTTGTAAAAGTGAAAAAAGGGATTGTCCAACCAGAATCGAACTGGGACATCCCTTTCAAACCTTAAGATCCACATGCTTGACCAACCGAGCCAACGCTGCCATCGCTTTGAAACGGATCGATTTGAAAATAACACGCCACCCCGCTCATCTCGCCAATTCATCATCTTCTTCGCTTTAAATATTTGAAGCTAGCGCCTTTTCGACGCTACAGTGCCCCGCTAAATAGAAAACGCAGCATACATAATATAAATTAATTCTAAAGGCATGGTTCGATTCCTTGAAGCATTCCGAACACACTGGTATGGGTCTCGAGGTCCAATTTTTCCTATTTTGTGAAACCCTAAAACGGCACAGGAAACCCTAGTTATGGCATACTACGTTTCAGGCCATGGAAATGCAATTAACCTGCCCAGATCGCTTGCAAACTTTGTTCTAAGCATGAAACAAACATCAAAACTTGTTAATAATGCATGAATAATGAAACACGATTTTGAAAAAAAGTATGAACAAACCGATTCGAATCTCTTGTTTCTGGATGGTTTTTGATGAAGTAAGTATCTGGATCGATTCTGAATGGCGCAAGGAACAAGATGGAATGCTCAAAATTGGCTGTGGATGGCTGGAATTGGAATTGCTAGTTGCTTCAAGAACACGAAATTTTGATTTTAGGTTAGGGTTTCTGGAGCAATTTTTTCCTCTTTTCTTGATAGGTATGCACCATATATTTATACTGGATGGATTTGGAATGGTTTTTGGAAAGAATTGATCAACATTCAATGGAAATCAAATTTTGATATTCTCATGAAATCAAATTTTCAAATTTTGTCCAATTTCAATCCAATCTTGCCAAATTTGATCTAATTTCGAAATTGCTGGCATTTATGGGTTGATTGGATCACAAGAAAGCAATAAAAATCAATCTTCCAATTAATTTTGATTTTATAATTTATTTTAAGATTTAATTTGCATTTAAATAAATAAATTACAAATTAAATAGAAAATAAATCAAAATTCGTGGCATTGGGCTTGGATATTCCTAATTGCATGAGGAACAAGTTAGGATGAAGAAAAATAGGCCCATTTGCAAAAGATTTGATTTTTGAAGTATCTCTCTTGTGCATTCTTCCAAAATCGCCCAACTTGTGAATGGTGTAACTTGCTCAATTTTCCACATTTTTGAGTGTTCTTGGACTTTTTGGAAAGCTCTAAGAGTCCTCTAAACAATGTCTTTGGTCTCATATCAATTGGAGTTACCATGCTCAATATATCTTCAAATCAAAAGTTGACTTTTGTTGACTTTGAAAATGACTCTAAATGTTTTGAGCTATACCTCTCAAATGAAGCATTTTTGGACATTCTTGTGAGACATGAAGTTGTAGAGAATTGAATTTCCTTCAAAATGAGCTTTGGTGGGAAAATTTCGAGAAAGTATGAGAAAGTTATAATCAACAAAGTTCATTGACTTTTCATCTAGAAACCCTAATTTAGAAAGTTTGACTTTTGAGCAAATCTTGAGTTTTCTTGATGAATCATGATCAACCCTTGATCAAATGATGAATGTAACTTCAAAATGAGGATGTTGACCAAAAATCAGAAGTTTTGACTGTATGTTGACCATAGTTGACTTTTTGTCTAATACACCCGATTTTCAACCATCTGAGCAATTGTCTGAGGAAACTTGACTTGTGAAGCTTGAAACTTGACATGGAGAATCTTTGAAGCATATGAGGAGGCATGGAGGCCTTTGGAGATGTTGGAAATCCACCTTGACTTGAGAGACACCAAACCCTAGTTTGGGTTGATTGTCTAAGAGAGAGTTTGTCTGATCAACTCTTGAGGAATCCTTGAGTATGGATGTATGAAATCTCTTGAGTAGATGGAGGGCAAATTTTGGGGTATGACAAAGAGCATAATGTATTGGGAGAATAAAATCTGGAAATCAGCCTTGTCATCACTCGGAGTCAGCCTTCTCAATCTAGTGCCTTCGACATTTCGATCTGCTATTTCTGGATCATGGTCAACAATAGTATCCGCAGAGAAAGGGAAGATTCGAACATGGCATTAAGCCATAGAAGCAACCGTAGGACCAGCAAGTAGGATATTCTTGAGGGTGTGGATTTAAGCTCGAAACGGCCGACCTCAAACTTTCATAAAGGTCAACTAGTAGGAGTTCACTTAAATTAATCCTCCTATTCTCATGTAAATCCCTTGCTAAGGGAATGAACCTGCTAGCCACTTGAAGTGATCTACCGCAGAGACGATCTTGATAGCCGAGGGTGAGGAAAGCAATGTGTTCAACGCCGAGACACTATCACCTTCAAGGTGATAATGACTGATAAACTTGGAAAAGCTAGCTAACTTGATGTCGAAGTCAATTATACTTGAGTGCTCCTCAGAATCAGGAATGTATGTTTCTCCTATTGGTGATAGGCCAGTGATAGCAACTATATCAAAAAAGGTGGGTGTGACCATTCCTCCCGGAGGTGAAAAGTGTTGAGGTACTATCCCAGAAGTATAGGGATGCAAAGAGCAAAGGATGGTCAAGTAAAGCCTGGTTTCGAACTCGAGAAGATTATAAATACCTAGTTCCTCCCACTGATGGGCTTTCTTAATCTCTACTTTAGCAAACCAATTCTGGTAAGCTATATCGCAGAGGGGATCGAAATGGCTTAAAATTACTTTTAACATAATCCAAAATGAAAGGATCCTTTGGGGAATCATAGGGTTTCGTGTCTTTAGAAGCGAGGGTTCGCTCACATTATCGCTTTCTACCTAGGGTTTCCATTTTATTGAACAAAGGTTTGAAATCATAGCAAACAGGGAATATGGTTCTAACGTCCTTCAAAATCTCAAAAACTGTGAGAGGACCCATTAGGGCGAACCTCTTTCCAAAGACATTAGTTGGAATCAATACCTGAGAAGCGTATAGAAGTTCCTGTTCTTTGGAGATGCTTTGAGGAATAAGTACCGATTGGCCATGGTGAGTATCAACCTTGCTTTCTAGGATCGTTCCAGTGTTCTTGGTCTTCTTCTTAGAAATCTTTTTCTGAGATGTTGTTGTTGAAGACATTGTTGGAAGCTGTTAAGGTTTTAGGGTTTTTTAGCAAAGAGAGAAGAAAAGGTTCAGAGTGTGGAAAAAGAGTAAAAAGACTGAGTCTGTTGGGTTTTATAGTAAAGAATTTGAAACGATCATCAAGTAAAGCCAAGATACGTGGAGAACGTGGGTTGGACACGGAGTGAAGTGGCGTAAAGTAAGCATTGGAAATAAACATGATTAAAGACAATCATTACCTTTAATAACCGCACCATATTGTGGTAACTATTTGAAGCAAGTTCAGAAACCCAGGAGCCGTCATGACTGACGTGATGGAAGTTATGCATAGGGTCATATTTTACTCAAGGTCACATCAAAATCTTGTAGATATATTTAAAATAAGTATTTCTCAGAAAGAGATTCGAAATACGTATTTTAAAGGGGCATTTTGTTGGCTGAAGATTTTGATATCTATGATTCGAATAGGAGTCACTGAGCTCGAAATGAAATGATGTTAGTATTCATTGGAATGAGGCAAATGCCATGATTTGAAATGAAAGAATCAGCTCTTCGATCAAATATATTGAAACTAGGAGTTTCGAGTAGCGAATATGATGATATATGTAGAAGGAGCTTCGAAGTGATAGTAGCGTGGAGTTGAGCAGTGAGTTCGAGTCTAAAGGCGCTCGATATTTGAAATTCAAACGTGAGCGGATAAATGGAAGTTAGAAAATGTGCTACTGAAAACGGTTCAAGACGTGGAGGCTAGAGAGGCATAGTATTCTGCATGTCCAAACGTGGCAAGCTCTCATAAGTCGACTGCTATGGTCGTAATAGTATAAATAGAAGTCTTAGTGTTAGGATTTCGTGTGTCATATCTATTGTACTAAAATTCAAGAATATCAAAATACCACATGGATAGGGAAACGAATGCACGAATGATGTACGATGATTGCACCACTTTTACCTTTCAAGAATGTATCTTTACTTTTCCAGCTTACCTTTATCTTACATCAATGTCATTTAAAATCTTTTACGCTTAAAGTCATTTAACTTTCTTTGCATTTACACGCTTTTCTTTCATTTCAAACTCTTTACTTTTCTGAAACTGCTACTTTAATGCTCTTATTTTCCAGAAAACTTTTATATACTTGCTTTTAAATACTTGTCTTTTCGTTTCATGCTTTATTTTGAAAGTCTTTTACATTCAAGAAACCCTTTAAACATTCCTGCATTTTATATACTTTCTTGCAATTCAAGTCTTTATATCGCACTTGTTCGAATTAGTTTTATATTGTTTTACTTAATTTCGTTATCAACTTATTGGACATCATAACCAAACACACTTGAAATATAGATATAAAATATTCAGAAGCGAGTCTTGAATATGAACCATCATTTTAAACTTACGCCAATGACCAATAACCCCATAGGATCAATCTAGTCGATCCTGCAAGTTACCAAAGGGATTAAACAACAATCATAACGCTTTGTTTGATAGTTTGAGGACTAGCGGTTGTTTCACCGTAAATCATTGTGAACATGTATCAAGTGATGTATATTCCTTTTGTTTCTTTAGAAAGGTGGGGCATTTAGCTCTAATGTGTCCATATCCTTCACATCCATGACATTGAATTCCTCTGCTTTGATTGCTCTTTTCTTCAGGTTTTTCTCTTCTGCTGGAGTCATAAGATCTGATTATGTCGGATGAGATGTTCTTGACATTGGACCTTGACTTTGGGTTAATTCTCTTGATGAGTTTGTTGAACTGTCTTCCAAGCATAGCTATTGCTTCAGATATCTTCTCTTCATCACCCTCCATGCATTCCTCTTCAGACTTGGATACAAGGGCTATGCTCTTGTTTTTCTTGTCAACATTTTCACTGATCCCCATCTCAAATGTCTGAAGTGATCCAATAAGTTCATCAACCTTCAAGGTGCAGATATCATGAGCTTCCTCTATAGCAGTCACTTTCATTGCAAACCTTTTAGGCAAGGATCTGAGAATCTTTCTCACCAGCTTTTCTTCTGACATCTTTACTCCCAATGCTCCTGAGGTGTTGGCAATCTCCAAGATGTTCATGTGAAACTCATGAATGGTCTCATCTTCCTTCATCTTCAGATTCTCAAATTTGGTAGTGAGCATCTGAAGTCTTAACATTTTCACCTTGGATGTACCCTCATGAGTGGTTTTAAGAGTGTCCCAAACATCCTTGGCTAGTTCACACTGATGTACCAGCTTGAAAATATTTCTGTCAATTCCATTGAATAAGGCATTCAATGCTTTAGAGTTGCCCAGTGCTAGTTCTTCTTCTTATTTGCTCCATTCTTCCTCATGTTTCAGTCTAGTAGTCCCATCTTTCTCAAGCTTGGTAGGATGTTTCCATCCTCTGTCAGCAGCTCTCCAAGCTTTAATGTCCAGTGACTTCAAAAAGGCAACCATACGAGGTTTCCAGTAATCATAGTTAGATCCATCCAGAATGGGTGGTCTACTTCCAAATCCTCCTTCCTTGTCCAAAACGCCAGAAACTATTATCCTTAGATCTCACCCAGAAATAACAGGCAGGGTGCCTGCTCTGATGCTAATTGAAATTTCTGGCAGCAGATACGTGATGTCACAGAGAATGTTATGACACAGTATCTGACACTCTGTTAACAATTCACACAGTTAATTTAAACAGCTGTAAAGAACACAATCAATTGTTTACCCAGTTCAGTGTGTAACTACACCTACATCTGGGGGCTACCAAGCTAGGGAGGAAATTCACTATTAGTAGAATTAATTCAGGAATAAACCAACCAGTTTATCTCCTTCACTTAAGACCTACCCAATGCAACTTCAATATAAGTCCTACTTAGACTTGAGTTCCTACTCACTCCCCCTCAATCACAGTAGTGATATCAACCTATTGATTAATTGAATTGTGAAGACACTCTTCAATAAACATACTTGATTTTGCTTCAAAGCTTTAATCAAGAGACACAACACTCGTGCTTCAAAGCTTTGAGTGATAAACAACCCTTACAACCAAATCCTAGTCCAAGGCACTTATCAAATGATAATTTCTTGGCTCACAAAAGTAACTAGAATACACAAATAAACAACCTGCTAGATCTTCAATATACCCAAAAGCTAGAGTAAGGGTTCTTTTCCTATTATAGAAGCATCAGAACTTCGCTTTTTCCATAATTATAGCTAGGTTCACTTAATTTAACCTAAAGACTTGATCTTTTTAACAAACCAATTTAGGGTTAACAAGATTAACCACAGAGCCACGTGAGCATGTGATCCAATTACATAAATCATAATAAAAATAGCTCAACAAACTCAAAAGTCTCGTGAAAAGTGAATCATAACAAAGAATGTCACACGTAATGTCATAACATTGGTTATGACATCACTATTCTTCTGTAATTCCAAGACATCGCTAACTTCTAGTCTGAGCTGTACTTGAATTATTCTTCTTTTGCAGAATTTATCTTCAACTCTGAATGTCATGGCATCAGTCAAGACATTGTCATATCCTAGTTTTACCAAAAATTAATGCCAACATAAAAACACTTACACAACATAAACTTCCATGGTTCTCCATGGGAAGCTCTTGAAAATGTGAGTTTAGTTAAAAACAGTTGTTTGCAATATGACTAGAGAGATGGGGAAATAATTTATTTTTTTAATATTTTGATTAGGAAAAACTTCAAGAGCTTTGTGCCTACGTACCTCCAATGTGCAATGGAGAAATCATAACCACGTAGTTCTTTTAAAAAATAAAAAAGTTTATTTGCTTGGTTGATTTTAATGACAAGATATGTTGTCTTATCTAAGTGTAAAACACAATATACTATCAACAATTATGAGAAAGTGAGCATTTGCATCATCTTGAATATGGAGAATTTATAGCTTAGATTTAAAACCAACAAGTCATATCTCAACATATAAGTGGAAAATTTCTATCACTTCGCCATGTTTGTAGAAGTAGGTTGGTTTGCAATCACTTCTGAAATAAGACTAATATCTAATCATTGAGAAAAGATTTAAAATGAAAAAGCCAAGTGGCAAAAGGTTTGAGTGATTTTTGTAATTTTTAGTCTTTTGAAAGAGTTTTGATATGCTTAAGACGTCTTAGCATTTATTAAGAAAAGAAGTTTGAAAATGCAATTGACAAAGTCTAGGTTTATTGAGAAAGAGGTTTCAAGTTGTAAAAACAATAATCTTTTGAAAAAGGGAGAAGTTTTAAAAATTGAAGAAGATAGGCGAGAGATAAAGAGATTATCCTAAAGCATAAAGTAAATGACAAGGAAATAAAAGGTTTCATTGTAAGGTAGCCTAAGAGAAAACCTTTGTGTGTGCATGTGAACTAACTAGTACAAAGCAAGCATTTTACATAAGCCAAGCAAATCATCTCATTCCTTTGGATCTCATTGTTAAGCATTTGATAAACAACCAATACCAGAATCAGAGATCTGCTGCCAATTGAAGTTACATGAAACACAATAAAAGGGGGGAGTTAGGTATCGAGGTTTGAAACTGTTTTCTACCCAACACAATCAATGATGAAACAAGAACAAAAATGAACACAATTATCTTTATCTCGGCTCACTGTTAACAAAGTTAATCGAGTCCACCCTCCAAGGTGATTTCGCCTTCTCAATAAGGGTTTAATCCACTATAACCACGCTGATTACAACCACAAAGACTACTCATCAATGTCTTCTTGAGAAATTTTGACTATACCCTAATCTCTCAAGGAACAATCAACTCAAAAATTGAGATACAAAAGGTGTGTTTACAAAGATGCTTCTAAGAAATCAGATTACATAAGTTGAAATACAGTTATAAATACAATAGTGTTTCTAGAAAGTATATATGAACAATATTCCATATCTTAACAACTCTTTACACAAACATGAAATGTTTACGTTTGAGATTTCACATGAAAATTTCTTAGGGAAAATGTTAGTAAAGCTTGAAAAAGTTGTTTTCCATTCTTCTAAGTCTTCTTTATATAGCCAAAGAAATATTCGTTGGAGGGTAGAATGGGAGTTCCAAACTCCAAGTATTTTTTATATAACGATTAGTGAGAGTTGTAGACAACATTGTATCATAGTACAACCCTTATGCCACGAAATCCAAATAGTGGGAGGAATATTTGATCTTGTACCATGTATTATTCACTCATGTATATGCTTTTTGATTTTATATTATAATCTTTAAAGGCTTCCAAATGTGTGTTGATGAAGCATTCTTAGAATAATCAAAAGTAGAATGACAGTCTTCAGAATCTTATCTTCCGAGTCTTCAGAACTTGTTCAACAGAACCTTATCTTCAAAGCTGTGTCTTCAAAATCTCAGAAATTACAAGCTCAAAATCACTAGATTTTGAGAAGTCTTCAGAAGCTCATATATCAGAGTCACTGTCAGAAGCTTTTGGACTAATGTTCATAAAAATCGTTATTTAGAAACATTCTAAAACTTGACAATTTCTTGTAACTTATAGTTTGTATGTCTCCAAAATCAGAATGTGTTGATTCTAAAAACTAATATAGTCGCACATCATTCAATCAAATTTATAACCTGTTAGCAAAATTTTCACACTAGACAAAACCATTAGGGTACAAATTTTTTCTCTCTAATGTATTGTTATCATCAAAACTAAAGGTCGGATGCATAACCAAATCTTGTTCTTACATATAGTTACATATAGTACGTTATAACTCTTGTTCACTAGATAGGGTACTATTTTCCAAATCACGTATTTGACAATCTATCAAACATTATAGATACTTTGAACATATTCTTTTATACTAAACCAAGATTAAATAAGATCATAACTTTATTGAAAAACGTATAAAAATATAATGAAGTGTTTTTGCAATTGTTAACTAATCAAAGATGATGTGAAAGCTAGTAAAAGGCCCAGAAAATTTAAATTCATGATTCAAGTTACTAAGATGGATGAATATAAGAAAGAGGTGACTAGTGACTGGAATCAACCTATGGGAGGGGATAAGGTCAATATTTTGTGGAAGAAGTTAAGCAGAATAAAGCCAGTCCTGATGAAAATGAACAAACATTTGATGAGCCTTGAGAAACAAATTGTGAGCACTAGAAGTAAATTGATTGACGCCCAAAATGACCTGCACCAGGACCGTATGAATGAGCAGAAGATAAAAGTAGTGAAGCAACACGCTGTAGATCTGCTAAACCTTGAAGAAATAGAAGAAAAATTGTTGAGACAAAGAGCAAAGATTGATTGGATCTGGTTAGGCGACGGTAACAATGCTTTTTTTCATGCTTCTTTAAAACACAAGTGGAATAAGTGTGACATAACAAGGCTAGTTTAGGAGGATGGAAATGTTGTGCACTTACTGTTGGCTGAAGATTTTGATATCTATGATTCGAATAGGAGTCACTGAGCTCGAAATGAAATGATGTTAGTATTCATTGGAATGAGGCAAATGCCATGATTTGAAATGAAAGAATCACTCGATCAAATATATTGAAACTAGGAGTTTCGAGTAATATGATGATATATGTAGGAGCTCAAGTGATAGTAGCGTGGAGTTGAGCAGTGAGTTCGAGTCGAAAGGCGCTCAGATATTTGAAATTCAAACGTGAGCGGATAAATGGAAGTTAGAAATGTACTGAAAACGGTTCAAGACGTGGAGGCTAGAGAGGCATAGTATTCTCGCATGTCCAAACGTGGCAAGCTCTCATAAGTCGACTGCTATGGTTAGAATAGTATAAATAGAAGTCTTAGTGTTAGGATTTCGTGTGTCATATCTATTGTACTAAAATTCAAGAACATTCAAAATACCACATGGATAGGGAAACGAATGCACGAATGATGTACGATGATTGCACCACTTTTACCTTTCAAGAATGTATCTTTACTTTTCCGCTTTACCTTTATCTTACATCAATGTCATTTAAAATCTTTTACGCTTAAAGTCATTTAACTTTCTTTGCATTTACACGCTTTTCTTTCATTTCAAACTCTTTACTTTTCTCAAATCACATTTTAATGCTCTTATTTTCCGTAAAACTTTATATACTTGCTTTTAAATACTTGTCTTTTGTTTCATGCTTTATTTTGAAAGTCTTTACATTCAAGAAACCCTTTAAACATTCCCGCATTTTATATACTTTCTTGCACCAAGTCTTTATATCGCACTTGTTCGAATTAGTTTTATATTGTTTTACTTAATTTCGTTATCAACTTATTGGACATCATAACCAAACACACTTGAAATATAGATATAAAATATTCGTGTTTAGTCTTGAATATGAACCATCATTTTAAACTTACGCCAATGACCAATAACCCCATAGGATCAATCTAGTCGATCCCGCAAGTTACCAAAGGGATTAAACAACAATCATAACGCTTTGTTTGATAGTTTGAGGACTAGCGGTTGTTTCACCGTAAATCACCGTGGAACAAATTGGCACGCCCAGTGGGACCGAGATTGGTTGTTGCTAATTAAAATTAACGATTAAAAAATTAGTTTTTGTTAAAAGGTTCTTTCTTAGTAAACAAAGTTCATTAGTATATGAACCTTAGGAGTGGTAGAATAACTAACAGTAACCAACCCTTACCCAGAAGAAATCGAAATAGTAGGATGTCAGATCCAAATAACCCACAAGGGGAACAAAACGCCCCACACGGAACAGGCACTAATGCATCTGTTTCGACCGGGACGTCCAGCGCGATCCCTTCGAACGCACAATCTATTGCATCTTCTACTAACAGTATGGCCGCGAATGGAACAAGTGGCATGCTAACAAACAATTCGATCCTAGGTGGTACAGGAACCACTGGGTATCCTGGGGGATTCATTCCACCATCAGGAGCACAAACCCATTTCGCTACCCTACCACCAACTAGACCATTCGGCCGACAAGATTAGACCCGTAAATTCAAGATGGAATGCCAACATCCTTTATAGCAGGATTACAAACTTCGACGTCGAACGCGTCACCACACTTAGGGTCGTTCAGGGCTAATCAATTTATGACAACAACCAGGGTCAGAGGTTATGGTACGCCCATCTTAACCACGTAAAATCAAATGGCTTTTAGGCAGTTAATGGATGATAGTAACCATAACATGATAGGAATATTAGCACAAACTATGCAGGAAATCTTTGCCCCTATAGTTCAAAACGTGACTGTGACAAACAGAGAGAATGCTGACAATATGAGTCGAATAGCAGATTTCTTCGCTCCACCTGAAAGGCGTAGGCAGAACCAGGCATTGGTTCGAGCGAACGCACCTATCATAGAACAGGTTGCTGATGACCCACCTTATAGGCCAGCCAGAGAGGGAGTTAACCTGGGGGCAAGAGCACAAAGGGTAGATATCCCAGTGATTCGAGAAGAACCACAAAGGGAATTGATAGAACCACCAACAAGGGTCGAAAGATTTGAGGTCCCAGTGATTCGAGAAGAACCACAAAGGGGAATTATGGAGCCAGGGGCAAGGGTCCATGCACTGAGGTCCCAAATAAGCCGAGAAGAACAACCTAGAGGGTTGTCCGTAAGTCGAAACCAAGATGTCATGCAAGGTTCATAGGGTTCGACATGACAATATCTTGGCGAAAATAACCTAACCACCATGATAGAAAGGATCATGGCCCAAAACGTATTAATACATGAATTAGAAGGCCAAATTACGCTCCATAGCGCACTATGTAGTCCATATGATTTGCCAAGGGATACAAGATCCCTAAATTTATAAAGTTTGTTGGGATACAAATGAGTCAACAATGAACACATAGCTAGGTACCTAATCGAGGTGGGACATAGCAAATAACGAAACCTTAGGATCAAATATTTCCCAAGTTCCCTTACTAAGAATGCTTTCACATGGTTCACTACTTTGCCTCCGGATCCATAGACACCGGACCTCTTAGAAAGGTTGTTCCATGAATAGTTCTATATGGGACAATCTAAGATAAGCCTAAAGGAATTAGCAAGTGTTAAAGGAAGTTCACCGAACCTATAGATGAATACTTAAATAGGTTCGCACTTTGAAATCTAGATGTTTCACAAGAGTCCCCGAGCATGAGTTAGTCGAAATGGTCACGGTGGTTTGGACTATTCTATTCGAAAGAAATTAGATACTCAATACTTGAGGGACATGGCCCTTAGTGATAGGGTTCTGTGTCGAAGGCTAAAGGTCGAGAAGGCCGTGGCTTCTAAGAGTAATAAGAAGGAAAGAGTCTCCTATGTCGAATGGAGGAAGGTGAAGACTACCCCGAATTCGAGGAGATCGAAATAGATCTCACTGAATTGAAACAGCTCCACCTTACGCTTGTAAAACCTAGTCCCTACAAAGGGAAAGAAATTGTTGAAAATGAAAAATGATAAATTTCCAAAGAAGGTGTATACCTTCGATATAACAAAATGTGATGAAATTTTCGACTTACTAGTCAAAGATGGCCAATTAATTGTGCACCAAATGTCAAAATGCTCCGTTAGATCAAAGAAAGAAAAGAGGATTTTGTAAATATCATAGTTTCCTAGGCCACAAAACCTCACGTTGTTTTCTTTCGTGGACTTGATTCAAAATGCAATTAAAGAAGGCACTAAAGTTTGCCGATAAACCAAATATGAAGGTGGATGAAGACCCTTTGATATTGCACACCAACTACTCCGAGCCTTCGAGCATGGGAGACATCAATATGGTGGAAGGCACCAAGGGCCACTACCTTGAAAGAGGAAAGCACCGAGAGTGAGAGTTGGTGTTGGTCAAGTCAACAATGGAGTCATCAAGACGCCCACGAACGATGAGCTTTCGGAACCAACCCACCTGTTGTTTCGTAAGGAATCCAGCACGAGGATCGTGAAAGCCGTAAATGTAAATTGACACAAAGCATCAAGGCCCGAGGCTCAAACCGAAAAGGTTCAGATTACAAAACAAGCTTCCCCTCAAAAAGAGATATGGGATACCTTGGGTGAACCCAGTGGGAAGTTCGACTATCTGGTAAAATATTCTGCCCCAGATAGTTTGAAAGTCCGAATCGAAGATATTAAACCATCAGGATGGGGAGATGATGGTACAGAAGGGGAAGATAAAGATGGTAATGTTCCTCAGAAAGAGACCTGGGACACCTTAGGGGAGCCCAGTGGGAAATTTGATTATATGGTAAAATATTCTGCTCCAGAGAGTTCAAAGGTTCGAATCGAAGACATCAAACCATCAGGATGAGGAGATGATGGTACGAAGGGACCAGATGTGGATGTCAATATGATGGACATGGAGAGACCCTGTTCTGAGATGCAGGAAGTTGAAAGATACCTTGAAAAAGAGAAATACAAAATGGAAGATGGTTATGCTGCAGATACTAGCCTAAAACAATATCTCATGCTGTGCCACAAGGGAAACGCTGAAATGATGCTTTGTCCAAGATGCAACATCATATGCAATGAGAGGATTGCCATGGAGTTCGAACGGAAGCAAAGGGCTCGAATCGAGTAAATTACGCCAAGATAACCAATTGTTCAAATGTTATCCTAGAGCTGGTGAGAGTTTGCTGGAATTTTTAGTGCGCTGTCACAAAGGGGAAACAAAGTGCTTGATTTGCCCAAGATGTTCAGCAGCATATGACCAGAACATGGCTGGAGCATTCGAAACGATTCCCTTCACCCCATGCTGGAATCATAAGGAAATTGGTCAAATGAGTCAGCGTTTCGATGGTAGTCACAGTCACCGAAAGCCTGATAGCCCATATCCAAACGGTGCTCGAACGGTGACATTTAAAATCCCTGCAGAAGTACCAACAGATAGATGGCTGCAAGTCAAAACCAACAAAGGGAAAGATAGTTGGGGAGGCAATGAACGAAATGCACGTCATGCCATGGTATACCGGAGACAATTCAACACAGCAAAGAGGGAGGAAATGAGGCTGGGAAATTATAAAGGTAAAAACCCCATGTCAAGATCCCAATGGCGAAGGCAAAGAACGGAATCGAAAGGTCGAGAGGAAGGTTTAGCGATAAAGGAGCAGCCGACTAACAAAAAGAGGCGCAAGCACCAATCAACCAACAACAAATAAGCAACTCAAGACAAACCTCCGCTAGCGTGAGGCTTTTTCCTCAAACAAAACCAGATGAATCAAAAGAATACACCGAGTCCGTAAGAAGACGAGGATATGCCGACAGATAACTTCGAATCAAGGAGAATCCTCATTAAATCTAAATTGCAATGTGGTATCTCAGACTACCATCCGAATTTGGCCAGAGACCAAATCAAGAACAGAAGAAGAAGACACCATTGATCCGATGAAACATGCATCAAAGATGTTATTATGTAATGGATAATGGCGCGGTCGAAGAGCGTAACGCATTCTTCGAACAACTGCACTCCACAATGAAGAATCATCTAAAGCCACTGCTCATTCGAGCAAAGGTCGGAGCCCATGGGGTGAACAAGGTCTTAGTAGACGGAGGCGCCGAATCAACTGATGCCCAAATTCATGCCGAAAAGTTAGGCATTCAAGACGGTGATGTTAGACCTCATAACATGGTTTTATCCAACTATGAAGGGAAGGTAGGACAAACATCGGGGTAGTACAAGTGGAGTTAATCCGGATCAAGTCAGACCCACTATGTTCATGGTGATCGAAGCCAAAGCAAATTATAACTTGCTATTGGGAAGAGAGTGAATTCATGGCGTGGGGGAAGTCCCCTCGTCGATGCACCAGAGGTTAGTCCTGTGGAGAGAAGATGGGATAGTAGAGAACATCGAAGCGGACTAGAGCTACTTCATGATAACAGTCAATCTAGTTAACAAGAGGAATTATGACAAGTATCTGGCCAGAATAGCTCCTTGTACCCCAAGTGACGAACTGAATGAAACAAGAGATGTACATTACTACATGACCCTTCGCCATGATGACATGTATTGGGACAGGAAAATAATTAAAGGCGAAGGCACTTCACAAAGACGGCCACCAGGCTGGGAATCTGAAGACCCTGATCATGACTGAGTCCTCTTTCTTTGAAAGGATTTCGGCCTATATGGCTGAGAACAAATTGAAAGCGGCTTTGGAGGCTGCAATAGAACATACAGTTGAAGTAAACGAACTCGAAGGGAATGGTCCGAGAGATACACCCTGTGACGAGAACGAAATGGATCAAAGGCTTGATGCCATTTATGATACAGAACCCTTGGGCTTCGAAAAGGATCCAACAAATTCAAGTGCTAAGATATTGGCACAGGACCCACTCGAAGAAGTAAATTTAGGGGATATCAACACAAAAAGAATCACCTATATAAGCGCGAAACTCAGCCCAAGCCTCAAATAAGAAGTGATCGAAGTCCTCAAACAGAACAAAGATTGCTTTGCATGGGACTATGATGAAATGCCTGGTTTAAAAAGAGAGTTAGTAGAGCATAAACTTCCAATCAAGGATGGCAAGAAGGCCATCAAGCAGACTCCCAGAAGGTTCGCGCCAGCAGTGCTCACGAAGATCAAAGCAGAGGTCGAGAGGTTGTTACGCTGCAAATTCATCAGAACCACAAGGTATGTTGAATGGTTAGCAAATATAGTACCTGTTATTAAGAAAAATGGTTCATTGAGAATATGCATAGACTTTAGGGATCTGAATACTGCAACCCCCAAAGATCAATATTCTATGCCTGTGGCGGAAATGTTAATAGATTCTGCTGCAGGATTCGAATACCTAAGTATGCTAGATGGATACTCTGGTTATAATCAAATTTTCATTGCTGAAGAAGACGTTGCTAAGACAACATTTCGTTGCCCAGGAGCCTTAGGCACCTATGAATGGGTAGTGATGCCTTTTGGTTTAAAAAACGCTGGGGCAACTTACCAAAGAGCAATGAACTCCATATTTCATGATTTCATTGAGACGTTTATGCAGGTGTACATTGATTTCATTGAGACGTTCATGATTTCACCAGAAATCACTGTGAACACTTACATGAAGACATTTCAGAAGAAATTCTTAGTTTTTATGGGAAGCTATTAGGCACTGCTCATGAGAATTTAAAAGGAATTGACATAGTTGCCATCAGAAGTGGTAATCAATTGAACAGAAACCAGCGGGATGAACTGATTCAACCAGTGACTGTGGAGGAAATAAAAGCAGCTTTAAACAGTATTGGTGATCTAAAGGCACCAGGGGTCGATGGGTATGGAGCAAAAAAATTTAAAACATCGTGGAGTACCATTAGATATGATGTTACAAAAACTGTAATGGATTTTTTCAGGGATGGTGTGTTTGATACCAAGTTTAACAGAACTTTGGTGACATTGATTCCAAAACATGATCAGGCTGTTACAATGAAATAGTACAAGTCGATATCGTGTTGCACTACAATGTATAAAATTATCTCCAAGGTGATTGCAAATAGATTGAGCAAAGTACTTTGCAGTATTATTAGCAACAACTAGGTTGCATTTGTTTTGGGGAAAAAGATCCACAATCATATTTTACTCGCGTGTGAACTCATAAAAGGTTATAGCCAAAAAGGTGGAATGTCGCGGTGCATGATACAAATGGATATTCAGAAGGCGTATGACTAAGTAGATTGGAGTTCTTTGCAACTGATCCTGTCAGAAGTTGGGTTCCCTAGGAGGTTTATTCGGTGGATTATGATGGTAGTTCCTACAGTGACATACTATTTTAATGTAAACGGTATTTATAGAAAAGAGTTGGCAGCCAAGAGAGGACTTAGGCAAGGGGATCCAATATCCCCCTTGCTCTTTGTTATAATTATGGAGTATTTACATATGAAACTAAAAAGTCTTAGTGATATTCCAAACTTTAATTTCCATAGCAAATGCGAAAAGATTCAGATTATTGATGTAAGATTTACGGAAGACCTTCTGATGTTCTCAAGAGGGGACTGTAATACGGTGAACTGACTTTGAGATTTTTGTATCGCAAATGTGCGGATAGCAAGAGTCGCCACCGACTTTTCTTTTATCCAATTAAGGGAAGGTGAAAAGAACAGGAAAAGACCTTCGTTAGATTCTGAGTAAGGGAGAAGGTTATGAAAAGGGAAGGTATTAGCACCCCTTTCCATCCGTAGTTATCTACGGGCTCTTAGTTGCTTTTAGCTCACTTTAAAATTGTGCTTTCTGTGTGTTTGAAAAAAATGTTTTGAAAAGGCATTTCGCTTTGACTTTGTAATGATTCATGTAGGAATGTATACAAAGTGTTCGGAAATGTTTCGTTTTGAAAAGAGTTTGAACTTTGACAAAAGTGTGAGGTGTGAAAAGTATTTTGATAGTGCAAGCAACTAAAAGTCTTATTACCTACTCAAAATTGGTCGTTTTCGTGTTGTTTTACGTTCCTTTAGAATAGTGATATCCATACCATTAGTTGGTAGGTAACCTTATTCGTTGGATGTAGAAGGGACATTCGAAGGGACATCGTATGGTCATAGAAGGCAACTTGTAGGGAGTATCCTAGCACATTCAAGGGCTATCATCATTTTCAGAGGCGACAATCGAGGGTCAAGATCATGTATTCGTAGGCGACAATCGTGGGTCTATGATCTTTGTATCGAAGGGACTATGATGATTTGTTTTGAAGGCAACGGTGCTAGAATACCTCTACGTTCGAGGGACTTGACCATTTGTATTCGTAAAGGCAACGAGAGAGAATTACCCTAAGGGGTGCACGTGTGAAAAGAGTGTGTCAATTCAGATATTTTATCTTGAAATTAGAAGTGATCTATGTCCACTTTTATCTTGCCATACACGCCTAATTACTAGCAGTTTATAGGGTGCGGAAAGTAAATTACGGAAAGTAAAGTGCGGAAAGTAAATGTCCTAAGCTATTACATGACTTTGGGGCAGATACATAATGAGAGTGCGGAAAATAAAAGTCCTAATTAAACTATTACATCCCATAGGCAATTACATAATTGAAAAGAAAAGCAAGAAAAAATCGTCCGAAATGGTACAACCTGTGAACAGATATAAAATCGGGAAATACGAGAAAATTGCATAAGAGGAAAATGTTAGTAAAGATAAATATTTTTGAATGAGAAAAAAGTTTTTGTGTTAGTAATGACATAAATATGATAAGATGAATTTTTGCCAATTTTTGGAATTGATTTGATAATTTAAAAACAATTAAAAGTCATTTGAATGATTAATTAGAAATTAAATTAAATATGCATGCAAAAATAATAATTTTTATATTAAAAATTAAATAAACATTTTTCTGATGATTATGCAAAAAATAAATATTTTTGGAGTTTTTTAGATGCATGATAAAAATATTTGAAGATAAATTAAATTAGAATGAAAAATATTAAAGAAAAATAGAAAATAGAAAAAATAATGTTAGTTTTGTAAAGAAGCAAAAAAGAATTGGTCCTGACCAGGCTCGAACCTGTGACCATGGAGAGAATCTTCAAATCCACACGCCTTTACCACTCAGCCAAAGTGCTTTTGGTGTCTAGAAAATACAAACGTGTGAATATAAGGGTTTACGTGGCATAGATTTGAATTCAAAAACACAGTCAGCCGTGTGGACCCCAGGTGGAACGAAGGAATGAATCAGAAAGCTCGCTTCTGCCACATATGCCCATGCCGGTCAGAGACAAGTCAACGACGCCGGAGCCCTAGCTCCGATCGTCTTCTCCGACGATCCAAAATGCCAAACCTGCAAAATACGAAAGATAAATGGCAAAGGGATACCCTACCCCCCTAAATCGACCATTCTGAATCCAATGGTGGTGTTGGTTTTGACTGAATTGTCCTGTACAAGCTGGTTCGAAGAAGAGAGCTCGAAAAACCCTAACTATGGCAAATCGACTTCTGGACGTTCAAGCATCAAAACGATGACCCAGATCTTTCATATGGAACCTCATGAACACATTAGAACGATTAGTTTTGATTAAAACAAGCAGATAATAAAAATGCAATTTCAAAATTTTTTGAATATGTATGAATGTGTATGGCTCGATTCAAGTAGTTTCAACCATGGCTCTTGGTGTATACTTACTCAAACTCACCCTAGGAATACAATGGAGTGATTGAAAGAGGCTGAAAGTGGCTGGAACAAGAAACACGATTTTTGCAACTTTGAGAAAATTTTGAGCAAAATAAGGGTTGTTGTAGAGGCTAGGGTTTCGTCCTTTGTCTTGTGCAACATGCTGGGTATTTATAGAGTGAAGAGTGAGTGCAAAGAGAGTGAAAAAAAATCTTGTCTTGAATGCAAAAATAATTTCCTTTCCAATAAAATCAAATCTTTGAAAATTTGATTTTCTCTTCCATATGCAAGCTAGCACGAATTTAACAAGTTGTGTGGGCTATCTTGGACCTCAAGTTTGATAAAAATCCAATCCATTTGAAAAAATATCTTGTTTTCATATTTTATATAATTTAAATTTGAATTAAAAGCTTTTAAATTCAAAAATAAATCAATAAAATAGAATGTGGTCATGGCAAGGCATCAATAGGTCACAAATAACATTATGATCAAGTTTGGATCATAAAATTATAGGCTCATTTGGAAAAAATTGGATTTTTACAAATATCTCCTTTTGTGCAATTGTCCAAAAATGTCCAACTTCTGTAAGGTGTATTTTGCTCAATTTTCCACATTTTTGGGTGTTCTTGGACTTTTTAGAAATCTCTAGGTGTCCTCTAAACAACCTCTTTAGTTTCATCTCAATTGGAGTTTCCATGCTCAATAAACTTCAAAACAAAAAGTTGACTTTTTGTTGACTTTGAAAAGGACCTGTAATGTTTTGACCCACACCTTCCAAATGAGGCATTTTTTGAACATTTTTGTGAGACATGAAGTTGTAGAGAATTGAATTTCCTTCAAAATTAGATTTGGTGGAAAAATTTCTGAGAAAGTATGAAGAAGTTATGCTCAGTCAAAGTTCAGTTGACTTTTCCTAAAAAAACCCTAATTTGGAAAGTTTGACTATTGTGCAAATCTTGAGTTTTCTTGATGAATCATGATCAACCCTTGATCAAATGATGAATGTGACTTCAAAATGAGGATGTTGACCAAAAATCATGAAGTTTGACTGTATGTTGACCACAGCTTGACTTTTGTCCAATACAACTGATTTTCAACCATCTGAGCAATTGTCTGAGGAAACTTGGCTTGTGAGGCTTGAAACTTGACATAGAGAATCTTTGAAGCATATGAGGAGGCATGATGACCATTGGAGATGTTGGAAGTCCATTTTGATCTGAGAACTGCCAAACCCTAGTTTGGGTTGATTGTCTAGGAGAGGGTTTGTCTGATCAACCCTTGAGGAATCCTTGAGTATGGATGTATGAAATGTTTTAAGAAGTAGGAGGGAAAATTTTGGGGTATGACAGCTGCCCCTGTTCAATATTCTTGTACTAGAAGGGTTAGATTGGTATGTTCGCCTTTCGTGACCTGGAGGTAGAAGATGATTGAACACTCGAGTACACCTAAAAATTTGCACTCGCCGTTGATTGATGCAGGAATGGGCTTACAGATGCCATTTGGAGAAGCTGGAGATTTCGCTGGGGAATGAGTCGTACGCTAGACTCAAGAATGTCTTCTGAATAGGAGAGTCGTCCGAGATGGGCTTAAGATGCCATCTGGAATGATCGATGCTGGGGAGTGAGCCGTACGCTAGGCTCTGTAGATGTTCCTGAAAGTGAAAGGAGCATGGAGATGGGCTTAAGATGCCATCCGGAGGGAGTCGTACGTTAGAGTTCGTGCTCATCTTTGAATGAAGTTATTTGTTTGTATTGGTTTTTTAACCAAATATGCAACATTCTGAAAGTGGAGAAATGTTGACAAATAGTCGGAGATGGGCTTAAGATGCCATCCAAGGCAACTGAGTCGTACGCTAGACTCTGTAGTTGTTGTTGATAATAAGAGAGAGTCAGAATACATCTTCGTGCTGATTACTCTGAGGGGATAGTAGTTGGCAAAATGTGGACAACTTCCCTATTGTGCTTCGGGTATTGATCTAGTGCCTGTTATCGGAGGATAACTTGTGATCGTTCAGATAGTTTTCCCGCCTAGCTTCGGTATTAATCTCGGATCCGCTGTCGGAGGACAACTAGGCGGTTGTTCGATAGTTTTCCGCCTAGCTCGGCATTATCTCCGGACCAGCTTGTCGAGGACAACTAGGGTGGTCGCTCGTATAGTTTTCCGTCTGCCGCATTAATCCGGACCTCTGCTTCGTATGATTTTCACCTGTTTTGGAAAAACAAAAGAAACTTTGATAGAATATCGTTAGTTTTATGCAAAGTATGATGCATGACGATGTGTATGAACGACATATGCATATATTATGACTTTATGAGAAATGTATGAATGATAGATGTTGTGGTATTTCAAAACATATCCATCTTGAAGAAGATGCGGATGTTCTGTTTGGAGATGCTGATGAAGCGGATTGGAAACCCTGAGAAGAAAGACGACCTCGATTCCTCCGATGCACTATCTGACCAAGTCTTGAGCCTTATATATTGTTGAGGAGGGTAGAGATCGAGAGACGCTACTTGAGGATCTTGTGCATGAGAATCTAGAGGTACTCTCATCGAGGATCTTGCGATAAATCACCGAGAGTATTCGATAGTTGCCGAGACCGGTTAGAAGGATTGGAGCCCATCGAAATCTCCGGCCGGGGAATAAAAGATGTAGGTTTCCGATGCATTATCCGACCAAGTTTCAAGTCCGATACCGCGCTGTGGAGGTGATGATTGAGAGATATTTTGTGGGATAAATACCGGAGATGAACCGCATCGCCGGATATCGATGTGACATGGTTCAAATTGATTGGGATCATCGCCGGGACCGACGTAATGAAGCTTGGAATGCCGGAACTAATAAAAGGAAAAAGTACTGGGAAGGTTTGTAGTGAGCGACATCTCTGGAGGATTGTACCGCAAGGGACGACAGGACTTTCGCCATCTTAATTCCTAGAGCCTCAGTAATTACTTGATGTTTTCTTCTCGCATGTTTGTGAATATATTCTTATTGTCAAATGCATATAATCATTCAAAACAAACGTTGGACTTTATGCAAGTAACAATAGCAAAATTGTAAAGAGGAAGAACTCGTATTTATTTGAAATGTATATGGCTAAGTAGTTTATACACAAGAAAGGTAAAAAGCTATGCGGAAACAATCTCGTTAAGTTCCAACTATGCTAGTACTCATATATTTCAACTATCTCATCTCCTTGTTGTCAGGAGAAAGTGAGTGAATTGATTTTCACCATTTGAATCTTGAATGCCGATAGTAGTCTGGAAGTGGTGATCCGACGGACATAGTCGACGCTTAAATCCCTAACTTTTGCCTAGACCGCCTTTCGGTTTTCACCACCGATACCCTTTTGCCCAAGCCGCTTTTTAGATTTTCGACTGTCGGTGTACATGTTTTATATATATCCTTAAATTTTGCCCGAACCCTTTGGTTCGCCAGATGCCCTTATTTTTCCTAGGCCACCGACGACGGGTCTCATTTATGCGTAGTATTTTTTGACTATGTCTCGCAGTGTGGGAAGTCTTCACCATCCATGGTGCTAAGTATCATAGCTCGCCGAATATACGCTTTGACTACAAATGGCCCCTCATAGGTGGGAGTCCATTTTCCACCGGGATCACTTTGTGGAAGAATGATGCGCTTGACTACTAGATCACCGACTTGGTAGACTCGCTTGACCTTCTTGTTGAATGCTCGATCATCCGCTCGATAGATCCGTCCATGGCAAATGGATGCGAGTCGCTTCTCATCAATAAAATTAATCTGGTCAAGGCGAGTCTCGACCCAATCGCTCGCTTAACTCGGGCCCGGAGGACTCGTTGAGGGTATCCGAACCTCGATGGGTAGAACTGCCCATACCGCATGGGAGAAGGGGTTGCCTCGTTGATGTTCGATCAGAAAAGATAACCATGAAGAGCAAATGGTAACATCTCATGCCAATCTTTGTAGGTCACCGCATCTTCAGATAATCTTCTTAATGTTCTTGTTGGTGGCTTCCACTGCGCCATTCATCTTAGGCCGATAAGGAGAAGAGTTGTGATGCTTGATTTTGAACTGCGTGCAGAGTTCGGTGATCATCTTATTGTTGAGGTTAGAGCCGTTATCTGTGATAATCCTTTCGGGAGTGCCATACCAGCAGATAAGATTATGCTTGACGAATTGGGCCACAACATTCTTGGTAACAGATGCAAACGAGGCTGCTACTACCCACTTGGTGAAATAGTCAATTGCCACAAGGATGAAACGGTGTCCGTTGGAAGCTGTGGGCTTGATTTCTCTGATCATGTCAATGCCCCACATTGCGAAAGGCCAAGGGGAAGTTAAAACATTCAGAGGTACCGAGGTACGTACTTTGTCGGACATATCCGCACTTGTGACAAGATCGAGCATAGCGGTGGCAATCAGCTTCCATGGTGGACCAATAGTAACCTGTCCTCAAAATCTTCTTAGCCATCGTATGACCACTGGAGTGGGTACCAAATGCGCCTTCATGTAACTCTTCCATGATACATTCCGCTGTTTTCCGGTCTACACAATGAGTAAGCACAAGTCGTGGTTGCTTGTATAAGATGTCGTACGAGGAAGAATTCGATGCAAATCTTCTCAAGAACTTTATCATTGATGATGCCCTCTGGATATTCCCGAGTCTCAAGATACCTCTTCACGTCATAGTACCAAGGTTTCTCTTCTGTATCAAGCTCATAGCAATATGCTGGTTTGTCAAACTTCTCAATGATGATCTGGGGAGCCTCGTTGTCCCACCTGACCTTGAACATGGATGACATAGTAGCTAACGCGTCTGCTAACTGATTCTCTTCTCGTGGAATGTGATCAAAAGTGATATCTTCGAATTACGGGATCAAACTTAGAACATGCTCTCGATACGGAATGAGATTCGGATGCTTCGTGTCCCACTCGCCCTTAATTTGGATGATCACTAAAGCTGAGTCTCCATACACTTGCAAGAATTTGATTCTTAAGTCAATAGCAACTTTAATACCCATGATGCACGCTTTGTATTCGGCCATGTTGTTAGTGCAACTAAAACATAATCTGGCGGTGAAAGGCGTATGTCCGGTAGGGATGTAATGATGGCGCCAATGCCATTGCCAAGCGTTTGAGGCTCCATCAAAGACCATAGTCCATCGATCCTTGTTCGTGTCCTTCGTCTGGCCTCGGTTCTTCACAATCAGAATTAGTAAAACATCTTCGTCTGAAACTCGAATCGCATAGACCGATAGTCATCTACGATGAGCCAAATGATCGGCTACTACTTCCTTTGATCGCTTCGAGAAGTGTACCGATGTCGATCGGTCAAGATGATCCGCCATCTTGCTATTCTTCCGAGAGAGCTGGTTTCTCAAATATGTATTTTATCGGATCCATCTTGAAATCAACAAGGTAGTGTGAGTCAACATATACTATCTTAGTCGCGAGCAGTTAAAGCGCCGTAAGTTTTCTCGAGTTGAGTCTCTTGTTTCACAATGTAAACTTTTGCTAAGGTAGTATATCACATACTCTTTTCGACTGCACTCGCCATGTTTCCCCAACACACACCCCATACATGATAAGAGGTCTTCCTTCTAAAGCGCATCGTGGATAGGAGGATTCAGAGGTACTCCTTGATTTTGTCAAAAGAGATCCGAAATCGCTCCATTCTACCACTTGATCTTTCTTAAGTAACTTGAAGATTGGCTCACAAGTAGCAGTTAGATGTGCAATGAATCTAGCAATGTAGTTCAATCGGCCCAAGAAACCTCTGACTTCCTTCTCGATGCGGGGAGCTGGCATCTCTTGAATGGCTTTGACCTTGGTGGGGTCAACTTCAATACCTTTTCCACTGACAACAAACCCTAGGAGTTTTCCGGATCTGACTCCAAAGATGCACTTGTTGGGATTAAGTCTTAGTCTGTACTTCTTCAACCTATCAAACAATTTCCGCAGATGATCAAGATGTTCTTCTTCCCGGACCGAGCTATCATGTCGCCGACGAGACCTCTATCTCGTGATGAATCATGTCATGAAATAACGCCACCATAGCACCGATAAGTGGCGCCTGCTTTTTAGTCCGAACGACATAACCTTGTAACAAAAGTGCCCCATCGTAACGAAGTAGTCTTCTCCATGTCTTCGAGCCATTTTTATCCGATTGTAACCGAGAAACCATCCATGAAGGAGAAGACCTTATGCTGAGCGGTGTTGTTAACCGTAACATCAATATGAGGAAGTGGAAAATCGCCTTCGGACTTGCTTTGTTCGTATCTCCGTAATCACACACATTCGTACCTTGCCATCCTTCTTGGGCACAGCACCACATTAGCAACCCATCAGGATAAGAAGTAACAAATAAGAAACCAGATTGAACTGTTTCATAACTTCGGCTTTGATTTTCTCTCGACATCTCGTGACGATGCGACGAACCTTCGCTTGGAGAAAACCTTCTTTGTTGGCAATCGTGCACCACAATATCAATGTCCGCACGATATGTCTTCGTATGACCAAGCAAAAACCTCAATATAGTCTCGTAGCATCTGAACCCACCTTTCTTTAACACTGTTCTCAAGACCTGCTCCTATCTTTATCTCTTTTCTGTCTTCATCAGTACCCAAATTCACAACCTCAACTTGCTTTTCGTGTGGTTGTATAACTCATTCTTCTTGCTGTAGTAGTCGGACAAGTTCTCCCGGCACTTCACAATCTTCCTCACCTTCGTCTTCGGCTTGGTAGATCGGATTATCAAAGTCATATTTAGCAATAACATAGCTGTTATCAACGAGATTTGGAGTGATTCTGCAGTGTATCACATGGGTGTGTGTAAGAAACACATAGCTTTTTGATGAGGTGATAAAGTAAAAGAAAACAAACAACAATTGAATGCAAAAGTCCAACGATTTTATTGAATGAAAATATGCAAATGACAGATAATAACCCTCACAAACGAGCCATGATGCCCCGGGTAAGGCACTAGGCTTTAGAGTTTATTGTTCAAAACATAGAAAGCGAAAAGCAAAACAAAAAAAGGCAATTACTCGCTCTAAAGGAGATTGGTATGACGCCTTCGCCTTCCAATTGCCGAGTCCATTGTCGAGTTGGAAGATCCACTTGTCGATGTCGGCACCGCCGCCGCTTCTATAGCATGGATTCCACTGGCGATGCGAAAGGAAGTTGGCCGGCACGTTCGCGACGTATCATCTTCTGACCTTTGATGGTGAAGCCTAAACCAGTCTTGTCAGATTTGAAAGGAAGATCTGGGAGTTGTCCCCAAATAGTACTACCTCCTTCTTCAACTGCAGCTTGAGCATCCTTCAGCGAGGCCATCCTAGGTGGGACTTGTGTAACTTCAGGAGTGACAGGAGAGTCAACAGGCATGACTCTGGGTATTGTTTCAAAAGCTTGATAAGGAGTCTCGAAGAATTCACCCTCTACCTCGAGGTATCGGAATGACTGTAGATGACTGACCATATATTCTTCTTCACCACATACTATAACAACCTTCCCTTTCACCAGGTTCTTCAGCTTCTGATGTAAGGTAGAGGTGACAGCGCCTGCCCCATGTATCCAAGGGCGTCCAAGTAGGCAAGAATAAGTTGGACGGATGTCCATGACAAAGAAAGTGGAATCAAAAGTCTGGGAACCGACTTTAACAGGCAGAGTGAGCTCTCCAAGTACTGTTCGCTTAGAACCATCAAAAGCTTTTACAATAATGTCACTGGGCTTCAGAGCAGAACCGGTATCCACCAAAACATGAGACAATGTAGTGCCCTTGCATTCAACAGAGATGTGCAAGGCTTTGTTGTGTTTCTTTCCGGCTGGGTTAAATCAAGATCGAGAAGCCTAGGCCGTTGTTGGCATGCTAGCAATACAAACTTCAAATTGGTCAGTAGTAGTGTCTTGCGGTACGTGAGCATTCTTCAGAAACTTCACCAAGGCGTTAGCATGAGCCTCAGAGCACAAGAGCAGAGCAAGCATGAAGATCTTGGATGGAGTTTGTCCCAACTGTTCCACAACATTGTAGTCGCTCTTCTTGATTAACTTCAGAATTTCCTCCATTTCTCGTTTGGAGGTGTCTTTAGTAACTTCCTTTGGTACTTCGGCCGAAAGGTGATGAGTCCGTTCTTTCCTCTAGTCTTGGGAACTGGTTGAATAGCTGGAATGCGAGCTGGAGTCGCAGTGTCTTTTGGAGGAGAGATTTCTGGAGAGAACACTCTTCCAGTTCTGGTCACCTTACTTAATCTGGTGATGTTGTCAATGTCAGGAATGGTAGCTTCAACTGTAAGATCTTCAATGGTCAGAAGGTCTTGCTTGACGCCATGATAGTAGACATCAGATCCATAATTCCAAGGAATAGCTTTGTCGGAGGAATATGGGACTGGTCTAGGAGAAGTAATGATGAGAGGTGCCACTCTAGGCACATGATCAGCAGAGGAAATCCTTATTGTGTTAACATCAGCACAGTCTGCTGGGAAATTGTCACCCCATCCGGTCGCCTTAACATCTTCAATAGGAATCTTGTAGCTTTCAGGAACAGTATACTTCACCATGTAATCAAACTTTCCACTTGGCTGTCCCAAGGTATCCCACACATTTGGCGCAGCTTCATTCACATCTTCGATCTTCAATTTTTTAGACATGTCTTCACACAGACTCTCCACAGGTGGTTTTAGGAATAGTATTTCACGGTTATCCATCATGCACTGAACACATCTTCTTAACCAAGCACAGCCATTAGGTGCAGACGGGCAACAACGGCAATTCTCTGGGCACCCTTGGTTGACACCGGCTTGCAACAAATTCTTCTTAACCATCGAGGAATGGTCAGGTCATCTATGTTGAAAATGTAAGTATCTTCACCAACAACATTGGAACTTTTGTCATGGTTAGGCATAGGGGCGTTGATCACATTCGGAGTCTCAACAGGAGGGTCAAACTCAATCTGCTTAGCTTCAATCATATCTTGAATCTTGTTCTTTAGAGCCCAACAGCTGTTGTCGTGCCTGGCGGAATGGTAAGCACACTTAGCATTAGGATTGTATCTCGGAGAGGAAGTGTTGACACCGAGGAGGATCCGTCAAAGTAATCACTTTGCTTTCAACATGTGTTGCAAGGCTTGCGACAATGGCATGTTGATCTTCAAACTATCTTCGTGGCGCTCGCTACGCGTTGTCTCACCGAGGTTGTGCTAATGTAGGATTAGAGATCACAACTGCCCCCACAGATTGAGCGCGGTCGGTCTTGGCTCGGCTTTTCTGACCATACACAACATTGGCTTCTTTCTTACCACCAAAAGATCTTTTCGCAGCATTTGAAGATGACTCTACATGAATCTTCCCACTCTTGATACCAGCTTCAATACACTCTCATGTCAATATCAGCTCGATGAATCCGGCCAAAGAGTTTCCAATCAGATGATTGAAGAATGGGCCTGTCAGTGTTCCCATAAACATATCAACCAACTCCCTATGGGACAAGGGTGGTTGAACTCTGCCCGCTAGATCTCTCCATTTCTGAGCATATTCTTTGAACTTCTCATCACGACCCATAGACATGCTCTGTAGTTGCATGCGAGTGGGTGTCAATTCAGCATTGTACTCATATTGTCTGTAGAAAGCATCCGCTAAGTCACTCCAAGTACGGATACGGTCACTCTCTAGCTGATAATACCACTCCAATTGAGTTCCGGACAAACTTTCTTGAAAATAATGCATCCATAACTATCTGTCATCAGTGTGGGGGTTGATCTTCTGAACATAGGACTTCAAATGCAGCTTCGGACAAGAAATGCCATCATATTTGGCAAAAGTAGGAACTTTGAACTTGGGAGGAATCACCACACCAGGGACAAGACTCAGATCATCAAAATTCAGCCCGGACATCTTCAGATTTTCCACAGCATTCATACGGTCTTCAAGTTGCTTGTACTTGTCATCTTCATCAGAGTACTAGTCATTATCATAGTGATCCTCTCTCTATCTTTCTCAGGCTCACGCTGACTGCCTTCTTCATTGCCCTTGACACTCCCCTCAGTCTTGACACTTCCTTCTGAGAGCTTTATCCGGCTGACCACTTTAGGACCACCTTTGTAACGTCTACCCATGTTGAGAACACCAACGACCCTCTTCTTTCTGTTGATGAGCTTCTTCAGATCTTCTTGGCCTTGGACCAAGCTAATGAACATCTCCTGGAACTGAGCATTCTGAGCCTGGAGATCTTTGATAGTCTGTTCAAGAGCCATTTCTGCTAAAATAAATAGCGAGAAAATGAGAAAAACAATCTTGAATGTACCTGTTATGAGATGTTATGCCATGATAATGCAATATTTATGCAAATGCAATGCAATGTTTTCAAGGACCTTAGAGATTTAAATTTGTTAAACAAGCACGAACAAACATTTATTAGTTCTCTTTTTATTATTTTTCTTTTTAAGTACAAAAGATAGTTCAGAAAAATAAAAGGAAAGCATAAAATCCTAAAGCTCTAAGTCTCCCATGGGCGCTTCCTCTTGGTGCCGAGGTAAGCCTTGATGTTTCGCTCCTCGTGAAGTAGCTTTGTCAACTCTAGTACCTTCTTCTCGCTTGTATAGCACTGAGCTTCGAATGTATCCCTTTCTTCTTTAAGCTGAATCCAGGATCTCTTCAAGTCTTCAAAATCAGTAGGCATGTCAGAGGATGGAGAACAGTATAGGGTACATCACCTATAGCATCAGGTTCCATAATTACTGGTAAAACAGGCATGAATGGCATCATGAGGTGTTGAGCTCGAGCTCTCACCCATTTGAGGTAAGGTTCCCAAGGAATGGAATTTTGGTTCCCCAAAGTCTTGGTATCAGTCTTCTTTACCATGCCCCAAGCGTGTATGAACCTTCGTCGGTAATTCTGGAGATCGTGGTTGTAGTCGAACACAATATCTTGGAGAAAAGGCACCAACGGATATCTGAGTGAGAGAGTGACATTAGTCTTTGAGACCATCTCAACCTTTGCTCGTTCTTCAAAACTGATGGAGGAAGGTGCGAAATAAACCACCTGGAAAGTAACGGTATACAACACATGAGAGTTCCTTGTCTTTTAGCAGTACGAGTGTGGAGAGAATGCAGAATATCTCCAAGTAAAGTAGGCACTGGATTGCGGGTAAGGAATAACTTGATGGCGTTGACATCTATGAATTGATCCGAGTTAGGGAATAGAACCAAACCATAAATTAGCAAGGCCACAATATCTTCGAATGCATGGAAACTCATAACTTTGAGGAATTCTCGGGCTTTCTTAATTAGAAACTTAGCAAGTAAGCCCTTAACTCCGCTTCTAGTTTCCCAATTGGCTTCAATGTCTGAGCGCTTTAGGTGTAATGCTGATGCGATGTCTTCGTACCTAGGAACCTTTTCTAAACCGGTGAGTGGCATCTGATCAAGAATAGGTATCCCAAGTAGCTTAGAGAACTCTTCCAAGGTAGGAACTAACTGATAATCTGGGAATGTAAATCAATGGTGTTTCGGATCAAAGAACTGGAATAGGACATGCATCATATCTTCTTCAAAACCGGAGATAACCAAGTCAAGTAGATAACCATGTCTTTTGATGAACTGAGCGTGATCGGGAATCTCTGAAACCCATTCTTTGAGCTGAGAAGGTATACCCATGAAGTTGATTCGGATAGTCTTTCTAGAAGCCATAATCCCTACAAAACAGAGCAAAGATAAATCCCTAGGTCCTTGAAATAGTTAGAAATGATATGCAATGCGATGATGTCATGATGTCATGTTTAGCACACACAAACAATTCACACAATGAGCCTAGGTTTAAGGCTTGCATGAGGTATAGGTGATTACCCCACCAAAAGTTTGAGTTGGTTCATCCTGTCCTATAATAGTAACCGGGTTCTACGAATCTCATATCATTGATCTTTCTCGTAGGCGTTTATTTCAATACGACTACCAAGTGGTCGACCGAAAATATCCCAAAAGTCTGATCTTAATGAGCGTAGCATCGAGTATCAGCCAACCTCGGTCTACACCAAAGTCGGCCATCTCACTACCTTCTAATGGCCAAGATGGGTCAATTAAGGTTCTAAAAGTTTAGTTAGTGCTTGATGACACCACGCAGAAGCCAAATACTATCCTCAACTTGGGAATGAAGAGTATCAGGACATCCAAAGTGTCACACTAACGTAGCCATCATGTTGACCGTTTCGATACACGTCTAACGGTCGCGACGATTTATTGCTACTTACCTAAAAGGAAACCCGATCCGGTGTAGGATCCCCACAAATATAATACCCAAGCAACCCTTAAAGATAAAGCAAGCAAGTCAAAGAAGCGTAAAAGTGATCTAGAAATCCCTAAGGCATTCTCTCTTTGGTGTCTCCCGCAGAGTCGCCAGCTGTAATACGTGAACTGACTTTGAGATTTTTGTATCGCAAATGTGCGGATAGCAAGAGTCGCCACGACTTTTCTTTTATCCAATTAAGGAAGGTGAAAAGAATAGGAAAAGACCTTCGTTAGATTTTGAGTAAGGGAGAAGGTTATGAAAAGGGAAGGTATTAGCACCCCTTTCCATCCGTAGTTATCTACGGGCTCTTAGTTGCTTTTAGCTCACTTTAAAATTGTGGTTTCTATGTGTTTGAAAAAAATGTTTTGAAAAGGCATTTCGCTTTGACTTTGTAATGATTCATGTGGGAATGTATACAAAGTGTTCGTAAATGTTTCGTTTTGAAAAGAGTTTGAACTTTGACAAAAGTGTGAGGTGTGAAAAGTATTTTGATAGAGCAAGCAACTAAAAGTCTTATTACCTACTCAGAATTGGTCGTTTTCGTGTTGTTTTACGTTCCTTTAGAATAGTGCTATCCATACCATTAGTTGGTAGGTAACCTTATTCGTTGGATGTAGAAGGACATTCAAGGACATCGTATGGTCATAGAAGGCAACTTGTAGGAGTATCCTAGCACATTCAAGGCTATCATCATTTTCGTAGGCGACAATCGAGGGTCAAGATCATGTATTCGTAGACGACATCGTGGGTCTATGATCTTTGTATCGAAGGAACTATGATGATTTGTTTTGAAGGCAACGGTGCTAGAATACCTCTACGTTCGAGGGACTTGACCATTTGTATTCGTTAAGGAAACGAGAGAGAATTACCCTAAGGGGTGCACGTGTGAAAAGAGTGTGTCAATTCAGATATTTTATCTTGAAATTAGAAGTGATCTATGTCCACTTTTATCTTGCCATACACGCCTAATTACTAGCAGTTTATAGGGTGCGGAAAGTAAATTGCGGAGAGTAAATGTCCTACGCTATTACATGGCTTTGGGGCAGATACATAATGAGAGTGCGGAAAATAAAAGTCCTAATTAAACTATTACATCCCATAGGCAATTACATAATTGAAAAGAAAAGCAAGAAAAAATCGTCCGAAATGGTACAACCTGTGAACAGATATAAAATCGGGAAATACGAGAAAATTGCATAAGAGGAAAATGTTAGTAAAGATAAATATTTTTGAATGATAAAAAAGTTTTTGTGTTAGTAATGACATAAATATGATAAGATGAATTTTTGGCAATTTTTGGAATTGATTTGATAATTTAAAAACAATTAAAAATCATTTGAATGATTAATTAGAAATTAAATTAAATATGCATGCAAAAATAATAATTTTTATACTAAAAATTAAATAAACATTTTTTTGATGATTATGCAAAAAATAAATATTTTTGGAGTTTTTTAGATGCATGATAAAAATATTTGAAGATAAATTAAATTAGAATGAAAAATATTAAAGAAAAATAGAAAATAGAAAAAATAATGTTAGTTTTGTAAAGAAGCAAAAAAGAATTGGTCCTGACCAGGCTCGAACCTGTGACCATGGAGAGAATCTTCAAATCCACACGCCTTTACCACTCAGCCAAAGTGCTTTTGGTGTCTGGAAAATACAAACGTGTGAATATAAGGGTTTACGTGTCATAGATTTGAATTCAAAAACACAGTCAGCCGTGTGGACCCCAGGTGGAATGAAGAAACGAATCAGAAAGCTCGCTTCTGCCACGCATGCCCACGCCGGTCAGAGACAAGTCAACGACGCCGAAGCCCTAGCTCCGGTCGTCTTCTCCGACGATCCAAAATGCCAAACCTGCAAAATACGAAAGATAAATTGCAAAGGGATACCCTACCCCCCTAAATCGACCATTCCGAATCCAATGGTGGTGTTGGTTTTGACTGAATCGTCCTGTACAAGCCGGTTCGAAGAAGACAGCTCGAAAAAATGGCAAATCGACTTCTGGACGTTCAAGCATCAAAACGATGACCCAAATCTTTCATATGGAACCTCATGAACACATTAGAACGATTAGTTTTGATTAAAACAAGCAGATAATAAAAATGCAATTTCAAGAAAATTTTGAATATGTATGAATGTGTATGGCTCGATTCAAGCAGTTTCAACCATGGCTCTTGGTGTATACTTACTCAAACTCACCCTAGGAATGCAATGGAGTGACTGAAAGAAGCTGAAAGTGGTTGGAACAAGAAACACGATTTTTGCAACTTTCAGAAAATTTTGAGCAAAAGAAGGGTTGTTGTAGAGGATAGGGTTTCGTCCTTTGTCTTGTGCAACATGATGGGTATTTATAGAGTGAAGAGTGAGTGCAAAGAGAGTGAAAAAAAGATCTTGTCTTGAATGCAAAAATAATTTCCTTTCCAATAAAATCAAATCTTTGAAAATTTGATTTTCTCTTCCATATGCAAGCTAGCACAAATTTGGCAAGTTGTGTGGGCTATCTTGGACCTCAAGTTTGATAAAAATTCAATCCATTTGAAAAAATATCTTGTTTTCATATTTTATATAATTTAAATTTGAATTAAAAGCTTTTAAATTCAAAAATAAATTAATAAAATAGAATGTGGTCATGGCAAGGCATCAATAGGTCACAAATAACATTATGATCAAGTTTGGATCATAAAATTATAGGCTCATTTGGAAAAAATTGGATTTTGACAAATATCTCCTTTTGTGCAATTGTCCAAAAATGCCCAACTTCTGTAAGGTGTATTTTTCTCAATTTTCCACATTTTTGGGTGTTCTTGGAATTTTTAGAAAGCTCTAGGTGTCCTCTAAACAACCTCTTTGGTTTCATCTCAATTGGAGTTTCCATGCTCAATAAAGCTTCAAACCAAAAAGTAGACTTTTTTTTTACTTTGAAAAGGACCTGTAATGTTTTGACCCACACCTTCCGAATGAGGCATTTTTTGAACATTCTTGTGAGACATGAAGTTTTAGAGAATTTAATTTCCTTCAAAATGAGAGGTGGTGGAAAATTTTCTGAGAAAGTATGAAGAAGTTATGCTCAGTCAAAGTTCAGTTGACTTTTCTTGAAAAAACCCTAATTTGGAAAGTTTGACTTTTGTGCAAATCTTGAGTTTTCTTGATGAATCATGATCAACCCTTGATCAAATGATGAATGTGACTTCAAAATGAGGATGTTGACCAATAATCATGAAGTTTGACTGTATGTTGACCACAGTTGACTTTTTGTCCAATACAACTGATTTTCAACCATCTGAGCAATTGTCTGAGGAAACTTGACTTGTGAGGCTTGAAACTTGACATGGAGAATCTTTGAAGCATATGAGGAGGCATGATGACCATTGGAGATGTTGGAAGTCCATTTTGATCTGAGAACTGCCAAACCCTAGTTTGGGTTGATTGTCTAGGAGAGGGTTTGTCTGATCAACCCTAGAGGAATCCTTGAGTATGGATGTATGAAATGTTTTGAGAAGTAGGAGGGAAAATTTTGGGGTATGACAGGGACGTAATGTCATTCAAACTTGTCATGGAAAGGTTTAATGAGTTTTCTCAATCTACAAGGCTGTTTGTAAATCCACAGAAATGCAAGTTTTATTGTGGAGGGATGAGTGTTAATGAGGAAACCCAGCTAACAGGTATTACTGGTTTTGTGAGAGGTCCCTTGTCGATCAGATACTTGGGGATCCCGTTGGTTAGTCGTAAACTGAATAATTCTCATTGTGTGGGGTGGTGGATAAAATTCTAAGTAGGATAAAGAACTGGAGTACCCATATGCTGAGTTACTCAGGACGAATCCAGTTACTCTGTAGCATCATTTTTTCTACTGCAAACTATTGGCTGCAGTGCCTGCCACTTCCAAAAGGCGTTACTCGAAGAATTGAGGTTGTTTGTAGGTCTTTTCTGTGGACCAGAAAAGTAGTATTACAATGAAAAGTCATGTGGCTTGGAAGAAGGTTTGTGCTCCCAAAAACCAATGAGGGTTGAATGTGATCAATTTCCAAATCTAGAACCAGGCGTGCCTTATTAAACTCCTATGGAACTTATTAAAAAAAGAAAAAATAGCTTGTGGATCCAATGGATTCAGACGTATTATACTAGAGGCAAAGACATCATGGCGGTTCCGATAAGGGCATCGTGCTCTTGGATTATAAAAGGGATCCTTAAGTAGAGAACAAAAGTACAAGATATGCCTCAATGGACAGACCTGCTCCAGACATATAGTTTTCGCGTTAGAAAATTTTATTATGGGCTGCTAGATCCACAATCGGTGGTTCCCTGGAGGAAAATCTTCTTCAACAATGATGCGCGTCCCCGGGCATTGTTTGTTATATGGCTAGCTTGTCATAGTAGATTGGCCACAAAAGACAGGTTGTTTAAGTTTGGTATTGTGAATGAAGCTCGTTGTGCGTTCTGTGAAGAGATTGAATCGATTCAACATCTTATGTTTGAATGTAGTGTTATTGTCATACCCAAATTTTTGACCTAAGTACCACCTTATATCATTCACATATGCATCATTGCATCACTAACAGTTTCATAACAGGATAGATCGTGTGTGTGCTCTTGAAACCAAATTAGGGTTTTATCAAATGTTTCATCTGTTCAAGATATGATCAATTAGGGTTTGAGTCTCCACTCACCTCAATTGATCTATCTTAATCAATCATCAACATTTGATCTTCAAATTCCTAACTTTTTCTCATGATCTACCTTGAATCGACCAATTAGGGTTTTGATCGAAGATAGTGAATCATTGACTTTTTGCTCAATGAATGACCTATTTGCTTGGATATTGATCTTAACATCATCAATGCAACATCTTGACCTAATTTCTTGATTCAAAACATTCCAAAATCCATGATTCTTCATCAGATAAATTTTGAATCATCTGATGAAAATTCAACTGTTCAAAAAAGTCAAATTTTGACTTTTGGTCAACTTTTTTCAAATCCAAAATTTTTTCAATCATAAAATCATTTCAAATTATCCATCATGATCAAAAAAAAATCAAAAAATGTGAAAAGTCAACAAAAAGTCCAAATTGAAATTTTTCCAACACTTGGACAAAATTTCAAGTGTTAAAAACATGGTTTTTCATCACTTTCATGGCCATTTTTCACCTAGATCCATTTTGATTCAAGAAAAACTCAAAACATGAAAGTTGTAGATCATGTTACAAGATTTCCAAAATATCCAAGAACTTGTAAAAACACTTTGTGTAGCTAGGGTTTTTAAATTGAAACTTAGAGCTCCATAACCATAAATTACAAGTCATTTTCCAAGTTTTTAGGTCATTTTTGCAAACTTTCTCTTCTAGAATCCTTGTCACCTTGAGAGATAAGTTATAACTGATAAATATCAGTTGGCAATGATTGAGAGAAGGATTGGATCAAGAGAAAATTTTAACCATGGTTAAAGAAGTTAACCATGTGCATTAAATGTAAAAGATTCCTTCTTACCTCTTAAGCCAACTTGCAAACTCTTTCAATTAAATCCTTGCCTTGTCATTCAGAGTTTTTGGCCTATAAATAGAGGTCACTTATTCATTCAAAATCACTCCAAAGCATCATAAACCAAGCTTTCCTTCTTTCTTTCTTGTTTTTCAAGTTTCAAGTTTTTTTAGTGGGAGAATTTGCAAATTCCAAGTCTTGCAATTTCTGAGCAATCTTAGGCTTCAAATGTTTTCTAAGCATCATTAGAAAGTTGTTAGAATCCTCAAGCTAGCCCAAGAACTAGCCAAACTCAGAAACCACCTCCAACTTCCTAAACATGTCATTTTAAGCCAAAACTTCCAAACTTCCATTCCACTCGTGCAAGCTTCAATCTTTCACTTTAATCATCATCCATATACCTCATAGAAGTGATCCAAACACCTGGAACACATCTGTAATAGATCCAACATCAAAATCGAATCACACTTCAAGCTGTGACAATTGGACTTGGTTGGAACGATCCAGACCATTTCAATCCAAGGTAAGCACGTCAACACCTTCCATAATCATCACTGAAGCTGTAGCAATCATCAAAACATCTCTAGAACACCTCCAACAAGGAATTCGATTTCAGCTTTAAGAGGTAAGTCACTTGATCTTTGAACTTTATGATTTCTGCCTTCCAGTTTAAAAATGGTTTGGCCATCTTGTTTCTGCACACTCACTGATCATTAACCCTCTATCAATTTCATAAATCACAATCCATACATGATTTCATGATCAATTCTTAGAATTAGGGTTCTTCGTGTTCTTGCAAAAATTAACAGTTCTAAACTAAAAATAAATGAAATTATTTGCCACCATTATGTTCATGGTGAATATCCGAGCAAGTTTGATGTTTACATCATTCAATTTCATTGATAAATAAGGATGTTATGGAATCATGGATTGAGGAAGAAGATGAAGTTGCTACGCACGTTTTCTGATTCCTTGAAAGTTCAAATTCTTGTTTTATCTTATATTTAATCCTTTTTGTTTCATAACCGGATGTAACAGCCACCCCAGTGGCAAGCCAGCACGCCTTAAAGTCTTGCCTTGCCATAAGGCCCAGGGTTCGAATGCTTCACCTTCTGACTCTAA
Organism: Vicia sativa; assembly: GCA_021764765.1. Lineage (NCBI taxonomy): Eukaryota > Viridiplantae > Streptophyta > Magnoliopsida > Fabales > Fabaceae > Vicia > Vicia sativa. The sequence continues at coordinate 102,844,548 of CM038792.1, forward strand.
AACACTCCTTCAGAAGCTTCAACTTCTGACTCTCCTTCAGAAGCTTCATCTTCTGACCCTTCTTCAGAAGCTTCAACTTCTGACCCTCCTTCAGAAGCTTCAGTTTCTGACTCTCCTTCAGAAGCTTCAGTTTCTGACTCTTCAAAACTTCGTTTTTACTTGTTTTCAAATATTTTCAAAATTTGTTTTTTTAAATATATCTAAATCAAGGTGATTAAATGGAAAGCCACGCACATGGCTCAGTGGTAAAACTTCTCACTTCTAAGCCAAGGATCCTGGGTTCAAACCTCCTTAGGACCAAAACCTTCTTTTTACCACTAATTTTCTTAAGTTTTTCAACAAACTTCAACATTTTCAAAAACCAATCAAAAATTCTCATTTTGAGATGATTTTTTGCACACTTGTCATTTAATATACCTATTTTATGATTATGTCAAAAAAATCCAAAAATATTTTCTTTTTGATTATATTTTCATTAGGTTAAAAATGAGACGTTTTAAGTATTTTTAATACTTTTCAAAAAATGTTTTCTTTCCGATTTACAAACCTAATCTTTTTCAAAAACTTCTTGTGAATATCCTTCAATTTTCAAAATCATTTTCAAATCTTTCAAAAACATTTCAATAAACTTACACACCTTTTTTCCATGATCAATTCGATTTGAAGATAAACCGAACTAGGTTTTTTCCTCGAATTTCTTTCAAATTGATCATGGGCCTCCCTCACGGTGTAAGTCTCAACCCTCCTATGTACATATTTATTTCCTTGTACATATTCACCCTTTTATGTACATATTCAATTCCTTGTATATATTCAATCATCTTTGTAAAATATTCAAGTATAACAAACTTCGTTCGTTTGTTTTCATCCACTTGTTTATACACCGATTCCATTGGTATTAAGAGGAGCATTATTCCCGGTGAAACTGCTCTTAAACCAATGGGTCTCCCTTAAGGTGTAAGTCCCAAACTTATTTGTATATATTCAAGTTACACTTGCTTTAATTGCTCGTTTTATACACTTGTTTATATATTTCCTTCATAAAACTCCTGTTAATACACATCACACACTTTATCATATACTTGTTCATACAATTGTTCATTTATAACATAACAACTAGTTTAACAACTAGGTTCCATTTAGCCTCCTCTTAGGCTTCGTATAAGACAACTCACCTGTTGAGTTTAGCCTCCTCTTAGACTTCGTATAAGAGAACTCACTCGTTGAGTTTAGCCTCCTCTTAGGCTTCGTATAAGACAACTCCCCTGTTGAGTTAGCCTCCTCTTGGGCTTTTTTCAAAAGAACTCCTTCGTTGAGTTTAGCCTTCTCTTGGGCATCAAACAAGAAAGAGACCTGGAAATCTCTTAACAGCCTCCTATTGGGCTTCTAATACAAAGAATCACCCGCGCTAGGATAGAACCCTAAGAGTATGATTTCCCAGTGAAATCACTCTTGAATCCTAAGAGGATGGTTTCCCGGTGAAACCACTCTTAAAGCCAAATCCAGCCATACCCTATAGCTTCCTCTTGAGCTTCATGCAAGGACCCTCGATGACCCTCAGAATGCCTCCTCTTGGGCTCACAATGCAAGGACCCTCGATGATCCTAGGAATTCCTCCTCTTGGGCTTATAATACAAGGACCCACGGGCTTCTTAAAAGCATCCCCCTAATCAATAATCAATTTCTCCTAGAGATTTAGACATTTATCATCTCTATGGAAGAAGTATCTCATCTGTAACATCACATACAATTCAAACACTTTTTCAAACACTTTTCAAACAAAACATCTTTTAATTGTAAGTGGTAACGCTTGTACACTCAACCAAAACACCAATGCTAACAATTAAAGATTCAATCATCTATTTAAACATCCTTCTTATCTCGTAAGTGGGAACGCTTGTACACTCAAGCAAAACACCTTATACTTACAATGAAAGATTTAATCAATCAACCTTTCAAAAATGTATGTGACAAAATAGATTAGATACATTTTTCAATAAGATGACATTTGTCTTTGTCTCTTAATAACAACCTTTGCTTCCACTAGCATAATTGGGAACTACGATTGCTCTGACTTTCTCAACCTCCCTTTGAGAATACGTAGGCACAAGGTCTCATCCTTGGCGAGCATACTTCTTTCTCCCTCAAACCAAACAAACCATAGTTTCCTTAGATCCGAGCTACAGATGCTCTGATTCCCACTAGGGGATATGTATGCAGAGGATCCCAATGATCTTTGCGAGCACAATAATAACAAAACTTTGGACCCCGCTTAACCTACCTTTCTTAAAACCCAAAAGAGAAACTTTCCCAAGAATAGAAGAGAAAATTAAAACACATAAACATATCAAAAATATTCATATAAACAAATAAGGCTATAGATAACTATATATATAGGGTGCTACAACTTTCCCTTTATATAACAAACCCTTTTACTCAGATCTCTCCCCAATGCATTGCGTCTAGTTCACGCTAGTCGCATCGCATATCTTTATTTATTTAGGGTATTTCAGCTTTCCCCTTTTTCATCTCATTTTTCTTGTTTTGGAAACAATAAAGCTTGATGCTCGCGACATCTTTTTTAAAACAAATCAAAAGAGTAAATCGTTTTGAGCCAGAGATTCGAATCCCGATTCGATTCCCTCGTTCGTCACTTTTTACCGCGAACAGTTATGTATACAATTTAGAAGAAGGTGATAGAATGGATGAATATTGATCATGAACCAAAAGGATGGTTACAAGAGTTGGAGTGGATTGAAAAGAGTAGCAAAGGAAAAAGTCGGAGTTGTAGGTTCCTTAAAACATTTTTTGCGGAGACGGTGTATAGATGTTGGAAGTATAGGAATAATAAAATTCATGATATAGTTGATACGACAGATATAAAAGAGGATATTATTGATACGGTAGTGCATCATTTGTCGATGAATAAGAATAACAGAGAGCAAATCGCTCACTTACTTATGATATAGTAGTCTTGGTTGTTTAGTTTTGGTTTCCTTCAACTGGACCCTAGGGGTCGTTTTGTACTTCATAGTTTTTTGGAATATGAATATATATTTCTTTTTCAAAAAAGAAAAGAAAAGTAAATAGTACACAATCAAATTCACTCACTAATATGCTTAAGCCATATAGCCCTAGTATATCTCCCATGCTTGGGTTGAGGCAATGATTTAGTCAATAGATCAACAACATTTTTATCCGTATAAATTAACTAACTATTACTTCCTTAATCTCAATGAGTTCTTTAATAAGATGAAACATTCTAAGTATGTGTTTGCACCTTCGGTGTGATATTGGTTCCTTAGATTGAGCTATGGAACCATTATTATTACAATACAAAACAATTGCATCTATAACACTATGTATTATACCTAGTTGTTAAATGAACTTCTTCATTTAAACAACTTTTTTTGCTACATTTACTGCAACAATGTACTTAACCTCGATTGTAGAATATGCAATATTGCTTTGCTTTGAACTCTTCCAACTCATTGCTCCTCCATTTAGACAAAAGATGAAAACAAATTGAGATCAAATGTCATCTTTGTTAGTTTAGAAGCTCACATTTATGTAACCCTCAAAAACGAATTCACTTTTACCTCCATATACTAAGAAATCATCTTTAGTTCTTTTGAAGTACTTCGAGATATTCTTAATTGCACTCCAATGTGCGTCGCCTGTATTTGATTGGAATATGGTACACATGCTCAAAGAAAATGAAACATCTAAACATATATAGATCACCGAATACATAATGGATCATATTGCAAATGCACACAGAGCATTACTCATTAGCTTCCTCCCATCAACGCTGAAAGTACATTAAGTTTTACTTAGTGATGTGACATATTGCATGGGATGGAATCCTCTCTTGGAGTTTTCCATATTGAACTTAGTAATAATCTTATCAATATAATTTTTTTTTTAAGTCATATCATCCTCTGAGATCTATCTCTATAGATCTTGATGCCCAAACATTTATTTCTATATATCATCTTCAACATCCCCAACATCCTCAACATCCTCAACATTTATTTATTTCTAAGTCATATCATCCTCTGAGATCTATCTCTATATATCATCCTCAACATCCCCAAGGTCTTTCGTAAAGAAACATTTATTTAACCATCCTTTGATGGACTCACGCATGGGAATGTTTTTTTCTATGAGAAGTATGTCATCCAAATATAACACCAAAAACACTATGTTGTTTCCACTTTCCTTCTTGTAAACAAAATATTATTCTCCATTTTTTTAGAAAACCAAATTGTTTGATTGCCTTATCAAAATAGTGATTCTAACTCCATGATGCTTACTTCGGTTCATAAATGGACTTCTAAAGCTTACATACCCTTTTAGAATTTTGGATCAAAAAAACCTTCTAGTTGTGTCATATACGCACCCTCTTTCAAGAGTTCATTCAGAAAGCAGTTTTGACATCCATCTGCCAAATTTGTAGTCATAGAAGGAAGCAACCACTAGGATTATCCAAATGGATTTCAGCATTACTACTAGAGAAAAGGTTTCATCTTAGTCAATAGCCCTCCCCAAATTCGATGAAGACCCCACTACAATAAAATCATGGTCTAGACCATCTTTGCTAGAAAAGGAAAAGATGGTAACCAACGTCTCTTGATCTACTTAATATGTTGCAATATCATTATTTTATTTCCTTCTCGTGATTATTTCTACCTTCATAACAATGTACTCTTTCAAGAGGAATAACAAGGTCAAATAAAGAAATTCAAGCAAGTTCAAACTTAAATTTTCCAATTTCTTGTCAAAGTATACCACCTTGCAAGGAAATTAATTAAAGACAAAGCAAGAAGGTATCAAACCCTAGGGAAGAGAAGCGATAATAGAGAAGAAAGAAATCTCGAGTATTACCTTACAAAGAAACTGATCCGCTATCGAGCGCAGATCAAAACGAGTGATTTTAAAATTGTAGTTAGCGACAATAGCACGAGTCGTAACACATGGATTCTTATATGAATTAACCATCCAATTAGAAAAATTAGGGTTTTAAGTTTAACATTCAATTTAGAAAACAATGCAAATAAGTGATCACCAAATAAGCTAACACGAATCAACCTACGGTTCAGGTTCGCAACTTATCATTGGTAATTATAAATCCAATCCCCAAGCGAATTCTAATACCTATTCAATTATAGCACCAATTAACAAGAGAAATTGACACTATGCAGTTTATATTCCTATTATCCGAATTAAGCAAACGGATTCAACATTCGTGAATTAAGCAAACATGATTCAACATACGCAATTTAACGGTAAAGTAATGCTAAAATGCAAAACAGATCACAAAAAGATAAACCAATCGAATTAAATCAACAATATTCTATATAAATCAAATTAAACATACAAGACATATAGAAGAGTATTTAAAGGGAAAATAATTTGGATCAAAACTATAAAACCTCAAAGTTTTGGCAGAAACATGAACAGTAGATCGATCCTTCAGAATTAGTTCTCCATGGAATCCTAGCGGCTCAATGATCTAATTTCGTGAAAAGTGAATATTCGGTGTCCCTACTATAGTGTGCATCCTTCCTTTTAATAGAATAAGGGTTTCAATTCTAATACAAATCGGGTCAAAAAACTTAACCCAGACACATAAAAATTGCCCAAAATAACTTAATTTTCTAAAGTCAGAAACTTCAACAAATTATTGATACTTATGCACTCTGAATCAGCTTTCGAATCCAACATGAAAGTTGTATTTCTTCCTCTATGATTTTTATAGTAAAAATTGCTTATGTTGAAAATAAAATACGAAAAATTAAATAAAGGGGAAAAAAAACTAAAATATAAAACTCACTAAAACATTAAAATAAAATAAAAGACAAAAGAAATGTCTAAATACAATAGTAGAAGAATGTGTGTTATACCCCAAAACTTGCTCTCCCATTTCAAGGTCAAGATGCCTCTTCATGCCCAAGAATTACCCAAGGGTTGATCAGACAAACCTCTCCTAAGCAATCAACCCACAACTAGGGTTTTGCTTCTATCAATACAAAAGTGGTTTCTAATGGCTCAATTGCATGTCATACCTCATCATATGCTTTAAAGTATCCCCATATCAAGTTTCAAGCCTCATAGCCCAAGTTTTCTCAATCAATTGCTCAGATGATTGAAAATTAGTTGTTTGAACAAAAAATCAATTGTGGTCAACACACAGTCAAACTTCATCATTTTTGGTCAACATCAAGATTTTGAGATCACATTCATCATTTGATCAAGGGTTGATCATGATTCATCAAGAAAACTCAAGAATTGACCAAAATTCAAAAGTTGCTAAATTAGGGTTTCTTGAGGAAAAGTCAACAGAACTTTGACCAAGCATAACTTTCACATACTTCCTCATAAACTTTTCCACAAAATCTCATTTTAAAAGGAATTCAATTCTATAAAACTTTGTCCCTCACAGGGTTTTCCCAAAAATGCTTCATTTGAGAGATATGGGCCAAAGACATTATAGGTCCTTTCAAAAGTCAACAAAAAGTCATCATTTCCCAAAGAAGTGTACATGAACATGGAAGCTTCAATGAAGATGAAACCAAAGAGATATTTCTAAAAAGTCCAAGATCATCCCCAAAAGTTAAAAATTGAGCAAGTTTGACAATTTTGAATAAGTGCATGAACAGAAGTAGTGAGCAATCTTGAATTTTCTCCAAATGGGCCAATATTTTCATGATTCAAACTTATTTGTAATGTTATCCATGACCTCTAAGCTCAGCCACACGCCACATATCCATTTATCTTATTTATTTTAGAATTAATTCATTAAAATTCAAATTTAATTAAAATAAAATGCAAAACAAATATTGATGCGTGCAAGGCCTTGGATTTGAGTGTCTTGAGGACCAAGAAAGCCCATGATAGTTGGCCAAAACGCACAAAGAGCTGATTGATAAAAGATTGGTCAATTTTGGAAATATTGCATTTGATTTTCAATCAAATATTTTTTCCATCAATGCAATATATTTCAACACATTTGATTAACCTAATTCAGTCTCCTATATATGTACAAGGATTCCAGACACTTAGGGACAAATTTGCTGCAACAAGAACCCTAATCCAAAGCTTAAAAAATTGTGGAGCAGACCTAATTCCAGGTCAATTCAAGCCATTCTAAGCATCAAACAAGCTTCATCGACCCTCTTTGAATTGAAACCAATTATCACCATCGTCCAAAGCTCTCTGAATCGACATAACTAAGTATCATAACTAAACCCTAGACCCTAAACCCTAGACTTTTATGCATCATAAACATGTTTCGATTATATAGTTGTGTTTAGAATGATGCTTGCAAGCTTTCTGGATAGTTTGATTTGAGTTTAGTTGCAGATACGAAGGTTCACCATGGCTAAGGTTCCGAGTTCTTGAATTGGGGACACTAGGTTAGAGGAAAAATTGGCCAAAACTAAGGGCACCATTAGATTCAGGGGATGATTTCCAGTCGATCCATGTCCTTGGCTTGATTTTATAATTTGAATTGTGAAGTTTTGATTTTTGCAGGGTTATAGCAACAGATAAAACCGTAGGTAAAAGCTCTACCTACAATTTGGCCGTCAGTAAAAGTTCTGGGGAAATTTTGAATTGGGGACGATGAACAGTGGACCGCGCACGTTTTCTTTTTAAAATAATTTTCAAATTTGTTTTTTCATATATATTATTTTGTCTCTGTTTCCATGATAGATAAGCACTATAGCTCAGATGGCGAAGGAGGCGTGTTAGCTACTTAGAGGGCCTGGGTTTGATCCATAGGGATAACATATCATTTTTACTCCATTTTCTTTTCACATTATTTCTAACCTACTCCCTCAGTTCCTTTATAATTGTCACTTTTGGGGAAAAAATTATTTCTTTTTAATTGTTACTTTTAAATTTCAAGATAGTAATGATTTTGTTTAGCCAAAATTACCCCTACTTTTTACTATGGAGAGAGAAAAAGTAAATTAAAATAATAAAAAGTTAAGGGTATTATAGGTAAGATGAAAATTATTGTCTAAAAAGTAACAACAATTATTACATTTTTTGGTATGTGTAAAAACTCAAAGTGACAACGGAGGGACTATTTCTTTTTCTTTAATTTATTTTCTTATTTTAATTCTTTTTGAATATTTTTTAACTATTATAAAAAATCCTAAAAAATATTTTCTTTTTAGATTTAGGTTTAAAAAATGTTAAATTAATCTTTCACACAAAAAATATTTTATTTTGTTTAATTTAAAACTATTTTCTTAATTAATCAATAATTAACTTTTAACTTGTTTTTCTCAATTAAAATCAACCATAAAAATGCCAAAAAAATATTTTTCTCTTATTACCTAGGGTTTAGATCTCTTTTGCACTTATTAAAATAATTTTCCTCATTATTTACTTATTTATTTCGTATTTAAATATTACAAATTGATGTATAGGTTGCAAGGTTATTTTTGTAATAGCGTAGATTTGCTTTCCTCGCACTTTTTCTCATTATTATGTAACTGTTCATCGGATGTAATAGCTTAGGTAAATTTACTTTCCGCACCTCCTATTATGTAACTACCCCCAAATCCCTGTAATAACGTAGGACATATTACTTTCCACGCTTTACTTTTCCGCAAATATTTAACTGTTTAGATGTATGCTAATTAGGGTTTGCATGGCAAGATATAAAATCAATCATAGAATAACCCTAATCTGAAGATAAAATATCTGAATTGAATCACTATGCACACTTACACCCTTAGGGTATCCTCTCTTGTTGCCTTATAAATGGTCATATCCCTCGAACGTAGTGGTACCATTAGCAAAAGTCCCTCAATTCAAAATCATCATAAAGATCATAGTCCCTCGATGACCCTCGAAGTTGCCTACGAATATATGATATTGTCTCTCGGTTGTTGCCTACGAATAAATGATGATCGTCCTACGAATGCTAAGGTATCTTTACATGTTGCCTTCAATGATCATACAATGATCCTACGTCTGTCCCTTCACATCCAATGGATAAGGCTACCTACCAACTAATAGTATGGATAGCATTATCCCTAACAGAGAAGGAAAATAAAAGAAACGACCTTTCGAGTGGGTAGTTACTCTTAATTGCTTGCTCAAAACAAATACTTTTCACACCTCACATTTTAAAAACACTTCGTATACATTCTTGAGGACTGCTACAAGAATCATGACAAAGTCAAAGTCAAAATATTTTCAAACAAATCACACACACAAAAGCAAGTTTTCAAAAGTGAGTTAAGCAATTAAGAGCCCGTAGATAACTACGGATGGAAAGGGCGCTAACACCTTCCCTTTTTATAATTACCCCCTGAACTCAGAACCGATAAAAGGTCTTTCATGTTATTTTCACCTTTCCTTTATTGGATAAAAGAAAAGTCGATGGCTGATCGCGAGTTTATCGTCTATGAATCGGGAGACCGCAAGTGCACAGTCCTATCGCGTAGTTTTAAAAAGATATCGAACCCACAGAGACTATAAATCGATCTATTGTTATCCTAAGTTACGGTATAAAATATTTCGGGGTCAAAGGGATGTAGTGATGTGGGATTACAATTTGCGCTTCCTCCTCTACCTCTTTTACAACCTCCTTCTCGAACAGTGTTGGTGCATCTGTCTCAATCTCCACTATTTTCTCGTCAGAACTTTCCTCGGTCGCAATATCACTCTCTTCAAACTCATCATCACTTTCTAGGTTTTCAAATAATTTTTCTATAATGGTTGTTTCAACATCCATATCTTCCTCGGGTAAAGGTCCTAGAAGGTTTTGTTCGAGTTGAGAAATTTGAGTGTCTAAACCAATGTTGTTAGACGCGAGGGATTCAACCATAATGGTTAGTTGGCTAAGGGTTTCATTATTTTGAAGACTTTGTTTTCTTACTTCTTCATTTTGGATAGTTTGTGTTTCTACAAAATGTTCAATCATAGACTCTAACCTAGAGTTAGTTATCATCTCATCTGAATCCTCTATTGGTGTTTCGAAGTTAAGATCTTGCGATTCTTCAGAGTCTTGGAAGTAAGTAAAAGTTTCTTTTGCTTCCCAAGCATTCTATCATCCTAGATGTTTCATTAAAATTTTCCATCAATATTTCGATATCAGATTTATATGGTTCTGGTGTTTCTTCAAAATATTGGGTTTGATGATTGTAGAGAAAATTGGGTTGAGGAAAAGTTTGGTTGAAATTATAAGTTTCTTGTGGTTCCTCAAAATGTGGGGATTGGTAGTTTTGGAGGTAATTTGGGTAAGAGTAGGTTTGTGAAGCATTGAAATCTTCCATCAGTATTTCGAGGTCGGATTTATGGGATTCTTGTGGTTCCTCAAAATACTGATAATGGGCGTAGGAAAAATTTGGGCTATACATAGTAAATAAAAATGCCTTAGTCTATACGGTGTAACACCAGAGTTACAATATCGACTTAAATAGTCCCCGACAACGGCGCCAAAAACTTGATCGCGAGTTTATCGTCTATGAATCGGGAGACCGCAAGTGCACAGTCCTATCGCGTAGTTTTAAAAAGATATCGAACCCACAGAGACTATAAATCGATCTATTGTTATCCTAAGTTACGGATATTAAGGCGAATAATTCTTTTAGATTTTGGTTTAAGGAAAAATAGAAATATAAATAAAACGGATATCGGTACGTAACGTAGTGAACCTAAGCGGATTAAATCGAACCTAAGCGTATAAAGGTGGTTAACTTAATTTATCTGTAGAATTAATCAGTTTAAAAACCCTCAACTCACACTTTCGTGGTCTTATCTCGGATTACACGTCTAAAGCCCTATACCGCTTTCGCTAGCCTATAAGTGTTTAGAACATACTTTTGAAACTTAATTAATTCTAATTTGTTTTAAAGCGCTTTCACCGTATTTAAATCAAATGCCTAACTTTAGCTATCCGTTAAAATCTCACACCGTCGTGGTCTCGATCCTAACCTATTCTACTTAACTTACTTTAATAAAAGATGGATTTTAATTATAAAAGTCATAACCAGAAATTATGTTAATTAATATCTTAGCTTAGAAACAATTTAATTCCTACTTTTACTACTATTACTTACCGATACCTAAACGGTTTAGCCGGACATATTTATTAATTCGGATTTGCCTAAATAATAAGGTTCAATATATTTAAACATTCCCATAATTAAATAAATAAATATCAAGCAACAATATTTAAAACAAAATAAAATAATTATATTAAGAACCTCGAAATAATAATACTTGAATAATCTTGTTCTTGAAATAAACGAGCATTCCACCACAGGTCGGTTGGATCTGCTCGGAGACTTCTTGAATCGAAAAGAAAAATGCAACAAGGAAATAAAAAGGCACTAGATCTAACGTAAGGTTAGATCAGTGAAAATTACACAACAATTTCCGATGTAGAAATTGTTGTGAGAAAATTATAAAAGCTTAAACTAAAAATAAAATATAAGAAAAGAAACTGGAATAGGAAAAATAAAATAACAGTAAGAAACTGAAAAGAAAATAAAATACGAAATACAAAGTAACGGTTGTTCGGGAAGAAAATCTCCGACCCTTGCTCTGAAGCTTTGAAGCTGTATTTATAGCCTTTGTTAGTAACTACCCTTTTCCAATTTCATACGAAGAGTAATGGAGATCATGGGTAAACTGCCAAAACGTGGGAGAACATGGGAGAGAAAGAAGGAAGTGGGAGAAGTGGGTTGAACGTGGCATGAGTGGGTGGTTGAGAAGTTTCTCTGCTGAAGCTTTTCCACGTTCTGCACTTATTCTGTAACTGATATTAGGCGCATTACGGTCTTCACAAGTGCGTTACGAGCAGGTTTCATATTTTCCCGTGTTACGGTCGTGGCCATGGTGTTACGGTCGTCACGCGCTTCATGGATGTCTTAATCGTGGCGGATGGTCGACCGTCACATAGTGGATGAACTTTTCTGGCTTTTCTCGGCTTTGCTCTTTTGGCTTGTATAATTGTTTTCTCCTTCTTTTACCCATCCTTTTACTATTATTACCCCTTTGCTTCATTTCTTTATCTTTTTAATCCGATTTTTCCTCGATTTTGTTCCTTTGCTCAATTAATCTTTATTTAATGCAAATTCCTGAAACGAAAGAAATACCAACATAATACGGAAATAAAATAGAATAATTAAATAAAAATAGTAATATTATCTATGAAAATTACGTCAAATATGTTATATAAATTCGTGTTATCAAACTCCCCTATACTTAAACCTTTGCTTGTCCTCAAGCAAAAATTAGAAATTAAAAATCAAGCAAGGATAAGTCAAACGCAAATATAAAAGACAATTCAATTCGTATTTGGTTGTTATTCACTTCTTTGTTGGATAACTCAAGTTTAGACTTCGACATTAAAATTACCGTAATAACACTAGATAACCTTATTTATGTAGACCAAATTAAGTCATGAATTATAACTCGACCTAACACTTTCGTTTTGTTTCACCGCTTTCATTCTTGCAATCACATTAAGCCCTTTACCTTACGCCACATAGTGGAGTAACCGTTAGTGACTTTGATCTTTATAATCTAGCTAGGAGTTCTGGTACTTATATTTGGTACTCCTTTATCCAATTACAAATTGTGGGGGATCGGACCGTCGTCCGCCCTACCAAGTTCAGCACCAGAAACCACTGAACCAATTCATAATGGTTGTTTGCATAAATATTTTATAGTTTCCGCAACTGTTGAATTAAATGATCTGGTAAGGACCATCTAACTTAATAAGTGCATCTTCTAATAAAAATTTTCCTTAAAACTCTTGATCAAACACTTATATTCATCGATTCTCCACGTAGTTTGTCATTCAAGGCGGTGCCGACTGCTTTTATAAACTACTCGGGATTACTTTAAAACTAAGTCTTAAGGTGTTGGTAGAATAAGTACTTAAACTAATCTAACGCGTTGGGGTTCTGAAGAGTTATGACGATAATAATTTTGTTTTAGTCACGCTTGAGTTCTTATTTATAAAAATAAGCAACCTTAATACTAGTTGAATATGTTAATATAACGTTTGAATTTTTCGTTATGGCTCAAGAAAATGGAGGAATTCGAATAAGCACGAGAATTTAACATAAAAGACTAAAATTTCATAAAGATGTATTTTATTGAATGGAAATTTTGCAATACAAGGAAAAAGAAACAGAAAGGAAATACTAACTAGAGCAAAGAAAATAAAAACGAACATAGAAATGTTCTGACTCCCCTAAACGTAAATTAAGCATTGTCCTCAATGCGATAGAACCGGGAGAAAATCAGAAAGGAGAAGGGTAATCACTCGTCGCTCGGAAAATTTTGTCCTCTTGCTCCTCTACCTCTAGTACAAGGTCGGCCGGGTTTCACTTGACAATGAGTGTTTCGTGGAGCCATGATAAGAGTAGGAGTAGAAAATGAAATGGATGAGAGAAATATAAGAGATTTAGATGGAAGGGGTGTGGAATGAGAAGAAATGAGAATGGGTATTTATAGTGTTTTTAGGATTTAAGAGGAATAAATTATAATAATAATATGTTGGGGAATGGAAAAGAAGAGTTTGAATGTATTTTATGGTGGGAAATGAAAAGAAGAATATTTTGATGGAAGAGTAAATAAGAGTTGAATGAGAGTAATGTGGGAAAATGAAAAGAAGAAACGGACGAAACATTAAATCAAAGGAGACCGAAGATAAAACGCGTGAGGCATGGGACGATCGTTTTGGGCATGATGTGAATTTAGGCGAATCTAAATCTTGGCATGTGAAGAATTTGTGGAATTGTAATTACATGCCTTTCTAGTAATACATGTGACTTGGGGTATGAGATAGGAATTGATTTGTAGATCACATGCATACATACTACATATATATATATATATATATATATATATATATATATATATATATATATATATATATATATATATATATATATATATATATATATAGATAATTTCAAACAATAGGATATAAATATATATATATATAATACTAGTATATATAATACCTTATAATTAATATAATAAATATTGGGAAATATTAATTCGGTATTTTAATACGAGACGGGAAATACGATAATTAAAAATAATACTCAATTATAATTATAAATATTAGCGTGAATTATTTAATTGAGTATAATTATCGGTATTATGGGGAAATAGTTCAAACGCATCAGAAGAAAGGGTGCAACCGATAATCGAGTAAAAATTTAAAATTTAACATAAAATAGAAAATTTAAAATACGAAAAAGAAAATTTAAAATTTGAATGACTACTCGTTGATTTTCCATCGCCACTTATCAAGCCATCTCACATATCCCTCACCTTTTCTTTTCTTACGTTTGTAGGGTGGTTCTGGATCTATCATAAGTATAAGTTTTTCGGGCTTAGTGATTTCATCCATCGCCTCATAAGTTAACCTTACCCTATTGACAATAATTATATCCTTAATTTTATGGTCCTCTAATTTTCGCTTTGTAGGCAAGACTTCAAATAGTGTTGAATTAATGTGGATATTATTTAATGCAACATACGTTTTAAATTTGGGGTCTAGCGGAGTTCCCATAAAATATTTCGGGTCGAGGATGTAGTGATGTGGGATTACAATTTTGCCTCCTCTACCTCTTTTACAACCTCCTTCTCGAAGTGTTGGTGCATCCGTCTCAATCTCCACTATTTTCTCGAACTTTCCTCGGTCGCAATATCACTCTCTTCAAACTCATCATCACTTTCTAGGTTTTCAAATAATTTTTCTATAATGGTTGTTTCAACATCCATATCTTCCTCGGGTAAAGGTCCTAGAAGGTTTTGTTCGAGTTGAGAAATTTGAGTGTCTAAACCAATGTTGTTAGACGCGAGGGATTCAACCATAATGGTTAGTTGGCTAAGGGTTTCATTATTTTGAAGACTTTGTTTTCTTACTTCTTCATTTTGGATAGTTTGTGTTTCTACAAAATGTTCAATCATAGACTCTAACCTAGAGTTAGTTATCATCTCATCTGAATCCTCTATTGGTGTTTCGAAGTTAAGATCTTGCGATTCTTCAGAGTCTTGGAAGTAAGTAAAAGTTTCTTTTTGCGTTTCCCCGAAGCATTCTATCATCCTAGATGTTTCATTAAAATTTTTCATCAATATTTCGATATCAGATTTATATGGTTCTGGTGTTTCTTCAAAATATTGGGTTTGATGATTGTAGAGAAAATTGGGTTGAGGAAAAGTTTGGTTGAAATTATAAGTTTCTTGTGGTTCCTCAAAATGTGGGGATTGGTAGTTTTGGAGGTAATTTGGGTAAGAGTAGGTTTGTGAAGCATTGAAATCTTCCATCAGTATTTCGAGGTCGGATTTATGGGATTCTTGTGGTTCCTCAAAATACGATAATGGGCGAGGAAAATTTGGGCTATACATAGTAAATAAAAATGCCTTAGTCTATACGGTGTAACACCGAGTTACAATATCGACTTAAATAGTCCCGAACGGCGCCAAAAACTTGATCGCGAGTTTATCGCCTATGAATCGGGAGACCGCAAGTGCACCCCTATCGCGTAGTTTTAAAAAGATATCGAACCCAGAGACTATAAATCGATCTATTGTTATCCTAAGTTACTATGATAAGGCGAATAATTCTTTTAGATTTTGGTTTAAGGAAAAATAGAAATATAAATAAAACGGATATCGGTACGTAACGTAGTGAGCCTAAGCGGATTAAATCGAACCTAAGCGTATAAAGGTGGTTAACTTAATTTATCTGTAGAATTAATCAGTTTAAAAACCCTCAACTCACACTTTCGTGGTCTTATCTCGGATTACACGTCTAAAGTCCTATACCTGCTTTCGCTAGCCTATAAGTGTTTAGAACATACTTTTTGGAAACTTAATTAATTCTAATTTGTTTTAAAGCGCTTTCACTGTATTTAAATCAAATGCCTAACTTTAGCTATCCGGTTAAAATCTCACACTGTCGTGGTCTCGATCCTAACCTATTCTACTTAACTTACTTTCGTAACGAAAAGATGGATTTTAATTATAAAAAGTCATAACCAGAAATTATGTTAATTAATATCTTAGCTTAGAAACAATTTAATTCCTACTTTTACTACTATTACTTACCGATACCTAAACGGTTTAGCCGGACATATTTATTAATTCGGATTTGCCTAAATAATAAGGTTCAATATATTTAAACATTCCCATAATTAAATAAATAAATATCAAGCAACAATATTTAAAACAAAATAAAATAATTATATTAAGAACCTGGAAATAATAATACTTGAATAATCTTGTTCTTCGAAATAAACGAGCATTCCACCACAGGTCGGTTGGATCTGCTCGGAGACTTCTTGAATCGAAAAGAAAAATGCAACAAGGAAATAAAAAGGCACTAGATCTAACGTAAGGTTAGATCATTAAAAATTACACAACAATTTCCGATGTAGAAATTGTTGTGAGAAAATTATAAAAGCTTAAACTAAAAATAAAATATAAGAAAAGAAACTGGAATAGGAAAAATAAAATAACAGTAAGAAACTGAAAAGAAAATAAAATACGAAATACAAAGTAACGGTTGTTCGGGAAGAAAATCTCCGACCCTTGCTCTGAAGCTTTGAAGCTGTATTTATAGCCTTTGTTAGTAACTACCCTTTTCCAATTTCATACGAAGAGTAATGGAGATCATGGGTAAACTGCCAAAACGTGGGAGAACATGGGAGAGAAAGAAGGAAGTGGGAGAAGTGGGTTGAACGTGGCATGAGTGGGTGGTTGAGAAGTTTCTCTGCTGAAGCTTTTCCACGTTCTGCACTTATTCTGTAACTGATATTAGGCGCATTACGGTCTTCACAAGTGCGTTACGAGCAGGTTTCATATTTTCCGTGTTACGGTCGTGGCCATGGTGTTACGGTCGCCACGCACGGATGTCTTACTGTGGTATGGTCGACGACCGTCACAGCTAGTGGACTGAACTTTTGCTGGGCTTTTCTCTTTTGGGCTTTGCTCTTTTGGCTTGTATAATTGTTTTCTCCTTCTTTTACCCATCCTTTTACTATTATTACCCCTTTGCTTCATTTCTTTATCTTTTTAATCCGATTTTTCCTCGATTTTGTTCCTTTGCTCAATTAATCTTTATTTAATGCAAATTCCTGAAACGAAAGAAATACCAACATAATACGGAAATAAAATAGAATAATTAAATAAAAATAGTAATATTATCTATGAAAATTACGTCAAATATGTTATATAAATTCGTGTTATCAATGGCGACTCTTGCTAAACGCAATATTTACGATAAAACGCAAAACAACATAACCGGTTCTCCCACTGTGTTACAATGTCCATCAAAATTCACTGATCAGAAACGAAGATGAATATTTGCATGCTATAAAGGTAATGAAAATAAACCTAAAATGAAGACCTTCATAAAAAATTTGACATCAAAGAAGAAGAAGAAGAAGAAGAATATGATGATGATGAAGCGGAGGATGATGATGATGATGATGATGATGATGATAATGATGAATGTTTTGAATTCCTCAAGTGGATAAAGAGGGAAAGTGGAAATTTAAAAATTTTGTATGTGTATCCTCACCATGACGAACCACACAACCTCATACGTTGAGAAGCGACAAATATGACAAAAAGAGAATACATCTCAGGACAAAAAGAGAAATTGTTATTCAAAAGTTAGGTATGCACGTCAAGTCCTCCTAAAAACATCATATATTGCAAAACAAATTATTTAATGCATTATTTGGTCCCAACGCCGGCAGTGAAGTTCCATCAAGACTCTTCACTTACTTTGCGGACACTCGATCTAGGAATGTACACGGTAAAACCTTTATCCCTCAAATCAGAGACAAGGACTTATGAAAAACTCTTTTATGCCATCTGCAAGACCCAAAAGTGAAAAATCTAGATGTGATAGTGAAGGAAACAAGCGTGGGGACAAATGTTCTCTCGTTCTCACTCAAAGTAAATAAGTTTGCCTTGGGAAATATCATCCATCATCCATATTAATTAGGTGACTGTTTGCATAGCGCGTTGTGTCCTATGCATACAATTTTAACCACTCCGAATATATAAAAAAGAAATGTGCATTATTTGCAAGTATTCAAATCAATTCTCACTTAACATTATTTTGATTTTTCACTGACTTATGTGTTGAAATTATTGGAAATATTACAAGTGTGAGTGTGGGGAAATAGTCTCACATTGGATAATAATGTGGTGACTTGAGCATTTATTAGTGAGAGAACCCACTCACCTATCACCTTAAGGTTTTAGGTGGACATGTCTCCCATAAAGGTGTGTTGCTCAAACGGAAAGTTCCGAAATTAAGAATGCTCCTCGCTCGATCCTTCCCCGATTGTTGCGCCAACAACTGATATCAGAGCCTGATTTCGAGATAGGGACCGACTTATTTGTATCGAAAAGAATCACCACATGGGCAAGGGTAAGAGTCCTGCATGTAGGTAGAGGTGTCCCGTTTGAGGAGGGAGTATTGAAAATATTACAAGTGTGAGTATGGGAAAATAGTCCCACATTGGATAATAATGTGATGACTTGAGCATTTATAACTGGGAGAATCCACTCACCTATCACCTTAAGGTTTTAGGTGGACAAGTGGTGTGTCTTCCATAAAGGTCTGTGGCTCAAACATAAAATCTCAAAATTAAGAATGCTCTTCGCTCAACCCTCTCCCGATTATTGCATCAACAGAAATGTTAACCTTACACATTCACTTTCGCGCCACGATATCAAAAGTTCATTATACATTTCCACGATCCATCCCAATGTTTTAACAATAATTATGGTTTCATATTTGAACACTTAAAGAAGTGGTAAATTGTGAAGGACAATAATTTAAACCTGGACCAAGGTGCTGCATACTACGGGAGTAGAGAACCAACATGACCTTGTCGGTTGTTCTCCAAGTCAAATTCATCACTAAGTGCAATCTCATTCATTCCCACTTCAACTTTGTTTTAATTTCATGTGTCTAGATTCATGTCTGGGTGCTAGCTAGAAACCAACAACAAACAAAAAAGCCTTATATTCTATACAACTAGGCCCTCTCTCTTTTTCTCATAATAAAACCCAAATCAACAACACTAACATCACACTTGTCTTTCCTTAATCAACCACAACCTTACTCTTTCCACCTTCTTTCTCTCTCTACACTCTAATCTACCTACTAAGCTGAGTCTTATATTCTCTATTTCCAATTTTTTTTTAAATTATTTTTTCCAAAAAAAAACAATATTCCCATTAGTGGTCCTATATAAACAGTTAAAGCACTTCCTTAGATTTCTGAGAATAGGATTGATTAATGAAATTCTGTTGTTGGTGAGATTATAAGAATAATCAATCACACACAATAAATAACAGTATCTCATATATATATCTTTGTTTAAGTTTTGTTATTGTATTAGATTGTGTTGAATTAGGGTTTAGCATCCACAACCATACTTAAACACACAATTATCAATAATTGATTATGGTTTAAGATAGAGAGATTATTCTAATTGTTAGATCTCACACTCACACACCTTCATCACAATAAGGTTAATGGAAACAAACATTTCACCAACAACTTTAGGTTACAATAGAGATTCTTCTTCTTCTTCACCAACTCCACCTCAAACTAACACAAACACATTAGTCTTCAACAATCTTCATCCAGATCCAGATCTAATTGTTACAACAAGCACTTCTACTATCCCAATAACACCACAACAGACAACAACATCAGCAACAACAAAAATATATTACCGAGAATGTCTGAGAAACCACGCGGCAAGCATGGGAAGCCACGTGGTAGATGGATGTGGCGAGTTTATGCCAAGCGGTGAAGAAGGTTCCCCACAATCATTCAAATGTGCTGCGTGTGATTGTCATAGAAACTTTCATCGAAAACATGTGCAATTACCGCAACAACATCAAGAACAACAACAGCAACAACAGCAACAACAAACACAGCATGTTGTTAACAACGGTCACGTTCAGTTTAACACACCTTCTTCTTCATCTCAAAGATTCTCACACCCTACTACTTCCGGACATGTTCCACCTTTGATGATGACTTTTGGATCAGGTCCAGCTGAATCATCAAGTGAAGATCTCAACATGTTGGGTGCACAATTTTCTATACAGACTCAGCAGCAACAAGGCTCTAAGAAGAGGATAAGGACGAAATTCTCACAGCTTCAGAAGGACAAGATGATGGAGTTTGCTCAAAAGATTGGGTGGAAGATCCAGAAACATGATGAACAAGAAGTTCAACAGTTTTGTTCTCAATTTGGTATCAAAAGACAGGTTTTCAAAGTTTGGATGCATAATAATAAACAAGCTATGAAAAAAACAGGAAATGTAAGCTTAGTTTAGCTTTTATTTTATGTTATTTTGTTCCATTTGTTTTAAAAGAAATAAGGAAAAAAAATATTTATAGTATATAAATGAATAACATATACTTGATCATTAATATTCAATTTCTATGTATTTAAAATATGTTATATATGTGGTGTTTAATTATATTATAGTGATATGAAAGTAGTATAGTATGCACTGATTCTGAGTTTCTCACCCTCTTTATTCCTTGGAATAGACTTTTGAAAGAGAAAGAAGAAAACGACAAATTTGTTTGTAATGTTAGTTATAAGCTAAAATTAAGATTAGGGTAGGTGTAAGTAACAATATTAGATGCGTAATCTTTGTTTTGAGGACTTTATGTTACTTTAATAATGGAAGTTTTGGTTCTTGAATCTATTGGGTTTCTATGGTAATCAATGTTAGGATCCCACCACAAATTTGTCATCAGATATAGGACAGACACCGACACATGATTATAGGAGACAATACCCGGTTTTATCTCGAATTGATGATTTTAAAGGTTGTGTGTATAGTCTTGTCTCTATCTGAACAAATCAATGAAGAAATGTCTAAGATGATTACAAATGAACAAGATGAAGAAAGTGGTGGAAGATATGAATTTCATCCTTGGGGTTCATCATGAGTAACTGTCAGCTTCTATGGTAAAAGTAAAAAAAGAATTTGTCATTTAGTACAACAAAGTGATGAGAGTTTCATTCTTGAAATTTATCCTTTTATCAATGATTAAACTCCTTTTCTTCTTTTCTTTCTTGAAGATGCCAATTAAACTATAGAAGAAATTTCAACATGCAAAGGAAGTTCCTCTAGGAAGGGTCAAAAGAATTATATTAAGATAATTTGGGTTAAGTGGGAGGACTTATGTAAGTTTAAGAGGGACTATGTAAACTTAAGAGGTAGGGTCATTCTCGACAATTTGGAGGCTCTGTGTCAATTTTAAAATTGATTCCATTCAAAAAAAATGTAGAAAAATAATATTAAATGGGTAGACATCAAGGATTGAACCATTGACCTTTAATTAAAAAATCAAAGTTTTTACCACTACATTAACTAGCTTAGAATATATTAAGTTGAACAAAAAATATTAATATATTTATTTCAAATTATACATTTATAATTAATAAAAAAAATAATTTTGAGCCCCTAATTTTTGGAGGTCCTAGATCATGGACCATGTTGGCCGAGCCTAAGTCCGGCCCTGTTGAGAGGGATGGTGATGTAGCATAAGTTCTAAGGCTTGTAAACTTAGTGATGTTAAGCAAGTGGAGGTGGAGGGCTTTTGAGGATGACATTTTTGGTGAAAGAATATTATTTTCTTTAGATATGGAGCTCAGATGTCTTTTTTATTGCTCCGGTGTTTTTTTAAAGTAAGATATATTGATATGAGAACTAAGGGTTCTCAATCTTAATTATAAAAAAAGAGATAAAATTCGATAAAAAGAAAGATTACAATCCAATTGAAATTTAAGATAAATAAAATAAAAAGTTTTTGTTAAACTCATAAAAATTACAATTGGGATGTGTAATTTTTTCTACGAACAACTATCTCCAAGCCAGAGTCTTTATATACCACATGACGTCTACAATATTTCAATCATCATTCCTAAAAATGATGTCATTTCTAAGAATCCCCAAGTTCCAACAAATTGCCAACCAAACCCTACCCTCCTTACCTTTTTTCACTTTGCTACGCCTACAAAAATCACCCCACTTCAAAAAGCTATCTTTGAAACAATTACATGAAAAATCTTCCAAACCAATTCAACTGGCCACCTCCCTCCAAATAAAAACTGAAACAACACAAAATAAAAGAAAATGCTCCAACGATTCACAAATCACAACCAACTCGACAAGTGACAAGGTGGTCAGTTTAAGGGAAACATCATTTTGGTGGAGAGAAGTTTCCTTTCGCAATTTTTTACCAAATTAACAGTCCTCTCACTACAACATTTAGGCTCTCCAATAGTAATTGAAAAATGTTGTCAGAACTCTAAAAAACGTTACCTAAAAGAATAGAGGACGTTTTCAAGGTGGTTAGGGATGGTTTGAATATCAATTTATTGCATGATATTTTGATAAGGAATTTTTATTTGTGTGTTTCTTTTGAGGTGTTATTTCTCACCTGAGAGAAAAAATCATAGTTATGGAATTGCTAGATAACTGGAAAAAAATTGATTTGAGACTCATTGTTTAGTAGGAAGAACTTTTGGTCGAGTTACTTAATTCTTTAGTTTGGGTGGTAAAGCAGTGCCAGAAAGATGTTTGAGTGTGGATACCAGATCCCTCAGAACTCATGAGATTTTTTTAATGAGAACTGTTTATGTTAGGCTTTTTTTTTTGGAGACCGGGGAAGAAGTTAGGTATGCCCAAGTGATTCAAGAGGTGGCAAAAGTTGGAAGAGTTGGCAATTTTTTTATAATTTTTAGACTGCTGACCAAACATAATCTCTTTAGATGTCATTTGATAATACTGGTGTGAAATGTGCAATTTGTCTAGGTCGTGTGAAGTTTAAAAATCACTTGTTTGATCATTGTGAGATTGTTTTCTCACTTTAGTATATGGTGTTCAGATGTGAGGGTACACATACACCTCTTCCACACTCGATTTTAGAAGTTTTTGAGATTTTTCAGGATCTTTGTCACTATAAGACTCTCGAAGATTTGTTTTTTAGTCAGAAAAGAAGCTTGATTAAACACGTGATGACTTTGACTTTGATATATTCAGATTTATCTTTTCTTTATTTGACTAAGAACTAAACTTGATACCTTTATTTTTAGAGATGTGTTAGTCGCTAGGTACCCTTTTCTTTTTTTTAGATGATCACATTTACCTATGTTCATAGGTGTATAGTCATTATTGATTGATCGATCTTGCAAAATTCTATGCATCGTTATTTTTCTTTTAAAAATAATCAATACATTCACATTATTATTATTATTTTAAAAATATTCAATACATTCACATTATTATTATTATTATTATTATTATTATTATTATTATTATTATTATTATTATTATTATTATTGACGTTTCATAATAAATATCTTATTGAACTTTGAGTAGTTCTTAATAAAATAATTAGATGTATTAATTTTAATAGTAAAATTATTATTTCCTCCACCCACAATAAATATCACATTTAAAAAAATAAATTATCCCAAAATACTTATCTCTTTAAATTACCAATATAAATTTATATCAAATCTTTTAATTATACTATCCAATAAATACTCTTAATTTATTATTTCTCCACTTAACATTAATGTTAATTTAAATATATTAATGATTAATCGAAATACTGTATTTTAATGTGTGAAATGATCAATTGCAACAAATAATATGGAACAGATGAAATATCATTTATTGAAACACTCTTATTTATTATAATTAATATAATAGTTGAAAATATGAAATTTAATAAATAAAAATAATAAATAATAATATTGTATCGATAATTCGATATTTTAAAGTTATATTTATTTTGAAATCTTTAAATAAAAATCATTTAAGACAAATTTAAAAAAATATAATAATTAAGTCAATAACTATAATATTTTTGCAAAATTTATCCTAATTGTTAGCATTCTAATTGTTAGCATTGATAACATTTATTAAAAATAAAATTGATAAAAACTAATTAATATTATATTAAAAAATTTAATAGATTATTATTTTGAGATACAATTTTTTTAAAGTTAGAATGACTATGGAAATAGGTATTATATACACTAACTAAAACTTTTTATTTATCGATTTAAACTAGTTAAACAAAAAACTGTAGCATTAGCACAGCGCACTCAAAACAATACTGAAATGAAAACTCAAGTTTACCATGCACTGTCAAACATTAAGTACCCAAGAAATCATGGCTAACAAATTATGTTATAGCTATGCTTTGGTTCATCCTCCCTAACCATTTTACATGCAAGTTGAACTATCTAATTGTAGTAATATATATTTAACTTTTCCCGCCTTCGTGGGACAAAGGATCTAATAATCATAATTTCTTTCCTAATTGTACCATTAATTATATAGTGTAGTCCAGCTAAAGATGCTATCTTTTGTCCAAAAAAGTGGCAAAGTACTATAGTGTCTTAAAAATTACAATATTTTGTCCGTGTCTATAGCGTAAACGATCGTGGACTTAAATTCAGAGTTAGAGAGTATGGACCACGAAATAAAGAGGAAAAAAAAAGTGAGGAGATTAACCTTTTACCTTTA
Source organism: Vicia sativa (assembly GCA_021764765.1). Taxonomy (NCBI): domain Eukaryota; kingdom Viridiplantae; phylum Streptophyta; class Magnoliopsida; order Fabales; family Fabaceae; genus Vicia; species Vicia sativa. The sequence goes on from CM038792.1 coordinate 102,869,145, forward strand.
TTAAACCATGCACCTTTTGGATGATCATGCTATATTCTCATTATCAAAGATAACAATCTACGCATGTTAACAAAGGGTCCCATAATGTCACTATACATACTATGTAACTACATAATGTTATGGGGTATTTCTCATCTTAGCTCCAAGATTCGCTGTGGCTTTTGAGGCCTTTTCTTTTGCAGCTTCATATTTAGCTTTGGTTTCTTCACTCATGGAATTCTTTGCAGACATGTAAGCTTCGCTTAATTCATCTTTTGCTTCATCATAGACACCAAAGACGACGGTGTCATCATTTCCACCGCACTCCATGCCACCTTTTAGATCGTTTTTGAGGTCATAATTGATCAGTTTATCTGTTGCCATTTTGATTATTTCGTCACTTCCAGTTGCTGCTTCTTTGGCATCTGTAGCTGCTTCCTCATTTTCTGATCCCAAACTTCTGCCTCGGTAATTAATACAAATATAATTAGATCCACAAAAGACAAGAAATATGATAAAGATTTGGATGGATAAAAGAAGATTACTGAGAAAATGTATTACGAAGCCAATCAGGCAAAAACTCGGTGTCCGGTTCAGCAACATCCTCAACCCAAGACATGCAGATCCCGACGTAGACTCCAAGACACAGCACCAACAAGAAAAGTTTGGAACCCGACATTTTTGTTGTTTTTCTTTGTGTTTGTGTTTGTAGAAGTAAAATTAATATTGGGGTGTTTGGGGAGAAACGTGGCGAAATTAGAAGGTTAACGGAGGGTGTAATATGACACGTGTTAAACAGGCTCAAGTGGATCCGCGTGACCCGCTTCCCAGACCAATCTTGATTGTTTCTACGGGATTTCCTCCACCTTCCAGGACACCTATTTCTTTCGGGTTTTTTTATTCATAAGACGCTATTTTTAAAATTAAAAAAATTCTTTTAGTACTACCTATGATAAGTAATTGAATACTGCAAATTGATTTAAAATTGTAATTTATAAACAGTGATGTATCATAAAATAATAAAGTTCGGTCGGACAAGGGTACTGATGTCCAACTAAATTTTAGGGTATCGGAATGTTTATTTAAAAAAATTGGGGATAGTTTAATTTTAATGATTTATATAAATAAAATTTTAGGGCGTTTGTTTTGACTTTTTTTTAAAATAATTTTTATAACTTAATATTATTTTGTATAAAGAAATTTACAAATTAATTTTTCATAAAAGTTTCAAATAAAAATTATTTGAATAGTTATTTCTAAAATGTTATTATAAAGGATTTATTATTTTAGCAAAAACAAATATTGACATCGAAATTTCAAAAATCACTTAATTTTAAAGCTGAAACAAACTGACATTTTATTATATACAAAAAGAAAAAATCCAATTTTCAAAAATATATCCAAATTTTTTCCTTTTAAAATCCTTTATCGATAAAGCCTAAAAATTATATGCTTAGATTTAATTGGGCAAATTAAAACTAAAATATGCACATATTCTCCCACTCAATTATACGTATAGTTATTTAATTGAACGGTTAAATTGAATAGTATATGATTGACTGATTGAGAAATTTAATTGAATTCTCATCTTATGTTATATTTTTAATACTTATCATAATTAAAATAAGATTTAATGAGATATTTGGTCCTCACATTTTAACCAACTCACAAAAATTGTAGTTCCTTTTTAAAATTCAACGAAACAATTCCTATACTATCTTGTTGGTTGCAATTTAGTCCTAAAGCTCATTTTTCCCTCCAAAAACACTTATGGTCAAATGAACTCATACAATAGACATTTACATGTCATTAAAATATATTTTTTATTTAAAAAATACAAATATATCAACTCAAAAAATAAAACAAATAAAATTAAAAGAAAAAATATTATTTAATTGAAATGAAGCCTTAAATCCCAAACCATCTTCATCGTTTTCGCTCCTTCTCCATTCTCTCATTTCTTCTTCAATTATCTTCTTCTTTAATAATTACATCTTTTTTCATCCAACTCATTCGATAATGTCAAAATCATATGTCGTGTCCAGTAACATATGTGCATCACGTAGAAAATAAGTTTGTTGCTTCTATGACATGGAATCATCTCTCAGGACTTCATGAACAAAAGAGAATTCTTGGCGCAGGTTTAATGGTTGTGGATTATAAAAGGTAAAACTCGAATTCTATCAAATGAATGTATCAACATTAGCTTGAACCTAGAATTTGAAAAATGTGTTATTGTTTATGAATGCAATTGCATGGACGAAAGGGGTGCAATTTCTTTAATTGGTACGATGAAGAAATGTTTGTGCGTGCAAAGTAGGTGATTTTGTCACTGATGATGGGAATTGATGAAGTTAAGAAGAAGGATAATTTGAAGACGAAACAATATGAGGATTTGAAAAAGAAGCTTAAGTTTTGTCAAGGATTGGTTGTTCTAGCTAGTGTGGTCATCATGAGATTGCTCTTTATTGTTTGGTTGAAGGCTTGAATGGTTAAAGGGTTGAAGGATTGAAGGGTTGAATATGTTTAGTTGTTATTGTTAAGGCGTTTTGTGTTTAAGTGGTCTTGTTTAGTGATGATTGTTGTGACATAGTCTTGTTTATTGATGATTAATTGTAATTTTTAAATGATGATTGAATAAAAATGAATTTAGAATCAAAGAACTGTGTTGAAACTCATTTTCATTTACACAATGTTGATTAAACCAAAATAAGCATAATTGAGCATAATTGTCATTACATAAGCATAATTTTCATTAAACTAAAATAGTACCATTAATTTATAGCAAAAAGAAAGTTATGTTTGTGGAGCATACATTGATAGTACATTAAACCTATAAATTTCATCCACCTAACCCAAAATACCAACTAAGTTAAATCTATTTTTAAAATGGATGTAGAGCTTGTGATCCTTGAGACGCAACAACCTCAACCTCCTTAACCTTTTTCTTCTCTTTCTTATTATCCTGCCCTCCTTAGCATCTTATTTTGGTTTCTGCTTGTTTCCACCCTTTGGTATATGCCTGTCAGCAGCACTTTTGCTTTTACAAGTCCTAATGTTATGTTCAAACTTGTTACATTTTTTTCATTTCACTGTCTTCAAATGTCTTGGTAGCACACCAGATTTTCTTGGCTCATCATTGGACTTGTTCCTTAGCTTTTTGGGTCTTCCTTGTGTCATTCTCATAATTGATAGATTGACGTACTCAGTACTTGTTACTAGTCAAAGTCTTGGTCCATTTTAGGGTAGCACAATGAAGGTGTAAGTAGTAAGACATTGTGATTTTCTACAACAAACACAAAATTATCAACTGCCAATTCTATAGTAAGATGTACCAAAATTATAGACATACACAATGATGCACACATATCTATAGTGAGATGCCACAAAATTTTCGACTGCCAAACCATTGTGCCAAATGCAGGCAATAACATGTGCACAAGGTATACCAGTTAGGTCCTATTTACAACAAGTACAAGAGTTTCCTGCCAGATTCACAATATATGCATATCCATCATTAGATACACTAAACTTAGTCATTTCCACATCACCGTGCCATGTTTCCTTCCATTCCCCTGCATCCCTTTTAGTCATTAATTTTTGCCTGAATCTTAAGACATATATCACCATTGTATCTTTTAAGCATTTGTCTTTGCTTCACAATCATCATTGTTATATAATGCTTGATGCTCTCAAGTGAATATTGTTTTTTCCCTTAGTGCAAGTATCACCCTATTGAAGGTTTCACACATATTGTTGACATGTAAATTATATTGAGTGTAAGTGCTAAATGTTGATCGTGTCTGTTGAACCTTAGCCATTTTAATATAAGTCTCTCCATTTATGACTTTTATTTTGTATATTGCATGGTTCTAATTTGATACAATAGTACCTCTTGCTGCTTTCCACAAGAGCTCTTAGGAATCTCTTCTTTCAATTCCTGTAAAAATGTTTAACACACAGCTTGTGTTCCACATTTTCACCTAATTTTTTAATTACCTCCACAAGTCCCTAGCAATTACACATATAAACAATTACATATACAAGTACTTGCAGAAATAAACATATAGGTAGTTATAGTAATAAACAATAATTTGACTAGGGATAAGTTGGTTAAGTTCTTCCAACAATAAGTCAACAAACCACAATTTTATTAACAAATTTGGAGGCTTATATTAACAATTTTGGAGCAAATATGCAAGGAAAGGATCTGGTTATTTGGATTTTATTTACATCATTTTAGAGAAACATGATCATTAAAAGTTTGGAAGAGAAGGGAGAACCTTAAAAAAGAGAAGGATTGGGGAAAGAGTATTGAAGAATTTATTAAGTAGAGAAATTTATAAATCTAAAAAATTGTATTGTAAAACTGGATTGAATGATTTTGAAAAGTTTAGATAAATTGTTCCAATATAATTTATCTTATTATAATATTTAAAAATTAAAAATATATAAATATATAAATGAGACACTTCTATTTTATTTAAAAATTGTTAAAAAATGTTAAAAATTTCACTTTATTTAAAAAACGAATTTCAAAACCTTCTACTAACATAACCAACGTTGATGTCATGCCAAAATTTGAAAGAATGATCTTTACAACATATCATTACCCATCCAATGTTTGTTATTGTCTATATACAATCAGATGTACAAAGTTTTGAATCCATGGTAGATGAAAGGAAGATAGAAATTGTCTGAGATATATTAGCCTGAATGTTTCTGATCTATAGAGAGTTTGGTTTAATCATCAAATTTCAACCCAAACTCGCTACGTAACTCATATTAATACTCTTTAGACTACGAAATCTGAGACCACCTTCCTCTTTTATTTAGGGTACAAGTAGCTTTCGAAGATTAAATGAAACTTTTTTTAGTATTAGAAGTATATTCACAAATAAAATTAATGCAAATTTGTTCCACCATATCAGAGGGGATGATAAAGATATGACTGTAGATTGCAAAACATAATTTAGAAAGCACATAATACAGCTTTGAGGAAGCGTAATGTGTTCTGCCACAGAAAGAGAATTAGCATTTTATCCTAATAACTTGTTCTTCACAGAATCACAATGAAACTACAACACTCTTCTCTTTACAACAAGATGAAGTCAACTCAATAGTTCTTTAAACTGTATGGAAAAATGTGTTGAAGTTGACAAAAAAATATATTCTGACGAAAAATGAACAATTATTCAACAGATTCATTCCTGTAATTCTTATTGGAGTTTAACAAAACTCAAATTCAAAACAAAATGCAAATTTAAGTTACAACTGAGCATATTTTATAAATTTAATTTAATAGACACAAAGTAAATTTACTTCTACACTCAAGACCTGGTCTCATGCTCCATATAGCACGAAGACAACAGGTTTTGCTGGAATGCTACTTCCATGAAAACTAAAGCCTCCCACTCCTAGTAACTAAAAGTTAAAATATAGCATAAATTTAGCTTGGCAAACGCATCTGGAAGATGTTTTTAAAAGAATATGCTTCATGGGCCTGAAATAATGGCACAGCACAAGTAACAAGATGGAGAATGTATCCAGAAGAAAACTCCCAGAGCTGGTTGGTATTAATGGGAATTCAGAAGTAACAAGCAGGACCAAGTTGTTACACTTGATCACGCAGGGAGGCCGCCTTCCGCTGCTAGTTTTAATCGCTGATGATGTTCAACCACCTTGTAATCTACAAGTTCTTTAAACAGCTGAGAATCCAAGGCGCAGTCAGGGCGACCATAGACAGCAGCTTGGACACTGGCCATGAGTTTGGCTATCTCACGGCCAGAAAATCCTTCTGTTTTCTTTGCAGCTTCTTTCAGCACATCTTCAGATAAATCTTTTATGGTTATCTTCTGAGGCTGCTTCTTCAAAAATAAGCTACCCTTGGAGTCATTACTATCATCACATAGATACTTGATCAAATAGAGCTGCAATAACTTAAACCGTTCCTCCTCTCCTGGAAGCGGAAATTCAATTACTTCATCAATGCGATCAGTAATTGCACTATCAAGATCTCCTGGTCTGTTGGTGGCAAGGACAAGTACTATGTCTCTAGATTGATCGCCAGTTCTAAAAAGCAACGCATTTAGGGCACTTCGTTGAGCTTCACTCATATATGAGCTGTTACGCCTGCATTGAATTAAAGATGATCATTAAAACTTTTAATACAACAAGAAAATATTTAATTATTATACAATTTACAATACCACTAGTTTCTACAACAACAACAACAACAACCGAGTCTTGTCCCACGGAGAGGGATCGGCTACATGGATCAATGTTTGCCATAATGTTCTATTCAAAATCATGTTTTTATCCAAATTGTTAAACTCAAGATTTTTCCTAATAACTTCTCTTATAGTCTTTCTAGGTCTTCCTCTAACTATTTGACTTCTCTCCATATGCTCTACTCTCCTTACCACATAATATACAGGTCTTCTCTTGTCCAACGCAGCATTTCTAGTCTTACCACACATAACATTCTTATCTCTGCTACACTTACTTTATTCTCGTGTTAATTATTAAGCGCTCAACATTTTGTCTCGTACAACATCGCAAATCTTACCACAATCCGATAAAGTTTTCCCTTCAGCTTGAGAAGTACCTTCGCGTCACATATAACCCCTAAAGCCCTCCTCCATTTCTGCCACCCAACATGAATTCGATGATTTACATCTTCAATTTCTCCATCATTTTAAATTATAGACCAAAGATATTAAAACTGTGTGACCTGATGAGTGATATGGTCTCCAACTTTCACCTTTAGGTTAGAAACGCTTCTTCTTTTGTTGAACTTACAATCCATATACTCCGTCTTACTTCTACTTAGACGAAAACCATACGTTTCTAAGACTCTTCTCCAAGTCTCCAACCTCTCATTTAAATTCTCCTTTGACTCTCCAAATAGGACTATATCATCGGCAAAAAACATGCATCTCGGTGCTACCTCTTGGATGTGTCATGTGAGTACATCTAAAATTAAGGTAAAAAAAGTAGGGGCTTAGAGTTAAACCTTGATGCAAACCTATTGTAATGAGAAAATCGTCTATCTCTACTACCACTAATTTCTACAGTTGAGAAAATATTTTAATCCCTTCTAGTTACATATATCATATCAACTATCAAGGTATAAACATACACTCAGCGGAGACAAATCCACAAAAGCTGTTGATTCACATATTTATTTTAATCTCTCGAATAAATGAAGTTAAAAATACTTAGGGCTTTTGAATACTATTAATATTTAGCTTACTAAGATGTTATATGCAGATAATAATAATTTGATATTTATATCTCTCATATTTAGATAAACTAAACAGACCAAATAATTTTAAAGCTGTGCTTCTCCATAGCAATTCTGAAACGTAGTATTCAAAATGCATTTTAATTCTGCAAAACTTACTCGCAAAGGAAAGCATCAGCCTCATCAATAAAAAGCAATAGGCCTCTTTTAGATTTCTTGGCCCAATCAAATATCTCATGAATTTTGGTAACAGCCTGTGGGCCCAGAGGTGCAACATCTCCTCCGGTCATCATTGCATAATCCAAACCCTTCACAGAAAAATTGAAATAGTCAAAGGTAGTTTAAGACAAGTTTTACCCCAAACTTCTACAAATAAATATATAATGCATTTCAGTGACACACTTTAAAAGGAAAAGAGAGTAGTTATAGCTATTGATTAGAATATCAAATGTTTAATTAACTTCATAGTTTATCTACAAGAATATGACAACAATCTCAATCACTAATTATACTATCAATGGTTGTTTTCTCCTCTAAAGTTACTTCTTCACTATAAAGCAGTCAAGTTCTAAAACAATACACTAAAGAAGTCTATGACTATTAGCAGAAAAAGATAAATCAAATCCATTTATAAGATGCGGAGTTAATATAAAACAGAAATTGATCATCATAGTAATTAAGTTCAATCTATTTGTTCATATATCACATATTTTACAACCAGAAAATTATGCCAACTTGTCAGTAAAAACTCAACAGATCATACAAAAGTATTAACAAGTAAAACATGTGAGTCAGCACAGAATAACTAAGTATCATACCGATTTTCTAGCTATTTCTCTTGCAACCATGGTTTTACCAGTCCCAGGAGGACCATAAAAAAGCATGTTACGAAATGGTGCCTGATGGGCCTTGGTATTCGATGTTGCCCGTGCTAGATGTACTATTCTTCTCTGCAATGATGGATGCAAGATTACATTTCCAAGACCATTTTGACTCCCAACAGGCTTCTTTGCCCTGGCAAAGGTACTATAATTTAAAACTTTATTTTTGGCTTGAGACATGATCCTTGATCCTGGAAACTTTGCCATGGATGACTCCCGGATCAATGATGGCTGCCCCAAAATCCGATTAATATAGCCCCATGTAACTTTTGCACCTTCTCTGGCAAATGAAAGTTGGAAAAATATTTAGATATTAGAATTTACAATTGGTGAACAAATCATGACAAATATTTCAGAATAAATAAGTTTTAAAGTAGTTTATGGATTGAAAAGGAAGGAGGAAGTGTCATAGCATGCAAAAGTCAAACCATGATTTTATTTGTACTTTGATTTGTTTACTTATTATGAGCGACATTTGCAAAATCGCAAGTTAACTCGCAAAAACGTACAATCCACGTTTTTTTCCCAAAATTTTGTGCTGTGATCCATGTAACACCGTATATCACAAACTCGGTAAACTCGACCGAGTTGATAATTGGAATCGTTTTGGAAATCTGAAAGCGGGCACGTTTGTTTTGGAAATCTGACAGCAGTGCACGAATTCCAAAGCGGCGCTTATATTTTTGGAGGTTTTTTTAATTAAAAAACCCCAATTTTCTATAACTGGCCAGGATCCGGGTCGGGTGTTATTTAATTTTGATTTTATTATTATTTTCTAAAAAGAGAAATATGTGACACGTTTGAAATTGTCATTAAATTAAAATCTTTTCATTCAATTCCAGCCTTTAAAACGAAAGTTCGGCTCCTTCAATTCCGCAGCCTTCTTCCTTCAATTAAAATCTTTTCATTCAATTCCAGCCTCCTTCCTTATTGACTTTGAACTTATTATTTTTATATGATCATTTTGGAGCATATGCATGTAATTATACATATAAAAATATTTTTTGTACTAGTAGTAGAATCTTATGATCCGTGTTACGATCCTCGAGTTACGATTTTTGAATCCTCTACCGATTTTGAGTAAACTCTTTTTTTTAAATATTGATCATGAGGTCTGTGAATTTGAATGACTAAGTAGTAGCAACCACTATAGTTGCATAAACTCCCTGATTCCCTATCTATAGGGGCCATAGACATTGTGGATGTTACTGTTGTGTCCCAAATCCAATACATTTACTAGAATTTAACAGCGCCATAAAACCGCTATTATGCATCTAGATTATGTATTCTCGATACAACTATTTTGCATGCAGACAGGACAACTACTACTACAAAAGAAATTTAATTGATAAAGTTCACGGACGTGATTGTATAAACTAACATAACAAGAGTAGTGTTTGGCAGAAGGTAAACACAACTTACTGCCAACGCACTTTCAAATTAAGCGATGATGTTACTAAGTTCAAAATGAAATGCACCGAGAGAAAAAAACATGTGTACCTTGTTGTATATACTCCTGCAGCTAATGCAGTTGCTCCTCCAACAGTCATAATCAGTTTGTCCCTATCGGTCAATAAGACCCTTAGACCACCTGCATTAAGTAGAGAGACAACAGTTATATTGACAAATTGGTAATCTGATATGACTTCCAAATAAAAGGTCGTGCAGCCGTGATCTACTCAGTGAAAATATACAAAATGAGGTTAGAAGCACATAGTTGATTTATGAGAAGAAATAATGAAAGCCAGCAACATTTTTACTTTGTAAGTATGTAACAGCTAATAGCTCCTAGGCAACATATATGATCTTCATGAAGAAGCCAAAAAAAATAATTATGCAAAGTTATGTTTTCATCTGTTGTCATACCTTCAATATGACTAAAAGCAGTGTTAATTGCAGCAAGCCATTTATCTCTTTCCCCATGCATTCGATCTATAAGCATTCTCCTGTTATGATCCTCAGTCAATTTTGCTTCATGGGCTCGGGCTTCAGCCTCTGCCATTTTCTTAACTCTAATGGTTTCTCTTTCTATTTCAGCTCGCTCTCTCTCAGTCTGACGCTTCTGAGATTGATTTTGTTCCTCAGTAGCCTGTCTTGCTTGCTCCTTTCTTACAAAAGAATCCTCTTGCATCTTGACCAACTCAACATTATGTTGCCGTTGATTTTCATGATCTGTCTGCAAATGGAAAATTACAGATAAGGATAGCTATTTTATGTTAAAGAATGGAGAAGCTATTTCATGATCTGCTTACAAAAATTCAAAAATGGAGAAGCTTAATTTACATAGGGCACTGAACACTCAAAGGATTACCCAGTTAGATTACTTCATGAAATTTTCACCATAAATCCTATTACTAGTTAGAACACTTTAAGGAGTTTTAAAAGAAAACATTTACGCATTTTCATCATAAATCCTATTAGTGTTGAGCACCGAGAAAAACAAGGAGATAAATTTTAGGAATAGGCAAGGCAGCAATTGACTAAGGTCAAATTTAAGCCTGTTTCTATAACTAAAATTTCAAACAAAATAAAAACATACTCAGTGCCTAGAACCAAAAGAGCAAAAGAGAAATGAAAAAAGAAGTTAGATACCGTATGAAAAGATCAAGCTCAGCATGATTTTGTATATGTGCTTTCTAACTACATCCAACATTACTAAAACTACTATGACTTTTTGCCATGGAATAACGATGTTTAAATTTTAATGTTAACTAAATGTCAGACCTTTCAAAATTCACATATATTTAATAAAAAGAGCATATTTCTGTTCATTCAGTCTGCACCTGCAGTCTTTTCCTTGCTAATTCATCTTCAAATCGCAACACCTGAGCCTGCCTCTGGTTCTGCTCTTGTATTAAATTCCGTTGTTCTTCAGCCATTTTACGCAGCCTGTCCTGCAAATTAAATATATTCAGCACAATAAAACAAGATAGAAATTTAAGTGCAAACAAAAATTAAAATACTTTACAAATAATCACTTACAATATCTCCTTGAGACTGAATAAGTTCATAATAAACTTTTTCAGCATCTAGCTCAGCAAGTCGAGATTTTTCCTGTTCACGCATTAAATCAAACACCTGCAAAGCAAAAGCAAAACATATCACAAAACTATAATGATAATCCCTCTCGAAGAAGTAAATACGAATTGCTCCTTGTTTGGATTCTAATGAAAATGCAGATAGATTCGAGAAAAGTGAAAACCTGTTTGGAGTAGGGTGAATTATTGATTTCACGGAGAGATTTGGCAGCTTTTTCCAACGATTCAGGATCAAAACCGGAGTTTTTAGGTTCCTGGGACGGTGGAGATTCTGACTTGGTGTCAGATGATTGGTTCGTCGGGGAAGGTGAATTGGAAGGTGAAGAAGAGAAAAAGGGGAATCGGAAGAAAGATTCGGAGTAAGCGGGATCGGAGCGAGTGGAGATTGAAGCCACTGCGGCTGCTGTTGCGGCGACGCATGAGGTTAATTTAGCGGCGGACATGGTTTGGGAGATGGAATGCGGTTTGGAAGTTCAGAGCATGGCGCGAGGTTAAACCCTCGGTTAGGGTTTAAAGTGAGGTGGGAGAGAAAGAAGTAGTGTAGTTGCTTGGAGAGCAATTTCTTTTGGGGGTGTGGGGGTGTAGAATGTTGAGACCAGGCTGGGTTCTTGACCCGTTGGACCCTTTTGTTTCAAAGATGTAGACAACTTTTTCTTGCTACTCCCTAATTTGTAATCTCGCCCCCTATTTTTCATTATTTCCAACATATCTCTCATATTATTTACTCAAACATTTTATCTTTTGTGGAAAAAAAATATTCTTATCAAAATCATAAAAAATAAAAAAATTGGTATTGCAGAGTAAATTTTCGGTACCTGTTTTTGGTGCATACTGGAAATTCTTTGTTTTTTACAAATTTCTAGTATCCATTTATCAGAAATTTAAAAATTCGGTAAATTTTACAAAATTATTTACACGTACAGTAGAAACCCAATACCGGAAATTCCAAATTTTTTATGTGTACCCGAAATTTCTTTTAAATTGGAAGTTTTATATCTTTGTGGTCCTTAATCGACAACTTCAGCATCTTTTACCGATTCATGTCTTGATCTTACGCAGTACTCCATCATAGATACGGTATGTTTACTTGACTTCATACACTTTTTTTATAAATTGATGAAGTTATTTAATTATACGTTATTTGTGATTGTCAGATTTTTTAATCAAGAGATAAGGTTCTACAATTGGCACAGTCAGTTGGAAAAACTCATGATATTGTTGTTGTGACAATCTAATCTGATTTTGCTAATGCACTACGAAGGAGGAAAGATAAATTGATTATAGGCTATGACAGATGAGGAAATTACAAAAAAAAAATATGAAGTTGTGGCCCCTTCTGGTGGCAATTATACTATGAAGCTTAAATGCTCATTTAGGCTGAGATCTGTTCTAAATGGTATCGGTTGGAAGGTGATTGTTACATGTGGGATGCACAGTCATAGACTAGATAAGGATTTGGTAGGTCTGGACATATTGGGCCGTCTAAAAGGGGATGAAAGAAAGTTTGTGAATGATATGACGAAGTACAATATGGCACCAACGTACATCATTTCTGCTTTAAAAGACAAAGACCCAAAAAATCTCACGAGTATTACCTAGGTATACCGAGCTAGAGCAACATACAAAATGAGCAAGAGAGGTGTAATGATAGAAATGCAAATGTTATTGAGCCTTATTCACCAAGAGAAATACATATGTTGGACTAGAAATAGGGAGAATTCAGATATTGTGGCTGATATCTTCTGGACCCACCCTGACTATGTGAAGTTGTTGAATATGTTTCCTCTGGTGTTATTTTTGATTGCACGTACAAAAAATAGGTAAGAATTTTAATTTTAATTTCTCCCAACTTAAAAATATGTTGAGTGAGCTGGTTGTTGAATGCATTTTTAATCGTGCAGGTATCAACTACCACTACTTAAGATTGTTGGTGTTACATCAACAAAATTGATGTTTTCAGTTGCTTTTGCATATTTGGAGCATGAAAGGGAGGAGAACTTCACATGGGCACTACAAAAGCTTATAAAGTTGTTTTATTCTGAGAAATTACTACCAAATGTTACGGTGACGGACCGGGAACTTGCATTAATGAATGTCATTGATTCTGTGTATCCAAATGTGCCTCATTTTCTGTGTATGTTTCATATTTCAAAAAACGTTAGCATGAAATGTAAAGAGTACGTGAAATCAGAAAGACAAGAACATATCATGGATCAATGGAACAACATGATGTATTCAAATATAGAAAACGAGTTTGATGTACATCTCAACCACTTCGATCATTTGTCAAGTATGTGAAAGAAACATGGTTAACACCACATAAAGAAAGATTTGTTGTTGCATGGACTAATAGAGTCGCTCATTTAGGGAACACAACAACAAACACGTACATTGATCTATCAAAAAATATGTTTATGTTTAGAAATAAATTTGTGAGTGGTTTATATAATGTGTTCATGATTTCTAAGGTGGAGTCTGCACATTGGAGAATGAAGAACATGTTGACTACAAATCGTAATGATTTATGTCGAAGTTAGGATGATATGAACACAATGTTGAAGTTGTAGCTAGGTTCCATAAGAGTATTGTCAACATTGATCATCGATATAAAACCCTCATTATATTCTAAATTGCACTGTTTTGTTTCAAGACAGTGTATACAACTCATTGGAAAGGAACTAGAAAGAGTCAAATTTGTTGTTGCAAGTAAAGAGAGGTATGGTTGTTACATTAGAACAACACATGGGTTACCGTGTGCGTGTCAGCTTGTCGGTTTCCATATTTTATGCACACTTATACCTTTGGAAACAATTCATGAATTTTGGACGAGATTGCGAATTTCAGAACATGACGTAAGTCCTGATGAGAGCAAGTGGGATTTAGAAGAGGAGTGCGAAAAGTTGAAGAGATATTTTAGTACTCTGGATATTGTGGGTCAAAGGGTGTTAAAGAAAAAAGTTTGTGATCTAAACTATCCATCCACAACTTCAATGTGTTCACCGCCAGTGAAACATAAGCCAGAGAGAGGAGTTAAGAAGAGTAGAAAAGGTGAGGAAAGTGATGTGCATCGTGATCCAAGTCAGTGAGAATATGTTGATGCTTCGCATGGGAGTTATACTATAAAGAGATCATGCACATAACTAATTGGGAGTCAATCATCAACCATGTTGATTGGCAATCAATCTTCTACCAAATCTGCAAAAGGCGAGCACTTGTCACATTTTCTTGTTTTCTTTCATCCATAAATCGATGTCATTATTGATGTTGAGGATGATGGAAACTTTGGTTTTCATTGTATTTTATATGCATTAGGATAGGGGCAAGATGCATGTTATGATGTTCGGAGGCAGTTGGTTACTCAAATCCATCAACACGAATAATTATTTTCCAAATTGTTCTATGACACGGTCTATTATGTTAGGAATTCGTTAATTGTAAAACACTTGGGTGTTCAGGGTAAGGAGAAATGGATGTCGATTCCATATATGGGTTACCTTATTGCTTATAGATGTAGTTTTATATTTGTTTCCCTTTCCATGAGACTTAACATAACATTTTTCCCACTTCTCATAGCTCCACCCCCGTACACGAGTCGTCATATAATCATTGTTGTTGGTTTTATCGATGATAGTCATTGGTTTCAGATATAATTGAAACCCAATTATCCAATGCCTCCCGTCACTAAACGTTGAAGGGAGAATTGTTCTAATGCTGCAAAAGGATGAGAATTAACATATGTGGGTCGGTTCAGACATTGGGAAGAATTGTCTAGGAAGTGATTGTAGATTTTTTGTAATGCATCTATGTATCACATTTATTTTATTTATATATTAAGTCGGTTCGTTATTTCACCGTGTATTTTATTCAAGTAAAAGTTTTTTTAAAAATTAAAAATAAAAAAAATTTTAAGTCCCAGTATTACTGGAAATTTGAAATTTCTAGTATTTCATATACCAAAAATTTCAAAATTTCAGTAATTTTTTGAACTGATGACACACCGAAAATTTGAAATATCTGGTATTTTTCATGCACAGTAAATTTAAAATTTTTGGTATTTATTTTAATTTATGCAACATACCGAAAAATTGAAATATCTGGTACGGAAATTTTAAATTTCTGGTATGTAGTATCAGGCACGGTAAAAATTTGTAAATTTAACAAAATTTCGGGTACGGTACCGAAAATTTCAAAAAATATGGTATATTACGAGTATAATTTGGTAAAAGAACCATATTTGAGGGTGACATGTATAAATTAGGGGATGGCAAGATAATTTCTCAAAGATTTATCATGAGTTTTACTTTTCACACTGTGAAACGGGGTATTGTTTTGGCACCCTCTCACTCACCTTCCAATTTTCTATAATATTAAAAATATTTTTGTCAATTTTTTATCAAAAAATAACGCACAAAAATTTCAATAATACAAAGTTAAAAATTTAGTAGAAAATAATGTGTTAAAAAATTTATCAATTTTTCTAAAACACTATAGATTATCGAATTTTTTCTGTAATATTGCAAAAATTTGATAGTGTAAAATCATCTATTTTTTGAAAAGCTTATGTATTTAGCGGATTTTTAGATGGCTTACAAAAAACATGATAGATTAAATTACCACAATTGAGATTTTGTCGACAATTTTGTACGGTTGATTGCATCGATGATTGTGTGCAGTCAATAATAAATTCAAACTTGTATAAATAGAGATCATGTGTTATTAAATAAAACACCTTAGAATGTCTCAATATTCGTTTATTGCAGTTATGTCCTTCAACGGTATGAAACCTCCTTTTGATTTTTAAACACCCCCCAAGGACACCACTAGTCTCGCCATTTTGAGACCCTTATTGCATAATTTGTTATGCCACGCCGAGAACGAGAAGGTGGGTAAGATCGAGTTTTGTGCAGTATGAATTGATACTGAAGAAAATGTGAAATACGACAACATTGAGTTGACAATTGATGAAGATTAGAAGGTTATATGGGAAACTTATCAATGTATGCAAATAAAGGGACCTCGAGTTTGATTTGACAATTGCTAGATCTTTTGATGATACAATCAAAATGTTGAAACATCCAGAATCATCTAGTAGTGTTTAAGATTTATGATTTATTATTATTTTATTAAGTTATGTTAATTGTCATGTGTTAAGTTATGTTAATCCCACGATAATGAAAGCAACAAAGTGTTATATAATAAATTGTACGATTCACATGTGTGAGTAATAATACAAATAATATACGAATAATATAAAAATAATAAAATCTACATATATCCCTCACGAGCTATATATATGTTCTTTCTGATGCCAAAGTATAAACCTCGCCATATGAGTTTACCAAAACCATGAAGTTATCTATAATGACAATTGTCATCTACAAGTGTTGATGGTCATCCACATCATGTGGAGGTAGTTGAGGCGGTGACACATCATCAAAAAGTACGCCAATATCAGAAGGTCTGACATCATATGCAAACTCAATAGGTAGGATGATGCAAGAGTTTGATATAGTAAGGTACCATTCTAAGTAACCATCTACACACTACCCAATAAACTGAACCTCTACTACATGATCTATAATAGTATGAGCATAATTGAAAATGCTAGAGACGAACCATCTATCAATACCCTCATATGAAACATTAGGGACTGGTCGTGGGATATCTTAAATGATTAGAAATGAGGGAAGTGTCATCAAACGCTCGATGTACTTAATGGTCTACGTAAGGTGTTTAGATGACATTATTTATAGTCAGTGCATCAATTCTCTTCATGTTTGAGATCAAATGCTGAGTGCCACTATATTTTCAATTACTTTTGCTTGCATTTGTTTTTGATATAAAACAAAAAAGGTTAGATAAATAAATGATTTTTTGTTCAAATAAATATTTAAGAACACAAATCTTAAACTCGAATAATTTCATGCTCTTGCAATCCTTCATAAAAAACTCTTCATGGAAAATACTCCTACAAACCTTAAAATGGTGGATGTAAATAGCCTCAAGTGTTTTATGATGTTTCATTATCAATTTTTTATATTCATAATGCTTTTATAATAGAAGTTTTTTATGCTTCACACAGATCACTAATAGTAGTATCTTGAGTGTTGATACTCCTGAAATAGACGACAAATATTTGTTTAAGGAAAGTGATCAATATCCTCATAATCACGTCAAAATTATCCCTTCGATTTTGTCTAAAAGTGAAGTAAAATGTATTTACCCTTCGATTTCAGGTGAAAACTGAGGTGAATAAGTTTTTTTTATTATAAATATTACATTTTTTACGCAGCATATTAAATCGTTACATCGTTTACCCATAATATTACATTGTTTACCCAATATTACATTGTTTACACAAAATATTAGAGTTCAAGATAAAAATAAAATTCCATAGGGATCTAGATAAAAATTAAATTCCCTAAAGATTTAGGCTGTAGGTCTTCAAATTATTGAATCTTAGGGATGATATTCTGTTTGATCTTACATGCAATTGTTTTCTGATTAAAAAATGGTAAGATAATTAATATAAAAAATCAAATCATTTTATGTTCGAATAAATATTTAAGAAAACAAACCTTGAACCCATAATTTTGTATGCTCTTGCAATCCATCGTAAAGAACTTTTCCAATCGTCCTTAGGTTTCATACGTTTCATTTAAGTTATATTTTCTATATTCAATATGCTTTTATAATGGATGTCCCTCATGTTTCACGCATATAACTAATGACATCTTCTTGAGCATTGATAATCATTAAATGGACGACAAAGATTTGTCAAGGCCGACGTATATTTTATAGAAAAAAATGCTTAATTATCACCTCGGTCATGACAAATCACCGAGTTGAATGTACATTCTATTTTTTTAACTACATTGTTTTCATGGATTATTAAAAACACAATGTACGCAACAATTTTTCGATGATATCAATATTTAGATGCTAGAGGTCCCATGCAAGATTCTGTAGATATGTTTTCGTGGTCAATAAATTTTTTTATTTTCTACACTTGCAATCCATCTCAGAGATATGTTGAAGTGGTGGTTAAATATTTTCTCTCTTTGAGGCGACTTCATATTATTAAGGATTAGGGTAAAATCTGTTTAACGAATATTTTAAATGTAAAATATGATTATTATACCCTTTATCTTAACAATAAAGCTGAGGTAAATTATCACCTCCTTTCAATTATCACCTCGGTTTTCGATTAAAACATAGGTGATCTTTTTTTAAAATATTACATTATTTACACAAAATATTAAAATAAATTGTTTACAACAAATATTTTCAATGGTCAAGCTCTCTTCTCTGTGTAATTTGAAGCTTTCTTCTCTATTTAAGTTCCAACTTCTAAAATAATGATGCTTGAATGTCAGAATTTTGCATTTAAATTCACTATTTCTTGGCAATCTGTTTGTTTGAAGAAAGAGCAGTATGTAGTCCAAATTTTGTTGCATATCCTTGTGCGCATTCTTTTTAAGTTCAATGGTTTGGATGCATATAACTTCTAATAAGGTATATGTTCCAAACATTAGAAGATGTTTTTTCTGCACTTGCTATCCATTATAGGAAGTTTATTCCAAAAATACAGCAACAACATCAACACTATTACGTGAGATAGATTGCAAGGGCAAAAAGAAAGTGTTGTTCTAGATTGAAGACCATTGAACATTTTATGTCTTGCAATCCATCCCAAAGACTGATGCATACAAGTTTAGGGCGGATTAATATAAGTAAGGATTGTTAAAATCTGTTTGATGAATGTTTTTATAGTGAAATCTGGTTATTTGATCACTATATTATTTATAGTAATAGATAAAAATTGAAAGTAACATGTCATGTTTCGATTTCAATTTTTTACCAATCCCTATTTTTTGTTTTGCAATTTACACCATTTTTAGAAGTACATTTATCAATATTGTCAACCGAGAAAAGTAATCAATTATGAAGTGTTTTCTTTGATTAACTACATAGAAAGGTTATTCCAAAAATACAACAACAAAAACATGAACACCATTATGTGAAATAGATTGCAAAGGCAGAAAAAATATTTTGTTCAAGATAGAAGAATAATGAAGATTTTTTCTGTCTTACAATTCATCCCAAAAGAATGATGCATACGAGTGTAGGACGACAACATATAAGTTAGAATTAGGGAGAAAATTGTTTAAAAAGTGCTATTATAATAAAATTGATTATTTTATCGCTCGGTTATTACAAAAACCAAATGGATAGATCGTTTATCTAGTTTACACTTATACATAAATAAAAACATAAACTACTTAAGTTGAGATTCAAAGCATGCCTTGAATTGTTTTTCCTCTCAGTTATATAAAATATCGAGAGAATATGTTGTTTTTATTTTTTTTAAACATGACACATCTTGATATTATATTTTATGTCTTTATATATATATATATATATATATATATATATATATATATATATATATATATATATATATATATATATATATATATATATATATATATATATATATATATATATATATATATATATATATATATATATATATATATATATATATATATATATATATATATATATATATATATAAAGACAAATAAAACAACATATAGATTTAAAATTATAGATTTTCAAAATTATTATTGTAATATAGGACGGTGAAGAGATTCTGAAGAATAGAGACTATGTTGTTTGTCCTTGTCGCCAAAATGCATTCATAAATTTTTTGTTCTCCATCACACCGTCTCTTAAAAAAATGGAGATTTCTTAATCCACCCCATAAGAAGACCCATGAAAACCCTAAAATATCCTTCAGAAAATCAGAATTTTATTTTCGGTACGCACCATATTCTGAAAAATTTTAGTGAGACCAGAAATTTATTTACGGTGTACTATCGGAAATAAACTTCTGGTTCAGTGCATGACAATTATAAGGAAAATCTAACTATAAGCAATATATTTAGATTTTACATTTGTGGTTAAAATTAAAATCATGCAATATTTAAATCGAATTTGCACCCAAAAATGTTATCCAAAATAAATTTTATAATAATAGTATTCATAATACATATCCGGTACAATATGAAATAACAAAAAAATAAAGTCAAAATACAACCAAAATAAACTACTGTGTATGGCGGAGCCGGCCTATCACTCTCGAGGTGTTCCTCCGCTGCCTCATATAGACCAGAGCACCCTGAGTCTGCGCCATGATAGCCTCCAAAACGCCTATGACATCGGATCCGTCAGGAAACAGCCCTCTGTCGATACCATCCCTAGCAAGCTCCATGATACGGCGGCACCTAGGCAGCACGTCCTGGGCATGATCCCTCGTCGCCTGCTCCTCCTCCAGGATCTCCTGATGAGCCGGCTTAGGTGGGTCCCCCGGAGCCTCCCGTATCACGTATGGATGAGAAATCCCGAAGTACCACAACATGTAACCAAATGCGTAACTTCAGTCTTCTGGAGCCACGCTACTCCTGGCCTCCCTAGGGACGAGATGAGTCTCAAGATCATCAAAAATCTCATCCATCTCCCTGCTCTTCACTGTCGGAGGAGCAAATAAAGTAGGATGCCGAGGAATCATCTAAGTATAGCCGAACTGACACATCACTCGCTCGGGCATATAGGCAACAGTCTTCCGAGTACCGCATGCCAACCAACCTGTAAACAGAGAAACCTCATCAAAAGCGTTTGTCTCGCGGTGGTCGGCGTAGGCACTGAAGTCGATATCCTCATGCACAATCTGGTCCTGTTAAACTCGATACACTAGTGTCGCCTGGTTGCCTTTGTGCGGCTCATATGCACATGCACAAGGCATTTGCTCGGTATAATCATCAGCAAATGTCCATCTTGAAATCTGTGGGAAGTGCTATAGGATCAATCCCTGAAATATCAAAATTATATCAGTTAGTTTCACAATTAAAAAACGAAACTAAGAGAAATAATTTATACCGTCAAAAGAGTCTGACTGCCAGTGATCTGCCCACCTTCCACCTAGTCGCCTCCGTCAACTTGGTATACAAGTAAAACAAGCAACCAGTCCCCCAGTCCCACCTACTGACCTGCTCTAAATTAGCAAAGAATCTAAGGTACATGACGTTAGTGTAGGTGGCACTGGTGTCCACAAATATCTAGGTCCCAACAAGATACAAGAGGTATGCTCTCATGGCATTCCCCTTGTGAAGTGTAACCTGCTCGGGATCACTATCAGCAACAGTAGCACGTGCAACCTCCTGATCAAAAATAGTCTTCAGCCAGTTATACCTCATGTGGCTGCCACATGTCTTATTAACCTCCTACAGGGCCTCCTCCACGGTAACCCACAACCTCTCAACCAACATCTCAATCGCATCGTCTTTCTCCATCTTCTCATGATCCAGAAACTGCCCTCTAATCGGCAGGTGAAGCAGACAAGCGACATCATCAAGTGTGATCGTCATATCTCCATTTGGTAGATGAAATAAAGACGTCTCCTCGTGCCACCTCTCTACAAAAGTGTTGGCCATCCCCCAGTTAACCACGCTATATCCACAAAGGGTCACGTTTCTTGACCCTGTAGTAGGTAGGAGATCATCAAATCATGGTTTGAGAGGGGGAGTTAGCTTGCTGATCTTCCTCCCATGGTTGATGATCTTTAGTGTATCGCGATCCTGCAAGAAAAAACACAATGTTATAATTCATAATATTATTCATAATATAACATAATTAATAAATGAAACATATATGTAAGTTTTGTACCTCTCTATCCCATAAATGTCTAGCGACATGGATCGGATAATGCGCGAGCACGGATAAGTCAAAAGGCACCCCTCCAAAGACCTGAGGGGTCTCTGGTACCGCCGATGCCGCCTCTACAGCCGGTGCCACCTCTGTCGTTGGTGCCTCTAGTCCCACTGGAACCTCGGGTGGCCTTGGTACTGGTACCTGATGTACTGGGGTGTATTAGATGTAGGATCAGGTCTCACCTCAGACGGCCCCGCCTGTGTAGCAGATGTGGATCTCGTCTAAAAAATCCTCGGTGGTGAGGATGGTGACGATGTGCATCTACGGTATCACAGGGCGGGGAGGGATGGACTGGAGGAAGAAGTAGAAGGTGTAGAATCGGAAGGAGCATAATGGGCCTCAGACATAGCCTGTCTGGATGTCGACGAAACCTGTGTGGCCTGAGTCCTCGGAGGCCGTGTGGCCTGACTCCTCTCTCGTTGCAAAGAAGTATGCTATGCAACTCGGCCATGCCTCAAACTTGACTATCGCTTAGACATATCTTCTGTAGAAGCCATAACGAAACGTTAGCATATGACTCAGAGAGGAAAAATGAAGAAAAAAAATTATGCAGATAGATACCAGAAATAAATTTCCGGTTTTGTTCATCACATGAAATTGGAAATAAACTTCTAGTTTCCTCTACGAAACAGAACAACGGAAGCCTCCACCCCAAATTCCAAAATGCCTCAAAATAAACGGATTGATCATCCAAAATAGTTTGCAAATAGTATTATAGTGACCCCTAATGATGTAAACTACAAAAAACAACACATTGCAAGCCTTATTTCACTAGTTTCAATCGATTTTACATAAATTCTAAAAATGAGTAAATCACTTACTTGATTGATTGAGAGTTGGTTGTTGCTTGATTGATTGAGATTTGGTTGTTGTTTGATGATTTGTGTTGATTGCTTGAGAGAAAAATTGATATTGGTGAGAAGGGTTTTGAGAGGGTTTTGAAAGAGTTTTTGAAATTGTGATGTTATGGGAAGGGGAAAGGTTCTGGCGCGATATAAGTTCATCATTGTATCGGAAATTTATTTTCGATATCATGTCGTAAGTAAATCTCTGGTTTGCACCCAACCTGCATTTTATTGAATAGAGTGCTTACCGGAAGTTTATTTCCGATTTCTTAGAGACAAAAATAGAATTTCACAGGATGGCTAAGAAGGACATGAGTGGGTTAAGAAATAAAAAAAAAATTCTCGTACAAATATAAATAGATTGAGATTCCTAATTATAAATGCATGGCCATGAACACCACACATAATATTATGATAAAATAACTCTACAAATCTTGGAAAATATTATGATAAAATAACTCTACAAATCTTAGAATAACTTAACAAACAGTTTTATTTCACTTGAGTGATATATACATATGATAACACAACCTATAAATAACTTGGTTTACAAGAAAAGCGAATTCCTTTACGATTCACTTTTGGAGATACTACAAATTTTTTTGGCCAAAGGATACACATAAGATGTTTCTGCAAATCTTAGATTCTTAAAAATCATGAACCTGAAAACCAATGAAAAACATATTATTAGTCGAAGAAAGAAATTGTAACAAAGTGGCCATCCATATCCATATAACATTAGAAAGGTAGATTATTCAAGTCACAACAAAAACGCCATAACAAAAAAAATGAAATGTTATATTATATAGTATTAAAAAAATTTATGCATAACTTTCTTAAATAAATAACTCAAATTTTAAAAATAGGAATGTCATACCTTTATATGGATAAGGAACCTCACCACGCTCAATGCGCCTGATATCTTCTTTGAGTAGTTCATAATGCCTTTTAACATCCTCAACGGATTTTCCGACCACTTTAGCAACATTGTGCCACTTGTCAGGTGTATCCCTGTCATATATAGCAAGTGCCTCTTCAAATAACTTGTTTTGTCTTGCAGTCCAAGATGCCATTTGAACAAGATGAGAAAATGAAATGATGGTTTGGTTTGCTTGAGAAGAAAAGATTACACTTTGTCTATATTTGGTTATACAATTGTGTGAGAGATAGATCAATATATAGAAGGAAAAGTATATAGTGTTAATCAGTGGGTTGTGGAATATATATTGTCCCAAAAATGACAAAGATATTATGACTGCATCTTTTGGAGAAAAAGATAAATAAGGACAATAATGGCAAGTTGAATAAGAGAATCAAGAACAAAGGATACACTTGTTTTAATTAAGGAAAGATACTCCATTGTGTCATTGCAAGTTGAAAGTTTCGGTTTCTGTTGGTAGTCATTGGAATTACGTACTGTGTTAAAAATGATATGAATAGCAGCAAGGGGAAGATTGCAACAAATCCATATTATTAAATTCTAATGTTAGTATTACAACATATAAGTGTTTGCTACGTTCATGATTTTCAACTACATAATTGAGTGGAGTTAGCTTTATGTATGACAGGTTCCTCCTACATTGTTCTTGTTCTGTGACTGTTGGCAAAACCAAATAAAAGAAAAGTTTAAATAGTCTTTTAGTCTTAGTAAATTGGCGTATTTTTTATTTTCTTTTCTATATTTTTTTAAAAAAAATGATCTTTGAATGTTAATTTTTTTTTTGTTTTAGTCATAAAACCAAAATTCACAGGAAACTTGCAGATTTTTCTGCGGATTTTGATTTTAGGGACTAAAATCATAAAGATTTTAACATTCAATGATCATTTTCAAGAAAAATAAATTATAGGGACGAAAATAAAAAACATGCTAATTTACAGACACCGAAAATATTTAAACCTAAAAGAAATATTCAATTGCTATGTGAGACCATCGAATCTAGGTCATTAAGGTTCAAGGCAATTCATATCGGAAGGATACTAATCGTTTGATATGATCGGATGGTTTTCTCCAATCCTTGAGAAAAAATAGAAGAAATATCACCACATGTGAAACCAATTGGTATGATTTCCATCATAGTTCACTCTACCCTTTTTAAACTCATTAACTGTTTTGAGCCTTAAAATATTAATCTTGTAGATTCATTTCACGATGTCGAATCAGAGATATACACCACCGCATTGAGAGTCCACCTCATCGGTTCATTAACAATTTTGGATCATAATAGGAACATTGGCACCATTGTGGCAATTTGAATTTGTATTCCTACAAATTTCCACAATAAGATCTTTTCTTATCTAAAGTCTCGATTGTCATAACATTCAACTGAGATGGATGAAGTAACTGCAAATTTCTTTTCTGAAATAATTCATTTATATGTGTTTTTGGTTGAAAAAATCAAAATAAGGTTTACTAAAAATGCTACGAAACTTTGTGAATCAATTTTATAAGTTATGCGAAGGATCATGAAAAATATTACTTCAAAATTCAATTATAGACAAAAAAACATTGTCTAATGAAAAATCCACGCTTAAAATATTTATATTTAATTCATCTAACATTAAAAAAAAACCTATAAATTTTGTAGGAGAGATTCCTAAAAAATGATAAACTTGCATGCAAAAAATTATGGAAAAAATCTAAGTCTAAGTCATTTACAAGCATCTCTTTAGTATTAAAAAATTGAAAATTTAAGAGACTAAGTTTGCTACCTATTAGCTGCGGATTAACTAAATTTTTTGAGTTTAAGTATGATGTTTATCATAGTGACGAATTTAACATTGATATATATTTAATTAATATTTAAAATATAAAAGTTGACATGTCATCATAATTGTCACACTGGTATTTTCAAGTGTACGCCTAATTACTAAAACCTTCCACATGACATGTCACATCAACTTCCGTTAAAAAAAGTTGACATGAGAAGTGGACGGAAAATGTTAAAATGTATTTTTTTGAGGGACTAGAATTGAATTATGATAAACTTATAGGAACTACACTATATATATATATATATATATATATATATATATATATATATATATATATATATATATATATATATATATATATATATATATATATATATATATATAGAGAGAGAGAGAGATTAAATTACACCCAAAGAGTTACACTATGAGTTACACTCGCTCAAAAATGTCACTTCGGATTAATACTTTTTAAAATCAACCGTTGGATTGAAACATACTATCATATAGATCATACCTATAAAGTTTGAGATTAATCTACAGTGATTTACTATATGATCAAGATATCCAAAGATTAACATCAAAATGGACTTTTATATAACGTTAATTTTGATGTAGTTCAATGACATAGTAAATCATTATAGATTAATCTCAAACTTTATAGGTATGATCTATATGATGGTATGTGTCAATCCAACGAATGATTTAAAAAAATATTAATCCAAAGTGACGTTTTTGAGCGAGTGTAATTCTTCGGGTGTAATTTGATCCCTCCTCATATATATATATATATATATATATATATATATATATATATATGAAAGAGAGAGAGAGAGTACTACAAAATATATCTTTGGTAACACTATATTAACTATCGTCGTTTTGTCAAACGTAGTGATATCTCATTTTTAAAGCGCCTGATTTTTTTTATTTATTAAAAGACTTTTCATAATGTTTCATAATAACAACAATGATCGTAGATTAAGAGTTATAAGCTTCGAATCTCATCATCAATATTTTTCTATTTTTTAAATTAAAAATGTGTGTGTCCCTTAACACGTATTGTTAAATAAAAGTTGAAAGACTTTTAACTACGTTTGTTTTTATCAACTGTGGTTATATGTGCCATATTTCACTATAATTGTTATTTGCAACCATTGCCAAAATATTTCCTACAAAATTAAAACATAACAGGTTCTTAATTTCCTTCATAACACATACCCTAGTGAACTAGACTACAGTGATAACGAAATCTTCACCATTTTCATTCATTTCTTGGAACATCCAACCTTCGCCATCTGTATTCATTTCTTGGAATGAAAATCATTTCTTGGTCTCTTCCTCCTCTTTGAAGTATGGTGTGTTACATTTTTGTGTTAGTTGTTTATTCTCTCTCTCTCTCTCTCTCTCTCTCTCTCTCTCTCTCTCTCTCTCTCTCTCTCTCTCTCACACACACACACACGTTGTGCTGAGCTTTTCCTTTATGTGGTGTGAATTTTTGTTTTGTTGCAATTGGATTACTTTGTATTTTGGTTTTATTCAGATTTTGTGATGTTTTGGTTGGTATATGGCTATTTGATGTTGTCATGTGTAATGTTCTCGCACTGTGATATTTTTGTTGTCATAAGACTATTTTTGTTTTTGTTTTATTGTTATAAATCTATTACAAATGAAGAAAGAAATGTGGATATGAATATGCGTTAGGTTTTGGTTTTCCAAATGAAATTGTTTGTTGTTGATTTATGTCATGAACTGTAGATGATAGTTGTGAATATGCTTTAGGTTTTGGTGTTATATTATTGTGATGGATATATTAGTATGCATATAAACATATTAGTATGTTGTTTGTGTAGCATTAGTGTGTCCTTCACATTATTATTTTCATATAAATTTAAAAATTTGTTATGGATCGTAGTTGGATGAAAGTTGATAGTTTAGATCCGGTGTATGAAAAAAGAGTTCTTGAATTCATTGAATTCAAGGAACAAATTCTTCCCGACAATAATGATTTCTTTTATTGCAATGTGTTAATTACGAGAATACCAAAAAATGGTCAAAGTAGGAAATATTACATCATATATATTGTGATGGAATATGCCAAAACTATACATCTTGGACGTGGCATAGAGAAGTGAATAAAAGTCTAAATGTCACGTCACAGATGCATGAAGTTTTATGAAGATATGGATGCTTGGGTAGAAGATATGATCAGTGATATTGAAGAATTATCCTTTATAAAAGCTAATATTTATGATACTTTATGTAGAGATAAGGATACGCCTTTATATAAGGGGTGCGAAAGTTTTAAACTATTGTCTTTATTACTATTTTATTAAAATACATTTCATCACGTCCTTAATAACAAACTTTATGAGATAAAAAGTTACATACTTCGATTCTTAGCGCCAATATTGTTTTTGATACAAAAAGGGATTTTCCTTATAGTATTATAAATATATTAATATTAAAATATTTATTACCACGACTATTATCAGAAATCGTTGTGAATGCTACATACATTTTATCATAGTTTTGGTTAATTGTCGTGGTGATAAGTTTTACGTAGATATAAGTGAACTTGCAGCGAACTTATTGTGGTTAATTGTCGCCACTCTCAAAATAAAACCCTAATATCTATATCTTTCACATGCAGCGAACTTGTCTTCATAAGCTTCTTCCTACTAAAAGGTAATCAAATTCATACACTTTATCTTTCTTCTTTGTAAGCTTTATCTTTCTTCTTCACAAGCTTTCTTCCATGTTATTCATACATTTTCTTCCATTTTTCTGTGTATAGGTTCTTCCATTTTTCTTTGTTTTTCATACGCTTTCTTCTTTATCGTTCCATTTCGTATTACAAAAAGTTTTCACTTGGCATAATTTTTGTGTTTTTTGGGCTATCTATTTTTGAAATGGATCTCAGTTACCATATATGTTCCATGCATGACACTAGTTCTACTTAAAAATATTTTTCATTCGACATGATTTTCTTGTTTTTTGGGTTATCTATACTTGAGTTATGTTTCTGTTTATGTTAACATACTATAAATGTCAGGCTAGTTTATGTTTCCAAATCAGGTTAACATTTTGAAAGTTGTTTATACTTTGAAATCTGGTTCAATAGTTTATGTTTCCAAATTTGATTGAGTTTATGTTTCTGTTGAAGCGATAAAGCGACATAAAAATGTATGTATTTTTAGTTTTACCATATGGTCTCCATAGGGATTAGTGCTACTGAATTTTCATTAAAAACATTCTCTGGTTTATGAGTTTGGGTTTGACTTGAGTTGGTTTGTATAAAAGGTAAATGTGGGAATTGAGTTATTAACAGAAAAACATTCATTCTCTGAAGAGTAGAGAACTCTCGAGTTTTAATTGATCTACCCTATCAAATACTTAAACTCACTATCCAGTAGTACTCAACCTAAACTACTCGTCAATATCATCATGTATCACTCACATAGAGGTTATCTATAAGACATAGTGAGATATCAACTGTATTACTCGCTTCGGGAATTTCTTAGCACTACATGAACAACACAGAGGCATTAAGAGTCGATACCTGAGTGATTACTAAGCTAAAAATATACATCTAGAGTCTAAGCCCAATAAATGTTCATTCTAATTCCAGATTCGAACCGTCCATTTCTGCAATAACCCAAACCCAAATAAAGAAAGTAATCATCAACATTGATTGGTAAATGAGTTTCATATAACACCATGAGCAATAAATATACATATAATCAAGGTAAATATACACACAAACTCCAACAACTAAAGATTACAAAGATAACAGAAGAAGAGGAGCCAAACATTTATTGGTTTATCAACATAAATCGATGAGAAATTCGACTTCAGACCATCCAATTGCAAACTCTAAATGTTGTTTCTAAGCCTCTCTCCTAAAAAATGGATTTGATGGTGTTGGAACACAAAAGTACCCAGACCATAACCTGAAAATGTGTTTTGTGCTATATTTAATGAGTTCCAAAGCCGCATGGCGCGCTTAGCCTGCACAGAGCGCCCTTAGCATGCTCCATGTTGTTCCAAATAAATTCATCACTTGTTTTCACCATAACTTGAGAATCGTACTCTAATTTGTGCATGGTTTGAAGTGTTGGAAAGGTTATTCAATGATATATATATATATATATATATATATATATATATATATATATATATATATATATATATATATATATATATATATATATATATATACAATGACTAAATATCAACGAAATTAATGATTTTTATCATCATTGTTTTGAGCCTTATTCTTTGTTGAATTGCAAAAAATTGCATTCTTGAAGCTTAGTCTTTGGTCTTTATTACTCAATGCTCCAATTATGAATAAATACCTACAAAAGAGATGAATAACTATCCAATGATACAATATTTACACATAAAGACGATTATACTTAATATGTACAAAAACGCACACAAGTTGAGGTTTATTCGAAGGATTACAACAAAATGAGTTGATAAGTGCCACTAATATATACACAAATATAACGACTATTTTGCACTTATCAGTTGTTCATCTAGTCAGACGAAATAGGAGTATACTTCGACATTTAAGAAGTAAACTCCTTAAATTTCACAATTTATTTTCCGCTGCCTAAGATTTTTCAAACTCTATTTTTAATATGAAAAAGTTTTCAAAATCAAGTTTTTCTAAACCACGCAATTTCACCTCCCCCCTCTTGTGTGTGAAATCTCATGTCTAATAACAACGTCATTGTTGGCGTTTATTATTCAAGATAGCGATATACCAATAACAACGATTATATTAAACAACTGTTGTGAAATTATTTGCTTTTTTAAATATATATTTTGTTATTTTATACGATCTCAATTTTTTTACCTGGATTTTTTTTAATAGTATGAGAGCAGAAACATCAACACACCTATTTGTGAATTGTATCAAATTAAAAATTATATTACTTCAAAGACAAAATTGTGTTAAAAACCAAAAATTGTATATTACATCAAAATCAAAATGACATAAAAAAACCTATAATTTAAACACCATTACATCACATAGTAGTATCATGGTGTGTTGACTTTAAACACCTATAGTTTCATATAATAATACTTGTTAGTAAATAACCTTAGAAATTATAACTTATGATTTATGAATAAAAAATAAAAAATACTTACTTGTTAATTTTCACATATTCCTTTTTGATGATCCTTACAAATAGCATGTACATCATCTTTATCGACTTCTTCATATAAAGTAGGAACTTATGATACGCAAAAAGGAGTGGAAGGAATATCAAAATTTTAATCTCTATGAGGAATGTATTTTCCTTGGAGAATAATTAACCATCTCCTCTATAAGTTCAAAAGATCTGTTACATAACAAACTTATTTTGCTTGAGTAGCCGTGATGAATAGTTCAATCAAATAAGTTTTATTGCCAAGGTCAATTAGTGTGAATCCTAACTCATCAATTTGTACACCATTATTATTGGAAATTCACTTGCATTTAAATATATGCACTTTAGGAATAACATAATCAATCTACAAAATCTTCACAATGATACGATAGAACGCTTTAGATGCCAATATAGGATTCTTATCTTTCAAACTAGAGAAATACATGGATTCGGCCTTAACCATAACCCCACTATTTTTAATTGTACTATGACCATATTGTGATTTTGTATAAATGAAAAATTAGAAGTTTCGTATGCAGTCCATGTTATCACATTAAATTTTTGTATGTATTGTTGCACCCCCAAAATTTACCCTCTTGATTTAGGCTTATGTTTCACCATAGACATCATATTGCATTGCATTCATACATTGTGATAGGATCAAAGTTCTTTGGGTTCTCAAGTCTTCTACAGGCTATAAAGGTTAATTATGTTAGCGTTTTGTTCTAAGGGAGTCTCAGGATATCATGTCTTTGTATCTTTCAAGTCACAATGATATATTATAGCTCAAGACATCTTATTTGTCTCATTGATTCCTCAAGAGTTAAAGTTTTGCAAAGAATTGATGAGAAATTCATCTGTGGCATTCATATGATGAAATTAGGGTTTTGGCTCATTGTAAAGTTTGAAGTTTGGATAAGTAAATCTATTGAAGTATCACCTTACTTTTATCATTTGAGTTATCATGGTTCAAAGAATTACTCAATACATTCAGAAGATTTGAGGTTTGGAGCTTGATTGGCTATCTCCTAACACAAGGTGCAAAATTAGGGTTTTGGATATAATCAGGATTTCTTCAGATTTTTTACTCAAAATTGATTTCATGTGTTTCTATATGTTGTTGGGTACCCATGGTTGAAAGATTGAGGTTCAATTTTGATTGGAAGTAAGTCAATTGATCACAAGGGGCAAAATGGTTATTTTTGTCAAAATCAGTCAAAGTCAGGAGTTGACCAAGTGGACTTTTGGTCAACCATCAATTCAAATATCCTCTTTTCATATTTCATGATCAAATTCACCATTTAATCAAAAGAATTGAAGAAATTAGGATTAACTTGTTCTTGAAGTTATTTGAAGTTTGAAAATTTTCTAAGTGTCCACCCTATAGAAATTTGACATGTCATAACTTTCTCAATTTTTATCCAATGGTTGCATGCCATACATTTTTGGAAAGCTTGGAAAAAATTCTATAAGTTTGTCATTGTGTAAAATTTCTCAAAAATGCACCATTTGAAAGATATTTGAGTTAGAAGTTCCATGCACAAAACATGTAAACTTGCCTTCTCTTGGTCATCTTGCGCGTGTCATTTCATCAAATAGTTGAAGTGCAATAAGTGAGAGCTTATTTATTTCAATTCAAAAGGAATTCCAAAAATATATTTCGTGCATTTTGAAGATGACATGGAGAACTTTTGATCAAGCTTGGAATCACTTCAAATGGCCAATTATCAAGCAAGTTATGGTCTTGAGAAAACTGAGCCAAGACCTGGTCACCATGCACACTCGTGTGTGCGCCATGCCCAGGCTTCCATGGCATGTTTTTCTTAAACTTTGAAAGATAATATCTCACTCAATACTTCATCATTTTGCATGGTTCAAAGCTCATTTTGAAGGTCATTGAGATGGCTCAAAATGGCCAAGAAACGCACGAGCCAATTTTGAATGGCTCAAGTTCAAAGTTGTATGTTGAGACTTGTGGGCATTTTTCAGGTTTAGTGTATTTTCTTGTATGGGTTGATTACAGGTCGTTTTGATACTTGTTTGGCACAATTTGTTCATTCTCTCCTTGCCAAAATAAGTCCAGCATGGCCCATGATAGTAAATATATCACATTCCCTTTATTTTACCAAAAATAACAAAAACTTACAATTTTGAATTCTTGCACATATCAATAGTACAAGGTCAACTCATTATTCACATTTCCTACACTCACTATAAGCTTATCAAAACGCAAAAAACTTGGGAGATGAGGCCAGCAAAACTCATGGCATGAATAACACCTCATATTTTCTAATTTTTAAAAATAGCTTTAAAAAAACTTGTTGGGCCATTAAGACCAATATACCCTCACTCTTTGAACTATATATAACCTCACAATATCATTTTTACAAACCCTAGACGCCTCTATTTGCTGATAACCATATCTGAGTTTTTCTTCAGCTTGAAACTTTTTCTTCGAATCTTCATCTCCAGAGCTTGTTTCTTCTTTTACTCCTCTCCATTGAAGTTCAGAGACCAAGGAAAGTTGGTTTTCTTATTGTTCAGAGGCAACAGTTGAGTTTATTTCTCAACTCAAGAGGTAAGTTTTCGAACTTGGATCTTCATTAGGTTTGATGTATATTCTTGCTTGTTTGTGAAGCACATTGCATAATATGAAGTTCTGAAATTTTGGTTTTGGATGATTTTTGCATTTTTCGTGGCATGATTTCTTGATGCATGGTTGATCATTTTGAAATCCATGAATTGCTACTTGTTCCTTGCCATGTTGTCTTTAATCTGCACTTTGAATCGTGAAAAATGGTTGGAAAATAAGCAAGATATGGTGTTCTAAACATGGGGGCATGGCTTGGTTTCAAACGCGTGCTAGGGCATAGTCTAGAGGTTGAAGATGACTAGGTGGCGTGATCTGATTGGCTAGCTTGCATTTTATTTCATTTTCTTTTATTTTCTTTTAATTGAGTTTTCTTTCATTTATTTTTATATCCAAAAATCATCCAAAAATTATATAAAAAAATAACATAGGCTCTCATCAACTTAAAATATTTTATGGATTTTTTCTGGATATTTTGTAAATGTTTTGATTGGTTAAATAAATTTTGAGATTAATTAATTTTGTTTTAATTAGTTTTTATTGTAAAATTCTTGAAAAATGTATTTTCCATGATAAAAGATTCCACAAAAATTATTCTGAGCCCTTTGATTGGTTTGAGATGAGTCCCTGATTTTTATTTAATTATTTTCTAATTTTTGTATAATTAAATAAGTTCATGTATTATATTGTATTTCATGCATTTTAATTATTATTAAAATTATTTTTCTCCATACCAAAATTGCATAAAAAATATTTTGAGTCATTCTATCCAAATAATTTGCATTTCTGAATTTTATTTCATAATTTTGCATTTTTGCATAATTTAATAATTTTCTTGTAGTATATTGCATTTCATGCATTTTAATTATCATTAAAATTATTTTTCTCCATACCAAAATTGCATAAAAAATATTTTGAATCATTCCATTCATATACATTGCATTTCTAAATTTTATTTTATAATTTTGCATTTTTGTTGCATAATTAAATATTTTTGCATTAAATGTTCATTTTGCATATCATATTTTGCATTTTTATTATTTTTATTATTTTTCTTGAATATAAAAAAATCCAAAAAAATGCTTTTGAGGTCTTCTTAGTCTTATAATGATTTTAGAATTTTGTTTGTGATATATATCATTTTCATAATTAATTTTGAATTTTAGGTTTGTAATTGCCTTGTTTAGGGTTTTTAGTTACTTGCATCACAAGTCTTGTATCATTTGGTGATCATTTAGAATTTGTAAATGTCTTTTGATTTGGATCCTTGAATGGCCTGAGTTTATTAAAATCAATTTTGTTTGAATTTATCAATTAAATTTCTATTTTTTTCAAAATACTTTGCAAATCATGTCTAGTTTGAGCTTCATCTCAACTAGTTTTGAAAGATGAATTTCTATTTCCATTTTTTAAAAATATTCAAGGATCCAAATTGATTTATTATGACTTTATAGGTCTTAAGTATTTTAAAACAATTTTTTTTTGGTTTTTATAGGTCATTTTCGTATTTTTGATTAATTTATCTAAATTTAGTCAATGTTTGTTGCTTAGGTTAGAAGTTACAATTGCTTGACTAACTTCCCTTAATTTTTGAGACCATTTCTATTTAGAATATGATAACGTAGTACCCTAGGGTCTTAGAACTGATTTTATTAAATTTTTAGGATTAGGCTTACTATTTTTCCCATTTAAGTCAAATTAGGGTTCCTAATTAATGACCTTTCTAGGTTATACTAACTTGTTTGATTTTGTTTTTAACATGAGTGGTATTAATCTTTGTTCCAAGCTTGTGTTGCTGACTTGTTGACATCCTAAAGGACTTGTAACATTTTTGTTCCAATTTTATAACCTATGCTTCTATTTCTTTGTCCAATTACCCTTTGTGAAATCCATGAGGGATATGTTCTTCTTTTCTTTACCTTCATTTGATTTTGAATACTTTAGTTTCTCATTGAACCATTCAATTTCTTACAATTTTCCCATCTATTGTCCTCTTTATATGGTATATGCTTATGATCAAGGTTTAGAAGGTAGCTCTTGTGCACCACCTTAAAAACCTCAGGTGAAGCTTTTTCAAATATGACTTATTTTAGTTCTGATATTTTGTGATTAGCTTGTTATCATATAATACTCCAATGATACTTGTTTGACATTTCATTATCCGCCTATCACGGTGACAAGTTAGGAGCCACATCTTTTAGTTTTGACCTAATTATATGTGTATGATTGCTTGAGGACTTTCATGTCCATTTATTTTTTGAATTTGAATCTTGTTTCATACCTCTATTTAATTTTATTTATCATGATCCAATGATGCTTGTTAGACACTTCATTTTCCACCCATCATGGTGACAAGTTAAGGGTCACATATTTTAGTTTTGACCTAATTGTATGTGTATGTTTGCTTGAGGACTTTCATGTCCATTTATTTGATGTTTGAATCTTGATTTCATACCTATTCTTCATCTTATTTCTTATGCTTATTTGAACCATAGAGAGACATTTCATTGTCATCTATTCTTGGTATCATGTGAAGCTAAATTGGTCTCTTTGTTGTTATTTTTGAGTTTAGTTCTTTAATATTTTCTCATAAGATCTTGTGCTATGTATCTTTATGGTTACTCAATGTTTACTTAGTTTTGTCTATCGTACATAATACTTGAGGACCCTAATTTTGATCTTTCATGATCACCTTTGCTTATATACTACATAAGAGACTATATTTTTATGTTGTCATGACACTTTAACTTGTTAATTTGATAACATTGGTTAAAGTTCC
Source organism: Vicia sativa (assembly GCA_021764765.1). Taxonomy (NCBI): domain Eukaryota; kingdom Viridiplantae; phylum Streptophyta; class Magnoliopsida; order Fabales; family Fabaceae; genus Vicia; species Vicia sativa. Next base: position 102,905,150 of record CM038792.1, read on the forward strand.
TTGTAAGATCATGATAGATACTTACAATAGGGATACGACACTGCCCTGGGACTTATGCGTATCAATTATCCTTTTCACACTTGATTTATATCATCCATCATTGATTTAGAAAAGTGTTTTCCATCTCTTGTGATGTTGATAATCAATTAGGTGACTTGTTTTGTGTATTGAAGTTTTGTCTTCTACATTTGTTGCTCATGAGTCTAATCTTGAGTTAGCTTATTACACGAGTCACACATGTCTTAATTATCTAATTAAGACCATTTGGTTTAATCTTTATCAATTGCTTTGAAATTGCATAAGTTTTGGTGTTTTCAAACCCTACTTTTGTGTGTCTTTGAGTACAAGCCTTCTTCTTTGCTTGAGATACTTTTGTTTTTGATTTGTTTAGCTCTTAAGCTACTGACCTTGTATCTTCTAACATTATTTAGCCTTAACCTTTATTCATAGGTATTTGGTTTGTTTTTGTTTTGCCTTTAAAAGGCTTGTTTGTGTATGCTTGTGCTAGTTTTGCTCTAGCTTGTTAAGTGTTTTGTGTGTGAGCTTTAAATGAATTTTGTTTATATATTTTAGTTATATTGCATAAGCTAATGACCTTGTGTTCTATATCACCTCCTCACCTTGTCTCTTGACCATATTTGACTTATTGGTTTGTATGTTTGCTTAAGTTAACTTTAGGGTTGAATATCAATCTTTTCCTTTGCTAGCTTTTGTGCTATTTGTGGTATTAATGCATGCTAATTGATTTTTTGCTTTGTATGAATATCATCTCTGTGTGTTGATCACTGACCTCACTCTTATGTGACACTTAGCACAAGCATGCTTGAACACACACATGCACACACTTCCTCATACACTTTTGGGATGCATGTTTATGTTTTCTTATGATAAGTTGTTTGTGAATTTTTATGATGATTGTGTATATGATATGAATGTGTTCTTACCATGTTAACCACTGAATTTCATGTCTTTTCTAAAAGCTCAATTCTCTTTATCTATGAACCATTATGCTTCATTTGATTCTTAGATGCATTCTAGGCCAAGTTCTTGACTAGTTTTTGTACTAGTGTTGTGTAGGTGCTCTTTTGAGTTGCTTGTAACTTGTTTGTGTCTAACATGAGTATTTCCCCATAATTTTTTGCTTATGATCTCACTCTTATGTGACACTTAACACAAGTATGCTCAAGCACACGCACACATCTTTGCCCGCACTTGTATGAATTGCATGTGTTTTCCTTAAGTGACTTGTTTGTGAATAATTCTTATGCATGTTTGTATGATTTAATTGATGTATTTATGTGTTTTATACTTTATTTTGTTTATATTGACATTGCATGGTTCATTTCTTTCCATCTTTGCCTTTTCTTGGCTTCTTTTGACTTGTAAACACTTTCTAGGTCAAAGTTTCGACTAGTTTTTGTATTGTGTTGTAAGTGTATCTTTGTGAGTTGATTGTGAATTATTTTATGTGATTTTTCTAATGTGATAACTTCATCTTGACACCTTCTTTTCATGTTATGTATGTCACACACTTATACTCACTTCACCACACACGATTGTTGCATGCTTACGCACTCTTGTAGAATTTTTGTTCATGAATTTTTGTAGCTTTGTTTGCATGATGTGAATGAGATATTAACATGTTATATATTGACTTTTATGTAATTTTATCTTTTAGTTATCCCTTCATCTCCTCTATGCTTAAAATCTCACGTAATTTGCTTTCCGTATGCTTTTAAGACTAGTTTTGACCTAGTTTCTGTACTAACTTTGGATTTATGTATTCATTTTGATGTTTGTTTATGGTTTATATAAGCTTTTTATATGTGTGTTTTGTATACTGACCTCACTTCACATGACACTTTGTATGATTATTCACTCACTTGTTTCCACTTCATCTTCTTCTTCTCTTTCTTTGCACTTGTTGGTGCTTGGTTTGTGTATTTTTGCCAAAGCATTCTGTTTGTTTCTTCCCCTCTTCTCATTTGGTTTTCTAACCAAGATGATTGATTTTATATATTTCCCTTAGGATCACTCGATTAGGTTAGTTATCGAGTTTAGACATTATGTTAAGTATCCATGCATGCCAATATTAGGTAAACAATCTAGGTAGTCTCCCTTGTTCATACCCATAACCTAGGAACAACTTTGTATAATAATAATTAGGATTTAGAAATAAGTTAGTTTCCCCTAGATATTTTATCTTTATCCATTTGCATTCCTAAAATTAAAACCTTATTTTTTCAAATGCATTAAAATACCTTAATAATACGAAACTCTTTCCAAAGTAAAAGGTACAAACCAATATTCTTAGTCTTAGGATGTTTCGTCGTCCCGTTCGTTGCTGATGTTTCATCGTCTCGTTCGTTGCTGATGTTTCGTCATCCCGTCTGTAGCTGATGTTTCGTCATCGTTGTTTTTTGTCTCGTCTTCTAATCTAAAAAACACAAACCAACCAAAATTAGCGAGCCGAACTACGACGCTCGGACATTCCCGTTGCACGAGGGAATACGTAGGCATCTTGTCGCGGGGCTTGATCGAGCAACCTTTGTAAATATTTTCTTGTTTTCCTCGTGTTTTCTTTCTTTTATTCTTTTCTTTATTTCTTTATTTCTCTATTTCTTCTTGCATGTATTATACCTCATATACAGATATAGTTAGACCTTTACACCCATTAGATAGAAAGTAAAAGCGGATACCGTAGAGTACTACGAGCGCGTGGGGGTGTTAATCCCTTCCCCTCGCGTAACAGACTTCCTTACCCGATCTCTTAGTCGCAAGACCGTGATTTCTCCGTTTCAGGTTTACTCGATGTTTACCTTTCCCTCTGGATGGGATAAAAAATGTTCGATGGTGACTTCATTGATATAGTTATATTCTTTGGATTTTCTGCTGGTTGTTTCATGTATGACAATCATTCAGTTATCTCTGATGCATTATCTGTTAGAACAAGATTTGGTTATTCAATTATGTCTCTGAGTTTTGATGATAACAAAGAGTATGTCTGAGTGAAAAAATTTGTTACTCTAATGTTTGTTGTATTTTTAAGAATAAACAAATAGGTTCTGCTTCTGATGGATGGCGTGACCAAGATATTAGAAGAGAAATGCTTTACTTCTAAGCTACAGAGATTCTGATGAACAAGTAAAATTAGATTTCTTTTTATTCTATTCAATTGCTCATTTGACTCAAACTATGTAATTTTCTTGATTCGAATCTAACCAACTTTGGCCACTCATTTTTATGATTAATCAAGTATATACAAAACCTTTTCTCAACACTTTCATGTAACGAATTTCATAATCATTTTGTGATTTTATGTGAAATCGGATCTCTCTCACTTTGAAAAAGTTCAAACCCTTGCATTCAAATTCCTTTCATCTTCAACCTTTGTTTTGATTTCAAATCTTGATAATGAGAGATTTATGATTGGTCGGGGGAGACATTGTCTTAAAACTAACTATTCTTGAAGATTGGGTAAAGATTTTCATGTTATTTCAAGATTGAGGAGTTGTCATTGATGCTGACAAATTCTAGTATGAAAATAAGGAGGTTTTTCGCTCTAGATTGCCTTAGTAGTGATTGTGTGGAAAGCTACAAATAAGGCGAAGTTCTTCTCATATCTTCAGGAAATTCATCACTCAAGTAATCAGTAGGATCAAAGGATTAATTGCTACGCACGAAGGCTTGGAGTAGATTTGTGATATTGGAATATTCTTAAAGCACCAATCAAGTAAAGATTATGCATAAGAGTGTAAGTAGACTCACGCGAGGGCGACTGAGTCGAAGTACTATAAATTTTGGTGGCCTCTCTCTCTCTCTCTCTCTCTCTATATATATATATATATATATATATATATATATATATATATATATATATATATATCTTACTTTGTATTTAAATTTTATAGTATATTGCATGTTTAGGTTTTTAATTCTTAGAGTAGTTTTCATTCATTCAATTGGTAGCGTTTTATTGCTTAAGATTAGATTTTGTTGGAATCAATATCTAATCGAGTTTTAGTGGTGATAAAAATCTGAGAAACTTTTTGGAATTCGCGAATTAAATCTGTATAAACACAACTCGTGAAATATTCAATCGGATCAATAAAATATCTAGTGTAACATCATTAGACCATTCACGATATTTGTGAAATGATAAAGTGTTTACGTGAAACAATTTCTATACAAGTATAATTTTCATATTTTCGCTCTAAATATTTCGCACGCAAACTCAAAAAACCTCTGATAATTCATTTATGAAAAATCGGTTGAATATGTTTTAAACTTTTATTACCCCTTCTAGACTGTTTTCTTACACTATATTCTCACCAAACAATTTTGAGTTTGACTATTTTGAACTGACTTATCAATATTATGTTAATTTTGAGTTTTACTCGAATAATTAGTCTGTCACACATAATTGTCAATTCTTCTTTTCATAAAAGAACGAAATACATAAAACTTGATTGCTATTAAGTCAAGGAAACATTACTCCAACAACTGTTTCGTTTAACGTATAACTTCATCTCAAAAACTAACTTATGTCTTCGCCAATGCTCTTGATCTTACTTCTTTTGATCTACTCAACATATATGGGTGAACTTGAAGGGGGAGATTTTAGATCATAATTGGATGGAGATTTTAGATCATAATTGGATTTTGAGTTTGACTATATTAAGTTGACTTAGTCAACATTATGTTAATTTATTATACAATTAGTTTATTGCGTTTGTTATAAATTTTCTTTTTGTTAACTAAGCCATTTGCCTTAGTATATAAGAGACTCACTTTTTCGTATTTGAGATTTCAAGTCACTTTTATGAATTCATGATTTATCGATTCATTCAGCATATCTTTATTCTTTCCTCTCAATTATGAGAGCAACACTACACCTTCCAATGAGACACAATAAGACACTCGCCTATAAAAAACAATGTAATACTCTAAGTCAAAAGAACAAAACATTGAGATGCTATTGGTCCTTCCTTCCAATTCCATTACCACCAATAGATCTCAATGTATTAGCCTTTGGAAATTCTGATGTGCCATATCATATGGTTTGCCAATTGCCAGAATCAAGAATATATCGCTGAGGTAAGGTAACCAACCATTCAACAAATCGCATCATTTGCACTTAATGCGCATAATCCGTGCAATAAATAAGTGTTCCGTGCTACTCAAGCTTTAATCATTGTTGTCACTTCTTTGTTATAAGTTGCTTCTAAATCATGGAGTACTCACCTAAGCTTGACCACATCTTTTATGGATATCATTAGTACTCTTATTAAATCATGAGGCATGATATTTGAACAACTCAAATATAAAACATCGTATAAAAGCCTATCAATTATTAAAATTATTATAAAAAATTGAAGATAATTGATAGTATAAGAGAAATGTAACCAATATTCTTGAGATATTATTTAAATGTTTAAAGTGGTAAATTTTTTAAAAATACGTGTATTTAATGTCTAATGATTTTTAATTTTTGAAGTATAATATTTTAGACATAAATAATATATTTATTTTCTTTTTATCCTAAATTTTAACTTAATTAAAATTTCAAATAATTATTTAAATTTAAGGGACAAGATATCATAAATTTCAAATTTAATTTATTATATTACGTCTATAAATCAACTATCAATCTATTAATTTATTATAATGAAACAGTAATCAACTAAATCTAAATTTTAAATCTATGTGGCATTGAATTTTGATTTGGTAAAAATTTATTTATGTGACAATCATTTTAAATCATGATTGTGAAAGATTTATTGATTTGATGAAATCTAAAAAATTATTATAATAATTCAAAATATTAAAGGAATATGAATAATGATTAAACATGTAGTATATTAAAATAAATATTATTTTATTTTATTTAAATAAGAAATAATAAAATTTACTAACAATTCAAAAAATTATTATATTTTAAAATAAAGTTTTTACTTAATAAATATTAAAAATTTCTAGAAAAAATTAGTATTTATAAATCTTAAACTTTATTTTTAAAGAAAGAACATATATTTTTCTGAATTTAAACAAATTTTACAATTTTTAATAAATTAAAAAACGTAAGAAATTTTTATATTTTGAAAGACTTCTTACGTGTTTATTTTTATTTTAAATCTCAATTTTGAAATATTTCTTCATTTGATGAAATTTAAAAAATTATTATGTCCATTCAACTGGAAGACGATTATCGATTAAAACGAAAATAAATATAATATTTTTTTATTTAAATAAAATAATTATATATATATATATATATATAATATCCTTTTGCAAATTTAAAATCACGCACAACAAAAGAATAAAACTGTAATCAACTAAACCTAAATTTTAAATCCACTTGACTTTGAATTTTGAAAGGTTCGTGATTTGGTAAAAGTTTATTTATGTGACAGTCATTTTAGATCATGGTTTTGAAAAATTAATAGATTTGGTGAAATCAAAAAAATTATTACGATAATTCAAAATATTAAAGGAATATGAGTACTGATTAAACCTGTAATATATTAAAATAAATATTATTTTATTTAAAAAATAAATAATAAAATTTACTAAGAGTTCAATAAACTATTATATTTTAAAATAAAGTTGTAACTTAATAAATATTAAAAATTTCATTTTTTTTTACTATATATAAATCTTAAACTTTATTTTTAAAGAAAGAATATATATTTTTCTGTATTTAAGCATGTTTTACTATTTTTTAATTAATTAAAAAATAAGCAAATTTTATATTTTGAAAGACTTCTTATGTGTGTATTTTTAATTTAAATATTAATTTTGAAATCTTTCTTCATTTGATAAAATTAATAAAAAAAAATTATTGCGTCCTTTCAAAATATTAATGGAAGATGATTATTGATTAAAATGGAAATATATATATATATATATATATATATATATATATATATATATATATATATATATATATATAAATTTTAAGTTATTTTATTTAAATAAAAAATAATAAATTTTATTAGAATTCAAAAAACTATTATATTTTAAAATAAAGTTTATAACTACTCTCTCCGTCCCAAATTATAAGTCACTCTGCCAAAAATATTTATCCCAAATTATAAGCGACTTTAAAATTCCAATACATCATTTATGACTTTCTGTCTAATATATTATTTACTATTTATTTCTCTTTCTTCTTTTATTCTTTTGATTACGTTTTCTAATGTAATTATTGAAGGACATATTTGTAAATTCATACATCATTTCACTTTTCCATAGTAATAATTAAAATTTTAATTTCCGTGAAAATGACCAAAACTTCAGATAATTTGGGACGGAGGGAGTAATAAATATTAAAAATTACTTAAAAAACTTATTTTATGTATTTACAAATATTAAACTTTATTTTTAAATAAAAAATGTATATTTTTCCGAAATTTAAACATACTTTACTATTTTTTAATTAAATAAAGAATATTACATTTTTTTAAATGATTATTAAAAATAATATCACAAATCAATTTAATAATAAAAGTCACGAGATTTTATTTAAGTAATATTTCTTATGTTTATATATAATATTTTAAATATTATTTTAATAACAATTTTTTTAATATTATTTTATTAACAAATTGCTTTGTTATATATTTTAGCATCATTCAAATATATCTTATTTTGTCTAACAACATAGATATAATTAAATATAAATATTTTTAAATTATATATAATTATACAAATATGTATAAACATTAGAATCTTTAAAGTTTACCAAATATATATATATATATATATATATATATATATATATATATATATATATATAAAAGCTAAATTACAGTTTTGATTCCCTATTTTTGTGTTTTTAAGATTTTTGTCCCCCTATTTTGTTTTTAAACAATTTTGGTCTCATCCCTATTTTGGCTAAAAAAAAAAGCTTATGTGCCACTTTTTAAAATACGTGACATATAATAAAATATCAGTTGTGTGCTATACAATTACAAAAAAAGGAAAAACATTTATTTTAAAAAGTGAAACATAGTCATTTTTTGTAGCCAAAATGAGAATGAAGACCAAAAGTGTTTAAAAATAAAATAGGAGGACTAAAATCGTGAAAATACTAAAATAGGAGGACAAAGATATATATATATATATATATATATATATATATATATATATATATATATATATATATATATATATATATATATATATATATATATATATATATAATGAACATAAAAAAATTATATAATTGGATATATAATATAGATATAACTAATTATAAATAAATAATATTATTGAGCTTAATTTTTCTGTTTCTTATTTAAATAAAATAATATTATATTCATATAAATATTTATTTATTTATTAATATATATAAAGAATAATATATTTTTAAGAAATTTTAATATTTATTAGTATTTATATATATATATATATATATATATATATATATATATATATATATATATATATATATATATATATATATATATAATTATTTTAATATGTATATATATTCATATATTTATAGTACACTTTAAATATATTATTGTTTATACAAATTTATCTATTTATATATAATTATCTTTTATAGTAAATATTGAATGAATTTTAATATATTTGTATTTAATTATGTCTATATTATTACCAAAATAAGATATATATATATATATATATATATATATATATATATATATATATATATATATATATATATATATATATATATAACTTTTAATTATATTGATGTTTATTCATATTTATCTATTTATATAAAATTTATTTATTTATAGTAAATTTTAAACTAATATAATACAATTTTTGTGGGCATTAGAGACAATTAAATTAATGTTCATGAGTTTTTTTCTTTTTCCAATACAAAACTCTTTCATTATAATGCTCTGCTTCATACAATTTCACATATATAATTATGCATCTTCTTCTATAAAATGGTTTGTGTTAGACTTTATCCAAATTAAAAAAAAAATTATATCGTAATTGTTTCTATTTAATTTGTTTATGTTCTGCAATTTTTCTAACTATGTTACAAATATGTTTCAATTTAGCCATTTCTAATATTTGTTTCATGATCTGTGATTTCTCTACGATTTTTCATATTCTATGAGCTTAATTAATTTTTCTAATATAAAAACTTATCCATTTTATGATCTGCGACACTATTTCAACCTGAGTTTCAAGTCCTAATTTTATTTTAATACCTTTATTCGTCACTCACTTTGTTTTACTTGCTTCTCATATTAATGTACTCAAACATGTGCAAAATGTCAAGACCTCCTATTTTTATTGGTGACCGGAAATAAAGAATTGTATTATTGATCATTAGACGGTTAGAGAGTGCAATAGCCAATAACATTTGTACTTGTTTGCAATTAGTATATTTTATAATTTTAATAAAATTAAAAATTTATTTTATAACAAAGTTTGCTTTCAAGAGACACTATATCATATATTATCTATTTTATTTTAAACAACTAATATATTTTTTGAGAGACAATATTCATACTTTTATTACAAACAAATAATAATGTTACCAATCCAATTTAAGAAGTATGTATTATTTTACTTTCTATCTCGAAACATATTTTAATTACTACTCATCGACATCAAGTAGAAAATTTTAAGTATTATATATTGATATCAATATTGTTAAATAATAAAATGTTTTAACTCACGGGTCATTATCAATACAATACATATTTTATTTTAATCAATTAAATTTATATGATCATGATTCATTTTACGATTAAGAAATAAATTTTAAAATTAAATATATATTTAAATATATTTTATATTTTATTAAAATAAATTTACTCATTCGGACGCACAGATATCTTACTAGTATTAAATTAAAATACAACATAATACAACTTTTTTTTAAAGATAAATAATATATATTAATAAAAAAGGAAAGGTACTAAATGTCAGCACCGAAGACATACACAAGGTATCTTTCCATCGTCAAGCACAAAACAAAATATATGGATAACAACAAAAATAATAATTACTATAATAGAGAAGAAAATTTTATCCTATACACCCTACAGTTAATCTCATACCCCTTTAAATTTTAAAATATTTCAACTTTATCTTTTTACTAATTTTACTTTTCTATTGAATCTTTTACTATTTTTACTATTCATCTGAACGCATCTGAAAAAGACAAGTGGTACCTGAAATTTAAGAACCGAATAACCCAAGATGGAGAAATCCGGTATGTATTTGATCATAAACCGGATAACCTTTTAAAGCTAAATTTGGATCGGGTTTTTTTCTCGGAAAACCAGGCCACAAGTTCTCCGGTTAACAACATTAACCATCCAGATATCATTTGGCTGTGAGTTCCGGTTTGTAATAAAAAGCCAACCGGATACCATGTGGTATAGTTATCCGGTGCGATTTTTACTATTTTTTTAATTTTTTTAATTTTGTTAAATAGGTGTTATTCCTCAAATATGCGATAAAAATCAGACATGCGTAGATACCACTGATATGTTTACATCTGCACAACGTTTTGCTACAAGAGAAGAGGCGATAAGATGGATTAGGGAGATTGGAATCAGGAATAAAGTGACAGTTATAATAACACGTTCAGATACCAAAACAGGCAAGAGAGGAAGAAGTGATAAAGTAATATTTGATTGTGATAAAGGTGGAAAATACAAAGAAGGAGAAAGTGAAACACATAGTGCTAGTAAGAAATGTGATTGTCCGTTCAAAATTAGATCCACACCGTCAAAAGATGGTTCCGAATGGAAGAGTGATGTAAAATGTGGAGTTCATAATCATGGGTTACCTGATACATTTGAAGGGTATCCTTTTGTAAGTCGACTTAATGCAGAAGAACAACAACATATTGTTGATTTTGACAAAACGTCATGTTCCACCAAGATACATACTTTTGTCATTGCAGGAGCGAGATCCAGAAAATGTCACTCGGATCACGCAAATATATAAGAAAAAGAGTAAAATACAGAAAGATATAAGTGGGCCTAGAACAGAAATGCAACATTTGTTTAAGCTGGTAGGGGAATCAGATTATGTATACTGGAGCAGGAAAAAAGATGATTCATAAGTTGTGAGGGATATTTTCTAGGCTCATCCAGAATCAGTGAAGTTGTTGAATATGTTTCCTGTTGTGTTGATAATGGATAGCACATACAAGACAAATAAGTATAGACAACCTCTGTTTGAAATAGTTGGTGTGACATCCACTGAGTTGACATTTGCTGTTGCATTTGCATATATGGAATTAGAGCAGACTGGAAATTTTTTTTTGGTTTTGGATAAGTTGAAACAGTTGTTTACTAAGGACAGGTTTTGGCCACAAGTGGTGTTGACTGATAGAGATCTTGCCTTGATGAAAGCAATTGAAAAAACAACCAATTTGCTTTGTCGATTTCACATCAACAAAATTGTGAAAGCGAAGTGTAAGGAATATGTTGTGGATGATATCTGGGAGTCGATAGAGAAAATGTGGTATGAACTTGTAAGGGCTAGTGATGAGGTGGAGTATCAACAAAGGTTGCAACAACTTGAGCATGCATGTGTTGAATTTACAACATTTATTGATTATGTGAAAGATACATGGTTGTCTCCGCATAGACATAGATTCGTCGAAGCATGGATCAATCAAGTGTTGCATTTGGGAAACACCACAACCAATAGGTATGCTTATGTTAATATACCTTGATTTTACTCAAAGTTTTTTATATTAATATTACGTGTACTTACTTGTTTTTTGATTTATTTAAAGGGTTGAATCCGCACATTGGAAATTGAAGCAAAAGTTGGAGAATAGTTTAGGTGATATGTGAAAATGCTGAGGGGCTATGAATGTAAGTCTTAAGATACAATTGGGCAACATTATAGCTTCATTTCAGAAGAGTTTTTATGAAGTCGAACATGCACACACTAGCCCGTTTTATGGAAATTTGCGTGGATCTGTATCTAGAGCTGCTTTGAGGCATATTGTTGAAGAGTGGGCGAGGGTTGATATTGTTGGTACAGACACCCAAAAGTGCGGGTGTACTCATAGAAAAGTGTATGGGTTACCTTATGCTTGTGAGTTAGGGAGATATACACTGAGTGGTGATCCAATATTAATTGAGGCTATTCACATTCATTGGAGAAAGCTAAGTATGGAAGGCAGACAAGAGGTGGATGCAGATGATAGATCAGAGGTGGACATGACCAATGCAATTGAGGAAATTTGGAAAAAGTACAGGGCAACAGATGTTGTTGGGAAAAGAGCATTAAAGAGTAGGGTGTGTGAAATTTCTTATCCCACTACAACAAAAATGTTGCCACCGCCTGAAAAAATAAAAACCAAGGGAGGAGTGAAGAAGAATGGGAAGAGACCTACGGGATATGATGTTTATCGTGATCCTTCATATCATGAGTATGTTGATCGAGCGCACTCGAGCTCCCAAAAGTCTTCAAAGAGGGTATATTCACAATTATCCCAAACCTCTGAGAAGAAACCATGTAGTAAATTCATTACACAATTTCAAGGCTTCCAGCACATATCAGACCATTTATTGATGACATTGTTGATGTGATGAAGGATGGAAATTGTGGTTTTAGAGTCATTGCATTGTTTCATGGTTATGGATCAGATGGATGGTCAATTGTTCGTCGTGATTTGGATAATGAACTTAAAGGTCCTAGAAGCAAGCTGTATGAAAAGTTATTTGGAGCTCGTTTTTCGATAGTGAGAATTTCGTTAATGATATCAAAGTTAGGTCCTCAACCACCAGAGAAATGGATGATATTACCTGAAATGGCTTATGTAATAGCTAATCGGTATAATGTCATTGTTGTCTTTGTGGGTTTTCCTTATTTAACGTTCTTTCATATGACGACTTCACATTCACCTAATGTGTCCATTTACTGCATTGGATTTGTAGACGGAAATTATTGGGTACAGGTAATTATTTTTTAAGTTACATATATACTTATTTTTTAAGTTACATATATACTTATTTTACTTATTTGTTTTATTACGCATATACTTATTTACTTATTTGTTCAATTACTTATAACCAGGTAAACATGAACGAAGGCTTTCCGTTACCACCCTTCACATTGGCTTGGAAACAATTCCGCACAAAAGAGGCGACTTCTTGGATGATAGGATTTGGTGGACGACTACAACATTGGCAGCGTCTTACACTTGTAGTAGCGCCACATATTATTAAACTATAATTGTTATGTCTTTGTTTTGTATTGTATTTATTTGACATATGACTTTCATGCTAGATTTTGGATTCAGATGTCTTTGTTTTGTTTTGTATTCATTTGACATATGACTTTCATGCTAGATTTTGGATTCAGTTGACATATATATTTCATGCTATATTTTAAATTTTATTTTTATTTTTATATTTTGGATTGCAGAAAGTAGAAATATTAAAAGAGTGCACAAAATAATACATAAGTCTGACAGAAATACATAAGTCATGGGATAATACATAAGTCACAAAATAGAATATAAGTCTAAAAAAAAAATAAACAAGGTAAATCATGGATATGGATAAGGTATCGGTCCTTCCTGAGATAGTGGTCCTCCCTGAGCTACACGTAATGATCGAAAAATCTCAATGAACTCATTGTCCTCCTCATTTGCACCGTGACACTGCAAGTAGCGATGAAGCTCACCTGACATGTATGCTAACCTCTTGTCTTCTGGTCCCTCAGCATGAACAGGCACTTGGATCTCTCTCACCTCATTTTGTGGCGGTGCTACCAAACGAGGATGTGACACCATATAATACCAACCCAGATACTCATCAACTACATCATATGGTCGGACAACAAAAACTGCATCACGAATAACATCCAAAACCCTCTGAACATAACTTAACCAGTCTACATCCACATCAAGAGACTCAACAGCAGGAGGATGGTGGGGTATGTATTGTCTACATCCAAACTGACACAAACATCTGTCGGGTAGATATAGCATTATTGTACCATACCATTTCAGACCACCCTTGTATAGACATATATCATCAAATGGACGTATGTGTCGGTGATCCTCAAAAGGACACCAAATGACATCACCCGGTGTCAATGGATCTAAACGCACCCTGTGCTCATCGACCTTTGCAGTGGATTGCCTGTAACACCACTTTATCGCCCTCAGAAGTGGACTACCTACACCACAAATCCCAAATAGACCTCTCTTCCCAATAAAGGGAAAATACTCGTGGATCCAACACTGTTACACACCATGAATAATATAAATAAAATTTATAAATAACTAAAGATAATATATACATATATATATATATATATATATATATATATATTATTTTATACCTGGAATAGAGAGGCATATCTACCCAACTGTTTGCAAGAATAGAAAGAAGCATCACCTAGATAGCAGTAAAGATTAACCAGTGTCGCATCTCCCCAACAGTATCTACCACATCCATCCAAATCCCTAAATAGTGATAAATAATTTGCCTCCACCAGAGTAAAGGTCTTATCTGTCAGAATGGTGCAACCTAATAACAATAACATGTACGCTCTAGCAGCACAATCAAACTTGTTAGCAGCCCCCTGACGCTCAAAAATAATCTTTAACCAATCCAATATGTAGTAAGGACCTCTACAAAACTGGACCTCCTCAGCAATCTCCTCCAACGAAACTCCCATAAGATCAATAGCTAATCTAATAACATCATTATCAGTGAACCCTTCTGCAGGGTCAACCAAGCCACCCCTAATCGGCACGTGGAGAAGACATGAAATATCGTCTAAAGTAATGGTCATCTCACCAAATGGCATGTGAAATGACGATGTTTCAGGATGCCATCGCTCTACAAATACCGATACTAGATGTTGGTCAATCCTCGACAAACTAGTTCTTTGAAGAAAGAATATACCATAATTCAGCAACCAGTTCTCTATAATAGGAGAGAGCATGTGTGGAACCCAACCGATCAATTTGTTGCCATGTGCAGCAACCTTTAACTCTTTTTTAGGATGTCTCTCCTGAAAATAATTTATACCAAACATGTTATAAATTATATAAATTTTAACAAATAAAAACTATTTAAAATAAAATGATAACGATTAACTTACCTCGCCAAGCCAGAGACGACGAGCAACATGACCATCATATCTGACCAAAAGAGAAGTATCGGTGGGTCCTCCTGGAAAAGGTAGATGCACCTGATCCCCTGCAGGCGACTGATGTCCCTCTGCATCGTCCGCTTCACTGCGATGTTGCCGTTCCTCTATTCTTCTGCGCATATTATTGTCACCCGCCGCGCCTCCTCGCCTGCGAACCACTAAAGAAAAAAAGTCAAAAAACGAATAACCCAATGGGACATTTTCTGAAATACAAAGCAATAAACCGGATAACCCAAACAGTGGTTTCTGGGGTGTTTCGAAACAAACCGGATAACCCCATAACGTTAATTCCAGAGTGTTTCCAAAGCAAACCGGATAACCCATAACGTTAGTTCCGAGGTGTTTCAAAATTTTCAAACGCAAACCGGATAACCCCTTAATGTGTAATCCGGTGTGTATAATTTTGTTTATGGCAAACATGAATACTTACTCTTGTGTCCTCCGGAGTGTAAAATAAAGAATCGGATGTGGGCTTGTTGGGTTCTCCGGTTTGTTAAAAAAACTCACTTTCTCTCGTTTTACAGAAGTAAAAATAGTAAAAAAAAATTATGTGACTAGTATTTATACAAGGATAATTTCGCTCAAATGTCAAAATTGTAGGAATTGCGGAATAAATGTAGGGGTATAGAGTAAAATTTTCATAAATTAATTATATATATATATATATATATATATATATATATATATATATATATATATATATATATGTTAGTTTGAATAAAGACAACAAGTTATGTTTGTGTGCAGCGGCTAGCTTACCTTTCATTCAAATTTAAATCGCTGGTTCGATGCTTCGAAGTATTTTTTAAGCTTTTAATTAATTGTTATATTAATAAAATTCCAAAAAATTTGAGAACTTGAGAACAGGCATCGATGGTTGCTCGTACCATGGAAAATACTTACATTGCCAACTTAACTAAATCAACCGCTTTTGATTTATTATTAAATAGTATTTATTTTAATAATGTTTTTTTATTAACCTTTTTTTATTTTATTTCTTTAATATAACTTTTAGATAATATTTATTTTTTGTAATTAAATATTTAAAGATTTACCATATGACTAAATTATTTATTATTAAGTTCTTAGACTAAGAAATATCTTATAATTATTAGTGGTTTGATTTTGTTCTATAAAAAGATTTACTATTAAACCTTATTTTACAATAATATATTTTAAAAAAATCGGATATCAGTGTTATTTTTAATTATTTTTATGAATATATTAATAATAAATTAAATAAATTTAAAATATTTTTAAAGAATTTAATACTAATTTTTTTGACAAGATTAATACTAATTTATCTCTATCGAGAAATATGAAAACATTAATCTCTATGTAAACAATGTGATGCTAATTTGTACTTATGTAACTCTAGCAACAATTAAAAAATGCCTATACCTTCCATATCCTTCGAGAGCACTGTATCATTCATAGTTTTCAAATCCATCAAATTATGGCATGCCAAATCACAAGCAAACCTCCCTTAATTCTAGACAGTTGATCACCAAGAATAGAGAAAATCTAAAAAAAAGTGTCATTGTATCTCTAGGTAAAACCAAGCACCAATCCAACCAATTAAAAATCCTATGTAAAACTCATGCAACTACCTCACAAGTCGAAAAAAAATAAGAGGTGACTCAATGGGTCGACCCCTCTCTTCATTAAGTTCTCACTGGTAAGAATTCGATCCTGAAAAAACAATTACTTTGGAGGAAGTCCAACTGCTCTATATATTAGAAAGAATCCACGTTACCGGCGAGTCTTGATGATTACCGTAAAACTCTCTACTAAGGAGGAGCAAATAAATATACGATACAGAATAAGATGTGTTTTTAGAGCAACACCAACACCAATTTTTTGGTTGAACTGAAGGTATAAAATTACTAATAACCAATAGAAGATCATAAATTAATTCTAGCACATGCTAAAAAATGTGGATTCTTTTCTAATATCTCAAACACAAATCTAACCCTTCCACCTACCTTTTCCATAAAACGATCTTTCTGCTCAAATATTGAAAAAAAGCTTAAGAAACCTACTCTGAAGAGGATGGGCTCTGCCTCTCACCCAAAGATTATTTCAAAAAGAATTTTTAACTACTTTCTTATCTTGATATTAGTTTGAGATTATTCAATTCCTTATGTGAGTATGTCAAAATTTTAACAATCTACAATATATTGTAATTTCTCATTTCAATTAATTGCTGAATAATTGAATTGATTCTCAACATTATGGTGACTTTTAAATAGATGCAACCATTAGAAATTGAGAAACAAAATTGAAATGACCACATTCCAAAATTTTATTTTTTAAAAACATATATGTAGGATAATAAAAAATCATTATCTGACAAGTCAATAGTAGAATTTGAATATTTTGAACAATTTGTTTACTAGATACATCTCTGAATACTATTATAAGTAACTTTTACTTTTTAGGTTCATTTGACTATCAATGTATCTGGTATATAAATCAAATACATTGATAGTCAAATATATCTAAAAAAATATTTTAAAAAATTATAATAGTGCAGGAGAATATATGCTTAATGGATCTTATCCGGATGTTGCCTATGGTGGAAATGAAAACCAAGTTTCCAATTATGAAATACATAATAATTCAACCGTTCATATATCATTATTAACAATCATGCAAATATTTATGAAGTTATTTAAAGCAAAATTATAAAAATTAATTTCTTATTTAAACATTCATTAATTTAAGCACATACTTAAAATTAAAGTTATTTTTATATTAATTGATGTTGTCTTGACATTGAAGACCGAATACATGGAGTGGGGTATCAGTATATCCTCCATCTAATGAATCTATGATTCCATGGT
The DNA here is from genome assembly GCA_021764765.1 of Vicia sativa. Taxonomy (NCBI): domain Eukaryota; kingdom Viridiplantae; phylum Streptophyta; class Magnoliopsida; order Fabales; family Fabaceae; genus Vicia; species Vicia sativa. The sequence goes on from CM038792.1 coordinate 102,923,134, forward strand.
TACTTTTACATGACGCCTAAGCCATATCTTATAAATCCCTATGTTCTTCACTAATAGAACTAGTAGAATATTCGTGTGGCACCAATACAATTATAGCAAAGTTTGTAAGTTACTAATTTATGAAAGCAAAAGTTTGTGAACATATTTATCTGTTGTGTGATATTATGATGGTAGATACCTGAAAAGGAATTTGGAGTGACTCAACTTGGTTTTGCAAGTGGACATAATACTTTTCCGATATAGTGGGCTAGAAGGCGGTGGATGTAGATATCACTAATGAGAGTGACTTGCAAGATGTGTGAAGATTCTGTATTTGGTGGTCTTGTTCTTGGATACTATGTCCAAACATGGAATCCATATCACTTCTTAAAAGTATTGCCTTTTAGACTTCGAATACTTTTTTCTGATCAAATAAGGTCTAGCTGATTAAATTCTAGTTTGAATTCAAACTAAGATATATTTTAGAATTTCAACAAATTAAAATTAAAGTAATTCTATTATGATTTTGTCGAATTTATCACTTATTAATTTAAAACACAGGTTTGTAGATGATAATCTTATCATAGGAGAGATATTTGTCAATAATTTGTTGATTATTAAATTCATCTTTACGAATTTTAAATTTGCTAACATTCTTTTGGTGACTTCTCTATGAGCATCTTCATTGGAGTTAATGTCGTTACAGACTTTGTGTCCATGCTTGAGACTACATATCGACTATCTTTAATAACTTGTGAGATGACGAGTGAGGTTCGGTAGAGGATCTGTATAAGGCTAGCATGACTATTAGTGTTGTCTAGAGAGTTAGGTTCCTTGTTTGAGATTGTTAATGTTAGATCAACAACCAATAACAAAAAAAAAATAAAAATTAAAACATAAATCGCAAATAACAAACGCAATATATTTTTATGCAGTTTGACAAATGTGGTTATGTATGTAACTATAAATTAGTTATAGTTCTATATTATTATTTGAATGAATTATGATTTCAATGATATAAGAGGGGAATATAATACTACAGTCAAAATTACAAGCATAAATCTGAACTATATGTTTGTCTCATGTTCCTCTTTAATGATAATGTGTCATACTCAATATTGAAATACAAGTGTGAGTGGTTAAGTCTCACATCGAATAAAAATTGAAGAAATGTTAGATTTATGAGATAAATGATCATTACTCTCATTACTTAAAGGTTTTGGGTGAATTCCTCTTCACCTAAAGGTTTTGCGTGAATATGTGGTGTCAAGATCTAATGGATCCTAAACGTTAAACCCATTGACACTTCTGGTGCTCCCCAAATTCCCTAACAAGTGGTATAAGAACCATGGTTAGATTAAGTGTGGGAGCATGAATGAGATCCTAGTATGAATCAAGGCTAGTGATGAGGGTCATTCACACTTGTGGAGAGAGATTTTTAGAATTCAAGTGTAAGTTGTTAAGTTTCACATTGACTAGAAATTGAGGAAATGTTGGATTTATAAGAGAAATGACTCATACTCTCATTATTTTAAGGTTTTTAATGGATATGTATTGTCAATGTCTCTTGTATTCTGAACATTTAACCATTGTCATTTTTGGTGCTCTATAGACTCCGTAACACTCCATAATCTCTTTTTTTTTTGGGAATATCAAACCCCTATGAAGATTACATTACATCCATATACTTGTAAGTTGGGGTAAACCACTTACTTTTGATCTTGTGAACTCCATATCAATATGTTTGGTTCAGGCATGATACACCTGATTTTTTCGAATAAATAGAAATATGACTATTACAATGGTTAGACTAAGTGTGGGAGCAGGAGTGGGATCCTAGTAGGAATCAAGGTTAGTGATGAGAGTAACTCACACTTGTGGAGGGATATTTTTGGGATTCAAGTGTAAGTTGTTAAGTTCCACATCGACTAAAAATTGAGGAAATGTTGAATTTATAAGAGAAATTATTCATACTCTTCTTGTCTTAAGGTTTTGGATGAATATGTAGTGTCAATGTCTCTTTTATTCTGAACATTTAACCATTGACACTTTTGGTGCTCCCTAGACTCCCCAACACTCAACAATCTTCTGTCTGGGGAATATCAAACCCATATAAATATTCCCTGCATTACATCCATATACTTGTAACTAGGGGTATATCCCTTACTTTTTGATCTTGTGAACTTCATATCGATATGTTTGGCTCAGGTATGATACACCTGATTTTTTTCAAATAAACGGAAATATGACTATTACAATGAAACTGAATGTTGAAATATTAAATTAGATTTGGTAAAAATATTAGATTAGATTTGATTTAATATTTAAATATAATCCAAGTTGTGTAAACCCAAGCCCAATTAGGGTAGTATATAAATAGTCTCAGGTTGTATCATTATCTGTACAATTCAATAATACAAATCCTTATCTCCTTTATTATTCTCTATTTCCCTCCTCACTAAAAGTGCCTCACGCACTAACAAATTGGTATCCAGAGCTTTTGGTTATTGTTCTTAATCGACTTTTCAAGAATTTTACGTCAAAGATCGTATTTACAGGACAAGTGAATCAACCGCTTGGAAGATGGCTAGTGATAAGGGCATTCTGAATTCTCTTCAAATGCTTGATGGCAAGAATTGGATCTGATGGAAAAACAGATGCAATCCTTGTTTGGCTTCCATGAAATCCTAGAGGTGGTTACTGACGGCGTTCCTGCATTGGCTGCAGAAGCAACCAAAGCACTGAAAAAAGCCCACAACGAAGTCAAGAAGAAAGATTGCAAGGCTGCTTATTGCATTTAGAAGGCTGTTGATGCTGCTAATTTCGATAGAATCTCTCATGCTGAAACGGCGAAGGTGGAATGTGATATTCTGGTGAAGTATTATAAAGGAGGTGAGAAAGTTAAGGTTGTCAAGTTACAAACCTTGCGTCGACAGTATGAATTGTTGTTGATTGGAGAAGATGAAAAAGTTGCAGAATATGTGTCGAAGGTTCAGAAACTCGTCCATCTCATGAAGGGTTGTGGTGAAACCATAACTGATAAGATGATAGTTGAGAAGGTAATGAGAACGTTGACCTTTTACTTTGATCACATTATCGTAGCTATTCAGGAATCCAAAAAACTTGAAACCACTAAAGTGGAAGATTTGGTTGGTTCGTTGGAGGCGCGTGAGATGCGTATTATCAAAAGGAAATGAGTTCAAGACTCGATACAGGCTTTGCAAGCTCAGTCATGGAAAAAGGATGGTGGCTCCAACAAATTCAAAGGTAAGTTCGACAAGTCTCAGGGCAAGAAGCCTTGGTCGAATTACCACAAGAATAAGGTCGAAGATAGAAATTCTTAATCCTCGAAAAGGGGAGGAGGAAACTATCGAAAGGACAAAGAAGATGAAAAGGGTGTACAGTACTATAACTGTGAAAAGTTGGGCCACGTAGCCAAAAATTATTGGTACAAAAAAGACAATGGATCGAAAAAAAGCAAGGACGGAGGAGAGAACCTTGCATGCCAAGATTCAAATGATTCTGAAGGTGGTATGGTGGTTATGGCTACAGTTACAGATAACCATGTCGAATCCAAGATCTGGTTCTTCGACTGAAGCTGCTCGAATCACATGACTGGTCGAAAGGAATGGTTGGCAGACTATGACGAGTCGAAGAAGAGAAAGGTAAAACTTGCTGATAATAGTTTGTTGCAAGCAGAAGGTACTTGAAAAATAGTTTTTCAAATGAGTAATGGAGGGAAAACTATGATTAAAGATGTGCTCTATGTACCTGGAATGAAGTGCAACTTGCTAAGTGTTGGACAACTGGTCGAAAAAGGTTTCTCAGTTGTTATGAAAGATGGAGCTTTGAAATTGTTCGACACCAAGAACAATTTGGTCTTAAAATCTCCTTTGTCAAAGAACAGGACGTTTACGACTATGATCAGTTCGACTATAGTTCAATGTTTGAAAATTATTGTTGACCACAAAGTTAGTTGGTTGTGGCATTTGAGATTTGGACATTTGAACTTTCGATCACTCAATCAACTGATTACTCAAGATATGGTTACTGGAATTCCAAGTCTTGAGATGTCTGAAAAAATTAGTGAAGGTTGTTTAGTCGGAAAGTAATCCAGAAATTATTTTGTGTCGACTATGCCAATGAGATCATCCTGCATTCTCGAAGTGGTACATCCAGATGTATGTGGTCCATTCGAAGAACATACCATTAGTGGAAATAGATATTTTGTTTCATTTATTGATGAGTTCAGTCGAAAGTTGTGGATCTATGCGATCCAGAGGAAGGATGAAGTATTTGAAATCTTTTAGAGATTCAAGAAACTTGTCGAAAACCAGAGTGAGAAAATGATCAAAGTTCTGCGAACAGATAGAGGTGGCGAATACACTTCGGAGATGTTTGAGAAATTCTATGTAGAACATGGTGTTGATCATGAGGTAACTGCTTCTTATACGCCTCAACATAATGGAATTTCTAAAAGAAGAAACATAACTATATTAGATATGGCAAGATGCATGCTAAAGCATAAGAATTTACCAAAGTCTTTATGGGGAGAAGCTGTTTCAACTGCAATTTATATTTTGAACAGGTGTCCTACCAAGATATTAAAGAACAGTTCCTAAAGAAGTATGGAGTGGAAAACGATCACCAGTAAGTCATTTGAAGGTGTTTGGCTCTATGTGTTATAAGCATATTCCTGATGCAAGAAGAAGAAAGCTTAATGACAAGAGTGAACCTATGATTCTGGTAGGATATCATAAAACTGGTGCATACAGGTTTTTCAATCCATTTAATGAGAAGATTGTGTTGAGTAGAGACATTGTAATTGATGAAAATTATGCCTGGGATTGGGAATCTAGTAATTCAATTAACAAGCCATTGATGGTCTCTGATTTCGACGAAGAAATTGATGAGATCGAAGTCGGAGGAATTACTGAGAATCCAATCGAAGTCGAAGATGAAGCAAATACTGATATTCCAGACAATGTCAAAGTCGAAGAGGGTGTGGCTAGCACAAGCCATAGACCTCAACGAAATAGAGTTCCTCCAACAAGACTTCAAGATTATGAAGTAACTGGTGATGATGAAGTAACACCATACGGAGAATTAGTTCATTTTGCTTTACTTGCAGGTATTGAACCAATCAACTATAGCGAAGCTTTGAAAAGTAACAAGTGAAAGCTAGCTATGGTCGAAAAGTTAGAGGCAATCGAAAGAAACAATACATGGGAGTTATTCCAATTACCAATGTTGATGGTTCGATAGCAAGACATTAAGCAAGATTAGTAGCTCGAGGTTTCTTCAAAATAAAGGACTTGACTACTCTGAAGTATTTTCTCAAGTAGCAAGATTGGAGACTGTTCGACTAGTAGTAGCATTGGCATGCAACCAAGGTTGGTCGACATTTCATTTAGATGTGAAATCAACATTTATCAATGGTCCTTTAGAAGAAGAGGTTTATGTTACACAACCTCCTGGGTTTGTGATTCAGAAGGAAGCGAGTAAAGTATATAAGTTGCATAAAGCGCTCTATGGTCTCAAGCAGACACCTAGGGCATGGAACAAGAAGATTGACTCATACTTAGTCGAATTGGGATTTGTCAAATGCAAATCAGAGTATGGTGTCTATGTTCAGGTTGTAGCACAAGATATAACAATCATCTGCTTATATGTTGATGACTTGCTAGTAACTGGAAATAGCTTGAAGAACTTGTCAAAGTTCAAAGAGCTGCTGACGAAGGAATTTGAAATGTCGGATCTGGAAAGTTGTCTTATTTCCTAGGCATGGAATTCCAAATAACGAAGCAAGGTATGGTGCTACACCAAAGGAAGTATGTTAGAGAGATTCTCAAGAGATTCAGAATGGATGATTCGAATCCTGCATCCTCACCTGTTGAACCAAATGTGAAGTTGGAGAAGAATGGAGAGGAAGACAGAGTTGATGTAACTTTGTTCAAGCAAATTGTGGGATCTCTTAGATTTTTATGCAACAGTCGACCTGATATAGGTTTCGCTATCGGATTAGTAATCAAATATATGAGTGAACCAAGAGTGTCACATATGAAGGCTGCAAGAAGAATCCTGAGATATCTGAAGGGTTCGATAAACTGTGGAATACTATTTTGACGAAATTCTGAAGATAAAAAAGCAATAGTTAATTGTTTTCGAATGCTGATTGGTTTGGAGATAAGGAAGATCGAAGAAGCACAACTGCATATTTCTTTCAAGTATTTGGTGCCCCAATCTCATGGTGTTTGAAGAAGCAATCTGTGGTGGCATTGTCATCTTACAAAGCTGGATATATAGCAGGATCCTATGTTGCTTATCAAGCAATTTGGATCAAATCAATACTTGAAAAAATAGTTGTCGAAGTGAAGAAGTCTCCAGTGTTGCAAATCGTCAACAAGTCAGGTATAAATATGGCGAAGAATTCAGTTCTGCATGGAAGAAGTACAATTCAATAATACAAATCCTTATTTACTTTAATTTATTATTCTCTCTTTCTTTCCTCACTAAAAATGTCTCACACACCAACACTGAACTTCTTCTAGTTAAATATCTAATTCACTAACCAATCTTGTAGCCCCTAAAGCTCTTTTTGCAGCCTCAAATACTATTATGTACTTTGATTTAGTTATAGACATGACCACTAAGAATTGAATTGGCAATTTTCAACAAATAGATCCACATGTAAGAGTAAAACAATATCATGCTGGAGATCTCATATAATTCATATCACCTGCATAATCTAAATCAAAATAGTCCACACTAAAGATCACAATATCCACCGTTAAACATGGTACCATAATCTTTGTATCTTTCAAGTATCAAAATCCGTTTGACTACTCCTTAATGATGTTTACATGGTTTGTACATAAACATGCAAAATCAACTTGCAACTTGTACTAAATATATTCTAGTGAAAACCATAACGTACATTAAAATAATGAACAACACTGACATAAAAACTTTTAATATATAGTCAATTTTTGTATTTGTCTTTGGACAGTTACTTACGGAGAGGTTAAAGTGATTCACCAATAAAATACTCACAATCTTTGAATGACTCAATAATATTTAGGGCAATACTATCTTGTTCCTTTGGGACACAAGTTAAAGGAGAATAAATGATTATCGGTCTCACTTGTTTTATTTTTGGAACCTGTAATATTTAAATACTCTAACTAAAATATTAAATGCATATTTATACGTATGAAGACCAGCTATTAATCTTTTTCTTTTTATTTTGGATAATTTCTATAAAAAAAAGTTACATTTGAATGATTTATTTGCAACTGTAATTTATTTTGCTACATTATTTTATTCTTAAAATATTTTATTTTTATATTAAAAATCTTTTAGCATAACTCTCAGCAGCAATATATTATTGTAATTTAAAATAAATTACTTTTAAACCAATTAAAAATGAAACGAAAAAAATAAAATAAAAGTTAGTCAAACGTGTTTTGTATGATTGTTAACATTATCGTTAATTTAGAATACAAAAAGTTGTAGATGTATCAGAGGGTAATTTAGTCTTAATAATTTTTAACAAATATAAATTTTAATGTTTTATTTACTATAATTAAATATTATATATTTTAAAATAAAATAAGTGAAATTGACTATCATTAATTACACCTTAACATGTGTCTTTGAGACATAAGATAACAAGATACTAAAATTTATGTGTCTTTGAGACATAAGATAACAAGATACTAAAATTTATAAGTACACATGTGTGAGTAATTTGAAAGACCCTATAAAGTTGGTGTATTGATGTGAGTTTTTATCCCAAAAGTCTTTTAAGCATCACCTAAATCCTTTGGATCAAACTCTTTTTCTACTTATATTTTAAGTTCATTTAAATTATATAAATGATGATAACGATCAATATGTCATTTATGTACAATTAAAAAAAGTGATGATACAGCGTATTCTTTCACTCACAATTTTTTAATTTTTTTTTTATAGAGTTCAAAAGACTATACACCAAAGTTTACAAAAGACATCATGTAGTGTCTAAATTTTGGGTGTTCAATTATCTTATCTGGAAAAAAAAATCATCAGAATGACTTGACTTTTTTATCATCCATAGTCTCCACACACTCTTCCATAGTCTCCACACAAATTTATGTCTATACTCGTCCAGAATTTAACATATTTTTAGTCCACGTATCCTCTTTGTAAATATTTCTTCCGGTGTTGATTATAAAGAACAACAAAAAATTTCATGGTCTTAAATATAAAAATATATATATAATTATTACATTCAATATTATTATTCCAAACATAACTCTATTTTTTTCTCCATATTTTTAGATTTTTAACAATTTTTAAGATAAAAAGTAGGGATAAAATTAGAAAAGATGCAAGACTTAAATACATTTAAATATTTTTTTTAAAGAAAATCTTTTTTTAAAATTACTTATATATGAGATCGGATGGAGTAGATGAATTTTGAGTATCTTCACACTTGAGAGTCTAACCAATGTTATGTTGATTAGACCAAATAAGTGATCAAAAGATTGTGCATGTCCTTTAATACTTAGTTAATTGACTCAACTATTAGGTAGGTTGCATATGACTCCTTTTTCGGACTAGTAATTGTCGGAATTAATTCAAAAAAATTAATCACATATACATGTTCTATATATTATACCATATACTTTAGTGCGGAATATAATAAATAATTATGAATATGTATATAACTATAAGATCTACGACATGTTAGTATATGAGATATGGGATTTTAAGAATACCTGGATCCATAAGATGAAAAATATTTTTGCTAATGATAATTGTAATTTTGAAACGAAGACAAGTGACTAGTACTTGTTGGCATGTGGATCTTCCTCAACCAATACTCCTAATGCCTTTAACACTCTTCAGATGGGGAGAAGAGATTATTTTTCTTGTGTACAGTATATTGGGAACCATAGCCTATATATAGTGTGACGGTCAATTAGGGTTCTCATTATTTCCAAATTAAGCCATCCTGACATCCAATTATTTAATTAATTAATTAAATAATTCTTAAATAAAATCTAAATAGCCTTTTTAAACATTATTTGATCACTTAAATATTTAAGGCACTTTATTTGATAAAAATGGCTAATATAATTAAATAAATATATTAGGCCACATAATTATTAGAATGCTAATATTTAATTAAATAATTAAAATATTCCAACAATAATAAACTGAACTAATTCGAAAATGATTCGGAATTCGATTTGACAATTAAATTATTGAGTTCGGTTCATCAACCAAACGAGTTGAATATGAACTAAAAATTAAGTTCGTTAATTAAATGAGTTAAACATGAAGTATACACAGTTTGACTCGTTAGGTTCATGAGTTAATTCGATTATATATCAAATAAATTATATTTTTTAAAAAAGGTTTAAGATTTGCTTCAAATCTTAACCATATTTTTTTTTTAATCTAACAATTTTAATTGATAAGTTATATTCTTAAATGAAAAGAAATATTTTTAAAAATAATTATACAAATAAAATCAACATTGTATAAATTTCAATATTGTAACTTTTATTTTATTTTTATATTTTTTATTTAAAAAATATTAATTTAAAAAAGTCAAATATATAACAAAAAATTAAAAATAACTTTTAAGTTCGTAAATAAGCAAGTTGAACCTAACGAGTTGAACCAAGTTGTTTGTGAACTTTTAACGAGCTGAGTTTAAACTGAAAAAAAATTATGACGAACACAAACCGATATTTTAGCTAAACTAATTGTTAACGAGTCGTGCCGAACTGAGGCGAGTTCAACTCAACTCGATACATTTTCAACCCTATTCCTTTTTGACCTTTATCGATTGAATTTATTTTTCTTGTAGGATATAATTACGCCATGTTGAATGATTTTTAATTTTTAATTTTTTTAAACTATTTTGGAAATTAATTTTACAAAACAATTTTTAAATAAATAAATAAATATATTTATTAATTTTACTTTTAAAAATTATTTTAAAGTTATATAATATTATAAATTTTTTATTAATGAAAAATGTATAATTTTATTTGTTTTTTTCATCCTAATTCTCAAAATGAAAAACAAAACTTCTAAAATCTATTTTAGTTTTTAACTTTTTAAACTTCTAAAAAGAAATTATTCTACAAAACCAAATCAAACAGGTTCCAAATCTCTTGGTCACAATAGATTTTTCTTTAATTAGACGTACACTCGTGCGATGCACGGATATATTTTATTTAAATATTATTGATAATTATAATAACTTAAAATATATTGATATAAATACTTATATATTAATTATGTCTCTAATTTAAAATAATATCAAATTAATAATTGAAATAAAAAATAAGTACGTAGAGTTGTAGAATTGAAAAAGAAAGAAAATTAAATCGTAACTAAGAATTAACTATGATTTAAAGGAAAGAATAATTTATTTATGAATCAATTAATAATAATGAATTGATTGAATGTCAATTTTTCAGACAATCAAGAGAAATCACATGTGAACTTGTAGCAAAGTTCACTGTTAATTAATTTGCAAAGGAGAGGAAGGTTGTATAGGAATTTCGTAAAGGGAAGTTAATATTTCAAACAAATAACAAATTAATTAATTTGTTTAATACTAATTTTATTTTTAATATCTTTTCTTCTCCAGCAACAAAGAACCAATAGAAATTATCAAACATGATATAGTTAAACTATATTTTGAGAAGAAAAATACATAATATTGTAAATTATATAATAAAAAATGATTAAATCAAACACATCTAAAAAATAAAAAAAGTAATATAGAGTTGTATTCAAATGTAGCACAATAAATATTTATTTTGTACAGTCTGTTTAATCATTTAAAAATGCTACAATAGACTATTTTTTTAAAACAAAAAAAAAAAAAATAATAAACTATTGAATACCATAGTCTTATGTTACAACATGTCTCCATTTCTCATGTTTTCATTTTTCTGCATCAAAAGTAAAATCAATCAATACTACATTAATAAACTATTTTTTTAAACAAAATAAAACAATAGAGAATAAATAATAAACTATTGAATACCATAGTATTATGCTACGACATGTCTTCATTTCTCTGCATCAACAAGAAAATCATCCCATCAACCATTGAAATATATGAAAATATATGAAATATATAGATGAATTTAAAGATATGGAAAACGTTCAAGTTATAACTGAAAAATAGAAAAGAAAACAAATGAGAAGTTATAAAATTTAGAGTAATTGAGAGCAACTCTAATTTCACTGAACCTTAGTTATTGTTATCTTCCCACTAAACTCACTCTCTTTAATTATTTTAATTAATTATAAAGTTGTGGAAAATTAAGGGGTTAGTAGAGTATATTTTTATAGAGAATTAACTAATTAATTAATTATTATTAAATTAATAGGAGAAGGTTACATGAAATAATTTGAAGAGGTGAATTTATAGAAAATTATTATTATTATTATATTTATTATTTATATTAATTGATAAAAGGATTAGACGAAAAATGTTGGTGGGAAGAAGTTATAAGATTATAATATTTTGTGAGAAGAAGTTATAAGAGTATAATTTATTATGATTAGGTGAGTAGTTTAAAGGTTGATAATGTTTTTTTATTATAAATATTGAAAGACAAATCATAAATTGTATGGATATAAATTTAGAACAAACAAATTTTTTAAAATGAAAATGTATCTTTATATATTTATAAGAAACTTTCTTTTATTAATTTATAATTTTTTTAATAAATTTAAGGTAATATGGATAAATAATTGTAAGAATTAAATTATGTAAAATATAGGTTAAATTACACTTTTGGTCCTCATATTTTGGTGTTTTCACGATTTAGGTTCCTCAATTTTATTTTTAAATATTTTTGGTCTTCCATCCTCACTTTGGCTCCAAAAAAATCTATGTGTTATTTGTTATTAATAGGTGGCATGAAATTATTTTACAGTTCATATTTTGAATAAAAATTTTCAGATAAAAGAATACTCCTTCTTCCTCAACGTTGTTCTTTCCTTCTTCCTCAAAAATTTCTCGTTTCCTTTCGTTTTTTCCTTCAATTTCCAGAATCTCTTTCTATTTCGTTCAAATTTCAGATTCTGTTTCGTTTGTGAGCTCCAATCATTCGCTCATGGGTTCCCAATCTTTTCAAGTATCAAGTTCTTCGTCTCATTCTAGAAGGAGAAAGATGGTCTGTTATTGTGGCTTGGAATCACCAGTGGCTACTGCGTGGACACCTCAAAATCCAGGGTGTAGGTTCTATGGATGTGGATTATACAAGGTAATCAAGAAAACTCTAATTTTTAGGTCTTAAATTCTGCTTAATTTCATATATTGAAACCACAATTTATGTTTGTTCAAATACATGGACGAAAAGGATGTTCCTTCTTTGAGTGGTATGATGAGCAATTTCCAGACTGTTCACAGGAAGTCATAAACTCACTATTGGCGAAGGTTAATAATTTGAAGCATAAGTACGGCGTAGCTAAGAAAATTGGTGAGGAACTCCAAAGGAAGATCAAGAATTTGGTTACGTTCCTGGTTTTTTCTTGGATTTTGATTGTCATATTGCTTACAAGAAACTCGAAGGGAGGATGTCACTAATTATAATAATTTTGGAGGGATGTTGTTGAATTATTTTATGAAATGATTTTGATGTTGTAATCATTGAGGTTTTGATGTAACATTCAAACTATGATGTGATTTGGTAATCAGAGAATGTTGAGTATATAATATAATTTGGTTATGCAGTCTATGTTGAATAATTTTTAGTTCATATAATTTGGTCAATCAGTTCATATAATTTGGTTATGTTGAATATATATTTTGGCTATATAACATATACTATCATATAACTGTCATATAACATATACTGTCATAATTTGCTTATGTATATATAACAGAATTTGGATAAACAGAATATGGCATGAATCTGGTTATGTATATAATTTGGTTATGTATACATAAACAAAATATGACATGAACTTAGACATATAATTGAATCCATTACACATTTAGTTTGGTTATGGCTTTAACATTAACATAAACATAAACATAAACTAAGTGCAAACTAGCAAAACATAAATTGAATCCATTACACATAAACAGAATCTGGATTCACAATTATTACATGTGATCCATTACACAAAATGTGGATTCAACCAAAAAAAGGTATAGTTTTTCATTCTTGTGTTTGTGGAGCTTGTGAGAATTGTGTCAACACAGTTGGTGATTCCTTTGTCTTCCTTTTCTTCCTTGCCTTGTTACTACCTTTTGGTAATTTTTGATTCGCCGTTGTTTTTCCTTTGCAAGTCCTTGAGTTATGTCCTAAAGTGTCACATTTTTTACATTTGACAGTGGTTAAAAGTCTTGGTAGTACTTTGCTGGAAGCTGGTTCATCATTAGCCTTGTTTATTTTCTTTTTGGGTCTGCATGGTGCCCTTGTCATAATTGGTGGATTAATCATTTCTCTATTACTTACAGGCCAGAGTCTGGGGCCATTGGATGGCAACACTATATAAGAGTAAGTAGCCATGAAGCTTGATTTCCTGCATAATATGCAGTAACTTAATTGTAAGCTAACAATATGCATACAACATGCAGTAACTTAATTGTTGCATAAATTACCTATAATATTTAGACACAAAAGGGAATATGTCAGCCTTGTTGTGTAAAATACAAGCAACAACATGCACACATGGAATGCCACTTAGGGCCCATTTACGACAAGCGCAACGAAATTTTTGCAAGTTCACCTCAAAAGTGTCTTGACCATTGGGCACACTAAAGATATTCAGTGCATCATCTTCATGCCATGTTGGTGCCCAACCCCCAGATTCCCTCTTTATCCTTTCGATTGTTTGTTCCACCTTGGGACAAATTGAACCTCTGAATTGACTCATGAGATTCTTTTGCTTCAGTATCCTTGTGGTAATGTATTGCTTTAAACTTTCTAGTAAAGTTATGATGGGCTTGTCCCTATACTCCAAGATAGCATTCTTGAACGACTCACGCATATTATTAACCTGCAAATCACAGTGACTGTCAGTTCGATATGCATACCTAGTCCACATGGATGGTGGAATGTCCTTCATGTCTTTCCATATCATCCTCAATTACTTGGTCTCTGTCTTTCATATTCACTTCTTCCATCTCATCCTCAATTACTTTTTCCCTCTCTTCCATTACCACTTCTTCCCTCTCATCCTCAATTACCTGGTCTCTGTCTTCCATATTCACTTCTTCCCTCTCATTCTCAATTACTTCTTCATTGTCTTCCTCATTTACATCTTCCATATCTTCTTCATTTACCTCTTCCCTCTCTTCTAGAGTCACTTATTCCCTCTCTTCCACAATTACTTCTTCCCTCTCTTCTGCATTCTCTTCTTCCCTCTCTTCCACAATTACTTCTTCCCTCTCTTCTGCATTCTCTTCTTCCTTAGACGTAAATGAAGACATGTATGTCTGTGAAATCAAATGCAACAAACAGTGAAAATTAGGGCTTTCGTAAAATTAGGAACGAGTGAGGAAAGGGAAGAAGAAGGAGTGAGGAAAGAGAATTTCTGATGATACAAACCTGGAATCGTAAATCTTCCTGGTATCAATTTAGGAACGGGTGAAGAAAGGGAAGAAGAAGGAGTGAGGAAACGATAAATTTCTGAGGAAGAAGGAAAGAACAACGTTGAGGAAGAAGGAGTATTCTTTAATCTGAAATTTTTTATTCAAAATATGACCTGTAAAATAATTGCATGTCACTTGTTAATAACAAATGACACATAGACTTTATTGGAGCCAAAGTGGGGATGGAGGACCAAAAGTGTTTAATAATAAAATAGAGAGGCCTAAATCGTGAAAACACCAAAATATGGGGACCAAAAATGTAATTTAGCCTAAAATATATAACTTTATTTACATGTTAATGGAGAAAGTATCGGAAAAAGTTACAAAAATAATTTATATTAAAAACATGTTAATGGTAAAGAAATTATTATAATTAATTTATAATTATGTAAGACAAATCTTTTAGAAAACAAATAGTTTTATAAACGGTCAATTCAATGACTATTTAAAGGAAAAATAAGTTACATAAGTATTAATTATAAGTCATAAAAATAATTTATAATTAAATTATATTAAAATTATATTAAAATTAAATTAATTAAGGAATTATTAAAATTAATTTATAGTTATATAAGATAATTTTTTAAGAAAATGAATAGTTTATAAACGATCAATTCATTGACCTTTTAAAGGAAAAATAAATTGTGTTGATCGGAGACTAGGAATTTGATTAAGCGTATTAGAGAGTTTTTGTCAATTTTGAGGAGGTAAAGATGCGCTATATTTACAGAGAAGCTAATAGTTATGTTGATCGGCTAGCTAAAGAAGGGAAGTCTTTGCAGACAGATAACCTTGCTTACACTGAGATACTCCGGTGGTTAGTTCATCTTATTGAGAAAGACAAGAGTGATTTTTTGTTTCCTAGGGTTGTTCCCATGAAATTCTTTTTTCCTTTGGGCTTAGGCCCTCCACAGTACAAAAAAAAGAAGAAAAAATAAGTTATATAAATATTAATTATAAGTCATAAAAATAATTTATAATTAAACTATATTAATATTAAATGAATTATTAAAATTAATTTATAGTTATAAAAGTATTATTAATTTTTACAATTTTTGTATGAAAAACAAAAAATTAAAGATTCCTAAAAAACAATATAAAGCATCTCCCCTTTTACATATTAAGAAAAAATAGTATAAAAATAATTAATATTTTAATATAGATGAAAAAAATACCCTTACAATAAATTTAATAAAATATTTTATTTATGTAATTAAAATATTAAAATAAAATGCTTTGAAACTTTAAACTATCATATCACTTAATATTTAGTTCCATTTTTAATTTATTATTTTTATAATATTTTATCTACTTCAATTCTTTAACATTTATTTTTTGATTTGGAATATTTTTTTTAATAATAATTATATCGATATGATTTGGAAATCTTTAAAATGTCATGTATAAAATTAAATATTGACAAATATATATTAAAAAATACTATAATAATTTTACTTTTTGTAGAAAAATATTAATGTTACTTTTTATTAAAAGTTATTTGTAATGTAATATCTTATGACTTTCATTTTTTAATTAAAATTCAAAATAAATTTTTTAAAATATGAGTAAAGTAGTAAATATGTTTATTATCATCATTGTAGTGTTTTAGTTACAACTTTAGTGGTTATTAAAATGAAATTCATTTTTTATTTTTTTATTTTTTATATATTATGTTCATTGTAGTGTATTAGTTATAATTTTTTTATCATTGAAATAAATATTAAATAGAATATAATTATAAAATATAAAAGTTAAAGTTAAAAAATAATGAAATATAATTTTTGGTTTGAAAGAGATTTTTTAATAATAATCAAATTAATATAATTTGGAAAATTTTGTGAGAATGCCACATTTAAAGTATATATATATCTATCTATCTATCTATATATATATATATATATATAATTTTATTAATAGTTGTGGTTTAATATTATATTATTATTATTCTTTATTTTAATATAAATTTGTATAATTAGGATTTGTACTCAGAATTATTATCAAGATGACATGTGGCTAGGGCTGTCATCATGACTTCTTTAGATTTATAGTAAGTAGATAATAAATAAATTAAATCTCAATTATGTCATATCATGTATAGATAAAATTAAATAACATCATATCACGTATAGATAAAATTAAATAACGAAAAAATGAGTTACAAAAATTGAGTATCATTTACATGAGTAAGAATTAGATCATTTTTCATTTTCTTTATATAGAAAAAATCTAAGTTTCTTCTCTTTGCACTAAGGTTATTGATCTGGAGTGTTGATCAGAATCTGTGATGACCGGAGTAATGAAGGTTCGTCGAGCTGTGTTTGATGAGGAGGGGCGGTGTAGCTGCAAGGCACTTCGATGCTAAAGTAAACAAGTGATGAAGGTGAGAATAGAAAGATATTAGGGTTGTTTAGAGTAAAAATGAGATACCTTGCCCTCAAAGATATGAGAGTTTATATAATAATCCTAAGAATGTTCTCATTGTTTATATATTTGGGCCTAGATATGCAGATTCATGGATATGGCTATCCATGTTGACCTGGTAAAGTCGGACATTAATGCCCGAAACTAGCCGTTATGTCTACCAGAGGAGATCGCTAACGGGCATAGTCTGTGAAGTGGAGTTCCAGCGAGGTGCGGAACGGGTAGATGATGTGCTTTGAAGACCATTTGACTAGGCTTGCCCGTCACAAGGCCTAAAGACGAGGTTGACTCAATATTTATTGGGGCAGTCCAGAACAGTTATGTATGTCTAACAGACTAGTCATGGTTCATAAGAGGAAAAAAAGAAGATAATTAATATTAACGTTGTAAATAATACCTATGTGCATAAGGGAAAAATATGTAATGGTTTAAATCAATTCCATTAATACATCTTTTTCTACCACAATTTTTGAACGACCCACGTAAATATGCAGAATCTTCAACATAACAAACTGCCCCACCACCGTCACATCAAGAAATACCCTTAATGAACCCTTTACAATTTCAAATTCAAACGTCATCATTCTCCAACAAACATACCACCACACCCAAACCACCCAACAACACACATTCTATGCCACCACATCTCACAACCAAGTCCTCGCACCCCAACCCCTAACACAAACTACTATCATCAACAATATCCACAAAAAACCACACTCCGACCCCCCATACAATACACTCTTATTCCTCAACCAAACTTCGACTATTCAAACTTCTAATCTCAACAACAAACCTTCAACTCATCATCCTCCCAACATAACTTTGACTATTCCTACCCACAATCTCAACAACAAACCCACAATCCATCACCCCCTCAACCCACTACTACATTAAATATTAATGATGTTTATATCCCCTGTTGAACAATATTTGTCAAATAGTTTCGTATTGCCGACAAATACAAACATCACCTATGAAATCACGAAAGAAGGCCTTTTGTCCTTACCACCTTTCAATATTGACGATATTAATATTGGTGTGGGTGGCAATCCATCACAGTATAAATAAAAATTTGTCTTATGACATTACTCCATCTCCACCACGACAACCAACTGAAATAGCTACAAGACAACAAACCGAAATGAACAAAGGGAAGCACGTTAAAATGAAAAAACAATGTTATACCACAATGGCAAGATGTTATCAATAATTTCTATATTGTACTCATTAAACAATCATTAATAAAATTAAATTTTATTTTCTTTAATTATTTTATTGTAACAATAAGATTAAAATTATAAAAAATATTAATACTATAACAATAACTATTAATATTATAAACAATAACAATAAAAAGTATTATTTAAAATATTAAAGTTATATTATAGTTATTAAAACAACATTAAAATATAATATATAATATTAAAAACGAAAAAAAATTATAGTACTCGTTCAGCCATCCAATGGCCGAGCTCTTGAAAGGAGAAAACAATTTATTTTAATTCGTCTAATGTATGACCGAGCGCCTGTTAAAAATGTGGCCTTCTGATCTATTATTTTCAACTTATGACATGTTGGGACTTATTTTTCAAATAAATGGCATTTGAGTAAAAAAAATCCTTAAAAAGTTTATTCAACCACTCCACTAAATATCAATTCTTAGAGCCTGTTATTTCTAAATTTATTTTTTCTTTTATCAAAACTTCATTTTAAACTTATTTTTAAATTGCAAACAAGACTTTATAATATTTGGATCGTCGCGTTGTTTGGATCAATTTTAAACTAAAGTTTTATTTATTTTAAAAACAAATTTATTTGCGATTCGATTTAATTTCAGATGTGGATTAAAAAAAATTAGTCTCAATCCGATTTATTTCATACAATTTAACTCAGAATGATTTATGAATATCCAAATAATAAATTATATTTTTTAATAAAATTATAAAAGTATTAATAATAATATATTTGATATAATATATAACATATAATATATTAAACATAAATATTACAAAATAGTAAGAATAATTGATTATAGTTTAAACAAATGAAATAATAAAAATAAATATTTTAAATTAAACTAATAAATAATATTAAAAAAATAAATATAATAAAATAATAAATTAACACAATATCTCATATTAATAAAAAATAAATAAGAACAAAAATATATAGATATGATTTGGTTCAGTTTGAATTAATTTTTAAAAAATAATTTATAATTCGACCTGAAGTGGTCGGTACTTTACAAAGTGAGATCTAAACACGTCTAATAATATTCAATTTTTCATAATATTTAATTTTTTTATCAACTTACAATTTTTATTTAAATTTATTTAAACTTATCAATGATTTGAGACCGTTTACTTTTCTGGTTTACTTACCTTAACATATTTCAATTGAATTTATTGAGATGGAATGATTCTTGGTGCGGAAAAGGATTAAAACTATGTGGATCCAAGTTAAAGACCTAGAAGCATCAGGAAAAAATGAATTAGAAAGCGAGAGAATTGTTTGTCCATATCCTCTATATAATTGCTATTTGGTCACGTCCCAATCAAAATAAGAAGTGGTTTTCCTCATGTTGGATATTTCTTTCAAAATTCAATGAGTGGTATAAGACTAAGTAGTACTATGGTGAATTTGTCGCAAAAAAATGTAACATGCATAAAAAAAACGCGTGAAAATAATTTTATGGTCAACCTGGTAGGTTTATAATTTTTCCACAGCTATAAAATTTGGCTTTTGACTTATCAAAAAAGTACTAGTACTGGATTATAAAGTTATTTTATTCAGCATATTCAATGATGCCCGCTGGACGCTGGTTGTTATGGTTTACGTCAGCTGCTTTTGTCCCAGTCAAGGACAAACCTTACCCGACAAAACAATGTCACAACAACCAGCCACCATTAGAAAAATGAAAATATGATCGATCAGTTGTTCAGTCCATTCTTTATTATGGCCGCGTTTATTATAAACTAAGGTTGGATAATATGAAAGAAACCAATATATTTACAATGGTCATCTATTTTTAAGTCTCCAAGAAACCAATATATTTACAATGGTCATCTATTTTTAAGTCTCCAAGAAACCAATATATCATTTAAAAAAAATTGGTTTCAATCCAAAGTTTTAGTCATGTTTTCTTCGTAACAATTTCAATGACTCTAAAAATTGCATAGTCCTCACGTGTAAGGAATTGCTATTAGTTTACTTTGCAAATCCTAAAATAAAGTTATCACTAGTAATTGTTGATTTAACTTTAAACAACGAATTTTATTTTATATATTTTTAAAAATATTTTAAAACATAATTTAAAAATATTAATTCACTTTTTATAAATTAAAAAACTAATTTTACTTTTCTATAACATAAATATAAATTATTAAAGATTAAAACATAATCATAATTCAAAAAATTCAAAAAATATATATCTCAAAAATAATTTTTTGGCAAAATTATTTAAATAGTTTTAAATTTAAAGTTTTTATATTAAAAAAAATTATATAAAAAATATAAAACACCTAAATTAATTATTTAAACCAATTTTTTATTTGAAGGTTATTTTATTATAAAAATTCTCCAATTTTTTTCTAAAAGGAAATTAAATCATGCCTTAGCAGAACACTCTCTAGGTCTCATTTTTGCTCTTTAATCTAGTATTAATATCTCATAATCCTACTTCTACTTCTGTCTCTTCAATGCAACCTAACTTTGTTTCTCTGTCTTTCTAAGTTATGCTTCAATGAGGTAAAGCAAGACAACAAGACAACGATGGCGAAATACTCTTTCGTTGTTGTCCGCCATGTGTTTGATGAAATTCTCCAACTAGACATCTTTTGTTTTGAGTAGAGGAGAAGCATAATTCTTCATGGTCTAACGGTTTCTACTCAAATAGGAGGTTTACGTTGTCCACTTCGAGGATTCAATTATTGCCCCAATGGTAGAGATGGAGCAAATGTATTTTTCGTTTGGTGTTTCATATGAAGATGTTACACTTATGTAGTGACGAATGAAAAAATGTCATACAAAATGCAATTGAGAATGATTGTGATTTATTTACGACATCAGAAAAGTCTTTGAAGGTGGAAGAGTCTTTCATGCCATGTGTCGGGCATGTCATCATCCTGATGGTCTTGTTCGTGCCACTCATGGGATATGAGGGGTCCAAAATTATATTGTGGGTATTGTTAAACCACCATCCTCAACTGACTCTGATAACCTGGAAGCAAATGAGGAGCTTGTTTCAGATGCAAGGTTGTTAGATAGGATTCTTACTGCACCTATTTTCACTGTGAAGAGTATACCTCTAAGCAATCGTCTTGCTTTCTCTCAAACATTGAAAGATTCTCTTTACAAGATGGTTGGTAATCCAGAATCAATAGGTGCATGGGTTCGGTTGTTACTTCTCACTCGTTGTACGTTACATGTGGTTAAGCCTTAGAATATGCGGGATTGCATGTCTGGAAATTAGAAGTCCTTACATCAACACCATATTTTGGAGTGTTTAACTATTTGGAGATACGCGGGTGGTCTTACCAAGTTAGTTGATAGTGTGTTGGAAAACTCAGAGCAAGGTAACTCGGAAAACTCATAGCAATGTAACTCAGGTTGTGGAGGTGTTCATACTTATAAGAAAAATAAGAAAATGAGCTATAATGTCAAGCAATGCCTCTACAAGGTTGCAGATGGTCGTTTCACAGCGGCTGTAAAAGTGTTAGATTCGTCTGGTGTGGCCCCTATGATGAACATACTATGAAGGCTAAGCACCTGTACATACCACATCCCTCCATGCCAATCACCTTATTCTCATAATCTCCCGGGATGACTAATGCATATATTATCTTCAAGTGTATTAAATCTTTTCCCAATAGGACGTAATATGTGGTAGAGATGATTTGCGTACTCATCATATTTTAGATGCACAATATGGAGAAGGTTCTACTGTAGCGAAAGATCTTTTACACGCAATCATTCTAGTTGTTAACTTATGACTAGGAGGAAGATGTCCCATGAGTTTGGCGGAGCTTGTTATCTCTGCACCATTGACACAATTATTAAAGATTGATGTGGGATACGACCAATTATTATGGGTTCTATTTGGAGACGGTTGGTATCCAAAGTTGCTATGAAAGGGGTCAGTAAAGATATGACACGATACCTCAATGACTTACAATTTAGAGTTGGAGTATCGGTGGTGCTAAGGCCATTTTGTATAGTTCCAACAAGGTGTTAAGCAAACGACACAAAAATGGTTTCTTGGCTATTGTTACCTTGAAAAATCTCAAGGTATTCAAGCACGTGTATTAAATGAGGGTGTTCTCATAAGTAAAGGGTAGTTTCCTGAAATAAGGATCTTTTTGAAGTTGAGAACAAAGTGTTTGAAAGTTGGTTTTGGCAAATTAAAGGAATCAATGTTTGAAGAAAATATCAAGTTACAATGGAGTCGACCACAAGGAGAGTATGTTAAAATATGAGGAAAATGGTCGAATCGATCAAGGCGTGCAAAGCGAAGGAAGTGTCGAATTTGGTTATGTCGACCATAAAGGATTCGAAACTTAAAATAATTCTGCTATTGTTTCTTGTCAAAAGAGGTATATGTCGAAGTAAGCAAGAAAAGGTTGAGTTTATCAGAGGTGCGAAGATTCAAAATTTAAAGTCTCTAAGGAGTTACCAACAACGTATAACTCGTTTAAGCGCCAAATAGGTGGCAACATCTGGTGAAGCGGTTACCTTAGAGTTCAAATGTCACCCGTCGATTACTTTAGGGCAATTACTTTGTAAATACTATAAATAAGTAGTTTCAATTTAATTTTTGTGTGCTCACTTGTATACTCAAATCACTTGCAAAAACTCTGTTCATTCCGATCGCCAGGAAGCAAAAAGTTGAAGAGCGCTTGATGTATGTGAATCACCACTTTTATTTCAATGTAAAACCTTTATATTTCAGTCATTTCTTCTGAAACCTTTACTTGCATTTTATTTACGTTTCACCAATCCCTTTGCATTATCGTTTATGTTGATTCTCTTTTCGTTACAAGTTTCGAGTTAACAAAAGAGTCAGACGACACTTACTTTGTTTAGAATAAATCTGAGGTTCACAGCCTTCTGTCGGTCACGAGTCACCATAGTTGATAAAAATCACATTATGAGCAATAAGATGGTTAATTTTTCCGTTCAGGCTCCTTCTGTCGGTCACGAGTCACTAGTCAGTCGAGTCTAATCATAGTGTGGAAATCCATTATACTTGTTCCCTTAGTCTTAGAAAATCGTTTCTTAAATAAGGATTTCGACAGAACTAGTATAATCTCAAAAAACCTTAGCACATGTCTTAAGATCAACTGATCGATCTTACGAGTAACCCTTAGTTTTAGGACTTTGGGAGGACCGACGCTTGTTTACCATTTTCCACAATAAACAGCTATGCTCACTATAGATTTCTCAAATTCTTTTAACATGGTAGATCGATCATCCTTATTGCGAGAGGTGAAGGTGAGATCCTCATCTATTTCTTTGTGGATGAAGTTTCTTTATGGTCAAGCAACAATGTTGTACCTTGGGGATGGACATGTTATGTCACCCACCGGAGTGCAATAAGGTGACCCGTTAAGACTGCTCATTTTTTTCTCTTATGTTACACATACTCATTCATCAGGTTAGGGACAATTGTAAGCTTCTTCTTCATGCCTGACATCTTGATGATGAGATTATTATAGGGGATTAATAGAAGGTTGTTAAAGTCCTTGATATCATTCGGGAGACAGATCTATGATTAGATCTTGAATTGAATATTCGTAAGACTGAGATCTTTTGACCTTCATGTAATGGTAGTAAACTTCATGAAAATATGTTCCCATCAGAAAACTGGAGAGCACTATTAGGGATGGAATTGTTTGGAGGGGTTGTTAGTCGAGATGACGGTTTCATTAAGGAGTCTTCCAAGAAGAGAGCTTTCATGACTATTGATTTTATGCACCTTCAACCGCAACTAAGAGATCCTCAGAGTGAGCTTCCTCTACTTCGATCAAGTATGAGTATTGCCAAATTGATTTTTGACTTAAGAACGTGTCAACCAACTCACATGGAGGAAGCAGTTGTTTGATTTGATAAACAGTTGCGGAAGACGGTTGAAGACATCATGGTTGGTGGAGGTCCTTTCTTCGAGGACCTTCAATGAAGAGTGGCTTCATTATCTATTAGAGTTTGAGATTTGAGTTTGTACGCGGTACTAGAGGCATCCTCATAAGTCTTTTTGGCTTCTAAAGTCTAATTTTAGATGTTCCAAGATCATATATTAAGATACAATAGAATGTATGTTATGGACTCGAATTTCAATAGAGCATTAGATGGTCTTATTGTGATTTCAGATTAGTTAATGTTGTGAAAGAATGACAATTTAAATAAAGTTCAATTAATAATTATAGCACATATTTTATGTTAATATCTTCCATATGCTTATAACTAAATTAAGATAGAATAACCCAATTGCACTTAGATGATGATGGTGAAGTATATCTGCTAGCTTAACCCAGTCCTATGTTCGAAGTGAATTTTTCATTTTTCTTATTGAGAATGTTTCTTTCTTTCAACGTTTTTTTAATGAGTAAAAATTTCTACTAAAAAGGCCAAATTATATTTCGTATTGGCAGACAAAGAAAGCCGCAACAAATAATAAGGTTTGTTTGTTTTGTTTCTAGTTTGGTCGACTTAGTCATACAAAATCCCAACACGTTGACCAGACTCTCTTTCCTTGAAACCCCGCCACCACATACAAACCATTCATTATCCTTTTCATTCTCATGCTTCCTTTCTTTTCACTGCAACATCATTCTCCTCAACTCTCTCTTTTTCCTCTCTCTTGCAGAAGAACTATTATCATCTCTCAAATATGTCACTTTTTTACATCAACAAAACTTTCATTCAACCTCTTCTTTTTCTTCCCTTTGCTTATCTACACAATATCTGCATAAAAACAAACTGATTTCTAGTGAATCAACAACTAATGCTGTTTTAACAACTTAATCCATCAGCACTTATTGCTTTCTTGGTTCTTTAATACTAATCTAGTTCTAATTGCTTCTCCAATATTAACCTCAAGAACAAGTTGCTTAATTACTACCATAATATTAGGTAATTATTCATTCTCCCTACTTTTAAAATTTCTATTCCTAGCTTCAACTATTTTATGTTCAAAGATGTACTATATATAGAGTTGACTGGTTTTATTCTAGCTTGTTAATTTAAATTTAGGTGATGAAATGAAAATTACTTTTTTGTTTTATTTTACTATCTAGAATATTCCAAAATAACTTTGTTTTTCTCTAGTAGATTTTTCTCTTTCATTATACTCAGAGATTCACAAATCTGTTATGTAGCTGTAGGATACTACTCCTTTTAATGAGAACTACCAGTGGTGAAATAGTGGAGACTCTACCAAGATCCTTTCAGGTACATACATATAAGTAAATAACATTTGATTTCACTATTATGTTTATCAAAGGTGTTAGAACTTAGAACTAAGGATTATATTAACAGGTACATGGTAAAATATGCATGGAATTGATGAGAATATTGGATGATATCATGAGGATATTTCCAGACATAGAGGATGCAAGACCAAAATGTTCATCAGGAATAGAATCTCTGGTTTATCTAAACAATTCAATTCAGAAAGCTAAACTACTTCTACAACATTGCTCTGAATGTAGCAAACTCTACCTGGTGTGTTTTTCTTCTTCTCTAAAGCTTATCTCAATAATAATTTGTATAACTTTCTTAACAAGTAAGCTAAATATGACCACTACTTTCAGGCAGTGACAGGAGATACAGTACTTTTAAGATGCAAAAAAGCAAAAAAGTCATTAGAACAAAGCTTAATTCCCATTCAGGGTATGGTTCCAGTTGTGTTGGCTGTTGAGGTTAGTCAATTTTTTCTTCAAATGTTTTATAATCTGACATTTTATAAGTCTTTGATTAATTCATAAAAACTAATGACTTATTGTAGTGGAAAAAAAAATCTATAAACAAGTTAATCCAAACTGAGTTTTATCTTTCCTGAAATGTGACTTGCAGGTTTCTAGAATAGTTGATGATCTTGAGCGTGCTACATTTGTTCTGGACTCTGCTGAAGAAGAGGCTGGGAAAGTTTTAACAGAATTGCTTCAGCAAGGTACTTCGAACTTGGATTCAGCGGAAGATTTTGAACTGAAAGCTCTTCAGTTTGCAGCACCGAGGCTGAATATAACATCACAAAAGGCCTTATTAATCGAGGGAAAGTCTATTAAAAAGTTGCTAGATAAAATTGGACCAAATGACCAGAAAAAGAAATCGATCTTGAGATATTTTATGTCTCTATTGAAAAAACATGGAAAAACCATGATGGTGGGAGAACACATGGAGAATGTTTATTCTCGTAGCAAAGAATCGACTGCAAAAGAATATAACTCCAGTCGCCATTCGCTACGAAGCAATCGTATTGAGCCGGATCCTAGCTCGGGATATGATCGGTATAGAACTCACACCACTGAGTTGGATAAAGGGATACCTCCTGAGGAATATAAGTGTCCAATATCCTCAAAATTGATGTATGATCCTGTCATCATTGCTTCTGGAGTAACATATGAAAGAATGTGGATAACAAAGTGGTTTAATGAGGGTAAAACTACATGTCCAAAAAGAGAAATTGAACTACCTCATATGACATTGACTCCAAATGTTGCCATGAAGGACTTAATATGGAAGTGGTGCAAAAACAATGGCGTTTCTATTCCTGATCCAAGTAGACACACAGAAGATTTTCAGATGTTGGATGCTTCAATCACCTCCATTAAGAGTTTAGGAAGTTATTTCAATGATTTAAACTTGCCACTGGATCTTAGTATCATGTCACTTGGATCATTGGATACCAGTTTTACTTCAGATGCGACACGAGGTAAGACCAATCATGACTTGGATTTGATGATGAGCAAGGTGAGTGAAGACTCTCACAAGCATAGCGATCATGCACCAGAGATACATGATACAGATTTGATGCTCTTGCCTAAACTTCATGATCTTCAATGGGATTCTCAATGTAAGGTCATTGAAGATTTGAAAGATCGTTTGAAAAGCAATAGCCAAGCTATTTTGTCTGTGTCAGCTGAAATTTTAGTTGAGCCACTAGTCAGATTTTTGAGCAATGCAAATGATCTGCAGGACGTAAATGCGCTGAGATCTGGAACTCAGCTTCTGTTGGAATTTGTGAACAGCTGCAGGTATGATTTCTTCTTCCTTGCTTGATTGCTTTATCTTTGCACCTGCTTTTGATATTAGAATGACGCTGTTTGGTGTAATTTTCATGCAGAAATGGTATGGATAATTTAAGCGAAGATACATTCATCATGTTGACAAGTCTTCTTAATTCAGAAGTGATAGAAGAAGTACTTGCCATAATGGAAGAATTATCTGGAAATAACAAAGCCAAAATTGCAGCATCAAGTGCACTCACTTCTGTCTTCAAATTACTTGATTCTGATAACAGAAGGTTCCAACGACAAGCTATAAGAATAATATACAATTTCTCCTTCAATAGTGAAGTTTGTCCACACATGTTATCTCTCAGTTGCATCCAAAAATTGCTTCCGTTTTTCAAAGATAGAGCCGTCTTGAGATACTGCGTATACATATTAAAAAACATATGCGACACAGAAGAGGGTAGAAATTCAATTGCAGAAACAAAGGGATGCATAGCTTCTATTGCTGAAATACTTGAGACTGGAAGTAATGAGGAGCAAGAACATGCACTTTCTGTTCTTCTATCTCTATGTTCATGCTCTAAAAGTGTGGATTACTGTAAGTTGATTTTGGATGAAGAGATTATTGCTCCTCTTTTCTATATCTCACAGAATGGAAATGATAAAGGAAAAGAAACTGCCGTGGAATTGCTTCATCTTTTGAGAGATGCAGAGTATGTTGAGAATGAAAATAACAGGCCCTCTCAACCAATTACCAACAGCACTTTTGAAGATTCCAACAGTCGCACAGAAGAAAATAGATCACCAAAAAGATCAAAATTTCTGAAGAAACTGGGATTGTTCTCAAAACCTAGTTCACATGCATCAAAAACCAAAAGGTGAACATGGATCTCAAAATACCTATGATACTATTGTGGGGAGTACATATCACATGCTTTACAAGAACCATTTTGGATTGATGGGTAGCAGATATAATTTATGCATGGTGCCTCGATCTTTATAGATGTGTAATATATAAGTTTTGCCTTTGGTAACCATAATACTTAATCTCAATTGTAGCATTTTTAGCATTAAATATTCATTCACAAAGCACTGCTGCTTAATTTTGCACTGTAACAGCAAGTTTTGTAATTGTAATATATAGCAGTGCTATGTTTATAGTAGGCACTATAACAGTAGGGGTTGTTAATTGATAGTATAGTTGATTGTTTTCCTTTTTCCCTTTTCCTGTCAGCATTCTAGTGACCACTTTCCTGTGGTTTTTGTGTATTCTTATTGTACATATATTAAACACTTCTGCATTTGTGCTAGTTAATAGTATTATTCTTGTTGTATATTTACTTTTTTCAAGCCTAAGAGTGTGATTTGGTTTATTAAGCATAAGCAGTATTGAACTTGAAGCCAAATACTCCAGTTCAATCCCCTATACCCTTTTGTGTTTTGAGAAGGGGCGTAGAGCTTTCAGCTGCAATGCAAGTCCATATTGGATAAATGAAGAAACTTTACCAGAAGAAATTAGATGGGTCAGAAGGCTGTTTACAGCAACTGCAGCACCCAAAAGACTGAGAAAGGTGTTTCTTCTCCAAACCTATTGGCTTGTAGCAGGCTCTATTCTTTGTTAGCAACCAATCATCCTATTTGCAAACTCTATTTTATTACTGATTCAAAAATTCAACCTTAGAGCCATTCGATCTCTAATGGCCAAAATTTATGTGAATGCAGCAACTGCAGTCATTTCTTACTGAAGGGAATCAAAATTAGAAAATTACTAATTGAAAGTATAGTATAAATTATACTTAGCCCTTGCCAAACGCATAAGATGAAGTCACCTGCATATTTGGATGACAGCTAAGGACAATTGAGTAAAAACGGAGATCATAATAAAAGAATATCTCCAACTAAAAAACACTACAAAAAT